>JASVEL010012972.1:340000-940000 GCA_032618575.1 Nicotiana noctiflora
ATGCAAACAATTCAAGAAAAATAACACAAAATTCACAAATATTGCAAACAAACACAAAACTCTTTTATTTTGAATTTTTTGGAGTAATTCTCATATAGGGCAAAAATCACGTGCTCACAAATATCATAGAAACAATAACAACGATCCTCGCGAGATCCCAATAACTGGCCCATAGCCCAAAGATATCCATAGCATTTTTTTTCAATTTTTTTTTTCAAAATTTTGACCGAACCTTTGCTTCAAAAGGTTTCCTACATATCCCTGGCTAAAAGGGAATCAGGTCAATGTAGTTCGGAAAATTTTGGTAGCTGGGACTACCAATGAAACTGCGATTTTTTGCTGTTACTGTTGCTGCTGTTGCGGTTACTGCTTGTTGACCTCCTTATTACACCGGGGGAATGTAAAATGAAGAAGTTATTCTAAGCTATGATTCTACAATTACAATTATTCCTATCCTAGCTTTTGTTTGCTTCTCCTTGTCTCTTTTTCTTTGATTTTTTGAGATGCTCACTCTCCCTTTTTGTTGATTTTCTTTCTTGTTTTCCTCTTCTTCTTTTTTTGATTTTCAATGGTACTTCTTGCCCTCGAGCTGAACCTGATCAAAACAAAAACAACAAACTACTTTTTTTCTTTTTCTGCCCCAGTGTGGGCTTTTAGCTATATAAACCATGATGTGCAGAAATATATTCCCGTATTTGAAGGTGGGCGCCTAACAGAAATTAAACGTGCAATGCAAATGCAGAAATATATTCCCGTATTTGAAGGTGGGCACCTAACAGAAATTAAACGTGCAATGCGATGCAGAAAAGTATTCCCGTATTCGAAGGTGGGCACCTAACAGAAATTAAACGTGCAATGCGATGCGGAAAAATATTCCCGTATTCGAAGGTGGGCACCTAACAGAAATTAAACGTGCAATGCGATGCAGAAAAGTATTCCCGTATTCGAAGGTGGGCACCTAACAAAAATTAAACGTGCAATGCGATGTAGAAAATTATTCCCGTATTTGAAGGTGGGCATCTAACAGAATTTAGACGTGCAATGCGAGAAAAGTATTCCCGTATTCGAAGGTGGGCACCTAACGGAATTTAAACGTGCAATGCGATGCGCAGAAAAATATTCCCGTATTCGAAGGTGGGCACCTAACGGAATTTAAACGTGCAATGCGATGCGAAAAGCATTCCCGTATTTGAAGGTGGGCGCCTAACGAAATTAAACGTGCAATGCGAATGCGAGAAAATATTCCCGTGTTAGAAGGTGGGCGCCTAACGAGAATTTAAACGTGCAATGCGAATGCATAAAATATTCCCGTATTTGAAGGTGGGCGCCTAACGGAAATTAAACGTGCAATGCGATGCGCAGAAAATATTCCCGTATTTGAAGGTGGGCGCCTAACGGAAATTAAACGTGCAATGCGATGCGCAGAAAATATTCCCGTATTTGAAGGTGGGCGCCTAATAGAATTTAAACGTGCAATGCGAAATGCAGAAAAAATATTCCCGTATTAGAAGGTGGGCGCCTAACGAAATTTAAACGTGCAATGCGATGCGCAGAAAATATTCCCGTATTTGAAGGTGGGCGCCTAACTGAATTTAAACGTGCAATGCGATGCAGAAAATATTCCCGTATTAGAAGGTGGGCGCCTAACGGAATTGAAACGTGCAATGCGATGCAGAAAAGTATTCCCGTATTTGAAGGTGGGCGCCTAACAGAATTGAAACGTGCAATGCGATGCAGAAAATATTCCCGTATTAGAAGGTGGGCGCCTAACTGAATTTAAACGTGCAATGCGATGCAGAAAATATTCCCGTATTAGAAGGTGGGCGCCTAACAGAATTGAAACGTGCAATGCGATGCAGAAAAGTATTCCCGTATTTGAAGGTGGGCGCCTAACAGAATTGAAACGTGCAATGCGATGCAGAAAAGTATTCCCGTATTTGAAGGTGGGCGCCTAACAGAATTGAAACGTGCAATGCGATGCAGAAAATATTCCCGTATTTGAAGGTGGGCGCCTAACAGAATTGAAACGTGCAATGCGATGCAGAAAAGTATTCCCGTATTTGAAGGTGGGCGCCTAACAGAATTGAAACGTGCAATGCGATGCAGAAAATATTCCCGTATTAGAAGGTGGGCGCCTAACAGAATTGAAATGTGCAATGCGAATGTAGAAAATATTCCCGTATTTGAAGGTGGGCGCCTAACCGAAATTAAACGTGCAATGCGAATGCGAGAAAATATTCCCGTATTAGAAGGTGGGCGCCTAACGAAATTGAAACGTGCAATGCGATGCGAGAAAAGTATTCCCGTATTAGAAGGTGGGCACCTAACGGAATTGAAACGTGCAATGCGATGCGCAGAAAAGTATTCCCGTATTTGAAGGTGGGCGCCTAACGGAATTGAAACGTGCAATGCGATGCAGAAAAATATTCCCGTATTTGAAGGTGGGCGCCTAACGAAATTTAAACGTGCAATGCGATGGAGAAAATATTCCCGTATTAGAAGGTGGGCGCCTAACGGAATTGAAATGTGCAATGCGAATGCGAGAAAATATTCTCGTATTTGAAGGTGGGCGCCTAAGCGAAATTAAACGTGCAATGCGAATGCGAGAAAATATTCTCGTATTAGAAGGTGGGCGCCTAACGAAATTAAACGTGCAATGCGATGCAAAAAATTATTCCCGTATTTGAAGGTGGGCGCCTAACCAGAAATTAATCGTGCAATGCGAATGCAAAAAATATTCCCGTATTAGAAGGTGGGCGCCTAACGGAATTTAAACGTGCAATGCGAATGCGAAAAATATTCCCGTATTTGAAGGTGGGCGCCTAACGAAATTTAAACGTGCAATGCGAATGCAGAAAATATTCCCGTATTTGAGGACTGGGGAGCAGATTTTAAAAGATGTTACCTTCCTCTTTTTGGTATTTTTTTTTTTTTTTTTACCAACTTATCTCTTGCCTGTGAATTTCTCCACTTATTCGGCGGACTTTCTCTTTTTGGTATTTTAAATTTTCCACATTGGTCACATTCACTTTAAAGTGATTAGTGACAATTTGTTCCTGCATGAAACAAAATTTATTAGATATAAACTGCTGGCAACTGGCATCTGCCGTCCCCACTTCTTATTGCTTCCTTTGTTTTTGCTTTTTCATGTTGCATGGCTTTTGACTTCTCGTCCCTTGCAGACTCTTTTTGTATTTTTCTCATTTCTCCATTTTTGTTTTGTTTTCTTTTTTCTTTGGCCATGTTTGCCAAGCTTCTTTATTCCTTTCCCCAATCTTCTATCCTTTCTGATCCAGTGTTGTTTCAACTTCCGTTATCAGGAGCTGGTAGTTAGCTCTCAAAAGGGTAAACAATAAAATGCAGAAAAAATGAAAGAAAGGTAAGGGTATTTTGGAGAGATGACAGAACTTATCTGGGTATTTGCTGGCTGATTCCGCTGACCATGCCATGTATTTAAACTCTGACCCAGTTCGTTCCAATCATTATTCAGACTCTGAATTGCCTTTAACCCAAACCGATACTCTCTTTTGTTGCTTTTTTCTCTTTTCTGATAGTCCTCACGATCGCCTTACGGTGCCTCGAAAGGTTTTCACCAATAAGACTCTCTCGTTTATTCTCTCGACCTCACAATCGTCTCACAGTGCCGATTAAGGTTTTCACTGATGAGACTCTCTCATTTTATTTCTCTCAACCTCACAATCGTCTCACAGTGCCGGCTAAGGTTTTCACCGATGAGACTCTCTCATTTTTTTATATTTTCTTTTTTTCATTTTTTCCTTTTGTATTTTGTTTTCTGTACCACGGGTATTATCCGACGCTTCGCTCCTCCTTCGTTGTATTTGTTATCATTTCAAAATTGATCAGAAGGTCTTTCTTTGGACTGTAACGTGGCTTTTGGGTGTGTTAAGAAAGAAAGATATAAAGGCTCAAAATTTCAACGAGGGTTAAAAATATTTACAACTCTCGGAATTATTAAACATAACTTCTGCCCCAGTTTCAATATGTGGGGAATTTTTGGATTTTTTCTTTATTGTGACTGAACCTCAGAGAGGCTGCCTACGTACCCTTTCGGGATCAAGTCGGACGTAGTTCATCCAACTTCATAAGTTAGATGGATTTCTTTTTGACTTTTTCCCGATTTCTTTGTCTTTTTCTCTTTTTCATTCATTTATTCAATTTTTTTCATTATCATTTTTTTTCATTTCATTTTTTTTCATCATTTTTTTTTCATTTTCCATCATTTCATTTTTTATTCTGGCAATTTCGATCTTGTTGCACCAGAGCGATTCCGAGAGAGGGATATGAAAGAATTCATTCATTAAGGCTCAAAGGGGCTATCAATGGATAAAGTGTTTGGATAGAGAATAAAATGCCTTCGTCATTTCAATTCCAAAATCACAACAAAATACAAAACACATAATTGAAAAGGAATCATACATAGTATCTTTTGACCGCATCTGAATTGATAGCAGTCTCTACGCACTTTCCCTCAACATCTGTTAAATATAATGCTCCATTGGACAACACCCGTGATACCACGAACGGTCCCTGCCAATTCGGCGCAAACTTGCCTTTTGCCTCTGCCCAATGTGGTAAGATACGCCTCAATACCAGTTGTCCGACTTCAAACGTTCGAGGTCGTACCTTCTTATTATATGCTATGGCCATTCTTCGCTGATACAACTGCCCATGGCAGACTGCGGCCAATCTCTTCTCATCAATCAAATTCAACTGTTCTAATCGGGCCTTTACCCATTCATCGTCATCTATCTCAGATTCGGCTATAATTCGCAATGACGGTATTTCTATTTCTGCGGGTATAACAGCCTCCGTTCCGTACACCAGGGTATAAGGTGTGGTTCCGATAGAAGTACGTACCGTCGTGCGGTAACCCATGAGAGCAAAGGGTAACTTTTCATGCCACTGCCTGGATCCCTCCACCATTTTTCGGAGAATCTTCTTAATATTCTTGTTAGCCGCCTCTACTGCACCATTCGCCTTTGGCCTATAAGGTGTGGAATTGCGGTGTGTGATCTTAAACCTTTCACAAACTTCTGCCATGAGATGACTGTTTAAATTGGCTCCATTGTCTGTGATAATCACCTTGGGGATTCCAAATCGGCATATAATATTTTCGTGCACAAAATCCACCACCGCTTTCTTCGTCACTGCCTTGAATGTCTTAGCTTCAACCCACTTGGTGAAATAATCAATTGCAACTAGAATGAACCTGTGCCCATTAGAAGCGGTTGGATCTATTGGGCCGATGACATCCATGCCCCAAGCGACAAAGGGCCAAGGTGCTGACATTGTGTGCAACTCGTAAGGCGGGGAGTGGATCAGATCCCCATGTACCTGGCATTGATGGCATTTCTTTACATACCTGATACAATCACGCTCCATCGTGAGCCAGTAGTACCCAGCTCTCAAAATCTTCTTTGCTAAAACATATCCGCTCATGTGGGGTCCGCATACTCCGGCATGTACTTCAATCATGATTTCATTTGCTTGTTGTGCATCTACACACCGCAATAAACCCAGATCTGGTGTTCTTTTGTATACCACTCCTCCACTGAAGAAAAATCCATTGGCTAGACGCCTGATGGCTCTCTTCTGATCTCCAGTGGCTTGCTCCGGGTATTTGCCAACTTTCAAGTATTCTCTAATATCATGATACCACGGCTCTCCATCCGACTCTTCTTCCACAGCGAAGCAATAAGCATTCTGATCTCGGACTTGGATCCGGAGCGGATCTATATATGTCTTGTCCGGATGATGCAACATAGAGGACAATGTGGCCAAAGCATCTGCAATCTCATTGTGCGTTCTTGGGATGTGTTTGAACTCTATAGACCGGAATCTTTGGGACAACTCGTGCAAACAATACCGATAAGGTATCAATTTCAAATCTCGTGTCTCCCATTCCCTTGAATTTGGTGTACCAAGAGATCCGAGTCACCCATGACCAAAATCTCTTGAACACCCATGTCAATCGCCATCCTTAATCCCAAGATGCACGCCTCGTACTCGGCCATATTGTTGGTACAGAAAAATCGAAGCTGAGCTGTGACGGGATAGTGTTGACCCGTACTTGAAATGAGTACCGCTCCGATACCAACGCCCCTGCTGTTGACAGCTCCGTCAAAGTACATTTTCCATCCCGGCCTCTCCTCTTGCTCCATCTCCTCGACAAGCATTGCCTCTTCATCCGGAAAGTATGTCTTCAATGGCTCATATTCATCATCCACCGGATTTTCGGCTAAGTGGTCCGCAATAGCTTGTGCCTTCATTGCCGTACGAGTTACATAGATAATGTCGAATTCCGTGAGCAGAATCTGCCATTTGGCCAGTCTTCCCGTAGGCATAGGCTTCTGAAATATATATTTGAGAGGATCCAACCGTGATATCAAGTACGTGGTGTATGCTGACAAATAATGCTTTAGCTTCTGAGCCACCCAAATCAATGCACAACAAGTTCTTTCCAGTTGGGTATACTTCACCTCGTAAGATGTAAACTTTTTGCTGAGGTAGTAGATGGCTTGTTCTTTCTTGCCTGTCTCATCATGTTGACCCAGTACACAACCGAAAGAGTTATCCAGCACCGTCAAATACAAAATCAGAGGACGCCCTGGTTCTGGAGGAACTAACACCGGAGGGTTGGCTAAATATTCCTTGATCCTGTCAAAGGCTTCCTGACATTCGTCGGTCCATTTCACTGCTGCGTCTTTCTTCAACAACTTGAAAATCGGCTCGCATGTTGATGTCAATTGAGCAATAAACCGACTAATGTAATTCAACCTTCCTAATAAGCTCATGACCTCCTTCTTGTTCTTCGGCGGAGGTAGACTTTGAATAGCTTTGATCTTTGATGGATCCGGTTCAATACCTCGCCGGCTCACAATAAACCCCAGTAGTTTCCCCTGAAGGTACTCCAAAAGCACACTTCGCCGGATTGAGTTTTAGATTGTACCTCCGAAGTCTTTGGAAAAACTTCCTCAAATCTTTCACATGATCAGGTTGTTTTCTGGACTTTATGATGACATCGTCCACATATACTTCAATTTCTCGATGCATCATATCATGAAACATTGTGGTCATTGCCCTCATGTAAGTTGCCCCGACATTCTTCAATCCAAACGGCATTACTCTGTAACAGTACGTTCCCCAAGGTGTAATGAAGGCAGTTTTTTCGGCATCTTCTTCGTCCATCAGGATCTGGTGATAACCTGCGTAACAATCCACAAACGAACCGATTTCATGCTTGGCGCAATTATCGATCAATATGTGAATGTTTGGCAATGGGAAGTCATCCTTCGGACTAGCTTTGTTGAGGTCTCTATAGTCTACACACACTCCGGTTTTGCCGTCTTTCTTCGGGACCGGCACAACATTTGCCAACCAGGTGGGGTATTTGGTAACTCTTATGACCTTTGCCTCGAACTGCTTATTCACCTCTTCTTTTATCTTCACGCTAATGTCCGTTTTGAATTTCCTCAGCTTTTGTTTTACCGGCCGGCATTCAGAGTAGATAGGCAACTTGTGTACCACTAAATCCGTGCTAAGCCCGGGCATGTCATCATAGGACCAGGCAAAGATGTCCTTAAATTCATGTAACAACCTTATCAATTCATCCCTGAGGGGTGCCTCCAAATGCACACTAATCTTTGTTTCTCGGACATCATCTTCGCTCCCCAAGTTTACGGATTCCGTATCACTCAGATTCGGCTTGGGTTTTTCCTCGTATTGTTTCATGTCCTTACTTATTTCCTCCAGGGCTTCCTCATCCTCACATTCTATTTCACTATCTTCCTCGATTTCTTGTATAGTAGCGTGATTGTCGGAACTGGGTCTAGAATCCTTCACGCATGACATGGCATTGGAATCAACACATGCAAAACTGTACAAAAGGAAAAATAAAGAAAAATAAGGCAAAAGTGAAGAAAAAGGAAAAGCTGCATTTCATTAATAAAAGAAACGAACAATGTTCGGGATACATGGTGATTTTTTCATGAGGGGAATGGGGAAATTATAAAATAACAACTTTCGGGGAAGCAATGATGAAATTTTGAGCTAACTACCAAGACTCCTTCCGGATAAGGAAAGGAGTAGCTTCCCAATTGTTCAATGTGACTCTAGGCCCCACAAATTGCACGTCCATTCTGCTCGTGCCTTTCCCTGCTTCAATCGTGTTCACCTCCCAAAACATTTTTGCAAAACCAAGCATTTCTTCATCAAGTTGGGTCTCAATGCACTTTGTTGCAGCAGATGGTTGATATTTTGTACCAGGCCTGATAAAGATGTCGGATAATTTGGGTATGGGTTTGGGCAAGGTCCAGTTTTTCTTGGCTTTAGAGGCTCTTTGGATATCGGCAAAGGTGGGTTTGAACCCTAAGCCGAATGTACCTTTATTCTCCGGAAGCTGAACTGGTTGAGTGACTCCTTGCAGTGTTTTGCCTAATCCCCTCCCCGGTGCAAATCCATTTTTCAGCATTTCTCTGGCCACCATTATAGCAGTTGGTGCCATCATCGGGGTTGGTAACTTTTCTCCTTCAGCAACTCTATTCACCTCAACAGCATCCGTCACTTGGTAGACCCAAGGACCCCTATCCCCATCAGTACCATCAAAAGGTGCTACCACATTACAAGTATTTTCCTCTCCGTGTACAACAATCTCTTGCTGCTCCCATTCAAACTTGACCATCTGATGTAGAGAAGGTGGTACCGCTTTGGCCGCATGAATCCAGGGTCGACCTAACAGCAAGTTATACGATACGGCGATGTCGAGCACCTGGAACTCCATCGTAAAATCAACGGGACCGATGGTCACTTCCAAAATAATATCTCCCAACGTGTTCTTACCTCCGCCGTCAAATCCTCTCACATTGATATTGTTTCTCCGGATTCTGTCCGGGCTAATGTTCAGCTTCCCTAGAGTTGACAGCGGGCAGATGTTCGCGCTCGATCCATTGTCAATCAATACCCTGGTCACGACTGACTCTTCACTCTTTACCGTAAGGTACAATGCTTTATTGTGTTCAGTTCCTTCCACCGGCAGCTCCCTATTAGAGAAGGTGATTCTATTAGACTCGAAAATTTTGCTGGTAATCTTCTCCAAATGACACACTGAAATCTTCTCCGGAACATGAGCCTCATTTAGAATCTTCATAAGAGCCTTCCGGTGCTCCTCCGAATGTATCAACAAAGATAACAAAGAAATCTGGGCCGGGGTCTTTCTTAACTGCTCAACCACTGAGTACTCTTGCGACTTCATTTTCTTAAGAAATTCTTCCTGCTTCCTCCTCCGACACTGGCTTCTTCAGTTGACTTTCTTTTACCGTCTTCATCTTTCTCAGTTCCTCTGGAGCGAAACACCTTCCCGACCGAGTGAGTCCATGCGTTTCATTAATTTCACCAGAAATCTCTTTTCCCTTGTAAACTACCGTTACCTTGTTATAGTTCCAAGGCACAATCTTTGTATTCACCACAGGCATTTGCACTACTGGTTTTATAATCACTGGCTCTGCACTTGCACCCTTTCACAGTCACGATCGTCTTTGCACCTGGAACTACCACCTTTAAACCTCCCATCACTACCGGCTTTGGTTTCTCAACAATTGCTTCCTCTTTCACAATTTCTTTCTCTAACTTGTCACTCGACTTTATCATCATGACGGCCTGAGATGGTTTTTGATTGCCATCACCCTGCACCAGTTCTATCATATTCGTTTCGTGGTGATTCGGCAATGGATTCTGGGTAATGTTTGGGGCCTCGGGAGCCTGCACTTCAATTCTCCTCTCATCGATAAGATCTTGAATGGCATTCTTTAATTGCCAACACTTCTCGGTATCGTGGCCCAATGTTCCCGAACAGTATTCACATCTGACAGAAGAATCAAGATTTTTCGGGGGTGGGTTTGGATTTTTTGGTGCGATTGGTCTCAGCATCCCCAATTCTTTCAACATGTGGTAAAGACCGGTATATGATTCTCCGAGAGGAGTGAATGTCTTTCTTGCTTTGTTTCTCCAATCAGCGTCCGGCCTGGGTCTATTCTGGTTTCGGTAAGGTTTAAGGGTTGGGTATGTGTTCTGGGTGTGGTATACATTGTGTGGAGCTTGAGCTCTCCACACGTGGGGTGGTGGTGGTGGGTAAGTTTGGGCTTGAGGGTGGTGGTAATGTGGGACAGTTGGTGGGTATGGTGGTGGCGGTGGGTTATATGGGCTTGGTGCATTGTAGGGGTTTGGCGGGTAAGATAGGGGTGGTGGATTATATGGAGTTGACGGGCTTGGTGGGTGTTGGTGGTAGGGTCTCGGTGGGTTATAATGTGGGTTGCGACTCCAGGACCTACTTTCAGTGGTTGACACTTCTTCTTTCTTCTTCTTTCCCATCACTCCTCCATTTCCACTCTGTATAGCTTGATTGGTGGCTTTGATAGCCGAAAAACTCATAATTTTGTTTGTCTTCAAACCCTCTTCTACAAAACTTCCCATTTTCACAACTTCGTTAAAACTCTTTCCAATTGCTGACACTAGATGGCCGTAGTATGTTGGCTCCAAAGCTTGCAGAAAACAATCCACCATCTCTCCCTCTTTCATTGGTGGATCCACTCTAGCGGCCTGTTCCCTCCATCTAAAACCGTATTCTCTAAAGCTCTCTCCTGGCTTTTTCTCCATCTTGGTAAGGGATAACCTGTCGGGTATGATCTCCAAATTGTACTGAAAGTGACTAGCGAAAGCTTGCGCTAAGTCATCCCAAACGAACCATCTCGTATGGTCCTGTCGAGTATACCATTCCAGAGCTGATCCACTCAAACTTTGGCTAAAGTACGCCATCAACAATTCATCTCTACCTCCCGCGCCTCTCATCTTACTACAGTATCCTCTTAGATGAGCTACAGGATCCCCGTGTCCGTTGTACATGTCGAACTTTGGCAACTTAAATCCTGCAGGAAGCTGCACCTCAGGGAACAAACACAGGTCTTTGTAGGCTACACTTACTTGCCCTCCCAGTCCTTGCATATTGCGGAAAGCATTCTCAAGGTTTTTCACTTTCCGAGCCATCTCTTCCTGCCCGGCACTCGCTTCTATCATCGGAGCATGAGATTCGTGTTGTCTGAAAGTCGGCTCCGGAGGGTAGTAGTGAGAATCCTGGATATGAAACATTGGTTCGCTAGAGGATTTGTGGATAACAGCGGGCGGAGGTGCCACATATACAGGAGCAACTTGTGGAACCTGAGGTGGTGTTTGCTTGGCTGGAGGTGGTGGTATCTGGGAGGTGGAAGCATAGTAGTGAGGGTAATCGGGGTAGGTGGAGGATGAGTTCGGTGTTGGTGGCTCGGGGTTAGGATTGGCTGGAGGGACGTATGCAGGGTTGGCAGGGTAGGTTGGTAGTGGTTGACCTCTTGACCAAGCCTGGTACATTTCAGCCATCTGTTGTCTTAACTTGTACATTTCTTCTTTCATCCCTGCCACATCCACGATCTCTTCTTCGTGAGCAGGGTCTACAATGGTTGCCTCGATTTCCTGGGACACAGCCTTTGTCATCTTTTTAGATGTGGTGTTGTATGGGTGGGTAGCCAGTATGCCAGTTGCCTAGAAAATCTGAACTCACAAACATCAACACTTGTTAGTTGTTAGCGCATGAATAAGATGTAACGACTTTAAAAACAAACATATTTGCTCGAATCGTTATGCATCATCCCGGCCGCTGCTCACTTCGATCATCTTTTTCCTTTTCCGCTCTTTAGTTTTCTTTTTTTCTTTTCTTCTTTTCTTTTCTTTTCTTTTTTTGCTTTTTCTCTTTTCTTGCTTTTTCTCTTCTTTTTTTTTCTTTTTTCTTTTCTTGCTTTTTCTTTTCTCTCTTTTCCTTGCCGTTTTCATAATCATGCTCCTATTTATTTGCCTAGCGGATATAAAGGAAATGACATAAAGCAAAAGAATTGGTAACAACACTTTGTTTTCTCATTGATAATTCAAAATCTTGATTACAAAGTGATGTTTAGGAAAAAGAAAAATAAAAGATGATGCATGACCTAAGAGTACATTAATGCACCTAGTGCCCGCGAGGCATCGTTCGGCCTTGCCGCGGGCCTATATGCTAAACCCCTTTGAAGCCTATCCAGGTCGGCCATGACTTGTTGTACAAAAAACTTCACTGCAGATACAAAAGTCCTCCGAGTCATATCTTCACAAAGCTGAGTCTTTCGGGTGATGTATCGGGCGATGCGAACAACCTTTTCTCTGATGACCCCCTTTTCTTGCAATAGTCGACTTATTTGTTGAGCGCGAGCATCCAAGGTATGTTGGTTGTCCTTTTGCACCTGTTGCAGCTTCAATTCCAATCTAGCCATAGTCGTGTAGCAGTGCTCTCTTTCTTCTTCAAGATCTTTGATAATCTTGTTACTTTTGACTGTGGCTGAGATCATTTTCTTTCTAAGCTGAGCTATTTCAACATCATGCTTGTCTTGTAGCTGCCGAACCAACTTAGCTCTTTCATCGGCGTCTCTGCCCATTTGCTTCCGAGCCTTGACTAACTCTTTTTCAACTACGTCCAAATCAAAGCTCTAGTCGTTTACTTTCCGCCGGAGAATCTCAATTAACTTTTCATC
The DNA here is from genome assembly GCA_032618575.1 of Nicotiana noctiflora. NCBI lineage: Eukaryota > Viridiplantae > Streptophyta > Magnoliopsida > Solanales > Solanaceae > Nicotiana > Nicotiana noctiflora. The sequence goes on from JASVEL010012972.1 coordinate 352,606, forward strand.
GCGGGCTGAACGAACCGGGGTCTCGGATGCAATTTTCATTTGAGCTATTTAAGCCTTCAACACATCATTTTCTTTCTTCAGCTGTTTCTTTTCTACTTCATCGGATGCTGCTTGCAAGCCACTTTCAAAATGAAGATTTCTCAGTTTATCTTCCAACAGACTGATTTTGGCCTTATATTCTTTTTCCTTGGCCGCCCATTTCAGATTTTCCTCGGATTGCTCTATCAAGTCTTGCAAGTGAGGTCTCTTTGAAAGACGTTCGTGTTCAACCCCTCGTCGGTACCATGTGGAGTACCTAGGTGATATCTCCCCCTTTGCTCTATTCGGCACACAAGTATCAATCTTCAAATTTTGGCACTCATTCCAGATTTGCCGGATTTTTTTCTTCCGGGAATTGCCCGTCCGGACCAATTTCTATAGCTTGCGAACTGAGGTCTCCGTCTCTCGGAACAACTTGACATCTACCCAACTGTCGTAGGGCCCTGTATGGGGCATAAGGTTGGATGCTTTTTCAAGCCCATGATAAAAAATGGCGACCCTTCCGTCGGCATATATATTACCTCGTCAAGAGGTAGCCAATCATATGTCCAATCGATTTGGCCATCAGTTAATGATCGAAGATGCAAAATCCAATCTTTGACTCCCTCCGGCAATTTCACTTCTTTTGTTCTCGTACAGAATTCTTCCAAACATGTTCGTTCAGCCGAACCATAACTTGAGAACGAAGGATGATGGCATAGATGTTCAATTAACCAAATCTGCAAGATCAAATTACACCCTTCAAAGAAGTTGGCTCCCGCTTTGCACGCGGTCAGAGCACGGTAGATGTCAGCTACAACCATTGGAGCTAGAGTACAATTGTCTTGTACTATCAATGTGCTAGCTACCCCGGCAACCTTTATACTGATATGCCCATTTTTTCTCGGAAATATGACAATTCCGAGAAATGCCACTAAGAAAGCAAACCTCCGGTGCTCCTCCCATTTTGCTCGGTTGGACTTGCTGCATAACTTGTTTGTGGGGTCGTTGAAACCCCCGATGTGTCCATACCTACTATAGATGAAGTTTAAGGAGCAAAACCCGTTGGCTAGATCTTCGTTGCGAACATTTCTGGCAATTTTCAAAGAGTCCATAAAACGATGCACCGTTACCGTCCTTGGAGATACCGGGTATTTTCCTTTTAACGGAACCTCGGTCTTCCCGATATAGAAAGCAATTTCCTCTAGAGTAGGAGTGAGTTCAAAATCCGGGAGATGCAATACATTGTGTTGTTGGATCCCAAAATGTGACCAACGCTCTAATTATGTCGCCTCGGGGGATTATGTCCAATAATCCTGTAAGATCTTTCAAATAACCTTTGACCCAGTCCTGACCATCTGATCCCATGTCTTGCCACCATAATTTCAGCTCCAAAGGGATTTTATTTAGGTAAAAATGCTCACTCATTTGTGCTCGTCCTGCACATTTATTAAGGAGATTTTATTTAGAAAAAAAAAGGAAAATCTTTTTCAATGCAAGTTTTCATTTTTGAAGGAAAGGAAAGAAAATGACTTTCGAAGTGGCCATTTTTGCCAAAACAGCCTTTCGGCGTCCTTTCGGAACATTCGGCCATTTCCAAAAATAGCGATTACCTCGATTATTTGAAAGGAAAATCTTTTTGGTCTTTTTTTTTTTTTTTTTCTTAAAAGTGTGGTTGGACCCGATGAGGGTTGCCTACGTATCCCACCTAATGGCGAGAATCAAACCTGCGTAGTTCGGTCAGATTAATCGACCAATTTATTTCAACAACAAAACCATTTTTTCAATTTTTTTTTTTGATACCCATTTTCACTAACTCTTATTTCTCTCTTTTTTTCAATAATTTTTCTACCCTTGGGATTTTTGCCGGTCCGCATAATGATCAAGGACAATTAAAAATGCAACACATAATATGCTCGGTCTTAATTACCGGGTCACCTGTCCTAGACGGACCCAACCCCTATGTTGAGTCCCCTAAGTCAGATATGATGCAAATAAACGTCCTAGACCTAGGTTCAATATCCTGAAGTTTTCATATGGTGCTAGACCGTGTACCCGAGCGGACAACTCGGATCGAGGAGGGGGCTACGTACCGGTGACCCGCGGAGTCAATCGGCTTTGTAACTTGTCCGGCCTCTTTTTCTTATTTTTGGTATTGACACTAACAGAAAGGGGAGTCTCAACCAGTAAGCACATCCCCAGAGATAAGAAGAGAAGGGTTTTCGGCACAGTTTTATATATACAATTCACGCAATATCAAAGCGGTAATCATGTAGCACATTAATCAAAACATATAATGAAATCAGATATAAGCAAAAATAGCAATTTTACTGAGCTCGAATTCTTAAACCCCGAACCGAAGTTCTGGGTTACTTGTCCCCAGCAGAGTCGCCAGAGCTGTCACACCTCCCTTTTTTACCACACATAACGTATAAATGTAAATGTGCCACTGTTTAATATTACACCCCGAGAAGGAATATAATAATAATTAGTGAAGGAGTTTTTCCACTTAAAGGACAGTCGGAACGGGATCAATTTATTTAATTTTTCAGAGTCGCCACTTGGGAAAATAATGGTGTCCCAAGTCACCGGTTTAATCCCGAACCGAGGAAATTTATGACTCTGTATTACAGTCTGCAAAACTAGAAACCTGGATAAGGAATTCTGTTAATCCGGGAGAAGGTGTTAGGCACTCCCGAATTCCGTGGTTTTAGCACGGTCGCTCAACTGCTCTTTTTGCTTTTATCCGATTTCTTTTTATATTTTAACTAGGTGCTTTTAATGTTCCTCCTTTTAATTTTAGAAGAATTGTGACGTCACGAAAACACATTTCGAGTCACACCGCAACCGGTACGCCTGTGACTATAATGCATTTCAGTTTCGCCGAGAGTAAGATTTGGGTCACATAAATGCGCACCCGTATTTAGGAAAGTAATTTATGTACAAATCGTGCCTAAGGGTTCTATCGTCTTTATTAACTTTGGGAAAGACCGTGAAATTCACTAAACGGTCTTCCCGAGTCTAAGTCTTTACAATTAATTTGAGTGCCCCGCAATTGTGTATTTAGTGCGGCGAGGCTCATCTCATTTTTATTAACAATATAATTCTAAAATGACTACATTTCCTATTTTTTAGTTTTTATAAATAAAGAAATCTCATAAATAATTTAGAAATTAAAAATGCAATACTTATCTTATTTATGACAAAAAAAACTTAATGAAACGGATTTTAATCTATGTTTAAACAAAATTTTTTTTTTCGAAATTGTTTTATTTATTATTTTATTATTATTATTATTTTATTATTTTATTAAATACGAAATTTCATAACTTCATATTAAAAAAAATCTAATTTAGAATAATATTAAAAAACTTGAATATATAAAAAAGAAAAACCAATAAAATCATTTATTCAAAAAAAACTATCAAAAAAAATTATAACAATATTAAAGTTTGTATGATAAAAGTATTTATTCCCAATTATTTAAAACTAAGTAAAAAAACAGAAATCACAAATCAATGTAATTTTTATTTAAATTCGTTTTTTTTTTTTTTAAAACAACAAAAATCCTAATTGATTACATACTTAAAGAAAAATATTTTATTTGCTAGATTTGGAAATATTTTTTTTTTATTTTTTAAAATAACCAGTACTTAAATTAAAACTAAAAATAAAAGTGCAAAACCAACAACTAATATATGTACAAACTAAACCAATCTTATAAATAATTTAGACTCATATTTTTAACTTTTTTTTTTACTATTTTTTAACTTAAACCCTTGATATTAACTAATTACAAATATTATTCAACACCATAATCAACCTTAATTATTTACATCTATATTGGGAGATTTGATGAACTTGAAGAAACCATTCTTGTATTATTGAAAACTCAAATCGTACCTAAATGCCTAATTTACGCAAAATAATTAAAATTCGCATTTTTGTTAAACTTAACTACATATTAACAACTTAGTTTATTAAAGACGATATTAAAGAAGTTCTAATTAATTTGATTAACAAAAGAGTAATTCATTCTTCCTAAACAATTTGAATATTAATAGACGTATTTATAACTATACTATTTAATAACCATTTTTAGAAGTGAATTATTATTGCTACAACAAAGCTTAATTATTTAAAGTTATCACAAAACTTACAGAATATTAATATGGAATTTATTGAAACATAATCTGTGTAAACACGTGATTTTTGACCCTCCCCGAGATTTTCTATATTTTTAGCGTAAAATATTTAGTTTAGTTTTAATATAGCTATTTTAGCTAAATTTGACTCTTTTACTTTATTTTTACCTCAAAATGGAAAATAACAAAATATGGTTTTATTAATGTTTCGTAGTCATTTTAAACTTGAAAAAATATAAAAATAGTACTTTATATTTTTATCTTTTTATAAAAGCGAAAATAATAAAAAATAGTTTCATAAATATTTTGTAGTTATTTTAAACTTGAAAAATATAAAAAAAAATAGTTTTATTTTTAAGTATTATAGTTATTTTGATTACCTAGGATTAATTAAATAACACCATTTTCGGTTCCGGGCGAAGAATAATATTCGGGTTCAAACTACCCGGTTTTATAATTTTCGGACCTAGCCCGTAATAAACCGAGTCCACTACACTAAGGGGGACAATACATAATGGATGGGGAATAAGAACAAAGACAAGAAGAAAAAGACAAAGGGATAAAAACAAAAGAAAAAGACAAAAACAATATGGGGCTAAATTTTAAAAAAAAATAAAAAATAAAAATAAATAAATAAAATAATAATAAACACATGATATCTTCTTCTTTAAAAAGAAGAAGAGAAACACGGCTGAAAGGATGGAAAAAACGGGAGAAATGATTTGAAAAACAAAGAAAAGGAAACAAGATTGAAAAAAGAAGAGAAAAAAAAAGAGACGAAAAAAGAAGAAGAGAAGAATTGAAACGAAAAACAAAGGAGAAGAATTGAAAGAAAAGAATCGAAAACAAAGAACGGGAAACAAAGAAAGGAAAAACGGAAAGGAAAACAAAGAGAGAAAGAAAAAAAAACGCAAAAGAAAAGAGAAGAAGAAACACGGCAGAAAGAAGAAAAGAGAGACCATTGTTCGGTTATCTCTGCATTTTGATTCGAGTTACAACTTCAGTCGAGGTCGTCGTTTGATTCGAGTTCTGTCCGGAGAGGTCGAGGTTTGAGATCGTCATAAAAGGTTCGTTTTCTCGTTGTGTACGTTGAAAAAATATGCAGAAATAAAGATGCATGTTCTTTTCCGATATTGTTCTTCTCGCTAATATTTTGGATCGTTTCGTATTTGATTTAGTTTCGTATGGTTCGGACTATTTTTGTAAATATATGATTTTGTTGAACATGCAATGTCGAAGTTAGCTAATGAAAATGACTAATCCTTCATATGCTCGCCAACAAGTTATGCTTCCATTGTTTATGTAATTGTTCACCATAGTCTTGAATTTGCTCACTTAGTTAGCTACTCGTATGTTTACTCGAATTGGTTATAGTTGAGCACGATGTTGTCACATTATGGAAATTGGTTCATTATTCTTTAACCGAACGACGTAATTAGATTAAAGGAATCGGGGTGCATTTCATGTGACCCGACTCCAATTTTGAACAAGGTTAAATAAAGCGTGTCGTGAACCACAAGTGCATTTCATGTAGTGTGGCTTGCAACATGTTTTAAATAATCTTGAATTAACTCTTAAATAAATATAGCGGAATGTAGTTTGCTTTTAAATTAGAATTAGAGGTATGCCTCGCCTAACAAAATTATACAAATCGCGGGGCCCTCATAAATGTATATGTAAAATATTTAGATTTCGAGATGTGCCGTTTCTTAGCGAATTTCCTCGCCTTCTCAAAAATGTAAATAAGTAATCGCTCTAGGCGCGTATTTTAATAATTTTACCTTCTTAAATACGGGTGTGCATTTCATGCGGCCCAAATCCAAATCCAACAACGTAGAATAAGAGTGTGTCGAGGATCCGGGTGCATTTCATGTGACGTGATCCGAAAACATGTTCTTAAATGACGTTCATTTTCTTAAGTAGAAATAATTTGACAAAAAGCGGTAATTAATTTTAAAAATGCACAAATAGGATAATATGTATTAAAATCAAGTATTTTAGCCAAGTATGACAATTGAGCGACCGTGCTAGAACCACGGAACTCGGGAATGCCTAACACCTTCTCCCGGGTTAACAGAATTCCTTATCCGGATTTTTGGTTCGCGGACTGTTAAACGGAGTCATTCTTTTCCTCGATTCGGGATTTAACCGGTGACTTGGGACACCATAAATCTCCCAAGTGGCGACTCTAAAATAATTAAATAAATCCCGTTTCGATTGTCCTTTAATTGGAAAAACTCCCTTGCGCCCTCGCGGGTGCGGTAAAAAAGAGGTGTGACAGCTCTGGCGACTCTGCTGGGGACTGAAACCCAGAACCACTGGTTCAGGGTTTAAGAATTCGAGCTTGGAATAATTGTTGTATTTGGCTTATTTATTATCCGATTTTATTATATGTTTGTATTAATGTGCAAAATGATATTTTTATCGCTTTGATATTTTTTGAACTGTACATATAAATTGTGCCGAAACCAATCTCCTCTCTGAGTCTTCTAAATCATGAAGAAGGGTGCACTTCGTGTGACTTCTTTTCCGTATAGTGTCTAATTCCCACCTTAGAACGAGGTTTGGATAAGTTGCAAAACCGGTGAAGCTTCTGTATTCCCGGGTTGCTGCCTCCTCCTCGGCTCGAGTTGTCCGCTCGGGTAAGCCGGGTCTAGAACAATAAACCCAGGTTTTTAAAACCTAGAATAACAAAAGCTTCATGCTGGATCCCTAGTAGGAACGTTTATTTGCATCATGTTGCATTTGACTTAGGGGACTCAACACAGGGGTTGGGTCCGTCTAGGACAGGTGACTTGAAATAAAAAGACCATCCTGCTGCATCTTGTTTGTCTTACGCATTTATCTGCTTCAGACTTGCATGCTGACCGGCTTTAAATAAGGAAAATTTAAAAAAAAAAAAGAGAAAGAAAGAAAAATAGTGTGTTTTATTCTTGAAATAGATAAAAATAGTTTACTTGTTTTTTTTAGTAAAATGAATAAATAAATAATGTAGTTTGTTTTATTAAAACCGAACTACGTGGGTTTGATTCTCATTGGATGTGAGATACGTAGGCAACCTTTATCAGGTCCAACTTCACCTTTTGCAAAAATAGCCAAAATATCAAAACTAACTTTTTTTTTACTAAAAAAGAAAAAAAAACGTTTGTTGTAAAATAAAAAATGTGTGATCAAAATAAAAAAAATAGTTTCAAAATAGTTTGTTTTTTTTACTTAAAAAGAAAAAAACGTTTGTTGTAAAATAAAAATATGTGATTTCAAAATAGTTTTTTTTTCTACTTAAAAAAAAAAATTTGTTTTAAACTTAAAAAAAAATGTGTGTGAAAAATAATAAATAGTTTGTTTTCTTTACATATGTAGTTTGTTTGACCGAACTACGCAGGTTTGATTCTCGCCATTAGGTGGGATACGTAGGCAACCCTCATCGGGTCCAACCACACCTTTCAAAAATAAAATAAAAATGTGTGTTTAATTTTTTCAATAAAATCAAAGTGATGCCATTTTGAAAAATAGCCGAATGTTCCGAAAGGACGCCGGAAGGCTGTTTTTGCAAAAATAGCCACTTTGAATCATTTTTAATAATTTGCAGCCGCAGCCTTGAAATATTCCTTGGGGAAATGTTGCAAGGCCATAGCCGCAAAATCAAGTCCGGGTTCACACTCCTTTTGCAAAAAATAACCAAAAAAAAAATGTTAAATTTTTGGTTTTGTTATAAATGAGTCGGGTGATGCTATTCTTGCTCAAAATAGTTGAAAGGTTGTATCCGCAAAATTAAGTTTGAGTCATCACTCGACTTTTCAAAAAATAATCACTTTATCAAATAAGCCATTACATGGCCGGTCCTTGCATAAATAGCCACTTTTGGCATTTGAACTTCTTCAGTCTTGTATTGGCCTGTGTCGGTGCTGAATGATGCCCCATAGGCCCCAGGATTAAATTTTGAATTTATATCTTCTTGATAAAATTTTGCAAAAAGAGCCGCTTTGTCTAAATAAGCCATTATATGGCCAATTTATGAAAAATAGTCTTGTGTTGGTTTATGGTGATGCCGAACGATGCCCCATGAGCCACAAGATAAAAAAAAATTCAAGTTTATCTTTCTTAAATCAATTTTGCAAAAATAGTCATTTTGTCAAATAAGCCATTATGTGGCCAATTTTGTAGAAATAGTCATAATTGACACAAAAAAAAATATATATATATATATTCTTTTTCTTGTAGAAATCTCCTACACAAGTTTGTATTTGGAGTCGGCTTCTATAATTTTCCTTCAAAGAAAAGAAAAATTAAAAAAATCAAATAAACATTTCTTTATTTCTTGCATTAATTTGCAAGAACTACGCTCGGTCTGATTCATGCGGGGTCATGATACGTAGGCAATCTCCATAAGATTCGACCACAATTGTATATGTATATATATGAAAAAAAATGAAAAAAAAATGAAAAAACGAAAAAAAAAGAAAAAAAAAAAAAGCAAAAAATATTGATAAGGACTCACTGATTCCATTTCTAACATATTTTGTTTGAAGTGTTGAGAAAATTGAGGTGGTTGGTTTGTGGTGAACCGGAAACACAAGATCCAGGAAAACCTTATTTGATCCAAGACAACGACATCCAGAAATATCGCACAGAGTCCTTCACCTGCACGCCATGATGCACACTTTGTGGGAATGTATTGACTAAAACTGAAAATGTTGAAGCGGATAGTGGCCTTGGTAATTTTGATGTGAAGCTCAGTGGCCAAAATGTCGTGTTTGGTAATTGGGAAGACTCTCCATATATTGGCCAACCAGAGTGGAATTTGGGTGGTTTATTTTGTTGTCATTTCTGTTGTCCAGATTATTTCGGGGTTGTTAATCGGGATATTGTCTTGTAACCCAAACCTTTCTATCATTCTATTTTATCCAGTTTTCTGTGGGTTGTAGTATCTCGTTTAGTGTTGTCTAGGTTTGTTCACATGGTCTTACCCTAGTTTATTATGTTTGTCGTGTCGTCCGAACCGTTTCACTGTCTAATACAATTATCCGTCTTCCTTTATTTCTGGTAATTTTTCTTTGATTTAAGTCTTTCCTCTTTATAGTCCTTTTTTTCCGTCAACTCCAGTGACATGGAATCCACACATAATTTTGGCCTAATCTTGAAAGTTAATCATGAAGCAATTGGAAGATGATCGGGGCATTTAAAGGAAATAAGAACGGTTTGAGATTATTCGAAGCCCGAGTCAGGAGAAACTAGGGCAAGTAAAAGAAAACCGTTAAAGGCAAGCTGGCCAAAATTGACATGGGGTCGTTCATAATAATGAAAATGAGAGTGTTTCCCAACAGTGCTTTGAAGATATGACGAATATTAATTGAGTTGTTTACACTTGGTATGTTTTGAAGATTGGAATGACGAAGGCATTTTGTTCTGCTACCCAAACACTTTATCGTTCGTTAACCCTTTGAGCCTTATTTTAAATTCTTTCATACCCCTCCTTCGGAATTAGTTGCAAAGCAAGAGAAGAAAGGGATAAAGAAAAAAAAGTAAAGAAAAAGAAAACAACAAAAAGAGATAAAAAGAAAAATGTGAAAAAAAAAAAACTTGAAAAAGAGGAATTGGGAACTACGTTTGACCTGATTCCTTAAAGAGGATACGTAGGCGCTTCACAGCTCGGTCATAGTGTAAATAAAGAAATAAAAATCCCCAAGTAAAAAAACTGGGGCAAAGAAAAATTGTGTTTATTGTAAATAAATTTAGGTCCGAAGATTGTAAATTTTGAACCCAAAATTGATTTGTTTTGAGCCTTCAATACCCTTTCTTTCTAGCCCTATCCAAATCCCACATTACGGTCCAAAGAAAGACCTTCCGATCAGTCTTCAAAAGATGCCGCGTCAGGCGAGGGATAGAGTCCTATCATAATATAACACGCTGATTCTCAGCAGAAAAGATTCTGATTCTCAGCAGAAAGGAAATACGAGAGAGTCTTGGCAGTGACACCCCAATCCCCAGCTAAAAGTAATACAAACGGGAGAGTCTTACCGGTAAAAACCTTCACAGGCACCATAAGGCGACGAAAGCCTGAGAGAAAATCAAAATGAGAGAGGCTTGAAAGTGAAAACCCTTCGGGCACTACAAGTCGAATAAAGGTGATAATCGGATGGAAATCACGAGACAGAAATCGTGAAAGGAAATTAACGACGGAGGATAGGCCATATGTGCATCTCATGACCAGTAGAGTTGGTATCCGCGTTTGATAAGTTTTATAGTTGTTTCTGGTTAGAGAGTCAGTCCTCCCTTGTCTTCTATTTGTTGTTTCTTTTTATCTTTCTCCTTTTGTCAAAATTCTCCATCAAAGTCAGTCTAGTCAAAACATAGTGAGAAATGATTTCAAAACTTGCCACCAATTTTCCAATTATTATGCAAGGCAAGGAAATGCCATTGACGACAGAGAAGTATGGTGCAAAGAAGATTATTAAACTGGGGCAGAAAATTTTCTTTTCAGTTTGAAAATTTTCTGGAAGTCAATACCCACTTGGGGAAGAAGGAAAGTCTTAAGAGAAATGGTCTTCGAACCAGTGTCATCCTCAACAGCCTTCAAGAAGAATGAAACACCAATTTTGAGGAGATTAGTATCCCCCATCAATGCTATCTACAGCAAGTTCCGAGGTGGTCGGACAACACAGAGTGGTAAAGGAAGAAAGGAAAGCCCATCTTCAACAAAATAACCCCCAACAAGTTGAGAAGCACAGAATGGAGAAGGGATAAATGGAAAAACCCATCCCCAGCAGGAATATCATCTCCAGCAAATGAAATCATTCCCCAACAAGTTTTGGGAACCCCGAGCGAGGGAAAGGAGAAAAGGAAAAACCACCCCACAGGAGCGGCACAACCGCTCACAATGTTTTGAACTAACAAATTTTCTTTGATTTGAAACAGGGAAAGAAAGTGCTATTGATAGCAGAAAATCATGCCACAAGGAAGAACACCAATACTGGGGCAGAAAATTTTCTGCCATTGTTGAAAATTTTCTCGGAGAAACGAGGAAGGCAATTCAAGATGACGTGTCAGGTTTGTCCACCTTCAAATAGGATGTTGCAGGTTTGTCCACCTTCGAACAGGATGTCTCAGGTTTGTTCACTTTCATACATAGGATATAATGGGAGTATTCGCCCTCGAATAGGATACAATGGGAGTATTCGCCCTCGAATAGGATACAATGGGAGTATTCGCCCTCGAATAGGATACAATGGGAGTATTCACCCTCGAATAGGATACAATGGGAGTATTCGCCCTCGAATAGGATACAATGGGAGTATTCGCCCTCGAATAGGATACAATGGGAGTATTCGCCCTCGAATAGAATACGATGGGAGTATTCGCCCTCGAATAGGATACAATGGGAGTATTCACCCTCGAATAGAATACGATGGGAGTATTCGCCCTCGAATAGGATACGATGGGAGTATTCGCCCTCGAATAGAATACGATGGGAGTATTCGCCCTCGAATAGGATACAATGGGAGTATTCGCCCTCGAATAGAATACGATGGGAGTATTCGCCTCGAATAGGATACAATGGGAGTATTCGCCCTCGAATAGGATACAATGGGAGTATTCGCCCTCGAATAGAATACGATGGGACTATCCGCCCTCGAATAGGATATTTTACGTTTGTTTTATTTTACATTGTCCTTTGCATATTTCATAAATTATTGCCAGAATGCATTTTTAATTCAAAAGTTGCTACTAAAAGCAGGCGCCTACCTGTATAACAAAAGGCAAGTCTTCAATCTTTACATTGCAGGTCTTGAAACCAGTAACCCACCATAAAGCAGAGAGTTACAACAAGAGTTCCCAACGCAAATTCAAGCGCATGAGTCAAAGGAAGGGAGGGAATGAAGGAAATTTTCCCAACATCATTATCCTCAGCAGGTAAGTAAACAATTCCAAAGATATCCTCAGGAGTCAAGGAAAAATAACACGACCTAGGAGGAAAGAAATTCCGAAACAAGGTAATTCAGAAGAAAGGATGGGATGGAGTTAATGAGTTGTAGTTGAAGTCAGGGTGCCCGCCTGAAGAATGGAGTGGCAATTTTATTTTGAAGTAGTAGTTGAAGTCGGGAGCCCGCCTGAAGAATGGAGTGGCGATTTATTTTGAAGTAGTAGTTGAAGTCAGGGAGCCCGCCTGGAGAATGGAGTGGCGATTTATTTTGAAGTTGTAGTTGAAGTCGGGGAGCCCGCCCGAAGAATGGAGTGGCGATTTTATTTTGAAGTTATAGTTGAAGTCAGGGAGCCCGCCTGAAGAATGGAGTGGCGATTTTATTTTGAAGTAGTAGTTGAAGTCAGGGAGCCCGCCTGGAGAATGGAGTGGCGATTTTATTTGAAGTAGTAGTTGAAGTTAGGGAGCCCGCCCGAAGAATGGAGTGGCGATTTTATTTTGAAGTTGTAGTGGAAGTCAGGGAGCCCGCCTGAAGAATGGAGTGGCGATTTATTTTGAAGTTATAGCTGAAGTCGGGGAGCCCGCCTCTGGAGAATGGAGTGGCGATTTTATTTTGAAGTAGTAGTTGAAGTCGGGGAGCCCGCCTGGAGAATGGAGTGGCGATTTTATTTGAAGTAGTAGTTGAAGTCGGGGAGCCCGCCCGAAGAATGGAGTGGCGATTTTATTTTGAAGTAGTAGCTGAAGTCGGGGAGCCCGCCCGAAGAATGGAGTGGCGATTTTATTTTGAAGTTGTAGTTGAAGTCGGGGAGCCCGCCGGAGAATGGAGTGGCGATTTTATTTTGAAGTAGTAGTTGAAGTCGGGAGCCCGCCCGGAGAATGGAGTGGCGATTTTATTTGAAGTAGTAGTTGAAGTCGGGGAGCCCGCCTGAAGAATGGAGTGGCGAATTTATTTAGAAGTAGTAGTTGAAGTCAGGGAGCCCGCCCGAAGAATGGAGTGGCGATTTTATTTTGAAGTTGTAGTTGAAGTCGGGGAGCCCGCCTGGAGAACGGAGTGGCGATTTTATTTTGGAGTTGTAGTTGAAGTTAGGGAGCCCGCTCGAAGAATGGAGTGGCGATTTTATTTTGAAGTAGTAGTTGAAGTCGTGGAGCCCGCCCGAAGAATGGAGTGGCGATTTAATTTTGAAATTGTAGTTGAAGTCGGGGCCCGCTCGAAGAATGGAGTGGCGATTTATTTTGAAGTTGTAGTGAAAGTCGGGGAGCCCGCCTCTGGAGAATGGAGTGGCGATTTATTTTGAAGTTGTTTAAGGAAAGCGGCAGAGTGTAACGGAAATCCCCAGCATGAATCAGAAGGAAGGCAACAAGGATCAGAAAAGATAGATTCAGACTTCGAAGGAGAATAGCTCGAAGATCACAAGTAAGGGAAATCACTTCGGAGTGCAATGCAAGTTAGCAACAAAAGAAGCTTGCGACCAGAATGCGAGTCAACAGTCCGAGGGGATCAACAGAAGTTTAGTCACAATAAACAAAAAGAAAAAAAGAGGCATGAAGCCAATCCAAAATGCAGAAGTTGATGAAAGATGTGGCATGCTCAAGACATGGCCGAGGTCACAAGCACTGTATACCTGGTCTTGATTCGAAAAGCAGCACCTGCAACTAGCAAGTATCAAGGTTCAAATTTAGAGTCCGCATGAAGCACCAACCAATACTCAAGATCAAGCTTCAGAAGACTTATAGATAGGAATCTTGTAACTAGTAGTTGATAGGCTTAGTTAGTCTTTCTCATGTTTTGATTTTTGATGTAATAGCAGGACCACGGACCGGAACTTCGATGGAACGGAACCTCGACGGAACGGCACCTCGACTGGCTCTCCACCTCGGTTACTCCATATTCTTCTGCTTCTCGGCAGTTGAAGCCACATGAGAAGAACTATCCTGTTCATGATTTGGAGCTAGCCGCCATTGTTCATGCCTTGAAGATTTGGAGGCACTGTAAACACGTGATTTTTGACCCTCCCCGAGATTTTCTATATTTTTAGCGTAAAATATTTAGTTTAGTTTTAATATAGCTATTTTAGCTAAATTTGACTCTTTTACTTTATTTTTACCTCAAAATGGAAAATAACAAAATATGGTTTTATTAATGTTTCGTAGTCATTTTAAACTTGAAAAAATATAAAAATAGTACTTTATATTTTTATCTTTTTATAAAAGCGAAAATAATAAAAAATAGTTTCATAAATATTTTGTAGTTATTTTAAACTTGAAAAATATAAAAAAAAATAGTTTTATTTTTAAGTATTATAGTTATTTTGATTACCTAGGATTAATTAAATAACACCATTTTCGGTTCCGGCGAAGAATAATATTCGGGTTCAAACTACCCGGTTTTATAATTTTCGGACCTAGCTCGTAATAAACCGAGTCCACTACACTAAGGGGGACAATACATAATGGATGGGGAATAAGAACAAAGACAAGAAGAAAAAGACAAAGGGATAAAAACAAAAGAAAAAGACAAAAACAATATGGGGCTAAATTTTAAAAAAAAAATAAATAAATAAATAAATAAATAAAATAATAATAAACACATGATATCTTCTTCTTTAAAAAGAAGAAGAGAAACACGGCTGAAAGGATGGAAAAAACGGGAGAAATGATTTGAAAAACAAAGAAAAGGAAACAAGATTGAAAAAAGAAGAGAAAAAAAAAGAGACGAAAAAAGAAGAAGAGAAGAATTGAAACGAAAAACAAAGGAGAAGAATTGAAAGAAAAGAATCGAAAACAAAGAACGGGAAACAAAGAAAGGAAAAACGGAAAGGAAAACAAAGAGAGAAAGAAAAAAAAACGCAAAAGAAAAGAGAAGAAGAAACACGGCAGAAAGAAGAAAAGAGAGACCATTGTTCGGTTATCTCTTCATTTTGATTCGAGTTACAACTTTAGTCGAGGTCGTCGTTTGATTCGAGTTCTGTCCGGAGAGGTCGAGGTTTGAGATCGTCATAAAAGGTTCGTTTTCTCGTTGTGTACGTTGAAAAATATGCAGAAATAAAGGTGTTGTTCTTTTCCGATATTGTTCTTCTCGCTAATATTTTGGATCGTTTCGTATTTGATTTACTTTCGTATGGTTCAGACTATTTTTGTAAATATATGATTTTGTTGAACATGCAATGTCGAAGTTAGCTAATGAAAATGACTAATCCTTCATATGCTCGCCAACAAGTTATGCTTCCATTGTTTATGTAATTGTTCACCATAGTCTTGAATTTGCTCACTTAGTTAGCTACTCGTATGTTTACTCGAATTGGTTATAGTTGAGCACGATGTTGTCACATTATGGAAATTGGTTCGTTATTCTTTAACCGAACGACGTAATTAGATTAAAGGAATCGGGGGTGCATTTCATGTGACCCGACTCCAATTTTGAACAAGGTTAAATAAAGCGTGTCGTGAACCACAAGTGCATTTCATGTAGTGTGGCTTGCAACATGTTTTAAATAATCTTGAATTAACTCTTAAATAAATATAGCGGAATGTAGTTTGCTTTTAAATTAGAATTAGAGGTATGCCTCGCCTAACAAAATTATACAAATCGCGGGGCCCTCATAAATGTATATGTAAAATATTTAGATTTCGAGATGTGCCGTTTCTTAGCGAATTTCCTCGCCTTCTCAAAAATGTAAATAAGTAATCGCTCTAGGCGCGTATTTTAATAATTTTACCTTCTTAAATACGGGTGTGCATTTCATGCGGCCCAAATCCAAATCCAACAACGTAGAATAAGAGTGTGTCGAGGATCCGGGTGCATTTCATGTGACGTGATCCGAAAACATGTTCTTAAATGACGTTCATTTTCTTAAGTAGAAATAATTTGACAAAAAGCGGTAATTAATTTTAAAAATGCACAAATAGGATAATATGTATTAAAATCAAGTATTTTAGCCAAGTATGACAATTGAGCGACCGTGCTAGAACCACGGAACTCGGGAATGCCTAACACCTTCTCCCGGGTTAACAAAATTCCTTATCCGGATTTTTGGTTCGCGGACTGTTAAACGGAGTCATTCTTTTCCTCGATTCGGGATTTAACCGGTGACTTGGGACACCATAAATCTCCCAAGTGGCGACTCTAAAATAATTAAATAAATCCCGTTTCGATTGTCCTTTAATTGAAAAAACTCCCTTGCGCCCTCGCGGGTGCGGTAAAAAAGAGGTGTGACAATCTGTAAAAGAAAATAGAAATAGAAACTATTTAAAATTTTAACAAAATTCTCATCTTTCCCATGTATTCATCTTATTATTTAAACATGATTAGGTATGTACCTGATATTGGAAATAAAAGAAATACCGGTGATCAACACAGCAATATCACAGCAACAACCAACAGTAGCTTCAACACCTCAATCCCGGATTTAAGCAATAAGATTTAATAACCAGAATTGAACTTCAGAATAAGATTTGTAAAAATGGAAGACTAATTTTTTCAGATTTTTTTTTCGTTTTTGTTTTACTATTTGCTAACACTCTTTAAGATTTTTTTTTCAGATTTTTGCTCTCTAGAATTTTTCTCTTCTTAATCCCCCTAAATGAAATATGATTCTAACTTATATACACAAGACTCAAGGTCCCCTTTTAATTAAAAATAAACCATTATTAATTAAAAAACTAAAAGTAAGACTTCCACTTTCTTTTTATTTTAATCTCACTTTTAATTCCACTATGTTATGTTTTATTCTCCATTATATATATTTTATTAATACTTTAATTACCACTATCTTATGTTTTGTCCCCCACTTTAATTTAACAATAATTAAATAACTAATGGACAAAATAACTTTAATTCAAATAATTGACTATAATTTAATGACTAAAATAACCCCAAAATTATTGAAATTTACTACTATACCCTTATCAGCTATAACCAATTCACCTAAATCAAACAACCAAAATATAGTAAATTTAACCAATTCTTAAACGATTTTAACAACAATTCTAACAATCTTGATGAACAACCAAGAACACCATGATTTTTAACAACAAAAATTTCTAGATTCATAATAGCAACAAACAAGTAACTTTAAATCACTTAAACCTAACATATCACACAAACTATTTTAATTCTATAATTAAAACCGAAATTAGAATTAAACAAAAATAAAGAACCAAATTCAATCTAATAACTCAATAATCATCTAAAAATTCAATTTAAATCTACCAACATTACAACCAAGATTTAAGATGCAAAAATGATTGACTATAACATTTCTATATTAACAACTTAACAAAACACATGATTAAAGTATGAAAAATGAAGAAATAATCAAGAACATGATGAACAACAAAAAAGAAACAAAATCAACCATATACTTATCTAAATCCGAAAATATACATATATATATATATAACATTTCTATATTAACAACTTAACAAAACACATGATTAAAGTATGAAAAATAAAGAAATAATCAAGAACATGATGAACAACAAAAAAAGAAACAAAATCAACCATATACTTATCTAAATCCGAAAATATACATATATATATATATATATATATATATATATATATTTATATATATAGAACCGGTCTATATATATACATATATTCGTAATATACATAGAAATGAAGTTCCTATATATATATATATATATATATATATATATATATATATATATAATATAAACTATCCAAAAATAAAAAATAAATAAAAAAAATATATATATATATATATTCTGGCCGGAAAAAAAAAATAATAATAATAAAAAACGAAATATATATATATATACATACTATACTATCCGAAAAACAATATATATATATATATATATATATATAATATACCCCTATATACATGTATATACACAATATATACATAGTATACACACATGTATATCTATAGGGTTTTATATATATATATATATATATATATATATATATATATATATACACACACACACATATACATACATATATATATACTTGGGACGTCGGGGAAGGGGAAGAGCTGGCCGTCCGGCGTTGGGCCGCCGTCGGTAGTGCTGGCGACCGACGACAGAACTGGTAGCAGTTCTCGGCCGAGTTCTTGAGGGAGAAGAGCTGGTATTATCCAGCCATGGTGGATGATGTAGCTGTTGCTGCCTGCTTAACGTCCAAATAGTTGGAGATGACTCAAGCTTGCCGGTTTTAATGGAGGTCGAGGGTTGGTCACGATGGGGATTGGGTGGTCGTGCATGGAGGGGGTTTGGAGGTTTGTATGGTTGCTGCCAGAGATGGTGACGGCATGGGAGACTGATGGGTGCTGGGGCTGGTGGTCGGCCATGGTGAGGGGGGATGGAGGAAGAAGAAGAAGAGAGGGAATAGTGTCTTGGAGGCTTTTGTGTTATGTGTATTTTAGGTTTAGGGTTAGTATGAATAGTGTATTAGTATATGGGTTATGGGTTATGGGTTATGGTTTTGGGTTATGTGGTTTTGGGTTGGGTAGAATAGGTTTGGGCTCAAGTTTAAAAATTAAGAAGAGGCCCAATTCCGGATTTATCTTCTCTATATATAAAAAAAAAAAATTTATTTATTATGAAATAAATTTAAAAAAAAATGTTAAGATTAAATTATAAAACCAAAATTATCTTAAAAATACTAATTAACTCAGAATAATAATTATCACACAAAATTAGACGTTAATAAAAATGAAAATCGCACAAAATTGGACATTAAATGCTAAAAATGCAAACATACATATTTTTGTGATTTTATAAATAAACTTAATTATTCCTAAGTATAAACTTGAATTTTATATACAAATGCAACATATTTTCATATTTTTTATTTATTTAAACAAATAAATATGCACAGATAAAATGCAAACAATTCAAGAAAAATAACACAAAATTCACAAATATTGCAAACAAACACAAAACTCTTTTATTTTGAATTTTTTGGAGTAATTCTCATATAGGGCAAAAATCACGTGCTCACAGTCTTCAACTTAGAGTTTCAAGTTCAAAAGTTAAGAAAATATAGTCTTGAAGTCCTAAAGTTAAGTTTAATAGTTAAGGACACAAGTTCAAAAGTTAAAGACACACAGTCCTTAACTTACAGTTACAAGTTCTAAAGTTAAGGACTGCCCTTAACTTACAGTTACAAGTTTAAAAGTTAAGGACAATAGGTTCTTAACTTTATTTTTCAAGTTCAAAAGTTAAGGACACACAATCGTTAACTTACAGTTACACGTTCAAAAGTTAAGGACAAGCAGTCCTTAACTTACAGTTACAAGTTCAAAAGTTAAGGACATGTAGTCCTGAAGTCCTAAAATTAAGTACAAAAGTTAAGGACAAGAGCAGAAGAGTATTTTCGTCTGGGCAGTTAAAGTTTATTAAAATAATGGCTCAAGACTAAAGACATTTTAAACGTGGCTTAAAAGTAAATACATGTATTGTTAGTTGCCAACCGTGCACTTTCCCCTCAACTTCCAATAAATAGACGGCCCAATGGGTTGGGAGGGAATTTTCCACACGGGAGACGCGGGTTCGATCCCCCTTCAATGCCTCCTGGGTCTGATCCTGTTGTATGGGGCTTGCCTAGTGCGGTTTACATCTTTGTGTGGTGGTTTGCTGGCTATTATACAATTTTTTCCAATCTATACCATATAGCAAACCTTATTACCAAAAATTTTCACAAATTGCTATTTACCGACCTGTTCACATTATCCATACAATTTATATACCAAACCCAAATTAGCGTGATTCTTCTATAAAAAAAATGCGCGACTTTGTTGGAGAGAGGATCCGACGGATCTCCTATTAGCATTTAATTCAAAATTCTGAAATGGAACAAAATCTTTAGCTGCGTAAATCTTTCCTTCTCCAACGGAACGAGATCTCTCTTCTCACTCTCATATGCTGCAGTTGGAATCTAGTTGGAACAAAATCTTTAGCTGCATAAATCCATCCTTCTCCGATGGAACAAAATGCATTATAACTGTAGTTGGAATGTAGTTTTATATATCAGAAATAAAGGATACAAACCTTTTACTATAGTAGAACTACATTTAACTACAAATCAACTACAAAAAAAAAAAACTACATTTATATTGTCTAAGAGTCATGGCTCCAATTAAACTACAAAATTGAGATAAAGTAGTTGCAAATTCAGGACCAGACCACATTTAACAAAAACTCACTTGAACAATCAAAGAAGAACAATGTAACAGTTAAATGTAATAGTTACATAATGTAACCTTCAAAAATATATTGTAATTGTATTTAAAATGGAGTTAAATGTAGCAGCTACACAGGTTGCAATAAAAAAACATAGCTATACTTTAATGAGTACAACTACAAATCTACTACATTATAACTACAATTATAGCTGCTATGTAATCACAGTGCCAAATAAACCTACAAACTTGCGACAAACAATCTGTGGATTTCTATACGAAAACGGGGGAACGAAAACTGAAGAAAAAACGTGGGTGAGGGGGAAAGAGGAATTAACTGTGGGTAAATCGTGGGTGGGGGGGGAATTAACTGTGGGGATGAGATAGAAGCGAGTAAAGTGATTAATTGAAAGATTTAGTCCCTAAATGCACGCCTACATTAAATGAGAATATAATTAAATCCTTAATTTGAATTATGGTACATAAATTGAATGTTGGTATGCTTAAAGGTAATAAACACAAACCTTAAACATGGGAGGTAAAAACATTTGCTATATGGTATACATAAGTAAAAATCCCATTACACAATGGGGGTTTACCTAGTTCGCACAGAGTGCTCACCCGAAGGGGAGCGGCTGTAACGACTACGGGTTTTCCTGAGGTTCCAAAAAAAAAATTCCAATAAATATTCCTATAATATGATTCATGCAACCCGGTATTTTGATCATTTTCTCCAAAATGTGCACTTTTTTACTCAACAATTTCAGTGATATGTTATTGTTAAAGGAATATAAAAAATATGCAAAACACATTGACTTGGGATTGTGGCACGGTATGACAATATACTTGCATAATTAAAGGAAAATAGTCCCAGTTATGGATATTGCCACAAGTAGCCAATAAAGTATATCATAACAATAATATGTATATCAAAACATATTCATAACTTTTTTTTTGTATGTACCTAAATGTATTAAAACTTCTTTTTTGTATATCTAAAATATAAAATTATAAATATAATTATTTAAAATTTATTATTGTTTATATATAAATGCATCTCGCAATAAAAATAATTATATTTTTTGTATATTACAGTGTTTAATGCATCAAATAATGTATATTCCAAAATATATGTCACAAGTGTTATGAAATAATAAAAGAACAAGAGCAATATTGTAGAGAAAGAGAGAGAGGAAATTCTTATTGAATTTTGGGATGATTTACAATGGGGCAAGACCCTTCTATTTATAGGAGAAATATGACTTAGTCACAAAGTAAAACTCTCCACAAGATAGACATTCACTCCAAATAGAATTCTAGACATTCACTCCAAATAGAATTCTATTCTTAACACTCCCCCTTGAATGTCTACTCAATAAGTAATGTGCCTAATTAAAACCTTAACTAAAATAAAACCCAATGGGAAAAAAATCTAGAAAAGGGAAAAGAGTACACATATCTAATAATACGCCTTTGGTTGCCTCGTTAAAAACCTCGCAAGGAAAACCCAGTGGGACAAAACCTTGTAAGGGAAAAAGAGTGCAACGCGCATTAACTCCCCCTGATGAGAGCATCAATTCACATCATTAAGCCTTCGCATCCCGATCTTGTACACTAGCTTCTTGAAGGTTGACGTCGGTAGAGATTTTGTGAACAAATCAGCCATATTATCACTTGAACGAATCTGTTGCACATTAATATCACCATTCTTTTGAAGATCATGTGTGAAAAATAACTTTGGTGAAATGTGCGTTGTCCTATCTCCTTTTATGAATCCTCCCTTCAGTTGAGCTATGCATGCTGCATTGTCTTCATACAAAATAGTGGGTAACTTGTCACATTTCACACCACATTTATCTCGAATAAGATGTATTATAGACCTCAACCACACGCACTCTCGACTTGCTTCATGAATAGCAATTATCTCAGCATGATTAAATGAAGTAGCCACAATTGATTGCTTAGTCGATCGCCAAGATATGTGTAACGACCCGGCCGGTCGTTTTAGAAAATTACGCCCCAATCCCCAATTTAACTGTTCCCCTAACTTCATTTATGCTATTGTGATTTGCCGGGAGAGTCGGTTCTGAAATTTGGAGTATTTTGGGACACTTAGTCCCTAAATGAGAGCTTTAAAGTTAGAAAATGGCTCGTAGCCGGAACAGTGTTAAGACGACCTCGGAACGGAAATCCGATGGTTCCATTAGCTCCGTTAAGTGATTTTGGGGTTGGGAGCGCGTTCGGAAAGTATTTTGGAGGTTCGTAGCTCAATTAGGCTTGAAATGCCGAAGTTTGAAATTTTGGCGAATCCGAACGATAGGTGAGATTTTGATCCGGGGGTCGGAATGGAATTCCGACAATTTTTGTAGCTTCGTTATGTGATTTTGGATATGCCTGCAAATTTTCAGGTCATTCGGACATCGTTTGGTCGGGTTTTTGATCGAATGTGAATTTTTGAAGTTAAAGTTAAACTTAAGCTTAAAATTGTTGAAAACGGACGATTTTGATGTTAACGATAGAGTTTTGATGATTGGAACAAGTTCGAATAAGGTTATAGGGCGTGTTGGTTCTTTTGGTTGAGGTCCCGGGGGCCTCGGGTGAGTTTCGGGGTGGTTTCGGACCATTTCTAGGCCATTTTTAACTGCTGGTTTATGTCTGTAGCAGTGTTCTACGCGATCGCGGACAATGGGACGCGATCGCGGTGAGTAAAATGTGCGAAAATTATTAATGAATCGCGATCGCGTGAAATGCTCCGCGATCGCGAAGAAGGAAAATTTCTGTGCATCGATCCTACTTCGGAAGCTCATATCTTTTTATCTACAAGGAATTTTAAGATGATTCAAAAATGAAAGTTGTAGCCCATCGTGTCTAGTATTCAGAAAGATAAAGAAATCATGATTTGGACATCTGTGTAAAGAGTTATGGACGTTACACTATAGGGTGTCCGAGAAGGATCTCTAATACACATGTATAACTTGGGAAGCTTATATCTCGCAATGTATAAGGATTCAGGAAATGATCAACAAATGAAAGTTATAGCCCCGTGTGTCTAGTTTCCAGAACATCAAACCATTCATCATTTGGAGTTGTGTGTAAAAAGTTATGGCCATTTTACTGAAGCCTGTCCGGAGGAACTGGAACTTGTTCACCGCGATCGCGAGGCGTTTCCCGCGATCGCGAAGGGTAATTTTTGGCCAAGAATTTGTTCTCCGCGATCGCGAAGCATTTCCCGCGATCGCAGTGAACAAAATACCTAGGCAGAATGTTTAAAAACATTTCATCCGCGAACCAAACCCATTTTTCCACCATTTTTGGTCATTCTTGAGAGCTTTTGGACGAGAATTGAAGGGGTTTTTGCAAGAAGTGATTAGAGGTAAGTCCTATGAACTAAATACATGATTTTATTGAAGAATCATCCTTGAAATTTATGAAAACATAGCAAAATTGTAAGAAATTAGGGCTTGGAGCAAAAACTTTAAATTTGGGATTTGAAGGGCCATTCGTGGTCCGATTTGGGAGATTTTTATATGGTTAGACTCGTGAGAGTACGAGGGTTCTGAAAACATAAAAATATTTTAATTCCGAGCCGATGGATTCAGGGGTATTTTGGTCATTTCACCCACTTTCGCGCCGTAGCTGTAATTTTATCATTGTAGTTAGTTACTTGCGATGTTATTTATACTGTGTAATTGGTTTGACTAGATTTGGGCCACTCGGAGTCGGATATTCGCGGCAAGAGGGTTGTCTCTTAGCGGTTTTGTACCGGAATCGAGGTAAGTGGCTTGTCTAACCTCGTGTGGGGGAACCTTTACCCCTAGAATATTATGTGATAGTTTAAATGCCTTGTACGCGAGGTGACGGGCGTGTACATGCGCTGGTTGTTGTAACTCACTTTACTTGAATTGTTCAATTCGTGATATTCCCGTTCTTAATTTATTAAATTGTGACATTTACCTGGTATTCGTTAGGGAAGCATGATTAGGTAGGATTTATCTGTCTAATTGCCTAATTGTCCTACTTGAACTTCTTGATAATTGTTGGCACTAGTCCTCGGTGTAGTTGTAGTTAAGCATATTATATTTTCCATGTGCGTTTTCTTTATTTGTTGTGTTGGTGGACTGCGGGTTCAATTCCCGGAGATCCCAGGGCTGTGGGTTCGATTCCCAGAGACCCGGATTTGTTGTGTTTGTGGACTGCGGGTTCAATTCCCAGAGATCCCAGGGCTGTGGGTTCGATTCCCAAAGACCCGGAGTGATATTGTTGTGGATTGCGGGTTCGATTCCCGGATATCCTAAGTTATTGAGATATGGACTGCAGGTTCGATTCCCGAGCTATTGATATATTATTGAGATGTGGACTGCGGGTTCGATTCCCGGAGATCCCGAGATTTATTGAGACATAGGCTGCGGGTTCGATTCCCGGAGACTTAGGGGTACTGTTAATGGGATTGTGGGTTCGATTCCCACAGGTCCTGGACTTGTTTTATTGAGTTGGTTACTTGTTGTTATCTTAATTGTAGACGGTTGCGGTAATCATTTTATTGTTGCTATTTCGGAATTATTATCATTTAAACTGCTTATTATTGCTATTTCCATCATATTATTGTTTTTCTCAGTAGGGCCCCGGACCTTCCTCGTCACTACTCCATCGAGGTTAGGCTTGGCACTTACTGAATACCGCCGTGGTGTACTCATGCTACTCTTCTGCACACTTTTGTTGTGCAGATCCAGGTACATCAGGACAGACTCATATTAGGTAATTCAGCAGCATTTTGGGAGATCTCGAGGTATGATCTGCTACGTCCGCGGATCCGGAGGCCTTCCTTCTATTCTGATAGTATTAGTAGATGTTTTCTCTCATGTCTTTGTTAGATACTCTTCACACATAGAGCCACCGTTGTATTCTCTCTTTTAGTCTGTGTTACCCGTGGGATTCCGGGTCTTGGTGGTGTTTATACAGTGTGTTTGACGGGTGTATGTGCCAAGCGGCACAAATTACATTCTTATTTATATCATTTTCCGCTATTTCTTATTTAATGTTCATAAACTTGTATATTCCGCAACGTGTTAGGCTTACCTAGTCGTGGGGACTGGGTGCCGTCATGACATGTTCACGATTGGTGAACTAGGGTCGTGACAAGTTGGTATCAGAGCTCTAGGTTCGTAGGAGTCACGGGACACAGACCGGTTACTTAGATTCTCATTGATCTATATGGAGACGTCTGTATTTATCTACGAGGGGCTATGTAACCGTTTAGGAAACTCTTCAATTCTTTGAATTCCTTATCGTGCGCCATTTATTCAGTTGGAGCCTATGTCATATGTTCTTTTGCATCCACTCGTGTATTGAAATTGTGCACTCGGTATCAAGTATGCGCCGACGGTTCGTGACGCTGCAGAGGGATTTCAAGGGAGTCAAGAATTTACTCAACCATTGTTACCACGTGACATCCATATCGATAATGCAAGAGAATTGAGAGATCTTCAATTGTGCACATGGGGGTACACTAGGTTCTAGCATTCGGTTGATAGTACGGTCGTGAGAAGGTTTACTTAACTGCCAAATCGTCACAACAACGGTAGAATCACAAGGTGGATGTAGATCTAAAGATAGTTGGTGGTAATAAAGACTATATGGTTCATATGAGATATCTATTTAGCGAAGGATTCAGCCAGCAGAGATACTGAAAAAAAAAAATGAGTTTAACTGTCTTAAGAAGGACATGTACCAAACGAATGCCTTTGGCTTGTTTTATGATGAAGACGTACGAATGTTAAGGGCTAGTATCATGGATTAGCAAGATGTATCTTAAGGCTTCGTGTCAAGTGAAAGGATTTCACTATCAACGATGTAATTATGGGTCATGTGTCATATCAGATTTGGCCTGCGATGTATTTAGGTGCTATTCAAAAAGTTCTTGAAAACTTGCGGATGGGCAAGAGTTGAGGCTCGTATGGTATAATGTTGGGACTTTAGATGTTCCTGTGTCCCTAATAAACTCTGCATTTTATTATCAAGCAGGGAAATATTTGACAAAGGCTACATGGTGCTTCGTAGGCGTGTGTGAATCATAGTATGTTTTAAGATGTTGTTGGTAGAGAATGCTCGGTGCATGGAGCGAGAAGATGTTTGGTTGTATTGGGATGAGGTCATACCCTATGATGTTAGAGTGCTAATAGAGCACATGTGGTTATATTCGTTGGATCAAGTCAGTTGCAGTTGAATAATAGTAAATGACTCGAGAGAATGGTTCTAATGTGTTCGAGAGTCGTGTAATAGTGGCATTGGGCTAAGTGGGAGAGTCCCACCACTTAAGATTGGGTTGCATGGTTAATTACCTGTGTGAATTCTGGATGTTAGCGTATATGAATTGTTGAATGCATGTTATGGTTAGCCTTACTGGCTCATGTTCAAACTTGAGGGAAAATTTATGATTTATGCCTCGTATAGGTGCAGGCTTCGCGGGAAGTGATTCCGCTGGGTGCTTTATCGAGAGGGTATTCATATGTTATAAAGCAATTCAGTAGAGTTGGTTGCGTACTGGGGCAAGTTAGAACCGGATGGTTCTCAATAGCGGTCTTAGTGAATTCAAGAGGTAAAGTGTGGTGCCTGATAATTCTGAGTCTATAAGTACAATTGAGGCTCAAGCTTTGAAAGCAACTTATGAAGAAAGGCACAAAACGATCTATGATGTTTTGACTTGTGGTGTAGTATTTGAGAGACATGAAATGGTCGTCATTCTTGAGATAGCATGGCCTCATGATTTAAGGTCACTCGGGGTAAGTGCGGTTGGAATAAGTTAGGTATTGAAGGAAGATATTAACATTTCTAAGGCAATCAAGGATAACCTGGAAGGAAGTAGATTGATCAGCCATAGTTGAGTTGGCGTATTGGTGTCAATGGTCGATTCATGCAACGTGATCAAATTATGCATGTGATTTGTGGCGGTGCATTTGAGACTTGTCGGTCGGAGTGATTGATGTAATTCTGAAGTATTCTTCTGTTAAGGGCCTGTTATGAGTAGGCAGATCTCGGGAAGGGTTATGTTGGCTTGGACCACTACTTAGAGATTGGCATATTCGATGGTTATGAGAATTCGCCGTATGTTGTTATAGTTCTCCTGTAGTGAGCTAAATAGAAAGTCTTATGTGATGTAATATTAGCCTATCGTCAGTTCTAGAGCTATGATGGAAATTGTGTCTATCATATATCGGCACGTGATATGCAGTGAGTAGTATGAAATTTGAAGTAAGGACCCAGGGTCACAGTTTGGTCAATGAATGTGATATAAAGAGCTCGGATGAGCAGGAAAGGAGTTTCAGTGTTTTGAGTAAGATGGGTATTAACATCAGTATCATTTGAGATCGGTGTTCTATGAGAAAGGCTTTGCATCCCGGTTAGGGACTCTTGATCGCTTTTCAGTGTTAGTACAGTCGGTGGGTTGAATGTGCAGACCCGTTTAATTATTCGGAAGATGGTGGGAGCTTGACCCACAAGAAGATTGTATAGGTGTGACTTGTAGTCACTTGATTGGTTAGAAATTTAAACCAAGTATGAGGATTTTGGTGATATCATCCATTTGAGAACTTATTCCTGGAGGGCACTCTGCTTAGTGGTTTATAGACCTGTGAGATATTATTGACTTAGCTTGGCACGACCAGGATAGACTTAAGGTCGGTGGTTAGATTTAAATGTGGAAGTGAGCCTTGCGTCAGGCCAGTTATGTTTTTTCCAGCAATGCGCCCTTTATGGAGGGATAGTCGCGGTCTTATTTCGCGGTTAGTTAATTCAAGCAAAGATATATTGCGCCGTATGAGTGTGCGACGGCTTGGTAAGTTCCTTATGTGTTGAGGTTCCGCTCAGCGGTGATGTTATATGAGCATGATGGCTCTTGAGGCTCATATCTTATGTCGCACCTCAGTTGTGCTTGAGTTCATAGCCTATAGCGCTATATGTTTTCATTGAGTCCTATATCATGCACCTTAGTGTGCTTATGATCGATATTCAGTATTTTGATGTGATGAGCTATTCAGCTCGACATATGACTCTTTGTGTGAGTCTATATTGTTGGGATCGGGTGGCACGCCGCCATGGTTATATTGTTGGGATCGGGTGGCACGCCGCCATGGTCATATTGTTGGGATCGGGTTGCACGCCGAAACAGTGTGATGTTTATTTCAGTGTCTATAATTGCTTTTATGTGTTCCGTTTCCTATTTTCTGAGGAGGTACATGTTAGTGTGAGAGTTGAATAGTTCTCTCTAGTGTTCGCCTTCCTTTTGTAACACGTACGAATTAGTAGCCTATTGGCACATTGTGTCATCTTGTGGAACTTTTGATTATGTCTGATGTGGCTTATCGCCTGAGCAGTTCGTACTGGGTGAGATGAGATTATGTGATTTGGGGTCAGTGCAAACCGATTATATGAAGTATATTATAGAGGAAAGGATCATCCTCTAGTTTAGGACAAGGTAATGGATCCTGTCAGGAGTATATATCCAATGAATTGTTGATTCAGTAGTTGGTTATGGATATCGGCACATCTCTTCCGTCGTGTCGGTATTGTAAAAGTTGGAACGAGACCTATGTAGATCGTGAGGTGCAATGGGAGCATCCGATTCGTTGAATTTTTGGCTAATTTGATCATGAAATATTATCGTGGTCCTGTGGATTTTGTGTTGCAAGGTAAGAATCCAGCAAGGTTATGTAGTCATGTTTGAGGACGGCGTTTGAGGAATATTGAGTGATCTCTTGATGAGAACAAGCCTGACATAGAATTCCGGATGTTGGAATTAGGCTCTAAGACTTAATTGTTGAACAAGAGGGAATATCTTCAGATTATATCAGGCTAATGTGCCCAGCTGAGTCCTAGATCTA
Source organism: Nicotiana noctiflora (assembly GCA_032618575.1). Taxonomy (NCBI): domain Eukaryota; kingdom Viridiplantae; phylum Streptophyta; class Magnoliopsida; order Solanales; family Solanaceae; genus Nicotiana; species Nicotiana noctiflora. Next base: position 381,710 of record JASVEL010012972.1, read on the forward strand.
TTGGCCCTTTTGAGATTTTGAGGCATGTTGGGGAGGTTGCTTATGAGTTGGCCTTACCTCCCAGCCTAGCCGGAGTCCATCCCGTATTTCATGTCTCCATGCTCCGGAGATACCATGATGACCTGTCGCATGTGTTAGATTTCACTTCTGTTCAGCTAGACAAGGATCTGTCTTATGTTGAGGAGCCAGTAGCCATTCTAGACAGGCAGGTCAGAAAGCTAAGGTCAAAGAACATCGCTTCGGTAAAGGTTCGGTGGCGGGGCCAGCCGGTCGAGGAGGCGACTTGGGAGACCGAGCAGGATATGCGCAGCCAGTACCCTCATCTTTTCACTACTCCAGGTATGTTTTCTATGCTCGTTCGAGGACGAACGAATCTTTTAAGTGTGGGAAGATGTAACGACCCGGCCGGTCGTTTTAGAAAATTACGCCCCAATCCCCAATTTAACTGTTCCCCTAACTTCATTTATGCTATTGTGGTTTGCCGGGAGAGTCGGTTCTGAAATTTGGAGTATTTTGGGACACTTAGTCCCTAAATGAGAGCTTTAAAGTTAGAAAATGGCTCGTAGCCGGAACAATGTTAAGACGACCTCTCGGAACGGAAATCCGATGGTTCCATTAGCTCCGTTAAGTGATTTTGGGGTTGGGAGCGCGTTCGGAAAGTATTTTGGAGGTTCGTAGCTCAATTAGGCTTGAAATGCCGAAGTTTGAAATTTTGGCGAATCCGAACGATAGGTGAGATTTTGATCCGGGGGTCGGAATGGAATTCCGACAATTTTTGTAGCTTCGTTATGTGATTTTGGATATGCCTGCAAATTTTCAGGTCATTCGGACATCGTTTGGTCGGGTTTTTGATCGAATGTGAATTTTTGAAGTTAAAGTTAAACTTAAGCTTAAAATTGTTGAAAACGGACGATTTTGATGTTAACGATAGAGTTTTGATGATTGGAACAAGTTCGAATAAGGTTATAGGGCGTGTTGGTTCTTTTGGTTGAGGTCCCGGGGGCCTCGGGTGAGTTTCGGGGTGGTTTCGGACCATTTCTAGGCCATTTTTAACTGCTGGTTTATGTCTGTAGCAGTGTTCTACGCGATCGCGGACAATGGGACGCGATCGCGGTGAGTAAAATGTGCGAAAATTATTAATGAATCGCGATCGCGTGAAATGCTCCGCGATCGCGAAGAAGGAAAATTTCTGTGCACTGATCCTACTTCGGAAGCTCATATCTTTTTATCTACAAGGAATTTTAAGATGATTCAAAAATGAAAGTTGTAGCCCATCGTGTCTAGTTTTCAGAAAGATAAAGAAATCATGATTTGGACATCTGTGTAAAGAGTTATGGACGTTACACTATAGGGTGTCCGAGAAGGATCTCTAATACACATGTATAACTTGGGAAGCTTATATCTCGCAATGTATAAGGATTCAGGAAATGATCAACAAATGAAAGTTATAGCCCCGTGTGTCTAGTTTCCAGAACATCAAACCATTCATCATTTGGAGTTGTGTGTAAAAAGTTATGGCCATTTTACTGAAGCCTGTCCGGAGGAACTGGAACTTGTTCACCGCGATCGCGAGGCGTTTCCCGCGATCGCGAAGGGTAATTTTTGGCCAAGAATTTGTTCTCCGCGATCGCGAAGCATTTCCCGCGATCGCGGTGAACAAAATACCTGGGCAGAATGTTTAAAAACATTTCATCCGCGAACCAAACCCATTTTTCCACCATTTTTGGTCATTCTTGAGAGCTTTTGGACGAGAATTGAAGGGGTTTTTGCAAGAAGTGATTAGAGGTAAGTCCTATGAACTAAATACATGATTTTATTGAAGAATCATCCTTGAAATTTATGAAAACATAGCAAAATTGTAAGAAATTAGGGCTTGGAGCAAAAACTTTAAATTTGGGATTTGAAGGGCCATTCGTGGTCCGATTTGGGAGATTTTTATATGGTTAGACTCGTGAGAGTACGAGGGTTCTGAAAACATAAAAATATTTTAATTCCGAGCCGATGGATTCAGGGGTATTTTGGTCATTTCACCCACTTTCGCGCCGTAGCTGTAATTTTATCATTGTAGTTAGTTACTTGCGATGTTATTTATACTGTGTAATTGGTTTGACTAGATTTGGGCCACTCGGAGTCGGATATTCGCGGCAAGAGGGTTGTCTCTTAGCGGTTTTGTACCGGAATCGAGGTAAGTGGCTTGTCTAACCTCGTGTGGGGGAACCTTTACCCCTAGAATATTATGTGATAGTTTAAATGCCTTGTACGCGAGGTGACGGGCGTGTACATGCGCTGGTTGTTGTAACTCACTTTACTTGAATTGTTCAATTCGTGATATTCCTGTTCTTAATTTATTAAATTGTGACATTTACCTGGTATTCGTTAGGGAAGCATGATTAGGTAGGATTTATCTGTCTAATTGCCTAATTGTCCTACTTGAACTTCTTGATAATTGTTGGCACTAGTCCTCGGTGTAGTTGTAGTTAAGCATATTATATTTTCCATGTGCGTTTTCTTTATTTGTTGTGTTGGTGGACTGCGGGTTCAATTCCCGGAGATCCCAGGGCTGTGGGTTCGATTCCCAGAGACCCGGATTTGCTATTTGTTTGTGGACTGCGGGTTCAATTCCCGGAGATCCCAGGGCTGTGGGTTCGATTCCCGGAGACCCGGAGTGATATTGTTGTGGACTGCGGGTTCGATTCCCGGAGATCCTGAGTTAATGAGATATGGACTGCGGGTTCGATTCCCGGAGATCCTGAGATTTATTGAGATGTGAACTGCGGGTTCGATTCCCGGAGATCCTGAGATTTACTGAGACATGGGCTGCGGGTTCGATTCCGGAGACCCATGGGTACTGTCAATGGGACTGTGGGTTCAATTCCCATAGGTCCTGGACTTGTTTTATTGAGTTGGTTACTTGTTGTTATCTTAATTGTAGACGGTTGCAGTAATCATTTTATTGTTGCTATTTCGGAATTATTATCATTTAAACTGCTTATTATTGCTATTTCCATCATATTATTATTTTTCTCAGTAGGGCCCTGACCTTCCTCGTCACTACTCCATCGAGGTTAGGCTTGGCACTTACTGAGTACCGCCGTGGTGTACTCATGCTACTCCTCTGCACACTTTTGTTGTGCAGATCCAGGTACATCAGGACAGACTCATATTAGGTAATTCAGCAGCATTTTGGGAGATCTCGAGGTATGATCTGCTACGTCCGCGGATCCGGAGGCCTTCCTTCTATTCTGATAGTATTAGTAGATGTTTTCTCTCATGTCTTTGTTAGATACTCTTCACACATAGAGCCACCGTTGTATTCTCTCTTTTAGTCTGTGTTACCCGTGGGATTCCGGGTCTTGGTGGTGTTTATACAGTGTGTTTGACGGGTGTATGTGCCAAGCGGCACAAATTACATTCTTATTTATATCATTTTCCGCTATTTCTTATTTAATGTTCATAAACTTGTATATTCCGCAACGTGTTAGGCTTACCTAGTCGTGGGGACTGGGTGCCGTCATGACATGTTCATGATTGGTGAACTAGGGTCGTGACAATATGGCAGTGCCTCCACAGGTAAACACATAACCTGTTTGAGATTGAGCCTAGTGTGGGTAGGATAAATACCCAGCATCAGCATAACCAACAAGATCGGGACTGTAATTGTTGCCATAGAATAAGCCCATATCGGTAGTTCCTTTTAGATACCGCAATATGTGTTTGATCCCATTCCAATGTCTCCTTGTGGGAGCAGAGCTATTCTTGCTAAGACATTAACTGGAAAAATTATGTCGGGCCTTGTAGTATTGGCAAGATACATTAGTGCACCAATTGCACAAAGATATGGTACTTCAGGACCAAGTAGCTCTTCATTCTCTTCTTGAGGTCGGAATGGATCTTTGTTCACATCAAGTGATCGAACAACCATCGGAGTACTTAATGGATGTGCTCCATCCATGTAAAACTGTTTCAATACCTTTTCTATGTAGGTAGATTGATGAACAAAAATTCCGTTTGCCAAATGTTCAATTTGCAAACCAAGACATAATTTTGTCTTTCCGAGATCTTTCATCTCGAACTCCTTCTTTAAATAATCAATTGCCTTTTGGAGTTCTATAGGAGTTCCAATAAGGTTTATGTCATCAACATATATGGCAAGTACAACAAATTCCGATGTTGTTTTCTTTATGAAAACACATGGGCAAATGGCATCATTTATATAGCCTTCCTTTAATAAATACTCACTAAGACGATTATACCACATTCGTCCTGATTGCTTTAGTTAGACAAGAGGGGTTGCTCTGATGGTAAGCAACCCCCACTTCCAACCGAGAGTTTGTGAGTTCGAGTCTCCCCAAGAGCAAGGTGGGAAGTTCTTGGAGGGAAGGATGCCGGGGTCTATTTGGAAACAACCTCTCTACCCCAGGGTAGGGGTAAGGTCTGCGTACACACTACCCTCCCCAGACCCCACTAAGTGGGATTATACTGGGTTGTTGTTGTTGTTGTTGTCCTGATTGCTTTAGACCATACAAAGATCTTTACAATTTGATTGAAAACATTTCCCGGGATTTTGAATTATTAGGCATTTTGAAGCCCTCGGGAATTTTCATGTATATCTCATTATCAAGTGAGCCGTAAAGGTAGGCGGTAACCACATCCATTAAATGCATGTCAAGTTTTTCATGGACATCAAAACTAATGAGATAACGGAATGTTATAGCATCCATAACGGGTGAATATGTCTCTTCATAATCAACACTAGGCCTTTGTGAAAATCCTTGTGCAACAAGGCGTGCCTTATATCTTTGCACCTTATTTTTCTTATTTCTCTTGCGTACAAAGACCCATTTATAGCCAACAGGCTTAACACCATTAGGTGTTTGGACTACAGGCCCAAAAACTTCACGTTTTGCAAGTGAATTCAACTCCGATTGGATTGCTTCTTGCCATTTTGGCCAATCAAGTCTTTGTCGACATTCTCCAACAGATTGAGGTTCAAAATCCTCATTTTCTTGCATAATGCTGGATGCAACATTATATGCAAAGACATAATCCACCACTATATCCAATCGATTCAAATTTGTCTCAATATCGATTGGATTTATTGATAGTTCCTTATTTTCTTGAGTCTCGGGCTCGGTGGATTCCTCATGAATCTCAGAATTTATTAAGTCGTGGATTTCTTCATGAGATTCTTTCATAGTGTCATTTTGATCATTTATTTTCCTTTTTCTAGGATTTCGATCTTTGGAACCTAATGGTCTGCCACGTTTCATGCGTGCCTTTGACTCATTAGCTATGACACTAGAAGATTGTCCAATAGGGACATCAATACGGATTGGAACATTCTCCGCAGAGATATGTGATTTTGTTATCCTTTTCATATCCGTAAATGCATCGGGCATTTGATTTGCTATTCTCTCTGCAAATGAATAATCTTTTGTACCTCTTTTTCACAAATAGAGGCACGTGGATCAAGATGAGATAATGATGGATTTTTCCACAAAATTTCCCGTTTGGTTTCACCAACTTCTCCCCTAATTTTGGGAAAAGTGTCTCATCGAATCGACAGTCTGCAAATCGTGCAGTAAACAAATCTCCCGTTAATGGCTCGAGGTAGCGAATAATGGAGGGCGATTCAAACCCTACATATATTCCTAACCTTCTTTGCGGACCCATTTTGGTGCGATATGGCGGTGCTACAAGCACATATACTGCGCATCCAAAAATTCTTAAATGGGATATATTAGGTTCATGACCCAAAACTAATTGCAACGGGGAATATTTATGATAATTTGTCGGTCCTGAGACGAACTAGCATTGCTGCATGCAAAATGGCGTGACCCCAAACAGAAGTGGGCAACCTCGTTTTCATGAGTAACGGTCTTGCTATCAATTGCAGACGTTTAATTAAAGACTCTGCAAGACCATTTTGAGTGTGAACATGAGCTACGGGATGTTCCACTTTTATCCCAATTGATAAGCAATAATCATTAAATGCTTGGGATGAAAACTCAACAGCATTATCAAGTCTAATAGACTTAATTGGATTATCGGGAAATTGTGCCCGTAATCGAATTATTTGTGCCATTAATTTTGCAAACGCGAGGTTGCGAGATGACAATAGGCACACATGAGACCATCTAGAGGATGCGTCTATCAAGACCATAAAATATCGGAACGACCCACTAGGTGGGTGAATAGGTCCACAAATGTCCCCTTGTATACGTTCCAAAAACGCAGGGGACTCAATTCCAACCTTTGTTGGTGATGGTCTAATAATTAACTTGCCTTGATAACAAGAAGTGCAAGAAAATTCATCATTTAAAAGAATCTTTAAATTCTTTAATGGATGCCCATTTGAGTTTTCTATGATTCGTCTCATCATAATTGATCCAGGGTGTCCCAATCGATCATGCCAAAGTACAAAAGTATTGGAATCGGTAACCTTTTGGTTTACAATAGAATGTGCCTCAATTGCACTAATTCTTGTCCAATACAGGCCACAAGACAAAGATGGGAACTTCTCAATAGCCCTTTTCTGGCCAGAGACATTTTTGGTATTGATGAGATATTCAAGATTATTCTCATCTATTGTCTCAATATGATATCCATTTCTGCGGATATCTTTAAAACTCAACAAGTTCCTCTTGGACTTGGAGGAGAACATTGCATTCTTTATGATAAGTATTGTTCCCATAGGCAGAGTTATAGTAGCTCTTCCAGAGCCTTCAATTAATTTACTACTACCAGAAATTGTAGTAACATCTGCCTTACACATAATTAAATGAGAGAAATAATTCTTCTCTTTGAGTATTGTATGTGTTGTACATGAATCAACTAAATAAATATTTTTACAATTGAACTTTGATCCAAATTTGCTTTGTGAAATATCCATATTTGCTTCCCATAGATTGACATACAAAAGAAAATATACGAATAAATATTTGTATTTTCAGAGAGTATACTTATAATACTAACAAATGATTGAAAATAAATAAATCATATTGTGATTAAATATCTCTATATATAGTAGCTTGTATCAATATAAAAAATTAGGCCATGCTTATTGTTGAAGCTTGGTGACGGGTTCAAAAGAAAGGCGTGATTACATTCTACCATCGAATGCTAATCGAGATTTTGCCCCGACATTTTGTTCTCACATGTGAAAAATATTTCAGCTATCGTCACTTTTTATCAGTAATTAAATATTCTTTTCACATCACAATTTATTCTAATAAGTCATATATTAATCCTTGAGTATTAAGCAAATTTAAACATTATTTAAAATAAATACTAGAATTATATTCAGAAACAGATTTAAAGTCTTGGAGCCTCAGATGAGCCCAATCATACCGTGCTTGTGGAAGGGTGACCAACTTTAAGTTGTCATATCTTTCCTTTAAGCCATTCCACAAAATAAGTGGATCTTTGATTGTGAGATATTCAATTTTCAACCCTTCATCAAGGTGATGGCGCAAGAAAATCAAGGCCTTAGCACAGTCTTGGGTGGATGCTTTATTTCTGTCTTTAATGGCGTCTCCAGGACCCATTGCATCTAAGTGGATTTCAGCATCCAACACCCATGTCATATAGTTCTTGCCCGAAATTTCAAGGGCAACGAACTTTCTTTTCATAATGTCGGTCATAATTAAAAAGAGGAGAAAAATTACCTTAATCTTCTCAAAGTACTTCTTGAGATGGTAGAGTCTCGTGCTGATAACGTGTTATGAAATAATAAAAGAACAAGAGCAATATTGTAGAGAAAGAGAGAGAGGAAATTCTTATTGAATTTTGGGATGATTTACAATGGGGTAAGACCCCTCTATTTATAGGAGAAATATGACTTAGTCACAAAGTAAAACTCTCCACAAGATAGACATACACTCCAAATAGAATTCTAGACATTCACTCCAAATAGAATTCTATTCTTAACAACAAGTTTATTTTCCTTCCTATGTATATATATATTTGTTTTCCTTTCTTAGTGTATTAAAATATAGATATCAAAAATTTATTTTCCTTCGTTGTATATCTTAATGTATAACACATAAATCTTGTGGATATACATAAATATAGATGTTAGATGGGAAGCAGCACTATTTTTTTAAATAATAAAAGGAAAAAAAGAGGGGAGAAAAAATAGGTTTAAAGTTTAGTGTGCTAAAGGAATTGTGAACTAGTATTTTTGTTAAATAGAAACATGAGTTAATTTGAATACTGATGTTGGGGATAATATGATCAATTTATGGACCTTTCCTTATATCTCGTCTTAAGGTATGAGATTTTGTTTTTCCCTTCGAGTTCGAATTTCACGTGACAAACTGACAATGCCATTGCTAACTGCCATTGCCGTTATCATCGTAGCCAGTTCTAGGGCTTTCTCTTATTTGTAGAGATTGGAATATGACGGGGGAGAGGAGGAGACTTTTTTTCTGGGATTTGTGTCCTGGCCTGCCACATCATCATTCTATTTAGGTGCCATTTGACATATATTTGTGCCATATCGAAAGCTTATTTAGGAAGAGGTTAGAACTTATAGTAAAGTTCTAAAGAAATTATATAGGTTTCCGTAGGAAGACCATAGAACCCTATAGATATACTAGGAAAGTCCTTGGAATATTCTAGTTATGTTGAGAATTCTTGACAAGGCGACTTACTTGTAAATAATAAGGGACTTGTATAACAATTAGTATTACACACTAATCCTACGAGACTAGTATATAAATGGCTATTCATTTATAAATTCACCAAGCAAAACAATCAAATTCTCTCTAATATAAAAACTTTCTTTGGCAATGCTCTTGTGTTCTAATATTCTCTTAGCAATTTTTAGTGTAGTAAGACTGACTTGGCATATCAAGAACGCGAGCAAATTGTGCGAAATTATGAGTAAGTTGTAAAGTGTCGTACGTACGTTTAGTTGAAGACTAAGTACCTAACAATGTGGCATCAAAGCAAAAGTTATGACTAACTAAAAGAATGTTAGAAAGAATACAAGAGAATGCTAGAAGGAAGCTTTGTAGGGAACCACTATCGAAATTGCCAAGGGTGTGGTACTTGAAAAAGGTACCAATGTGAAGGTCCATAAGCGATGCAATGCCTGAATTTACTTGACTAAGGTTGCCTATGTCGGCATCGAAAGTGCGCTAACATGGAGAAGGGGCTATGTAAGATTGAAACGTGGGAGCAATTTAAGAAGGATTTGAAGAAGCAATTCTACCCGATGAATGTGGTGTACGAGCCTAGGCGAAAGCTATGGGAGCTCCGATAGATTGCCACTATTCGGGAGTATGTGCGTGAGCTCACTTCCTTAATGCTGCAAATCTCGTCGTTGTCTGAGAAAGATTCCCTTTTCTACTTCACGGATGAGTTGTAAAATTTGATAAAGCCGGAGTTAAGAAGACATCAACTAGCCAACATGGACGAGACCATAGCGGTAGCCGAGTTGCTCATTGACTTCAATATAAAGCCTAGCACGTCCAAAAAGGGCAACACCGAGAAGGATGGGGGATATCATGACAATGACAACGAGAAAGGCATAGCCCAGCCCATAACGGATAAGGGTCCAAGAGAAACGACAAGAGGCCGTAAAATGATAGCGAGTATGTGCCTAAAGGAATGTGCTATTTTTTTTAAAAAGATTTGGGGAAGCTTGCAGCAATGATCGAGAACTTTGCTCAGGCACATAAGGTGACATAAGAGAAATCGTCTACATTGGGAGAATACGTTTGGAATCTAAGCCGAAAGTAAGGATTCCAAGCCTATCTTGTCGCCATGCAAATGGAGCATGATGGTAGAAACAAAAGTTGAACGGACATAGTTGAAAATGATGGCGAGTTACAAAGTTATGGCACTCTATCGGACTTAGACAATGCACCAAATAGAGGGGGTCAAGTTTTCTAGCAAGGCTGGGACCATGAGGGGCAGCCAAATAAGGAGTGGAATGTCATGCCCCAACCTTGGGGGGCGCGACCGGCACTCAACCGAGTGGACCCGATCGAGAAATCCTATTAGACACGTTCTACCCAACCCGCTTATGACCAAGAGATGGGTTTTTATTAGTATAAATAGTAGAAGGATCATATATTTACAACATTACTAATTCATTTGATTTTACTACATTATTATTAAGTTTTCAAAATACATACACTTTACAATCTAGTGGGAGAAGAGTCCAAAACACATCATAATCCACCTAATCTTTCTAGAACCCATACACAACCCACATAAATGTCTACAGAGCCTCTAAAAATACAAAAGACAGTTATGATAATGCAGCAACAAGGCTCCATCTATACCTCAAAACGTAGAAAACATATAAACAAAAGATGCACTACATGACCTCGGGATGAATTGGGACTCATCGAGTCTGCTGGGAAGATGATGATGATGTACCACTAGATGCGATCAACACTATCTGCTATGGAAATACCCATTTAAATATGTAGCTCCCTGGCAAAAGGAATATTAGCACTATCGAATAGCACTAGTATGTAAAGCGAAAACACTATCCTACTAGAATGAACAATGAAATAAAGGGGAGCAGTTATGATGTACAATAAGAGCTTCAAACAATACTAAAACATCAAGTAAGGATCACATAAATTCGCAAGTCAGTTTTCATCTTATTAGATTGGTAACCTTTAGTGCCATGTGCCACAATTCACAATACCACTATGTTCTTACACGGAGTCCGATCTCGACCCATCAGCTAGGTCATCTCATTTGAGACATCAACCATATCCACAATTTTAATCATCATTTCCAGTACAATTACCATCATGTGTGTGGCATGGCATCCGATCAGGGGCCAATCGGCTTGGCCATCTCATTTGAGACATCATCCTTTAAATCAATCATTTCACTTCAAATTTCTTTTCTATCTTTCAATGCTTTGGCATGAGTGGCCTTATTTATTAAGTCGTTCTTGGCACTTGACCATATTTCACAATTTAAGTTTCCCTTTTTACACATTCAACATTATTATCATATCAATATCAACAAAATTTGTCATTTAAGACTTGATTACACACAAGAACAATTTAGATTCTAGAGCACATAGAGGTTTTTCACACAATTTGACCTAATAATCTTTATTCGAATTTGGCTTAAAGTTAAGAATTTGTAGCACATATTTCATATTTTTAATACATTAATAATTGATAAGATAACATGATGAAAGCATATGAACATATATTGCACATTTGGAATAGCAAGTTCTACATGATCAATTTGGGACTTACACTGATTTCATAATACCAAGGAGTTCAATTCTAAGAAGAGGGGATTTAGTCATACATACCTCGATTGAGTTTTTTCTACAATAATTCTGAAATCCTTAGCACCTTCAATCTATTTTAGGAGTATAACAGGTTGAATAAAAAATTAGAAGGATAATCAAGATTCTATCTCATTTGAGCACATTATCAAACACTAGATGTGCATTATATTTTTAAGACCTTTTTGTGAAAGATTCCATCATCCCACAAACCCATTCTTTACCGTATTTAGATCACAATCTCCCTATTCTTTTTTGTAATGCATTCACGCAAGACAATCACTCCCATCCCCATGAATTACCTTTCGAACGGCCTATTCAAGTTGCATGTTGATATTAATAATTTTGGTGATACAATCTTACCTCTTAGGAAGAAGACCCGAATGCCTTTCTTGACAACCTTCAAAGTTTATACAAGAATTGAGGAGTAATTTTGAGGAGAATTGAGGAGTAATTTTGAACACTTCCTTACTCTAAGACTCCCTTTATCACTCTAAAAGTACCATAAAATGGGCTAAAATGAATTATGGCATGAGATATATCGACATGTAATCGGGTCTAAAAATTAGAAATCTGGAGCGCCAACACGGATCTACAGTCGCAAATGGCTATGCGGTCTGCAAAAGCATCGTAAAAGGTAGCCCTTAGGGACCTGAATTTTCTGCTTCGCTCTACAACCATTATGCGGTCCGCAGACCTATTCTGCGATCACATAATGCGCCACAGAACCTCCATTCGTAAAAGTCCAAGGATGATTATACGACCAAAGTGCGGCCCGCAAAGTGATTATGTGGTCGCATAATTGTCTGCAAAACTGACCTCAAAATTGGCCAAAAAGACTGCCTCACTCTGCACTCATTCTGCGGCCCGCAAAGTGATTATGCGATCACATAATGGGCCGCAGAAACACAAACTTCTGAAAAATATTTTCCTTTAACAATGTAGCATCTAGTTCAATCCAAAAATCCCGAATTGGGCAACGATCTCTAACACATTATCCTAACTCGGCACCGTTAAATTCTAGATTTTAGGAAAATTTTACGGGGCCTTACATATAAGCATGGACCCAATGCTTGAGAAGCTGCTAGACTTGGTTGAGTCTTGCGGAGATTCATGCCAAGAGAAATGAGAGGCATTCGGTTGACGATGATCGAGGCCATCATTGCCAGCCGTCCAAAGTACAAGTGGGGCAAGAAGAAAGGGACTAGTACCTTGTGACATGGGAACGCGAACCTCCCCAAGGGCATCATGCTAATAGACAAAGATCTCTAGCAATGCTAAGGTGAGATGCGCACGTACGTGTCGATGTTTTTGTGCCGAGGACTCCACAAATTTGGGTGGGCGAGAGTGTCATGGCCTGCCATATCATCATTTCACATAGGTAACACTTTGGCATATATTTTTGCCATATGGAAAACCTATATAGGAAAGAGGCTAGAACTTATAGGAAAGTTCTAGAGAAATATATAGGTTTCCGTAGGAAGACCCTAGAACCTTATAGATTTGCTAGGAAAGTCCTTGGAAGATTCTAGCTATGTAGAGAATTCTAGAGAGGGATATTTCTTGTAACAATAAGGGGAATATTTACACACTAGCCCCTACGAGACTAGTAAAATGGGCAATTCATTTGTAAATTCCCCAAGCAAAACAATCAAGTTCTCTCTAATACAAAAGATTTCTTTGGCAGTATTCTTGTGTTCTAACATTCTCTTAGCGGTATTTAGTGTAATAAGATTGACTTGGCATAACAAGAACATGAGCAAGTTGTACAAAATCATGAGCAAGTTGTCAAGTGTTGCACGTACGCTTTGTTGAAGACTAAGGACGTGATATTTGGCTACATAAAGGGCTGCATTTGCCAAACATAACGATAAAAAATTTGCCTTCATATTATATGTTGTCACCTAGTGTCACAATAGGCCTTCACAATACTTTCTCTGGTCCATAATAATTGACTTTTTGAACTTTTTATTTTGGTATAAAATAAATTTCATTTTTATATAATCAAGAATGAATTAATTATTATTTTTTAAATTTGCCCCTATTTACATATTTTAGTGTGTCAAGTTAATAATATGCAATATTTAATTAAGGGTAATTTAGTCAAAATACTTATTTGTTTTCTAAGAGTTTGTATTGTATTAAGGGGTTTGACAAAATAGTCATTTATCGTGGACTGGAGGGAGTAGCAATAAGAATATACATAACACCGTACCTTTTAGGGGTCGTTTGGTTTGATACAGGCTATGCTGAGATTAGTTATGCTGGGATTAGTTATCGTGATATTATTTTTATTAATTGTTTGGTATGTTGTATTAAAAATGACATACATTGCATAATTTATTTAAATATTTTAAAAGGCGGGGGCGTGAGGCGAGGTGTTTTACCTGATGAGGCGAAGCGTAAGTTGTGAGATATGGGACGAAAGTCCAACGGATCTTTAAATTTTACTAATTTTATAAATTTTTAAGATAGTATAAAATATAAAATAATTATAAAAATTACATTAAAATTATAAAATTATTAAAATGTATTAAAAATAATAATAAATTATAATTTAACTATGAATAATACGAAAAGTATTACATATATCATAACAAATAGTTGCAATGTCATTACAACTCAAACATCAAAAGTAATGCATTCGATACGAAATATAAATGTATCTCTTAAGGAGTAATGAATCTTGAAAGAATTTCGATATTATAATTTGATATTTTTCTTAAAATACTTCCATGATAACTAATATACTTTCGATATTATAAAGATATAATTCACAATGATTCTCAAGCATCATTAATTTTTAAGTTTCAACAAGTTAATAAAGTGACACATCATTTACCATACAACATGATAATTGATTGTTTGTACATAGTTACTTGCTAATAATGTGATATTAAATTAATAAGTATTGTATCTCGTAAACGTAAAAAAAATTATAAAAAAGTATGGACTACATTGTATAGTACTGACATAACAATAGTTAATAAACAAAACTTTTTAACTGAAATATTTATTTAAAATTAACTATCATAGTAGTCTTACGTGCAATAATTTTTATTTTAACTATGACAAAACTCCCAACTTAATAATTTATACTTAGGAAAAAAGTAATTTTGAGTAGTCAACGATTTATTAAGAAAATTTGAAGATTTACGAGGTTAGTTACATACAATTGCATAAAGTTCTATTAGACGAGCCCAGTACGCTGGACGTCGGGCATGTCCGGGGCGTAAGCCCCGATGGCTGAGGCGTAAGTCTTATGAAACTAAGCCCTATACATAAGCCCAGAGGCGTTTTACGAGTGCTTTGCCCCGAGGCGAATCCCAAACGAGTCCCAATTCTGCCTTTAAAAACAAAAATTTATATTCCAGTACTATTTTTATCCCAACACTAATTATCCCACTCTTACAAAGTATAAGTTATCCCGTACTAATTTTAATCTCGGAATAACTTATCCCATATTTAGTAAATTTTTATCAGAGCATTATTTTTATTTATCTCTCACGACCCCGTATACGTTTATGATGTATGACAATTGATCATTTTGATCCTAAATACAATGTGAAGAGCCTTGGTGAGTTCCCGAAAAGAAAATGCTACAGTAAAAAGTCCTGTAAATTGTAAGTCGCATTTATAAAAGGCGAACTGCATATCTTTAATTATTTTCATTTTTTTGAGGGAGGGGTCGTCGTGAAAGAGGATAACCGGCGCCACTGGGTGGAGGCTGAGAGCAAACGCAATGGCTCTTTCATTTGCTAAATCCACTTTCCTCTCCAACCCCACTTTATACTTTCCCAAGAATGGCATTAGAGGCTTTGGACTTCTCCTCCCCTTCTCTTCATTTTCGACTTCCTCTGCTCTTCCCAAGAGGAGGCAAACAGTAGTCTCTGCTCTTGAGCTTGGTGGAGTCAAGATTTCTAAAGATGGTCAGTATACTTACGGGGCATAACAAGTTTCTTTGTATATTCACTTTAATTTTCAGTTTCATGATTTTGGGATTGTGAAGTTTGAATCTTTTTTGTTAGATAAGTTGTTATTTATGTTTGTAAAATCTAAAATTTCCATCTGGGCCGGTCAAATTGGGGCTAATTGGAGCAGAATTGATATTGAGGATTTGTATAGCCGACCTTAAACTAGTTTGTGATTGAGGCGTAGTAGTTGTAGTAATAACAAGTTTTATTTCTTAGCATATTCACTTCAATTTCCATTACCCTATTACCTTGTTGTTGCAATTGTTTGTTGATTTAGTTTCATTGGTCTTTGAGCCGATGGTCTACCAGAAATAGCCTCTCTATCTTCATAAGGTAGGGGTGAATATTGGGGTAAGGTGTGGGTACATACTACCCTCCCCGGACCGCACTTGTGGGATTGCACTGTGTTTGTTGTCGTCGTGGTTGTTGTTATTGTTATTCACTTCAATTTCCAATTGAGATGATTTCGGTTAGTAAAGTTTGAATTTCTTCGTTGGATATGTAGAAAAGTCTGAGTTTTAATGATTGTAGAATCTTAATTTCTCATATGGGTCAGTCTAATTGGGTCCAAATGGAGCACAATGTTTTCTTTTTAGGAGCACAATCGATATTGAGGATTTGTATCTTAATCTAGTTTGGAATTGAGACATAGTAGTTATAGTAATAGCTTCTGGGTAGTTTATGAAATGGTTTTTTGTAGTTAGCTCCCCAGTGGAGGCTATTAAAGTTTGCATTTTGATGAGCCCCTAGGGCTTTGGTCTAGTGGTAAGAGCGTTAGGGGCATGCGACGGGTCGAACATGCTACGGAACACAAGTCTAGTATTTAAGTGGAGAATAGTAGATGGGTGGGCTCAATATATACCGAGTTTCAAACTGTGCACTATTCCTGCTGTTCCTGGGGATTTCTCGGTTATCAAAAGAAAAAGAAAAAAGTTTCCATTTTGATGACTTGGGTGCATTAAATGTTTGAAGGTTCAAGTTCTATACCTTGGTGTATTCACTTCAATTTTATTTACATGAGTTGTGCTACTGTCACTGAACGTCAAATGCTTTTGATCTTAGAATGTAAATTTCTCATCTGGGTATTTAGTGATATTGGAATGTTGTAGTTTGCCCACCATTTGAGGCTATTCAAGTTTGAATTCTGATGGCCCAGGTGTATTAAAAATTGCAGATTTACTCTATTATTTGGCTATATCATATTTTTGCAAATTCTAATTGTAATGAAGTGGGAAAGGGCGGACTAAGAAGTATTGGGGAGATGTGATCAGGTAGGACATGGCGTGACTTTAGATTTCCGAGGAAGGTGTGGAGGTCGAACATTAGGGTGATAGGTTAGGAAGTAGCTGAGCATTTTTCTACTACGCTCCGGGTGGGAAGCTGGTCTAATAAGGTTTTGTCCTAGGCTGCTAGCGATTATTGTTGTGTACACACTATTCTTCCGTTTTCGTAGTTCCGGGCCTTATTCTCTGATTTTTGTTATTGTTTTCATCTATTTTCTAGTTCTTATGATGTTGCTATTATTCCTATGGTTTTATTGATGGTACTAATATAGTGTATCTATTCGTCTTTTTTGAGCCGAGAGTCTTTCGGAAACAAGCTCCTTACTCTCCGGAGTAGGGATAACGTCTGCGTACACTCTACCCTCCCTATACCCCACTTATGGGAACTCAGGGATGGCAAAGGTACAATAACAAAAACTCCATGACATACGTACGTTAAATGGTAGGCCCCCGCCACTTGCCCAACATTTTAATAGAGGGACAGCCAGCAGTGAGGCCATTGGACCAATAAACAATAGGCGCAAGTAGCTTGAAATCAAAAAGGGTGAAATCAGGGGCTAATCTACTGGGTGGTTGTTGTTGTTGTCTAATTGTAATGAACTTCAGAATCGCCCATTCGCAAATACATACTCTGTGTAGCTTCAGTATGTGTGCTGTTGCCATCTAAAAAATTTGAGTTCTTATTAAATTTGTTGTTTAGCTGCTAGGTAGTTACTAAAAAACCTGACCTATTTGATCACCAGATCAATCCAACTTGGCTTTTTAGAAAATTTTATTGACACATCAATGCTAATTCTACCAGTAGCAGTAACAAGGTACTTGTTTGTGAAAAGCTGAATAGATGGTTAACTATCTGTTTCTGCAATGCTGTTTCTTTTGGGCGATGAATTGCTGGTCACTTGTTTTGTCGGAGGCATACAGTGGACCATGCCAACGCACCAAGTTCTATTAGAGAATTCTTGTTCAATTGGCTTTTGTACTGTTGCACACCAAAAGTAAGCACAAAAAGGTGTGTGAAACCATCACTACATTTATTTGGTGTGTATGGAGGGAGAGGAGTAGATAACACTTCCAATGGGTTGAAGTGCAGATTTATTTGAGTTTGTTTTCTTTTTCCTGTTCTTTGTATATCAAATGGAATTGGCCCTCTGGGGCTAACAGAAAAGCTCTTGTAGGCATGAAGACAAGTAACCAAGCTCAGTCTTAGTATATCTTACCTTTTGTATTTCTCCTTTTTTCTTTTGTAGTTTGTTAAAATTGTAACTCTTCAAGTATAGACAGGTTCTATCTTCACTTATAAGTTATAACCATGGCCTTATGCATATCCATTTTGTTTTTGTGAGTAAAGCTTGTTTTCAGCTTTTGTACATCTTTTGTTCCCTTGATAGTGCTTTTAACAGAGAGAATATTTTATTCTATCACCTGGTAATTGGTACTAACGTGATCACCGAATTTACAGAAATAGTAAGGGACGACCCCACAAACAATATTCCAGATACAATATTTGCAAAGCTTGGAATGCAGCTTCATAGGAGGAGCCAGCATCCGCTTGGCATCCTTAAAAATGCGATCTATGATTATTTTGACACAAACTATCCAGACAAGTTTGACAAGTTTGATGATCTGTGCCCAATTGTTTCTGTTAGACAGGTTGGTGTGAAAAGGTTAAGGAAGCATTTTTGCTCTCTTCAAGATTTTGTCTTTTCAATAATATCTGCTTTCTGGCCTTTCTGTGCTAGAATTATGGTTCTTTCTTAGCCCATTGATCAATTGTTTTCTATATTCATAAAGCTAGCATTAGCATCTGTGTAATTTTCCACTAAAACTAGGGTCCAACAAGTCATTCTTTTCGGCCTATTTTTAGGGCTCCTCGTGCTAAGTCGACTAATTAATTCTACCCTCCTATTCCTGAAGGCCTAATTCTATTAGCTCTAAGGCCAAAAATAATATTCCCCGTCAATTATGAGTCAGGCACATCAATCATTCAGTCACCAACCTATAGAGAGTGGTAGTGAAGAAGCCTTTAGAATCATCAAAATTTTCAACGGTAGGTTGAGATACTATTCAGTATATCTACCTCTTTCAGCTGCTTGATTTACATCTCTTAATCATGTTATTACATGTGTTTAGAATTAGGAAGAATAGCTCTATGATGGTATCAGACTGGAACATAAATTTATGATTGCTTTTAGCATTTGTTGAAAGAAGTGCCTGTACCTGCTGATGCGAATTTGTGCATTCCATCGAAATTATTTAGGGGGTACTTTGCCGGCCCGTGGCATTATATATTGGTCCCTCATTTAATCTTAACTGTAGTGCAACTAGTGCAGGTAGGACTTGAAGTATATCTTATAATTTAGAAATGCAGCACTTAGACCTATTAGCATTGGAAATTTTAGATATTTGAGAATCTTGGTTGATTGAGAAAATCTGTGAGAAAGGATGTTAGATGTAGCTAATATAGCTGTAATTTTCATCCCTAGGGAATGAGTTAAATTTAGCCGTGAAATTTATAATGGATTATTATTGTATTGTTTGAATGTCCTGAATTTCAACCCAAGGAAAGAGAAAAAGTATCTTTAGACACTATATTTGTTTGTGCATCTTGTGTTTTCCAGAAGCACACAGACCCCAGCCAATAGACCAAAATGTAGTCGTAATCATGAGCTCTTAAACTTAAAAGCTTATATAGTTTTTTAAGCTTACTGCTGTTTCTTATTACACTAATTCGTCTTCGGCGTTGATCCATGTTTAATGACAGGATATGCATATACTGCACTTGGATGTTTCCCTTTTGTTCATTTATCTTGGCAAGAAGTTATTAGCTTTGGTTTCTTTCTCTTCTTACTGCGATGTGTTAATTCCTACCTGCAGAACTTTGATGAAGTCTTGGTACCTGCTGATCATGTCAGCAGGAGTTACAATGACACATATTATGTAGATTCTCAAACTGTTCTAAGGTGCCACACAAGTGCACATCAAGCGGAGCTACTGAGGAATGGACACACCCATTTTCTCGTTACCGGAGATGTTTACCGTAGAGATTCGATTGACGCAACTCACTACCCTGTATTCCACCAGGTTCTCTACCTGCAAACATATTTTCTCCGGAGATGCATATTTCTGTGTGGATTTATCCTTTAACGGTTTTTTGCCATACTGTGTAGATGGAGGGTGTACGGGTCTTTACTCCAAATGATTGGGAAGGTTCAGGTACTGATGCGACGTCACATGCCGCAGAAGATTTAAAGAAATGTCTTGAGGGTTTGGCACAACATCTATTTGGTAGGGTTCTTGATCTAAAATGCGTCATGATGATTTCACAATAATTTACCATATAAATATTGGGATTGCAACCAATAATGAGTCATGATGATTTGACTATTATTTACCATATAAATATCGGCTTTGCAACCTGTCTCCTACTATATGACTTCCGTACATCATTAGCAGGTGGTCCTTGGATGCCAGCTATTTATGTTCATCTCATATTAGAGGTGTGATGGGGTGGGGTGGGGTGGAGGGGGGGTGATAGTTGCATATTATTATTCTTCTTGCTTTATTCCATCTTCTTAATACTTTAGGAGTCTTAATTAGCATCTGATTTTTTGGGCAGATAGTTATAGAGAGCTAAGTAGAGTGCTAGATAATAGGTCGAAGTCACTGTAAGAAGTAACAATACCTATGGATCGTATCTGATATTATGATGTAGTTGGTTGCTTCCCTGTTAAATTTCCAGCAGATCAGTGGACTCAGGAGGGGTCCAATCCTCTGCTGCTTTTCCTTATTTTGTCGATCTTCACTTCATTGACGATGTTCCTGTATCTCATTTCTATCGTGTATAAATCTTATAACTTGTCCTCTTCTTCAGAAACCATCTTTCTACTGCAAAATTTCTTTAAAAGCGACAAAGATTTTGTGAATCTTCAACCTAATCTTTCTAGTTCTTCAGGTGGGGTGGAAATGCGCTGGGTTGACACTTATTTCCCCTTTACTAATCCATCATTTGAACTGGAGATATATTTTCAGGTATACTTTTGCATTACTTTATGACAGACTTATACATTCTTTCGTTTCCATTTTCCCCCTCCTCTCTAGATGTTAAAATCCGTAGAATATGCGAATTATGTTTTGGTCTCATCAGATCGTTCGTTAAGCTGCTATAAAATGTATAGATGTGTGTGTGTGATGTGTGTTTTGGGGGGGGGGGGTAGGGGGTACCTGTTACCAAGCTGGAGTAGCCTCATATGTAACCTCCTCACCTTCCCTTTCCTCTTATTTTACTATTTGGGTAAAGTCCCTTTGGATTAACTTAACTTATAGAAATCTATTGGTATTTGCCTTTATTTATCAGTAAAAAAGAATAAGATTGTATCGCCTGATTAAACAATTTCTTTTGCTGGGGCTCAAGAGTGTCAAGCATGCATTAGACAAATACATCATATGCCATTCTCTAATTATGTGAGCTAGCTGTCCTTACTTTGAATTCAATTGAGAAAATAGAATTTTGTTGGAAAAATAAAGCAGGAAGATGAAGGGTGTGAACTGCCAAGGACTATAGGAAACAATAGCCAAACATTCAGGAAGAAGATAATACAATAACAATGTGAGATCCACATTTTTATGTATCATTAAGGTTTTACATAGGACTAGAGACCTCGTTAGAGACTCTATTTTGACAAAGAGAAGTTCACACAGCAATTCATTGAACCCAGAAATCACAAAATAAAAAGGATATACAAGTAAGCACACGTAAGCCTTCCGAATATTGAACTCTTACGCATAGAGGAAATCAGTATACAAATTGTTAGTTCTTCTTCTCTAAATAGAAAATGATTCTTTGTTAGTTTATGTACTGCACAACACTAACATTTCATGCGGAGCATAAAAAGAGAAACTTTTTAGCTAAACTTTAGTGATATTTGATAGCATTATTGGTGTTTTATCCCTCTCCATAATTTCTTGAGCTAAGATATTATTGTGCAAGAATGTCAAGAATACTACCTTATTCTTTGACAAGTGATGTATGCATTTATTACCCCAAGCACTTACGTATTGCAGAAAGTACAATAAATAGAGATGAAACCTCGAGAGATAACTCCAATTTGAGCTATTGAAAATAGATAGGAAATGGACTCATGCTTCTGGTATAGTTTTTACTATGATCTACTTGCTGTTAAATCCTTTTACAGAATGAGTGGATGGAAGTTTTAGGTTGTGGAGTGACAGAACAAGAGATACTGAAAAGAAGCGGTAGAACGGACAATGTTGCTTGGGCATTTGGACTTGGATTGGAGCGCTTGGCTATGGTTTTATTTGATATTCCAGATATTCGTCTTTTCTGGTCAACTGATGAGCGGTTCACTTCCCAAGTAATTTCTTCATCTGTCCTTTTTTTCGTTTTTTTAACCTTGTTCTGCTTTTTCGGCTAGTTCTTCCCACCTCCCTCCTTTTCTATTGCCAATATTGTTTTGGTAGCTATCTATGACATTTTCTTCATCATGATGTAGTTTTCTAGCGGTCGGCTGGGATTGAAGTTCAAGCCATTTTCTAAGGTAGGGCTTGTTTGCTAATGTTTTTATGTGTTTTTTAAGCATTTGAAGAATCCAATTCCTATGTGTGTTTTTGAGCATTTCATTTCTTTAAGTGCATCTTTTTATTTGAAGAATGCACTTAAGGGGTCCACTTTTAGCTGCATAATTTTGTTTGTGGATCTATTAGTGTTTAAGAGACTGAAGTTCCTTATTTTTTGCAGTATCCACCTTGTTATAAAGACATGAGCTTCTGGATCAGTGATTCGTTTACTGAGAACAATCTCTGTGAAGTTGTTAGAGGAATTGCTGGAGACCTTGCCGAGGAGGTATGTCCACATGATAATTCTACTTTCTGCCAATCCAACTTGTAGATATGAGGATCCCTTCATTAATGTGTCTTGACTCTTATTAGTAATTTAAAATAATAAATTATTATTTTTTCCAGGTCTTAAAATTTTTCTGTTTTGTTACTGTTAGTTATTCATTTTTATATTTTGTCGGGGACACGGTAGTTTGAGGGACATTCACACTAGAGCAATGGTCATTAAACATTCTATTTAGATGAGTTTCATATAAAAGTTGGTTTCTTTGAAGGTAAAAATGTGGAAACCTAAATCCTATTTAGCTTAATAAATCCAAGCTCAAATTCTTCAGTAAAATATGTGTTGGCAGCTAATGTTGGCTAAAAGTGTGGATGCTTATCTACAAAAATAAGACAACAACAACAAATCCAGTGTAACCCCACAAGTGGGGTCTGGGAGAGGGTACTGTGTACGCATGCCTTACCCCTACCTTGTGAAGGTAGAGAGGCCGCTTCCTTGGATATACCCCAATATTCAAATTCACGAGTATCTATCCTGCTAGATTTCCTGAATATTTGAAATGTTTTTCTAACTCGACGTGTTTGAAGGCACCTATTCATTGATATAATTAGTTCATTTCTCCAAAGTAAAAAGTAAACTATGCCGACTCAAGTACTTTTATCTGAAGCTTCAAGTTGAGTGATTTCCACATCATACCCTGGGATGGGAGATGAGTGATGAGTTTGTCTAGTGAAGCCAATCACCACAGCTTTGGCCAATTTTACAGTAGAGGTATAGGGCCGTGTTTGTAACCTGAGTTCGTCTAGTGACCGTTACTCCCAATACTAATGTCAGGTGAAATTGATCGACAACTTCACCAATAAGAAAGGAATGACGAGCCATTGCTACAGAATAGCTTATCGGTCCATGGAACGTTCACTTACAGACGAGGAAATAAATGATTTGCAGGTAAACCTTCTTTCAGACGAATCTCTACTAGGCTATTAGCCTATTACCATCTTTCTCCTGTCATTATTAAAGGTGTTTTTTTAAATATCTTTTGGATGCAGTGGAAAGTGCGAGAACAGGTGGAGAGCAAGTTAAAAGTTGTTCTAAGATGAGCTATTTCATGGGGCATTTGCACAAATGGCCTTTTCCGAGGCCTCCTTAAATCCGGTCCGTGTTTGGGCTAAATTTGTCTGCCAGAAGAAATAAAAGAGAGGAGAAATTCATTCAACTACTCTTAAAGGGAAAGTTTAGTCTACCGGGCTAACATGGGACAAAATTTAAAGAGTGGCCTAAAATTGGTCATACCATGAAAAATAATCCCTATTTCAAATGTTTGATTTTATAGCTTACGCCTTGTAATTATTTGCATTAGTTATACGTTTACCAGGTGTTTTTCATCTTTGTGGAGAAAAAAGGCATTATAGCTCTTTGTTTGAATTCATCAGAATCTTTATTATTGAATTTTAGGCGATTGGCTATTCGTTAAATAAATCGTAAATTGTGAATATATTTTAAATAGCAAGCTTAAAAGTGATTACTGATGTACTTTGCCCACCAAAATATGAGTTGATACCCTAAAACATTCCTAAACTATGATTTTAGTCAGTTTAAATTCTTATTTAAACTATTCGGTGTCACCCAAAATTCACCTTAAACTTTATTCTGCTTCATCTTGAAACACCTTGTTGTATTTCTGGTAAACCGTGTGAATAACTCGCTATCGAGCGCGTAATGGCTGAAAAAATCATCAAAAGTGTCCCACTTAACAACATGTAACTACTAATTAGTCTACACTCTTTCAAATCTTTTTTTCTTAACAAAATTCTCCTAATATCTTTCTCCCTCATTTATTCACCATTCTTCCTTGTTTTTTTCACTATTTTCCCCTCTTTTTTTACTTAACTTCTCCATTTCTTTATCTGGTTCCATATGTAACTATCAATCTCTTATCACTACTGGATCTGTTTTGTATCTTTCTTGTTTTATTCTTTTTTATATATAACCTGAATTTGTTTGAAAGAAGAAATACTCATTCAACAACTCATAAAAAGATATAATTTTTTTGGTAAAATTGAATTGAAGTTTCCCAGTAAAATTATACAATAATTTTGAACAATGAAGATAGTTTTTAAAGAAGTAGTACCAGTGCATAACTATCTTCTTCAAAGCAACTCGAATTTTTACAAATAATCTTCACTCAGCTAGAACCCCAACGAACCCTAAATTTTTCATCAAACCCTGGTTTTTAATCCCCAAATCTCGAACAAAAACAAATTAAGCAATTGAGGGTTATTTTGAAAAAATCAAGGTTATAACGAAGCTTATTGGAGTATATCGCTACTGCAAGGTATAATATCCATCATCGGAAGAGAGGAGAGAAAAGGGGAATTACGGAAACGATTTTACCCCACCCTTTTTTTTTTCAACCGGTGAATATTTACCCTCTAATAATACTTGATTATCATTTGAAATAACTAATTAAGTCAATTTTTAAATTAAGCTAATTGATCTCATACGTGGATTGCCACATGGTTAACTTTTTTTGATAATTTGTACCGTGCAACACAAACACTATTAGATATATAAAGACAGTATTTCAAATTTTCAATACGAAGAAGAATATACTTTAGGGGTATTTTGGGATACTAAATAGTTTAAACTAAATTTTATTTTGTGCTGTGTGAGGCATTTTTTTTATTTTATAACTACGTGGCATAAGCATAAGAATTTTAAAGAGAAAGACTTTTAATTTTGCATAAAAGTAAATTATTTTCAAATAAGGAAAGAGCTCATTATTTTTTGCACGGACTAAAAAATAAATATACCATCCGGTCCAAAATAAGTGATTTCTTTGGATGATTTCACACATATTAAGAAAGTCACCTTTTAGCATTAATTAGCAATAGAATTGACCATTTTAACCTCACTATCTCACATAAACACTCCTAACACATAATGTAGGAGAAACATCATTAAATCATTTTTGAAATCCGAAAAAATCACTTATTTTGGACCATAAAAAGGCTAAAAAATCACTTATTTTGAACGTGATAAAATACGTGTTTTGGCACGAACTAAAAAGTAAATAGGTTCCATATTTATTAGTTTGTGTGTGACAAAATAAAATCAGTGGTGAACCCCTCACAAATTTATGCAGCAGCCTCCGCCAAATGGCAAAACCAGAACCGTGTACCCAGGGGAGTTTATCGTTGAAATTTGGTGAGCATTTGGATTGGTTTGACAAATACCAAATTATTATCAGTAACATCAGCTCAATTGTACTTGAGCATCCATGGCTATTCAATGTAATTTTATTCCATACTTCACCTGCAGACCTACTAGTAAAGAGATACCCTCATCATCGTTCTCTTCATTTGCCTCTTTCCCTGCAACCCAAAAGGATCTCTTTTATGTTCATTCTACCAAATTAAAGTTCTCATCAGCTCCCAGGTCTATTTATCTTTTCCTCATTTCTTTTTTGTATAAATAAATATACGCTGCAGTTCTAACAAAGTTAGAAACTTGCTTTATAGGTTGCCCACAGTCATCTCTGCCTTGGTTTCTGACAAGAAAGCTGTAGAGGCTAATTATTCTGGTACCGATATGTTCAGATTGACTTACTTGGAGGTGCATTTTCTATCTTGATTATGTTGCTGTATGTAGGAATATTATTCTTTGCTGCTCTCTCAGAATCATTATTGTGGTTAAGTCAGTGTTATCAAAAGCGCCGCTTAAGCCCTAAAGCTAGTCTCAAAACCTGTTAACCGCTTTGTCTCGCTTAACGGGCCCTTCACTATTGTCATCTTAGCTTTAAGGCATACCTTTCCTAGCAGGTGCGCGTAATCCTTACGAAGCCACACTAAACAATTGATATTTTACTTTATCCTAAATTTTCTTCAATTTCTTTGTCCATATATTTGGTATACATGCTTATAAATATTAGTCTTTGACTACACACATATTTGAAGTTTTCTCCATTTGCACCTTTCTTCATTAAAGCCCACGCTTTATTTACGCTTTGCGCTTACCCCAACAGACCTTAGAGCTTTTGCGCTTTTCGCCTTTGATAACACTGGGTTAAGTTAATTCTATTTGTGTGTTTAGGGGAATAGCTGGTTGTGGGAAGTGGGAGGACTGAAACTTCTGGTTGATCCAATCTTGGTGGGTAACTTGGATTTTGGAATTCCTTGGCTGTATGATGCTGCCAAGAAATTTCTCAAGAATTTCCAGGTCAGTGGAATGGGGAATTTTCCCATTAAATAGCTCTATATTGACTATTTATCTGCATATATATTACTACTGAAATAGTCTGGGATCTTATGGTGTTTGTAGAGCAGCTTGATGACCTTCCAGTGATAGACTGCTTGCTCATTACACAAAGCCTCGACGATCATTGTCATCTCAAGACATTAAAGCCTCTCTCAAAGAAGTTCCCAAACCTGAGAGTTATAGCAACTCCCAATGCCAAAACACTGCTGGATCCTCTCTTCAGCAATGTATGTGATATATTTTTAAGCTTTTCCTAAGGAGAAAACGTAACATATATTGTAAACACTGAGAATGAGAAATCGTGCACTGATTTGATAAAACAATTTGGACCATGAAGTTGAGCGTTCTTCTTCTCCTTTAGTTACTTCTCGTTCTACTGGAACCTAGAAGAGGGAAATGGGTAGTTGATGATTTTGCAAAATCTCGAGTAACAGATATATGATCTGGGTTGTTTTGCTTGTGTGAGATGGTTTCACTTGACACAAATATTTTAGGTTAAAGAAAACCTAAAATCCATTTCTTTGACTTGTGTATTCAAAGAAATCTAGGAGTTTTTCATTGCTGATAGGAAAAAATACGAAATTAATAGGGTGAAGAGATGTAAATAGCAGTTACTTGTGCTTAAGAGCAGTCCTCTTAAGTTAATCCATAGTCTGTACGAATATGGGAATTATGGTTTTTACATTTTTGTTCATTTATGTTCCAAATATTGGCTAGCTAATCCTATCAGAGGTGTTGGACACAGTTAGCACTTTTAAGTGCAACAGAAAATATTATGCTTCTTTGTGGACAGTATTTATCAACCGTAAGCTAAAGTTAGTGTATTATTGTTCTTCCATTGATCTAGAATTTTGATTTCTGGGAAGTATCATGATCGTAAATTGGATAATGAGGGGATATTTCTAATAGAGGTCAGTGAAGAAGGTCTGTGCAGGCTGAACTGTGATGTTAGAAAACTTTTTTTTTTTTAATTGGTAACTATTGTATATATTAATAACGTCAATACTTACGGTGTACTGAAAATCAAATTTACATGAACGGGACAAATAGATGTTCTGGTTTGACTCCTAGCAAGATCCTAGTATGTCTATGATTGTCAATGTATCTTCTGTGTAAATCTATTTACACCAAAAACAAAAAAGAAGAATACAATTGAGTTTGATCTTCTGTACTGGATTGCTTCTGTCTTCGAAATATCTAGCGTTCCTTTCTCTCCAAACTGTCCACCAGATACAAGCCGATACAGTCCTCCATCTTTTTCTACTAGTTGCTTCAGCTCCAGCTACTTCCCAGCTATAAGGAAGATCTTTAGGCCTGTTTGGCATTGACCATGAAATACCCCTAAGACTAATAAAGATTTTCCATAGTTTGTCTGTAATCTTGCAATGAAGAAATAGATGACTGACAGTTTCAGCATTTTCCCCACATAGAAAACATCTTGAACACAGAGAAATTTCCCTTTTTATGAGATTATCCTGGGTTAAAACCGCCTCCTTTGCTAATAGCCAAGTGAAGCATGCTACCTTGTATGGAATCTTTGTTCTCCATATATGTTTCCAAGGCCATACGTCTACCTGTTGATTATTATGATTCAAAATCTTGTATGCGTCCTTCACATGATATATCCCTCTGTTGTGCCTCTGCTACCATATTAGATCATGTTAGTTAGAACAGGTTGTTAAAGTTAGAACATGCTGTTAAAGTTAGAACAGGCTGTTAAAGTTAGAACAGCCTGTTAGCATGTTGTCAACAACTCAGATTTATTTGTTTATGATCCTAGCTGGTTGCTACCTACTTGTATATATTCCCTTGAAATGAATGAAGAAAATAAGTTGTGCATTCAATCAAATAACAAGTCTGCAGTAGCTAAAACTTACATGGCATCAGAGCCTATTTTTTAGATCCAATTAATGGTGAAATCTGCCAACATTGGGCAAGATTCATCAGATTCTGAGGGGGAGGGTACTGAGAGTTTAGAAACAATTACTGGGAGTACTACTAGTGTCCTTCAGTCATCAAAATGAGCAGTAACAGCAGTGATTCTAATAATACTTCCATTCTTCCAATATCACATAGGTTGAATGGGAAGAATTATTTAGAATGGGCTCAATCTGTTAAGCTTGCTATTGCTGGTAGAGGTAAGCTAGGTTATATAAATGGTGATGAGGCAAAACCTAATATAGAAGATCCCAAATTCATCACTTGGGAATCAACAAACTGCCTAGTTACATCCTGGCTCCTAAACTCAATGGAGCCTTCTATTGGAAGGCCATATTTGTTCCTACCCACTGCAAGAGATGTTTGGGTAGCTGTCAAAGAAACATATTCAGATCTGGAAAATGCTTCTCAGATCTTTGAGCTTAAAAACAAGCTCTGGAACAACAAGCAAGAAGAAAAGGAGGTCACCATCTTTTACAACGAGATGGTTTCCATGTGGCAAAAACTGGAACAATGTTATACTCTTGAGTGGAATTGCACTAAAGACGGTGTACAAGCTAAGAAACAAGAAGAAGATGAGAGAATCTACTTGTTCTTAGCTGGCCTGAATAAAGAGTATGATGAATGTAGATCCAGAATCTTGGGAAAGAAGCCATTGCCACCTTTAAGAGAAACATTCTCAGAGGTAAGGAGGGAAGAATCAAGGAGAAGAGTGATGCTTCAAGACGTTGCGGGTGAAGGATCAAAGGGCCTGGAATCATCAGCCCTTGTGGTTGAAAACAGAGAAGAAAAGAACAAGCCTTGGTGTGAAGTTTGCAAAAAATATTGGCATACTAAGGACACTTGCTGGGAAATCCATGGGAAACCAGCAAATTGGAAGAAGAAGAACACCAAGGAAAGAAAGGGAGGAAGGGCCTATTTAACATCACATACAGAGGATCAGTCTCAAGCATCTTCAGAACTGAATCTCTTCACTAAGGATCAGATAGAGTTTTTGCAGCAACTCCTCAAACAAACAGGTCAAAATAGTAACCCTAGGTGTTCTTTTGCCCAAAAAGGTAATATACCTATACCCTCAGCCTATGTTAGTATAGAAAAAATGAAGGATGACTCTTGGATTATAGATTCAAGTGCTAGTGACCACATGACAGGAGATTCAAAATTTTTTTTTACCTATAAACCATCTGCAGGCAATCAGAAAATTAGGATTGTCGATGGCACTTTTTCAGCCATAGCAGGGAAAGGAACTGTTAAGCTAACACCTCTCATAACCCTTGAAAATGTTCTACATGTACCTAAACTATCCTGCAATCTGATATCAGTTTATAAGCTTAACCAGAATCTGAATTGTAAGACTATATTTAACTCAAATTCTTGTGTATTTCAGGACAAGGGCTCGGGGAAGATGATTGGCAATGCTGAAGAAGTTGGAGGTCTCTTTCTCTTGGAAAACAGTACACCTTTAAAGTTTGTATGCTTTCAAACCAACCTTGTTAGGAATAAACTTATGTTGTGGCATTTCAGATTAGGACACCCTAATTTTCATTATCTGAAGTTATTGTTTCCTAAGTTTTTTATCAATGAAAATCCTTCTTTGTTAAAATGTGAATTTTGTGAATTGGCTAAGCATAAGAGAAGTAGCTTCCCTGCTAAGACATATACTGCCACTAAACCTTTCAACTTAATTCACAGTGATGTATGGGGTAAAATTGAAACCACTTCAAATAAAAAATGGTTTGTCAGTTTTATAGATGATCACACAAGATTAACTTGGGTTTACCTAATGCAAGAAAAAGGGGAAGTAAAAGGGATCTTTGAAAAGTTTTATAAAATGAGTGAAACTTAGTTCAATGAAAAGATAAAAATTTTCAGAAGTGACAATGGAAAAGAATTCTTCAATAAGGTCTTAGGAAGCTTCTCATAAATAGAATACCTTCTAAGGTTGTAGGCTTCAAAACACATGTGCAAGTATTCCTAGAACAATTCCCTACTACTAAGCTCATCCATAACCTACCTTTGAGAGTGTTTGGATGTGTAGCATTTGCTCATATTCATGATCACAATAGAAACAAACTTGATCCTAGAGCACAAAAATGTGTCTTCATAGGATATGCCCCAACTCAGAAAGGTTTTAAACTCTATAATCCTAAAACTAGGAAAATTATCATAACCTTAGATGCTACTTTTAATGAAGATGAGATGTTCTATGGCACTGGTCTTCAGGGGGAGAATTGCTATGAAGACCTAGATCTAGATTGGTCTAAAAAGTCTGAATCTGACTCTCAGAGTTTAATCCCTAATATATAAGAAATAACGCAGGTTCCTAGTAACACCGAAATCATGACTGAAACTATATCTGAAAATGGTGATGTTTTAAGCAATCAAATAAAACCATTGAAGGTGTACTCTAGAAGGGAGAAAGAGACTGACAAATTCACTTCTCAACAATCATCTTCTCCGGCCATTGTGCCTCAAACACCAGGTAATTCTGAATTAAATATTGTTTCAGATTTAGAATTCGAACCTAATGATCTAGATATTCCTATTGCTCTAAGAAAAAGTGTTAGAAAATGTACACAGACACCATTATATCCTTTGTCTAACCATGTTTCCTATGATAGATTGTCACCTTCTTTTATAGCTTTTGTATCTCACTTAAACAGCCTAGAAATTCCAAAAACTATCCATGATGCTCTAAATGATCCTAAGTGGAAAGAGGCAGTTCAGGAGGAGATGAAAGCACTAATGAAGAATAAGACTTGGGAGATGATTGATCTACCAAAAGGAAAGAAAACAATGGGTTGTAAATGGGTGTTCACCATCAAATACAACTCTGACGGATCTTTGGAAAGGTACAAAGCAAGGCTAGTAGCAAGGGGATATACTCAAACTTATGGCATTGATTACTTGGAGACATTTGCTCCAGTAGCAAAAATGAACTCCATCATAGTATTGTTGTCCCTAGCAGCTAATCTGAACTGGCCTCTACAGCAGCTAGATGTGAAAAATGCTTTTCTTAATGGAGAGCTTGAGGAAGAAGTCTACATGGATCCCCCTCCAGGCAGTAAAGAAATTGGAGGAACGAAGGTGTGCAAACTGAAGAAGTCCTTATACGGTCTCAAACAATCCCCTAGAGCTTGGTTTGAAAGACTTACTCGGTATATGAAAAAACTGGGCTACGTGCAAGGGCAAGCAGATCACACTATGTTCATTAACCACTCACTAAAGGGTAAAATGACTGTTCTTATTGTGTATGTTGATGACATTATTCTTACAAGTGATGATGAGATTGAACAAGGCAGATTGAAGCAGAAATTGGCTGAGGAATTCGAGATTAAAGACCTAGGAAATTTAAAATACTTCCTAGGAATGGAAATTGCAAGATCACAACATGGTATCATGGTGTCACAGAGAAAGTATGTACTAGATCTTCTAAAGGAAACTGGGATGAGTGAATGTAAGCCAGCTGAAACTCCTATTGATCCAAATGTCAAATTTGGTGTCAAGGAAGGAAAAGAAGTTGATTGTGGACAGTTTCAGAGACTGGTGGGAAGACTCATCTATCTTTCTCATACACGACCAGATATTGCATTCCCTGTCAGTATGATCAGTCAGTTCATGCACTCTCCCAAGAATGAACATCTAGAAGCAGCTCACAGAATTTTGAGGTATTTGAAGAATACTCCAGGAAAAGGTTTGCTATTCAAGAAGACAGAGAACAGGGAGATTGCAGCCTACACTGATGTTGACTGGGCAGGATCAGTAATGGACAGGAGATCTACTTCAGGTTATTGTACCTATGTTTGGGGAAATCTGGTCACTTGGAAAAGCAAGAAACAATCAGTTGTAGCTAGAAGCAGTGCAGAGGCTGAGTTCAGGTCAATGGCACAAGGAATTTGTGAGACTATCTGGCTTAGAAGGGTCTTAACAGAGTTAGAAGTGCCAATGCAATTACCCATGAAACTCTACTGTGACAACAAAGCTGCAATTAGCATTGCACACAATCCGGTCCAACATGATAGAACTAAACATGTGGAGGTTGACAGACACTTCATCAAAGAAAAGATTGAAGATGGAAGCATTTGTACACCATTTGTCCCAACCAATCTTCAAGTGGCAGACATGTTCACTAAAGGATTATTCAAGCCAAATTTTAATGTTCTTGTAAGCAAGTTAGGCATGACAGATATCTATATGCCAACTTGAGGGGGAGTGTTAGTTAGAACAGGTTGTTAAAGTTAGAACATGTTGTTAAAGTTAGAACAGGCTGTTAAAGTTAGAACAGCCTGTTAGCATGCTGTCAACAACTCAGATTTATTTGTTTATGATCCTAGCTGGTTGCTACCTACTTGTATATATTCCCTTGAAATGAATGAAGAAAATAAGCTGTGCATTCAATCAAATAACAAGTCTGCAGTAGCTAAAACTTACAGATCAAAACCTTCCTGTAATCCTCTAAATGCTTCCAGCTCTTTGTAAAGGTCAGCTAATCTTGTTATCTCCCAGTCATTCAACCGTCTTCTGAGAGCAAATTCCCATCCTTGATGACTCCTCATCTCAGCTATTGTTCTATGTTGGCTTTGTGTTAAACCAAGCATATCAGGGTATCTTCCTTTAAGCTTTCGTGTCCCAACCAGTTATCGTTCCAGAATGACATGTTCCTTCCGTTGTTCACTCTTATGGAAGAGCGATTCTTCATTATAGGCCAAAGTTCTCTGGTGGATTTCCACACACTTACACCATATGTTGTTCTGACTTCTTGTGACACCCAATTGTTTTACCCACCATACTTAGCTTTGATCACTTTGCTCCATAAAGATTGGGGTTCTTGAGAGTACTTCCATAACCATTTCATTCTAAGAGCCTTGCTTTGATTCTTCAAGTTTCTTATTCTTAAACCATCTTGCTTTTTTGCCAGTGTGAGTGTCTTCCATATAACTAAATGGAATGCCGTTTTCTCCTTATTGCCTTACCAAAGGAATGGTCTTCTCAGTTTGTCCAATCTCTGTAAAATGCTTGCTGGAATTGGGAACAAGGACATCATATAAGTCGGAAGTGAATCTAATACTGAGTTGATTAGAACTAACCTGCCCCCCAATGATAGATATTGTGATTTCCATCTTGACAACTTCTTCTCACACTTTTCTATGACCGAATTCCAGTTCTCTTTTGATTTGGATCTTGCACCCAGAGACATCCCAAGGTAAACAGTTGGTAGGGACCCAACTTCTCCCAGTATCTGTGTCAGTTGCTCCATGTTGTTAACTTCATTGATGGGAAAAATATGGCTCTTTCTCCAGTTGATGTGTAACCCCGAGACTCCCTCAAATAAGACCAAAATGACCCTTAAGAATCTAAGTTGCTCCGGTTTCGCATCACAGAAGACTAGAGTGTCATCAGCATATTGGAGATGTGTGATCTCTAGATTGTTTGCCCCGCTCCTGGTTATCTCAAATCCTTTCACCCATTGCCGTTTTGATCATGTTGTTCAGACCTTCCATGGATATAATGAATAGAAAGGGAGATAAAGGATCACCTTGTCTTAGACCTCTGTGCTATGTTGCTCGGACTCTCCAAAAGTGTTGCCGCACCTGTGCCGGATCCTCCAAAAATGCACTTAATTTGGAGGATCCGACACACACCCAACAACATTTTTGAAGAGTCCGAGTAACATAGCCTCTGTGTGATTGGAAAAAACCTTTTGGAGATCCATTTATGAGAATGGAAAATGTTGCAGTTGATATGCAAAATTTCATCCATCTAATACATTTCTGCCCAAAGCCTATTTCTTCTAACATTCTGAGTAGGAAGCTCCAATTTACATGATCATAGGCTTTCTCAATATCTAATTTGCATAAGATTCCAGGTTCTTTCTTTTTTAATCTTGAATCCATTGCTTCGTTGGCAATCAACACTGCATATGTTATTTGTCTTCCTTTGATGAAAGCCATTTGTTGAGCATCAACATTTTTTCCTACCACACTCTTTAGTCTTGCAGTCAAGACTTTAGATAGCAGTTTGTAGAAACTACCTATGAGACTGATAGTTCTGAAATCTCTCAATTCTTTCGCGCCTGTCTTCTTTGGAATCAAGGCTATATACGTTGCATTGAAGCTTTTCTCAAACATCTCTTGAGAATGGAAGTTGTTGAAAGCTTCCATGATGTCTTTCTTCAAGATGTCCTAACATTTGATGAAAAAACCCATTGTGTATCCATCCGGGCCTGGGGCCTTGTCACTTGCACACATCTTCAAACAACTCAGGATTTCTTGTTCCTCAAAGTTACTCTGTAAAGATTCCCGTTCTGATCCAGAAATTATCGGACTATTTTCAAAATTGACAGTTGGTCTCCACTCTTCTGGTTCTGTGTACAACGCCTTGTAAAAATCAATGATCTCGTTCTCTATTCTTTCTGGATCATCTACTACTTCCTGTTGATTCAGTAGCTGATCAATGTTGTTGTGCCTCTTATGTGCATTTGCAGCTCGATGGAAAAATTTTGTATTCCTGTCCCCTTCTTTGAGCCACAGTGCTCTAGATTTCTGTCTCGATGCACTTTCTTCATTCTTGAGTTGTTCCTCAATCTCCATTGGAGTGGCTGCCTTCCTTACTGATTGCTCCTCTGTCAACGCTCTTAATCGTTGTATGGTCTCAAACCCTGCGAGTTTACTCAGCAATTTTGATTTTTGCAATCTCAAATTACCTTCACAACTTCTGCTCCATTCTTTTAGCTTGCCCTTGAGAGCTTTTAACTTGCAAGCTAAAATGTAATCTGGTCTTCCTGTGAATACAAAAGATGTCCACCATTCTCTAATTCTGTCCTCAAAACCTTCCCACATTGAGCCAACAATTTGCAAACTTAAAATATGATTTAGCTTTTTCCCAAACACCACAGTATAAAGCCACATGTGAATGGTCAGATATCAGCCTTTGTTGGATAGTTTGCTTGATGTTACTGAAACTTTCATCCCACTCATTTGAAATGAGAAATCTATCAATTCTTGAAGCGGTAGCCTCCTTCAAGTCAAAGATCTATCAGCTCCAAATCTTCTATAAAATTCGAGAATTCCACCATCGCTCTGGACCTCCTTGAACACTCTCGTTTTTCAGACGGGTACCTTGTAACATTAAAATCACCACAAACCGCCCAAGGACCTTCGAACAATCCCCTCACTGCACCAATTTCTATCCCGACTATTTTCCTTTCGTTTCTGCAATTAGGAGCATACACTCCTGTTATGTGACATTGAAAATTATGTAAAAGAGTCTCGAATTTACAAGTCAAAGTGTATGCACCCGCCTGCAACATCTCCCTTTCTATACCCCGCAATCCCATAAAAATAGAATCCCCCCTCTCGTGCCGCTAGCTTTTAAACTTGCATACCTCACCCATCTCCCCCCCCCCCCCCCCCCCCAAAAAAAATATTTGATTGACTATTTACCTGATATCCCCCTCCACTTTTGTCTCTTGCATGCATATAATGTCTGCCTTCCAGTTCTGCACTTGACTTTTGATGATCTCCCTTTTCTTCTTGTCATTCAATCCCCTTACATTCCATGAAATTACTTTGATCTTCATATTGGAATGATTGATAACTCCCTTCCCCAGCTTCTTTTCCCATCACTCTTGAATTTGACATCAAACGAAGTTAGACCTCTTAATTCTAGTGCTCCTTTGAACCTTTGTTTTTTCACTTCCAACTCTGTCTCCACCCTTCTAACCTATCTGCAGCTGTCAATTTGCATTAAAAGCTCCAAAGCTTCTTCTTCATGGCCTTGAAAATCTACTCCAAACATTTTTTCCAATTTGATCATATTTTGATGGACACATAGTGTTGCATCCATGTCTTTATCCATTAATGGATTGTGTTGCTGAACTGCTATAAGAGTCACTTCCTCGATTTCCCAGTCTTGGATAGATATGAAGTGCTTTAGTTGTTGTTGCTCCAAAGCACTTCCAGCTTGCTCTTCCCCCAAGATTGTGTTTATGATCTGCACCCCCTCATTCTTATCCGTTCTTGATGTCTCTGCTCCATCTTTGGCTGACTACAACTGTTTGATGTTCCTTTTGCATACTTTCAATGTTTGCGCTAGACATTGGATCCTCTGGACTGGACTGGACTCTTTTACCTTCAAGTAAGGAGGGCTTCCCAATTCCTCAATATATATTGAAACTTAAATTTGAAGACTTCAACATTCATCTTGGCAACCTGCAACCCTCATTTTAGATGGGAAGAAAAGCTACTGCTCTTTTCGGCCCACACAGAAGCTGTAATGAATTTCTTATAATCAATGTATTGATTGACAGACTAAAAATCATCGCGCACTTGTGTAAATTTTTTTGTCGCTCCATATGATAAATGTCATGTAATCTGTTTTCTGAACAACAAACAAGACTCTTAATGCTGTTTCCTGAAAAGTTACTTTTGCTTTTAAATCTTTAGGTCATCTACTTGGAACCCGGCCAGGATTCTGAGATTGAAGTGAGCAACGGCTTACAGGTTAATATTAAGGCTACTGCAGGGCCGGTTCTTGGACCTCCTTGGCAGCGACCTGAGAATGGGTAGACTTGATTATGCCATTATCTTTCTTCTCCTTTCCACTCCATGACAATGATTACTTAGTTTGCAGTTAACTCTTTTAATAATGTGCTCCAGGTATCTTGTCACTTCTCCAAAAGGTGCTCTTACTCTCTACTACGAGCCCCACTGTGTCTATAACAAGACCTTCTTAGAAAAAGAAAAGGCCGACATTGTTATTACTCCTGTCATAAAGCAACTTCTACCAAACTTTACATTAGTTTCTGGACAAGAAGATGCAGTTCAACTTGCAAAACTTCTTTCTGCAAAGTATGTAATGTTGAAATCTAAAGCCAACTTGTGCTGACAATTTTTTTTACTGGAGTTGAAGTAGAAGTTGAAATATTCTCATCTTAAGAGAGGGAAAATTAAAAAATAACGAGCCTGAATTCATTTTCTCAGCTTCTCCAGAAACAAAGAAATGCATACAATAATGTTTTGTAAGTAAACATCTGAAGTTCTGCTTTTCTTTATAGGTTTGTTGTGCCGATGAAGAATGGTGACCTCGACAGCAAAGGGTTTCTTGCTAGTATTGTTGAATCTGAAGGAACAATGGAATCATTCAAGGTACTCTACTATAACTTCATCATATGCACATATAGCAGTCTCTTAGATGCCTTATCCTTTACACATCATTAGAACAATCAAGGGTGGTCTAGTTGCAGGCCAGTTGGTAACTTTGACTTGGAGCCCGTTTGGCCATGAAAATTTCTTCGCTTTCTTTTTTCCGAAAAAAATTCCCTTTTTTCCGAAATCGGTGTTTGGTCATAAAATTTTCAAATTCACTTAAAGATGAATTTTGGAATTTTTCAAAAATTTGAAAAACTCCAAAAAACTGTTTTCAAAATTTTCACTCAGATCACTCACAAAAATTCAAAAACAACCCAAAATTATATTCATCCAAACACGACTCTAATTTTCAAATACTATTTTCACTTGAACTTTTTTTCCACATTTTTCAGAATTTTACAATTCTTATGTCCAAACGCCCACTTAGATTGCAGGACTAATATGATAAAAAAAATATGAAAATAACTTTCTTTATTTATTCAACCTTATCGTTTGTTTAGTCTTTTCTGTGTTTCTTTATACATAACAAAGAAATTTTTTTGTAAATATCAGTGAAAAGAAGTCAAAAGTGCACAGCAAGACCTCTAAAACCAACAAGCAGACAGAGAAATAAAATCTCCTGCTGGTGCAGAATTATTGGTTTGCAACTTGCGTAAAAATCATAATAAGAGTCTGGAGGCAAAATAAAAACTTCACTTTGAAGGCTGTAATAATCTTCTGCTAAACAATGCCTATTCCATCCTGTCCATTTGTAGGGAACAGATGGTGAGCTGCATTCTGTACAATTGGCCTTGTCAGTTCACCAACATTAAGATCAAAGAAAACTTGAATAAAGTCCCTGAGATGACATTAGATGATAAAATCAAGGATTTTTATTGCTAGAATGTGTTCATTCTGCAATACTGCCGACAAAGATGAATTTAGAGCAGTCTATATTTTACTGCTCTCTGTTAAATTCAGTTTACTACTTAGCAAAGTCCACTAAGTGCCTACCATGAAGTTATCCCATATCTTAATGAATAGTGACAACGACAATACGCTGTCATGAAATAAGATATTGACATAGATGTTAGAGCTTTATCACTACACAAAGTTAGTTATTACCTCCCTTATAGATCCAGATCTTTACAGGGATAGTTATATAATTTTGGATTCAATGGGGTTTACTGATAACTAGCCACAGTTGGATTAACAGGTCTCCCTTATTTGTGTCCTCATAAAGAAAACTATGCTTTATTGATTCGTTGAACTTTAAAGAATTGTTGTCCATACTAATTGATTAGTTTTCTGGAACAAATTTTTTTTGGCTTGCGACTTGTTTCTTTGTAATGCAGGAACTTTTGTCAAAGGAACTACCAGATGCAAAGGTACTTGAACCTGTTCCCGGAGAACCACTGGATATTTCAATAGCTGTACAGGGACAATAAAACGAGAAATGTTTATTCGAACATATACAATGCAGTACCTACATACCCAACAATACATGAGATTTTTAATTAGAGAAATTTTTATAAAGCACTATGTTTTAGTAGTAATTAGCCATCTATAGATATCATTTGCTATATTACAGATTATAGATACATATTTTTGTGGTTATAAGATGTTTTGATGTATTTAAGCTATTGTATTCATGAATACAGTAACAAAAATTGGCGTGGAACAGGGAAGTCCAGCTAATCAGTTGTTGTATTTGACTGTATTCATGCAATGAAACATGAGATTACAGCTGGACAGATTATTGTATTCGACTGTATTCACGGTGTGAAATAGAAGATTACACTATTTTTAAAACGGAAAGTGAATCAATTAATATAATACTCTTAATATAACTCAAGAAATTCGATTATAGCACACAAATTTTGTATTTTCAGTTATAAGAAAGATTCTCAATCCAAAAATACCTTAAAACATTGTAATTTTCAGAGAAATTATATAATACATCTGAGTACATAAAATATATTAATTTAAAAAAACATATGAATACATTTATGGCATATAGCGAAATAGTGAATACAACGAAATACATAGAATATAGCGGGATATATTGAAATACAATGAGAAAAAAAGACCGTGAATACAATGAAATACATGGAATACAATGAGATACATTGAATTACAACGAAAAAAAGACAATAAATACAATGAAATACTTGAAAATACAGCATGATACGTTGAAAATATATTGAAATATATTAACAGAAAATCAAGTTGCTTAGCTTCAAAATCCTTCGTCTTTGTTCAAGAACAAACCTTAATTTCCAGCTACTCCTATTGCAGCATATGCAACAACGTCAGATATATTTGTTATCTGCTCCAAATCTCAATATCAAATCTGGGTTTCGGAGTTCTCTCGTTATAGCCGCTATTGTTTCTCAAAATTGCATTTCAATGGCGGTAGCGAGTGGCTTAGCGACCTCTTTTGAAGGTGACAGTTTTCATTGTGATAATTTTAATTCTATGTATTGTTCTTTGTCTTTTCTCCTTTTGTGGATTGTTTTCGTCATCAAGTTAGATTATTCGGGAACTGTCGGAGAATTAAGCCGGTGGTTTATTCAACGAAATCGCATTCTTTGAGCCTAGATGTGAGGTTGCTTCGAAATCGGTAGTTAATAATGGTGAAAAGGAATCTAACCAGAGAGATAAAGAAAATAATATAACAAAATAGCGTATTTAGTGACTTCGGGGTAGGAGGTACCAAAATTAGATATTTTGCAATAAACGGTAAAAGGTATCTATAGGATATACTTTTTTTAAATGGTATTTATTTACAATAAATAAGATGTTAACCTTTGCTATAAGAGGTAAAAACTTCTTTTGAGAGGAATTTTCTAAAATAGCTACGGTTAAGTGGCTATTAATGCGCTATAGCTATAATATCCATATTTACTAGTCGTAGCTACAATTTCGTTGCTACTGTGATGTATTTCATGTATTCGCACGATTATATCTATAAATACAACGAGGTAGTACATCTAAAAATAGGGACTACAGTTGTTTAATACTGTATTCCATGTATTCGCGCAGTTATATTTATATAGTGAGGTAATCCACCTAAAATAAGGATTACAGGTGTTTAATAACGGAAGGCGCAATATTAATTTTATTCGATTTCACTATATTGAATTCAATAGTATGCAAACACCAAACAATCAAGAAATAGAGTGTATACCACTCTATTCAATTCTGTTGTATACACTATATTTTATTCACCTATATTCATTCTTAACTATTATAATTGTAATCAATTCGATTGTATCAAACAACAAAAAATCACAAAAATAATGATATTAGGTTCTATTCAATTCACTATATTCATTCGTAACTGTTTTTACACTGTATTCAATTTACTGTATTTATTTTGATTGTATTCGAACAACAAAAAATATAAAAATACAAAGATCTGCAACAAAAAATAACCTTCGAAATACATCAATACAAGCAAAAATACAATGTATTTGAGTGTATTTGTAAAAAATACTACATATTTGTATCATTGGATGTGACTCAACAGCAAAGAAGAGAAGAAAATTGGTCGGAGATGACGTCTTCCGACCAAGCAAAATACTGTAGACATTGTATTAAAACTAAAAATCAATACGAACAAAAATTCAGCCCTCAAATCTTCCATCGGGCCTCTGTCTTTACAAATGATACGTAGATCTGAAACTTGTAGTTTTGAGTAAATTGAATATAGTGTATCAAATCTTTCTTCGTGTCATGGATAGACTTGACGGGAAGAGAATAGATCTGAAGCGAAGAGGGAGTAGGAGAACAAATTTGGCTATGGCTACGGATTGAGCTTTTGAAAATCTGAAGCAGAGTCGCCGGAGCAGAAGAAAATCTAAGCAGGGTCACCAGAAATATGAACAAATCTGGCCGTGGCGGTGAGTCACTGAGAAGACGACGGCCTTGTCGAAGAGAGATGGGAAAGGGAGAGAGATTTGATGGAAAACCAATACTTGCTATAGAAAGTTACCTATAATTGTCCTTTAAGAGAACTGATAGTGTGAAAATTCTTGAGCAAACTTCATTTATAGCCCATCGGCCCAAACATATTTCATCCTATAGCCCACAAATTAACCCGTACAAGTTATAGCCTAAAAATAATGACAATCCCTAGCCGTCAGCTCCCATCCCTTTCTTTATTCTTAGTGTCTTTCTTCTTCCTCTCACGCTGTCAATTTCATGCCATTCCTATAGTCTTTTTTGTTCTTCTCAATATAATAATTGGTATCATTGCTTTTACTTCTTCCTTGGCTAACAACATTAGATTTGGACACAAACACATTGAGAGAATCTATGGTACTTGGGATCACCAACAGAAGATATACAAACTACTCCACTATGAAAGTAAACAACTATAGGAAGTTTCTGTGATTTTGTTGCTGAATTTGGTCGATAAATCCGAGCAGAAATGCCAGTTTTTGAATTAACTAAAATATCTTTGGAATAAACACTAGTTTGAGGATCATAGGTTGCTGGTGCGAATTCAGTACCTACAAGTCTTTTGACAGTTCCATTTTTGTACACATGTAAATAAGGAAAAACATCATGGACAATTTCAAGATTGTTGGTTGTGTCCATTTTTTGTGTTGATGGGAAAAGATAAAAGAGAAGTGATTGGAAAAAATTCTAGGGTTTATGAAGTTTAAACCCATAGAAGAGCTCCCAAAAATTTACGCTTAAATTCAAAGTTTTTGCACAATTGTTGCCTACAATCAGCTTGATACAGTTGAGATTTCGTTCTTAAATTGTGAAATTTATACAAAATCGACAAAATCAACAAAATCAACAAATAGATTGTCACTATACAATATGAATTGGTATTATACAAAATAGATTGTCACTATACAACAAATATATAAAATAGATGTAACTATACAAAATATATACAAAATAGATGTAACTATAGAAAACATATACAAAGTAGATTGTCACTATACAAAAAATATACAAAATAGATGTTAATATACAAAATAT
Source organism: Nicotiana noctiflora (assembly GCA_032618575.1). Classification (NCBI taxonomy): domain Eukaryota; kingdom Viridiplantae; phylum Streptophyta; class Magnoliopsida; order Solanales; family Solanaceae; genus Nicotiana; species Nicotiana noctiflora. Next base: position 424,423 of record JASVEL010012972.1, read on the forward strand.
ATACAAAACGACTGTCACTATACAAAAATACATGATACACTCCAAAATATTAGAAAATATACATTATACACAATTTTTATATATTTTTAGACAGATTATACATTTACGATACAAGTTATATTTGGGATACACAAATATATACACTTTAGATACACAAGCGCAGTTGAGATAGACTCAATGTACACCAATGATACACTTTCGAACTTAGGATACAATATTTATACATTGCAAAAAAAATTTCTCCAATGCGCTAGGTAGAGGTCGAACCTGCGACCATCTGCTTAGGAAATAGGCGCTCTACCCACTGAGCTACAAGCACTTATGTTGTCATACTCATTCTGTTCGGCTAGTATATGCAATATGTTTAGGCCGAATGGCCATTTTTTGAAAGTGGATCAAAACATGGGCTATTAAAATTTTGAGGGGCTATAGAGGGTAGTTTTCTCAAAATTCTTTGACTATCATGTCCAAAAGCAAAAATCTTTTCTCAATTATCAAGGATGTGTTTTTTCGTTTTAAACTAATAGCATGTTAGGCCAAGCTTTACCGATCCTATAAATAGGGACGGCCCGACGAGCTTTGTGACCTAAAGCTAAACTTTATAAGGGACCCACTTTATTAAAAAAAATATTTATTTATTTTGAAGTCTATTTTTCTAGCGTTTTTTTTTTCAAAGTTATTAATAATTTTCTTATAATCAATAATTCTAAATAAGTCTTTCTTAATTGACAATATTATAGCTAATCTATTTAATATTTCTTGAGACAATGTTGATCTTAGGTAAGATTTTATCAATTTTAATTTTAAAACTTCTTTCCGTTGAAGTGACGGTAACATGAGTTCTTAACATTATTCCATAAGCAATACACACATTAGAAAAAGAATCAAACCTTTTTATTTGATCGAGCGTATCAATTAAACTATTATACGAATATAAATTCAAACCATCAAAATCGAATTGATTATTATTCTTTAAGGAACATTCAAGATTAAGGTAATATTTCTTCAAATCTTCATCATCTAGTGATCTTAATTTTTACCGCTCAATAAAAAATTAAAAATATTTTCATATGCTTCGAATTGTCCAAATCTATTTTGAAGTGAAAAAAAAAGTCTTGTCTACTATGTATAAAGTACTCAACTCCAAAGAACTTTTAAAAGATTTTGAGGTTTTATTATCGTCATTCTCATCAAATTGTAACTTCCTATATATTACACGTTTCTTATGAAATTCGGGTTCGATATTCATTTCAAGTGTAATTTTCCTGGCAGAAATCATAGTGGTTGCAAATCCTTCTTCTTTATACTTGTTAAAGAACGAGATCAAACGTTTTCACTTCACAAAACTTTTTTTGAAGCTTATATATAGCCTATTAGGTGTAACAAAAAATAGGCCTCCCACAAATATAGGATTACTACTTGTTTTTCAAGAAAATATTTTCTTGGAAAACCTTTTCCGTTGGCCAAAATCTTAGATAGACTCTTACACTTGGCATATTATGTAAAATAAACATATAAACTTATAGGGTGACTAGATAGACACTTAAAGTCTGTTTGGATCATTGTTCCACGTTATTTTATAATGTATTGTATTGTATTGTATCGTATTGTACATCATCGTTTTATGGATACAATGTTTGAATAGATTGTATTGTTTGTCATTGTTAAATAATATTTTACTGTTTGATTTGACTGTATCGTACTGTACTGTAAGTCTGTAACTGATAAGTTTACTACAATACCTTCAATTATTTAAATATTGAATTTATCAAAAATTATATATAAATATTTTTTAAAAAATAAAATAGAAAAAAAGCAAAACACTTTAAGAAAGCAGAACAGAAGAAGGCAAAACAAAGGAGCACAACTAATTAGAATTGAGTTAAAAGCAAATTAGGAGAAAAAATAAAATAGAAGGAGACAAAACACCTTGGCGGCAAAAGTACTGAAAAAAAAATAAAGTGGGTTAGAAGTTGGAGATTTGGAGTTAAAATAGAAAGAAAAAAAAGTAAAGGGTAAAATAGAATTGTGGCTTAATAAGTTAGAGCATAATTGGAAAGAAAAACAGGAAACGATCTCACCACATCAAATCGGTTGTTTCACGAAAGGAAACTTTTTATTGTTCCGGAACAATGGATTTAACAATACAGTACAACCAATTTTAATGAAACAATTAAAATAAATATTGTTTTTGGGATAACAATACAATACGATACAAAGAGGAACAACCATCCAAACAAGCTGCTAAATTCGGCCAAAGTATAATTTTCAAACAGCTCTCTATGTTAGACATTCCAATCGCCACATTCATGGTAAATGAATGAATAATATATTAACGCATGTATTTTCTTTTCCATGTAAGCAAATAATAGTCTAAAGCCAAATAATACTCGCATTTTTTCTTTTTTAAATGTATTTTTTTTTGTTAATTACATGTGGCAAGTTCTTATGGCAAAATTACACATGTCATTTTTTGATTGGTTCATTTGCTATGTCATCGGCAAGTGCAACTCACGCATATGGCCCGCTGAACTGAGGTGTTTACTTGACCTACTTAATAGCTACCTGAAATGTTTAACTAAAAATAGTGTCAGTTAAGGTATTCAACTGACCGTTGTGGACAACTTGAAGGAATCGTTTATGTATTCGCCTATTAAAAACCAAGTATTTTATAAGGAGTAAACAATATGTTAATGCATGTTGCTGCTGTCAAAAAGCTAAAAACAAAGTTGCAATGTGTTTTGATGTTTAGACCTAATCATATTGCTCTGGAGAAAAAGTTTCATTCAAACTTTGCTAAATACATGAAATTACATTTAGAACACGTCATAACAAGGTACATAGATCCACCCAAGATGAAGAATTACATGTAAAAGACCTAATTACATAAGATTATATCAAAAAGCTACAGTAGGTTACATAATAGTTGGGGAAAAGTATATTGGGTATGGGTTATATAAAGATGGCCTTTTTACAGTTAATTTTTTGACTCAACTATTTTGAATCTCACGCGCTCATCAATAAACATATAACACGCTATATGCCAAGTTGGACAGAGGTATTTGAAAATTACGCTTTAGCCTAATTTAAGTGTTTATCTGGTCATCTTATAAGTTTATATGTTTATTTTACAAAAAGTGTCAAGTTAAAGGGTCTTTTCCGTTATATCAAAAACACCATTTATCTTCTGTTCAATGGTCGTATCAATCCTACCTAAGATACCAAAAAAATATTGAACCAATTGAATAATTCAAACTGAAACGATGACTGGTTTTAAAATTTCCATGTCTCATAGTTTATTAATCAATTTTAACAAAAATTACAAATTAGAGTAAACATTGTTAGGTCAAAACACTAAGGATAAATAGGGAATAATTAGATGCCTTTCACTTCAAAACTACAGCAATTAATTTCACCATGTGTAGACTATTGTCACATCTCTAGCTACACCACAAGTGAAACACACAGATGACTTTATCCATCTCCACATATCTAATTCTAGTAAACGGTATCCTGCTGCTTGTTTATTTCATATGATGAAATTCTTATCCATATAGACACCATTGCCAATGACGCAATTAAGCCCATTTAGTCTATGACAATATAAAATTGTCATCATTATGAACTATCCAAAACTTAAAAGAGTTGACCAGAAGTCTTACATTTAACCACAGGCCAACACTGTCTAAAATGGAAGAGCTAGCTAGGTCCTACTTGAATAGAGAAAACATATGGGCAACCACAAGGCCATATTGTTCCCTTATTTAGCCTGGGGGTGAGATGCAATGAAATCAACAGCTAGATTAATGGAGCTGATCTTGTCAGCTTCATTGTCAGGAATCTCGAACGCAAACTCTTCTTCAAGGGCCATCACTATTTCCACAGTGTCTAAACTATCTAAGCCAAGGTCATTCTGGAAGTGAGCATTTGGAGTAACCTGCAGGTGTAAATAACATTTTGCAAGTGTATAGTAAAGAGAATGTTAACAACCTAAAATAATCTGCGCGCAACTGAAACCACTCCCAAGATTAAATAGGATAAAATAGAAAAGTACACCATGATATGGTTGGGTTATAGTAGCATAATGAGCAAATTGAGCTATACAACTTCAAACCTAAGCAAGAGTAAATCAAAGGGGTACAGAATGTAATGTCAAGATCTGTCCTATAACTACTGAATCAACCAAATTCCTCACACAGAAATAGTTGCTATGGTAAATGTCAACAAATTCATTACATGGGCGAACAGAAACAGGCAAGATCTTGTTCTAAGCAGAAAGAGAAGAAACGCCGTTGTGATTTTCACTACCTTACTGTTCTCTTAGTGGAATATGTACTAACACTTCTTGTTTTCGCAGTACAAGCTCTGAGTAACTGAAATGGGAAATTTTGTCCAATTTGTAAGAAAACATGATCGGAAACCATTCTGCAACAAGGTGAGTCAGAATACTTCCAAATAAATTCAGCACACATGAGATGTCCCTGTGGCATCTCTGATAGATATCTTGGCAAAGGTATACATCCTAGAATCCCAAGGTAAATAATGCTAAAAACTACCAAAGCATTACATAGCATGCCACCGAAAAAGTTACACAAAGTCTTTTCCAATTCATATACTACAAAAGTGCTTCTCTTCAAGCTAATATACAGACATGACTCTTTTACCAGGTGTTCTCCATCTTACAGGTACTGAGTAATTCAAGTAATTCGACGTATTCCCTCGACAAGCCAGCAAACAAAGCTTTTTGGTTGTTCTCTCCTTCACCATCCTTCTTCTAATAGCAAAGAGCTAGGAGACAAACTACTAGATTGTACACATGAAAAGAGTTCAAATATGGGATGGAGGAATGAGCGTTGCTTTGACTCTCGCAAATTCGGGAATTTAGGCACTACACTTATGATGTGGGATGAAGAAAGATGCATCTTCAAATCTCAAGGTTTATACCTAAAATTAGCGTTCAAATTGTAGAGAACAGGCATGCTGGAAATTGAGGCATCATAGGATTTCTCTCACTTCTCTAACATATCATCAGCATTGCAGCTCTCTCTGCTACATTTGTTACATAATTTTGTCTTAATTCCATTTTCTCCTCCTTTCTTCATAAATTACGTTACTGCTCCTACTTCCTCTACGCACTTCCAAACAACTCTACTGTCAGGCGAACTCCATTTAAAAAAAATAATTAACCAATCAATCAACTACGCCGCAACAATAATAGTAAAATCCATTCTGCTCTACTCAGCCTCATTTCATCATGTGCTTAAGTAGGTACTTCCCAATGACTTGGAACTCATCGTAATTCAACACTTTTAGTTGCTATCCATTCACCAAGCACAACTCTCTCCTATATATATGTCTCAACTATGCGAAGCTCAAATGAATAGTGTTTCTTTAGCTAATTCCCGCTAAAAAAATGCATGGAGAGCCCAACCTGTGGCGCATGGGTTAGGCACACATCACGTGTTCGAACCTGACTAAACAAAAGCCTAGCATTTTTTTTATCAAAAGCCTATAGTTAAGTGGAGAAGGGTAGAGGGGTGGGGCCATCGTCCACCGAGTTTCGAAATGTGTGCCACCGAGTTTTGAAAGGCCGGCTTGGCTCAGCGGTAAGCTTGCTTGTCGTGGTGTGTCAGGTCGCGGGTTCGAATCAGCCTCTCTGCAAAGCAGGGGGAAGGCTGCCTAGAGTATTCCCTTCCCCAGACACCCACGATGTGGGTATCGAACTGGGTCGGCCCTTTCTTGTCCCTCAAAGATTTATCAGTCATAAAAAACAGCACGTAGTATATTCATTTATAGATCAAAAGGAAACATCAGCTCGCTACAATGCAAAGGACCAGCAAGCACGCAAATAGACAATACATAAGCATCCAAGGACCAATGTAGCAAACTCATGAAAGGAAGTCTAAAACAAGCCTTCCACATGCCTAAAACTAATTTAACCCAAAAAAAACATGCTTAAAAATGTTTTAAAAAAGATAATTGCAGGTAACTCTATTTAGTAATATTGATTGATAACCAAGAACAAACCATAAGTAACCAGCTATAATAGGTTAAACCAGTGATGGATGTAGCCTTTTGGCTACGGGTTCAGATGAACCTTTTTTTTTTTTTTTTGCACCGGGTGTCCGAGTCTCTTAGAGCCCCGGCTAATCCCGGGGGTGCACAAGCCCTCGGCAAGGAGTTTCCCGCAAGTGCACCACGGTTAATTCAGGTTTTAACCAGATCGATGACCCTCAAAAATTGTTTGCACCCAGTGGGTTTCGAACTTGAGACCTTGAAAGGGAGCAAACCCCAAGGCTCAAGTCAATTGCCACCATTCCAACCCCTGAGGGTTCAAATGAACCTAGAACTTTCGACAAAGAATATAGATATATGTATGTAAAACCTACTAAAATCTCAATAAATATTAGATCTGAAAACTTAATTTTTAACAATATAATGGGTTCAGTGCAAGGCTGAACCCATTAAAGTATAAATTCTAGATACGCATCTGGGTTAAACATCATTGACAATGTAAAAATCATCATGTCGCCAATGTATATAACTTAAATCCTAAATAATTGTAAGTGACCTGTTACAATAGGTAAAATACACTAACGGTGTAAAAAATCATCATCATAAAGCGGATCCATGATTTAAACTCTATGGTTCAATCTCTAAGGTTTTTAGCATTCAATCCATTATATTTTTAAAGTTATGGGTGCATCTATATATTATATGTTTAGTAGATTATTACTCATAACTTTATACTCAAGTCGAAAGTTATGGGTTATAATGCTACATCCACCCCTACTATCAGTGTATATAACTAAAATCCTAAACAATTTATACGACAATTTACCGTATCCGTAAATCTCACATTTAAACAAGTAATAACTAACGACGCAAACATACTAGAACTTAAGGGACTAACATTTTATAAAACAAAAAAGAGAAATGTTGAGGGAGAACCTTGGAGGGGTCGAGTTTGGGGAAGTTCTTGACACAGTTAATGACACGATCGGCGACTTCAGATTTGTCGAGAAATGAGCCCCTAACCTCCTCCGAGAAGTGACGTTTGAACAGCTGAGTGAATGAGACTCCGATGAGTCTAGGGTTTTGGAGTTGTGGAAGACGAGCTTCCACTCTCATGTACTTCAACAATGCGTTCCTCGCCGCCATTGAAATTGAAGTTATGGAAATGACAGAGTTTTCGGCGGGGGTGTGAATAGGCAAAGGTCTCAAAGAGCTGTCAGAAACCGGTTCTGGAAATGGAGTTTTGGCCTTTTGGGGTTGGCAATTAGGCGTTTTGCAACTCTAGCCTAATTTTATGTGTTTGGTCCAAATGTAACAAACTTTTCAATCTAATAATAACGAATTTCGCAATATAATGACAGACTTACTTTTAAGTTTTGACCTAATATTGCCTTTATATTAACATCTCTATTTGTTGCATTTAGAAAATGTATTTTTGATCCGTGTTATAAAATATATATATATATATATATATATATATATATATATATATATATATATATATATTATATTATGTATGTGTATTTAATATTACGTTATAAATAAGTTTCCTGAAAAAGCTTATCCATGTGGGACTACTCCGTAAATATATTTATATGTTTAGTACTCTATTGGAAATAAGCCTCCGGAAGAAGCTTATCATTTCGGTACTCCATTACAACAACAACAACTACCCAGTATAGTCCCACAAGATGGGGATTTCGGTACTCCATTACGAATAAATATTACCCCTAGTAGAAGATTATCTATATCTTGTACAGTAGCAGCTTACACAATAGCTTGTAGTAACAACATACAAACAACTTACAAGCAACTTACACAATAGCTTGCAGTAGTAACTTACACAACAGCTTTATTTCTTCTATAAATAGAGGAGATTTCAACTCATTATGTACGTCAATTTGAAGTTGAATAATATATCAAGCGCTCTCTATATACTTGTCTTCGATTTCTTTACTTTAAAGTTATTATTTTATAACACATTTTTTTATCCTATTTTAACACGGGTCAAATTAGAGTATAACATGTTGGTAATTCTGAAGGTTTAAATAACTATAGAGAGTCGCCACATAATTATCTTCATGGTGAATTAGGACACCAATTTTAGCTAATAATACTTAAAATTTACTCTGTTTACGGTTTGCTTAACCTTAAAGATTATGGGTAAGGGTTCTAATTGATCCTATAGGGAAGGTTATTAAGGCATCCTATATGATCCGTTAACTATGGTTAACCGGCCGAACTTAAGTTAATTAATTTAATAAATTTGTAAAATATAAGTACACATTCACGTATTTATAAGTTGAAAATAACTCATAGCTACATGTCAATACCTGTATTATTATTTGTTTGACCCAAAATATTTATGAACATTTATGAACTCAAAACAATTATTAAAAATAAAGGGCCAATCATAGCAGGTCGTAACATATCTGAAGTTCAGTAAAGGAAAAGATAATGAAAACAAATGTAGAGGTAATAGAAGATATTTAGTGATCTTTATTCATGATAATGGGTTAATTTGCCTCTTCATGAAGAGGTTCAGATTCTTACAATCATGTTTTCATAGATCTACCATTATTCTGTGTCTTTGATATGGGGTTCTCACTCTGTGTTGTACTCTATATTTTCTAGAGCCCCCATGGGGAGAGAGTGGAACCCTTTTTCTCGTGACTGTCTTAGTATTTATAGATCTTTTCATGCCAGTTGACTTTTCTTGGAGATTGGATCCGCGTCAGGTCGTTATTTTGGGCGTACTCGGGAGGCGTCGACCTCGCCCAAAACTTCTGGGCGGACGCGGGTGATGTCTCTTGGTCGAGGGCAACCTTACCGCTTGTGGCGTCTGCGCTAGTCGAGGGAGGCCTCGCCGCTTGTTGCGTGAGCTTGGGTCAAGGAGGATGATTAATCTACTTTGATTATTATAAGGTTTGTAGCTCATACAAATAGTCCCTCCGCTTATCGTGGTTACGTCGAGACGGGCCGGGATAAGCGAATATGATAGCTCGCAGGGAGTCCCCTCTCGGACGAGGAGACGACATCTTCTTATGGTGTCTCATTATTAGTCCCCCTTTTTTTACAGAGGGAAAGTGATCCCCGATAGTCTGCGGCAACGGATAGTAGTTGGCACGCCGTAGTTACGAACCCAGATACATTCTCGTCCATGCGAGCATTAAAACGCAGGGCCTGCTTGTTTCGGCTGATAAGACGTCGTCATATTTGTAGGATTTGAAGCGGCGGCTTAAATTTCGGCGCATACTCACTGATTGTGATCGTGGCGGCGACGATTTTGATGAAAATTGAACCGTTTCTGATGGTTGGGATTCGCATTAAATGGCACATGTCGGTTTCCCGAGATTTGATTTAATTTACCTATAAGAAGGCTTGGCATGTCATATATCCAACACTCTTTGATTTACTGATTGTCTTTCTCTCTAGCAATTCCCAAAGACTTCTGTTTTTTCTGCGGCATACTCGTTGCTCGTTCTTAGCCATCTTCTCCGTTTTTCCTTTAGCCTTTCTTGTGACCTAAATCAATGGCTGGCTCTTCCTCTCGCGATGGTCTTCCGGTGGTGCCACCAGCATGTTCTCCGGTGATTGAGGGGTTGTCCCTAGTGCTTCCGGTCGGTGATCGGAATGACACTGAGAGAATGCCCTCAGCAGATGATATACTCCCGGGGGAGGGAAGCTTGGCGGTGGATTTCACCGTGGATGGAGGGGTTGACCCCGTCGATGAGACCCCACTAATGGGGGAAGTAGGCATGGCTCAACTGCGCGAGCAAGGGCTCATCCCCTCCCACGCCGATGTTGTGCTGGCTCTGCCGGGAGATAGGGTGCACACCGACCATGTTGGTTATTGCGTGTTTTACTCTTACCCCCTCATGCTGGGGTTCAGGATGCCCCTCCCTGATCTGGTAGTTGACTTCTGTCGGTACTACAGTGTTTTCCCGGGGTAGCTCACTCCGTCCGTGTACAAGCTCTTGGCCATGCTACTGAAGTTCTCGGAGCTGGCCGGCCTGATGGTCACACTGCAACATGTCCTTGCTCTCTTTGCCCCTCATCGGGTTCGGGGGAGCATGATCCGAATGGTCCCGTGCGGGTGGTAGGGACTGGTGACTGCTTTGGACGATGAGGTCGAGCCTCGTCAATTCGAACAGTTTTTCTATGTCAGGATTGGTCAAATTGTGGTGCCGTCCCTAGGGTTTCCGGAGACCTGGAATCACGGCCGTAAGTCCTTCTTTGTCCTTTTTGGAGGGGTCGAACTTACCCTTTTTCTTTTTCGTTTTCTTTTTTGACTGGTTGTTGTTTTTGTTGTTATTTCTGCAGCAGACAGGTCGCCCCCGCCTTTATGCACTGGTCTGTGCGGGTGGTTGGAAGTTATTCTTCTGCACACCGAGGGGATTCACTCGTGGGCATCCTTCTCGAGGAGGTACGGCCAAGGTCTGGTCGTAGTAAGTCATTTTGCTTTATTGGGACGTGTTCGAATTTTGGTCGTTGCTGCGACTTGAGGCTGACCCATTTTCTATATTTGTAGGGCGGGTATACCGCGGCAGGGCTCCTCAACCAGTATTTCGGTGACCTGGGGCGATTGCCAGGTTCTTCACTCCAGTGGCGGCCACTCAGGTGCCCGGGGCCGCTTCTGTTGATTCCATAGTTGCGCCTTCTCCCATTAGCCCTTTGCTTGATGGTGGGAGCGTGTCGGGAGTTGTCCGCCCTCGGAAGGTGTCGCCTTCTCGAGATGAAGAGGAGAGGCCTTTAACTAGGCGGAGAATCCTTCCACCTCCGGCCCCTTCAGCGGCACGGCCAGCTGCTGATGATGTGATAACTGTGGACCCTCTGCCTCATTCCGAGGCGAGGGAGAACATCGACATGGCGCGCGTTCCAGCGGGAGGGCCAGATGATCTTCAAGCTCGGGAGGAGCGAGAAGGGAGCGCCGCTCCTACCACTCAGTCTTCTACCCACAGGTTCGAGGCGGACGAGCCCTCTCGGGTAGTCGTGGATCTTGGATATTCCAGCACCCTGTCGACAGGGGCGGTGGAGACAGGAGAGTGTCTCCGTCTGGTTTTGACTTGGACTCTGAGGATGTTCGCATGTTTCGTGACAGGGTCACGAACGCGATTGTTCATCCAAACGGGAAGCCGCGGGGGATCGAGATTCCTGCGGACGAGAATTTATTATTGAGGGAGTCCTCCCTGTTGCCGCTGCTAGGCCAGTTGTGTTCCTCCATCAAAAATCAGTCGCTGAGAGAGGTGACGGATGTTGGCATAATGAATGAAGTGGCGTTGATGGTCATGGGGGTATGCGTTCTGGACTGATTATCTTTCCTTGACCCTTTCATTTCTTAGGGTCCCTCTCCCTGATTCCTTTATTCTTTTACTTTATTTCGCATGTGTTTCTGTTGCAGGTGGAATGCCTGCATCGGGCCAACGTTCGATCCGGGGTACTTCTCCGCATTATCGAGAGGTGTCGCCAGTATCGGATCTATTGCAAGAAGCTTAATGAGCGCCTGAGGGATGATCCTCGTAACCAAGAGCTGGTTGGGGAGTTGGCGCGGATGGAGCTGCAGAGGAGCCAGGCGCTTGGCCATGTTGAGGCCCTGGAGGAGTGGCTGCGTCAGGAGAACGATGAGCTGGAGGCCGGGAGGAGAGTGTCATCGGAGAGCGAGCGTCAATGCTTGGCCAGGGTGACGGCGGTTACCTTGGAGTGGAGCGGGAAAGTTGCCGCGCTGGAGGGGGAGTTGGCCGACCTGAAGCGTAGGCTAGCCAAGGCTTCTGCCAGGACGGCCGAACTTGAGGGGATCATTCGTGCCAACGATTCCCAACTGTCGTTGGTAAGAGCTACCGCCGCTTTCAGGCAGAGCGGGCTCGAGGAGCGGATCAGGACACTGGAAGTGAATGCTCGGGATGCCGCGGGGCAGATTGCAATCCTTGAAGAGGAGAATCGGCGCATCCAGGAACAGTCCGCGTGCATGGGTAGCTCCCGTGAAGCTTGGGTTTATGCCGAGGCACAACGGGACATATACAAACACCTGCTCGAGGCCGGCATGATTTCTGAGGATACCTTCGAGCAGGCGCGGGAGGCCCGTGAGGAATGCGGCTTCGACGCTGCGACGCCCGGCAATGACGATGTCCCTGGCGGGAGCATGGCCGAAGCTGGGAATGATAGGGGCGCAGTGGAGTTCTGCAGGGGCGGAACTGACGGCAGGGCGGTGCAAGCCAGCGATGGTGGGACTGGCGCGGGTGGCGGTATTGGCAATCCCCAGTTAATTGATGATTAGTTGATAGTGTCTTATTTGATTGTTGCCGTGTGTGGCTATTTTTTCTTTTTTTTTTCTTTTTTATTTGATTGATTGTTGTATTTTACTTTAGACAATTCTTGCTTCGGAGCGAACGCGCATCGCCCGTATCCGTCTGTTTTAATTTAAGGGGGGAAATTCCCCATTTTCCTTTTGTTCGCTTATTGCTCGCTGCGCTTTATGTTTTCCTTTCACATGATCATTAGTCGTCTTGGATCGAGGGCTCATAGCCCGAGTTTTGCTTCAATTATCGTTGAATATTTTAATTGGCGAAGGCTCGTGGCCTGAGTTCTAGTTCAACCGTAGTTGAACTTTGTTGATTCTCTTGAGTCGAGGGCTCATAGCCCGATTTTTACTTCTACTGAGGTTGGATTAATATGGCAAAGGCTCATGGCCTGAGTCCCAGTTCAACCGTAGTTGAACGTTGTTGCTTTTTTTTTTGAGTCGAGGGCTCATAGCCCGATTTTTACTTCAATTGTTGTTGAATATTTTAATTGGCGAAGGCTCGTGGCGTGAGTCCCAGTTCAATCGTAGTTGAACGTTGTTGCTTCTTTCGAGTCGAGGGCTCAAAGCCCGATTTTTACTTCAACTATCGTTGAATATTTAAATCGGCGAAGGCTCGTGGCCTGAGTCCCAATTCAATCGTAGTGAACGTTGTTGCTTCTTTCGAGTCGAGGGCTCATAGCTCGATGTTTACTCCAACTGTCGTTGAATATTTTAATTGGCGAAGGCTCGTGGCTTGAGTCCCAGTTCAACCGTAGTTGAACGTTGTTGCTTCTTTAGAGTCGAGGGCTCATAGCCCGATTTTTACTTGAGCTGTCATTGAATACTTTAATTGGCAAAGGCTCGTGGCCTGAGTCCCAGTTCAACCGTAGTTGAACTTTGTTGATTCTCTTGAGTCGAGGGCTCATAGCCCGATTTTTACTTCAACTTTCATTGAATATTTTAATTGGCAAAGGCTTATGGCCTGAGTCCCAGTTCAACCGTAGTTGAACGTTGTTGCTTCTTTCGAGTCGAGGGCTCATAGCCCGATGTTTACTCCAACTGTCGTTGAATATTTTAATTGGCGAAGGCTCGTGGCCTGAGTCCCAGTTCAATCGTAGTTGAACGTTGTTGCTTCTTTTGAGTCGAGGGCTCATAGCTCAATTTTTACTTCAGCTGTCGTTGAATACTTTAATTTGCGAAGGCTCGTGGCCTGAGTCCCAGTTCAACCGTAGTTGAACTTTATTGATTCTCTTGAGTCGAGGGCTCATAGCCCGATTTTTACTTCAACTGTCGTTGAATATTTTAATTGGCGAAGGCTCGTGGCCTGAGTCCCAGTTCAACCGTAGTTGAACGTTGTTGTTTCTTTCGAGTCGAGGGCTCATAGCCTGATGTTTACTTCAACTGTCATTGAATATTTTAATTGGCGAAGGCTCGTGGCCTGAGTCCCTGTTCGACCGTAGTTGAACGTTGTTGCTCCTTTCGAGTCGAGGGCTCATAGCCCGATGTTTACTCCAACTGTCGTTGAATATTTTAATTGGCTAAGGCTCGTGGCTTGAGTCCCAATTCAACCGTAGTTAAACGTTGTTGATTCTCTTGAGTCGAGGGCTCGTAGCCCGAGTGTTGACGAGATGAATCAGGCTTGCTCTCTTTGGGTTTCTAACCCTTCATTCATCGTTTTCCCCTTGCTTCTGACTTCAGGACAGGCTACACAATCTTGCTACGAAATCCCCACAGACGGCGCCAAATTGTTTGACCCAAAACATTTATGAACTCAAAACAATTATTAAAAATGAAAAGCCAATCATAGCAGGTCGTAACATATTTGAAGTTCAGTAAAGGAAAAGAAAATAGGAACAAATATAGAGGTAATAGAAGATATTTAGTGATCTTTATTCATGATAATGGGTTAATATGCCTCTCCATGAAGAGGTTCGGATCCTTAAAATCATGTTTTCATAGATCTACCATTATTCTGTGTCTTTGATATGGGGTTCTTACTTTGTGTTGTACTCTGTATTTTCTAGAACCCCCATGGGGAGAGAGTGGAACCCCTTTTCTCATGACTGTCTTAGTATTTATAGATATTTTCATGCCAGTTGACTTTTCTTGGAGATTGGGTCCGCGTCAGGTCTTTATTTTGGACGTACCCGGGAGGCGTCGACCTCGTCCAAAACTTCTGGGCGGACGCAGGTGATGTCTCTTGGTCGAGGTCAGCCTTACCCCTTGTGGCATCTGCGCTAGTCGAGGGAGGCCTCACCGCTTGTTGCGTGAGCTTCGGTCAAGGAGGATGATAAATCTACTTTGATTATTATAAGGTCGAATTGTAGCTCATACATTATTAAATTATCAAAAATCGGATAAGAAAGCAGTGACTAAGTAACAAGTAGGAGTAAGATGTTCAGATAAGTTTTCTTTTTGTTAAAAATAAGTAATAAACTTCGTGTCATTTTATCTTGACAAAATCACTGCTTTGTTAGGTGATTGAAATCGACTTCGAATGATAGACCCAATGAGTATGTTGAAAAAAAATCATTTTTCATATATGTACTTCTAGTAAACCGATTTGACTTATCATATAAAAAGAAGTGTTTGAAGTATAAGATTAAGTTTACGAGAAAATGAATACTCTAACGGCAAATAAGTAAAAAAAAAAGATTATTATATTTTCGATCTGAGATTCATATCTAATTACCAAATCATATGTAACAGAATGAAGAACGTAAATAATTAAATCCAAACTTGAGATAAAACTCAAATACACAAGTAAATTAACAATCATAGGAGTTAGATATAATGAGAGGCAAAAGAATTAAAAGAAGAAGAATGCCATAGAGGTTCCAAAGCATTTCACTTGTTTTCTTGCTATCCGGTGCTCTAAGGAAGACGGGATATGACAAATTCATGCTCGGGTAGTGCCGAGTCTCGGGTGAGACTCCATTTTTGCTCCAAGTGTATATGCAAATAAAATAAAGAAACAGAAAATAGGATTAGAAGAGAAACATTTATGCTTAATGGAACAGATAGTAAATCAAAGATATGTACAATGGCTACTGATAAGCCATAGCTACAGCATGTTCATAGAGACTTAAGTAAATTTCTTTGCATTCTAGTTGATCAAACTCATACTAGACTTACATTTAAATGTATCCGCTGATTCTTAAACTAGTGACTTATATCACACAAAAAAAGATTACTAGGTAAGTTTAGATCACTGCAGTCAATAACTTTATTTACGTGAGAAGCAAAGTAGTACAAATATGCTGGAATGAATCAACACAAGACAATAAGATTGAATAGTCTCCTCCTAGATAACATGGCTTCTATATCATACAAACAAATGGCAGACGATCGAGAATACCTCAACAAAATGTCTCATTTACTAAACTTTCGGATGAATAAAGTGTACATTAGTCTTAAACTTATCACCATGCCACCTTAACTAACTCTTTGAATTCATAACATGTGAGGTTCTAAAGAGATAAAGTCTTTCTATAATTATAACTTCTAAACTCCAATAAAATCTGGAGTTAAGCTTCCTTTATCTTAGCATAAATATGCAAGCCCCAACATCAATACTATATCGATTAAGGGAGTTGTTCGCTTTTATTTATAATGAACAACTCTACTGATAATATTTGTATTCCTCATACATCTAGTTAAAAATAAAATAATACACTTCATGAAAGACACAAGATAAATGAAACACATAATCAAGAATTCATACAATCAAAATATGACACATCTTAGCTCTACAAATCATTCTTATAAGACATTTGTTCAGTTCATGGTCACCACGACTTATTAAGACTTAGTCAAGACTTCAAAAAATATCCAAAGATTGCGTAGTACATGATATCTAGTGTATGGACAAGAACTAGAAAATTGTCAACGTATGATTTTTACATAAACGATGAACATGGAGCAATAACAGGACACATTTTTATGACATGTTAAACAAAAAAAGACATTATTTTTACGATGCGAACACAAACACATTTTATTCTAG
The DNA here is from genome assembly GCA_032618575.1 of Nicotiana noctiflora. Classification (NCBI taxonomy): domain Eukaryota; kingdom Viridiplantae; phylum Streptophyta; class Magnoliopsida; order Solanales; family Solanaceae; genus Nicotiana; species Nicotiana noctiflora. Next base: position 440,721 of record JASVEL010012972.1, read on the forward strand.
AATCGAATGAGAAGAAGAGTCACTGACCTTTTGTATGGCAGTAAACTGAGGCGCGGATCTTAGATGCACTATCAAACTCCGATTTCAAGCTCGCTCCTTCCTCTCAAACAAAAGCGGAGTCGACTAAAATAAATAAAGATAACCAGTTTTATGAGAGTGGTAAATACCCAACAGAACAACACGAGGACCAAAGGAGCATCTTATACATCGATTCAAACAAACTATAGGCAAGGAATAAAGGGATTTTTATCTTTCTACAATGAATTAAACTATAGGCCACAGAATAAAGGGTGCCTTGTCCTCATCTGAATTATTTTCCTTTTGTTGATTATCCAAGAACATCAATGTGCCCATGTAAACCCCTGTAAGCAAGGGAATAAAGGGGTTTACTTCTTTAATGGATTTAGCATCTATACACATAATATTTAAATACTATGGCAAGACCAGCTTTTACATCACTGGAACACAATACACAAATGGCCGACAAACTTGTATAATTTCTAATAACTGATCATATAACAGAAGTGGCGGTTGAAAACACATGAATGCTTGTATTTTCTGAAATGAATAACAATTAATAGGAAAAGAATGATTTATAGAGGGAAAGAGCGGCGACTCCAAGTTTTTTGTTTTGAAGGGTGAAGGAAGCGGCTAAAAAAATCTCTATTTTTTGGAGTAAAATGGCGGCTGAAGGATTTTTAGGGAGAAAGGTGTCACGACCCCAAACCCCAGTCGTGATGGCGCCCAACACACTGCTAGGCAAGCCCGACCATCTTATCCAATTAAACCAGCCAAGTATAATTAATACTGATTAATCGGCGTGATTAGCCTGTTTTCATAACAAATTTAGAAGTGTAGAACTGAAATACAAGAACACAGTCCCAACCAAATCGTGGCGTCACAAGTCTGAGCCTCTACAAATGAGATCTACTAGAAAATCAAGTCTAACCAGAATGTAGATAACAAAATGATAAAAAAAAAGAGGTCAGGTACTGCGGACGTTGGCAGCCACCTCGAAGTCTCCACAGAATTGGGATAATAAAGCAGTTGCGATAGCTCAACTGCCCTCCTGAACCTGTATATCTGCACAAAAAGTGCAGGGGAGTGGGGTGAGTATATTTCAACTCAGTGAGTAACAATAATAAACAATAACTGAAAATAAGAACTCATGTACTATTACTAAACAGTTCTAAGGCAACCCCCACAGGTTAGTCATCACTATAATGAGTACTCTGATCTCCAGTCCACATCTATCTCATCTAGGTCCCACACTGACCATATCCTCGCTCGTATCATTACGGTATACATCCATCTCAATATATGGAGACATATACATCTGTCTATAACATATAAATATTTCAGTATATATATGAATATGAATAAGTATAATAATGGTAAGTCCGGTTCCAGTCCATTACTATCTCACACTAATCCAACACTGATCTATTTCTATTGCGGCGTGCAGCCCGATCCTCACTCATACTGCTGCGGCGTGCAGCCTGATCCAATATATATGTATATATATGTATAGTGATGAGGCGTGCAGCCCACTCCAATATATATAGCGTTGCGGTGTGCGGTCCGATCCAATATATATATATATATATATATATATATATATATATATATATATATATATATATATCTCTATACTGCTGCGGCGTGCAGCCCGATCCCATAATATACACCAATGCTCACTGAGAATGTGTGCAGACTCAGACTCCGAAGGGGCTCCTACAGCCCAAGCGCAATAATACTGCGGCGTGCAGTCCGTCCGACATGTATATTACATGTATATTACATGTATATTACTGCGGTGTGCGGTCCGATCCAATATATATACTGCTGCGGCGTGCAGCCCGATCCAATGTAGGTATATATATATAATACCTCATAATGGGTCCTCGACCCTATCCCAGTCAGTATGTACTTGGCCTCTCAAGCCCAATATAATATATATCACAGTGGGTCCTTGACCCTGCCTCGGTCAATATAGACTTGGCCTTTCAGGCCCAATATAACATCTCATGGTGGGTCCTTGACCCTATCTCATCTCAATCGGTATAGACTTGGCCTTTCAGGCCCACTCAGCTAGAACAGGGAATTGCACCCTAGATAATCTCTCTCAATGTACACATCTAGTACGGGCTCATATTATGCTATACAGCTAGAGCTACGGCTAAGTGTATGTTTCCAACACGATATAAGGGTCACCTAGCTCTATAGGTTCCCTAATGCTCTACAGATCGGCACAAGGCCCCAAACATGGCTATTAGCCCAATTGTACAGTTATAATCTCATTAACAGTCATACAACACAATATTCTATTAGCCGGAAAGGACCAAGTCCGAACCCTCAATCACAATGTCACTACGCCCGTTAGAGAACGCGTGTCTCATCTCAATATAGCACTGTGAAGTGCTAGTACGGGGTTTCAAACCCTCAGTACATTGTTTACTACTACCACACACCTCGAACCAGTAGAAGCTTCATGCCCGCGATGCCTTAGCTCCTCGAACCGGCATTCATGCACGTCAAAACTAGCCAAATCAGTACAAATATATCAAAATAGGCTAATGGAACATAACCCAATCGAAAGAACTCGAAAAATATCAAAAATCACGAAATTGGCAAAACCCGAGCCCCGGGTCCACATCTCAAAAAATTTCAAAATTTATATTTCCGGAATCCTCGTCGCGCCACGAGTCCGTACATACCAAATTCACAAAAATTGGAGTTCATTTGTCCCCTTAAATCACTATTTCTATCCAAGAGGGTTTTCTACTCTTTTCAAAAAAAAAAATCTCAAATTAAACACTAAAACTTGCAATAGATTCGAGTAATACCACCAAAATTGAGTTAAGAACACTTACCCTGTTGTTCTCTCCAAACATCCCACGAAAAATCGCCCTATCCGATCTCCAAATCGTCAAAAATGGCAATATATTTTCGGACCTCAAATATATTCTATCCGGCACTATTCACGGTTACTGTTCACGGACACTGTTTCACGGGCACTGTTCATGGACACTGTTCACATCAGATTTTTCTGCATTTTCTGCCCATTTTCTAAGTCCAGAATTATTCCGAGACACCTCCGAAACACTCCCGAGCCCTCGAGGCTCCAAACCCAATATGCATATTGACTCTAAAATATCACACAAACTCGCTCGAGTGATCAAATCGCCGAAATAACATCAAAATCATCAATTTTCATCAAATCAAGGGTGGCTCAGAATGATGTCAGAATGACCAAACGATCAAACTTTCGATCAAAAACCCTCCAAACGATGTCAGAATGACCTGAATATTTGCAGACATATCCAAAATCACCTAACAAAGCTACTGCAACTGTCGGAATTCCATTCCAACTCCGTGATCAAAATATCACCCATCGATCGGATTCTGCCAAAATTCCAACTTCGCCAAAACAGGCTAACTTCTTCACCGGACCTCCAAAATTACTTCCAATTGCGCTTCTAAGTCTTAAATCATCCCCCGAAACTAACCGAATCATCGAAATTCAGTTCCGAGCCCTCTAACTCATAAGTCAACGTTGGATTGACTTTTCCAACTTAAGCTTTCCTTAAAGAGATTAATTGTCTCTTTTCCTACCAAAATCGATCCGAATTGACTCAAAGTTTGCACACAAGTCACATTCGACATTACGAACTTGTACCAACTTTCGGAATCGCATTCTGACCCCGATATCAAAATTTTCACTTCCGGTCGAATTTTCTCATAAACCTTCAAATTCCTATATTTACCCAAATGACTTCAAAATGACCTCCGGACATCCGAATTCACTTTCCCAACTCCAAATTTATGAAAATTTTCTAAAATACTAACTTTCACCATATACGCCGAAATGCTCACGGGTTATCAAAAACCAAATCCGGACATACGCCCTAGTTCAAAATCATCATACGAGCATGTTGGAACTTTTAGATCCCAATTCACGAGGTCATTTACTCAAAATTCCAATCCTAGTTCATTTCTTCAACTTTAAGCTTTCAAAATGAGAATTTCCATTTAGATTTGACTCCAAACTTCCTGAATTTTAATTCTGACCATACACACAAGTCAATATACCTGAGATGAAGTTGTTCATGGCCTCAATCTGCTGAATGACGCGGCGGGACTCAAAACGACCGGTCGGGTCGTTACAAAAGGTGCGGCTCCAAAACCTGTCCCAAATGGACTCCAAGTGCTAATTTTTATAGGTGAAAATCTAGGGTTCTTGGTTTGGGCAGGATTTCAAAATTGAGTGAAAAGCTCTTGAACATTTTAAATTGAATGTTGATGTTCCAGAAAATTAAATGAGGTGCAGATATTCTTGTTCAAAAATTGTAATGGCAGGTCTGCCATGGCTGAGCAACAATGGAGTTTGTGAAGAAAAGGTAAGGGAGGAGAAGAAGCGTGTTTTTTGGAGAGAGAATGAAAGAAATTAAAATGTTAATTGTGTCTAGGTCTTTGAGAATGAAAGAAGGAATTATTAGTAGTAGTAGTAGTAGTAGCAGTAGTAGCAGCAGCAATAGCAGCAGCAGTAGCAGTAGCAGTAGCAGTAGTAGTAGTAGCAGTAGCAACAGCAGTAGTAGTAGTAATAGCAATAGTAATAGTAATAGTAGTAGTAGTAGTAATAGTGATGTTAAGAAAATAATAATAAAAATAATAATTATGTCTTGTTTGTGCTAAAAATGGTAAAATAGCTATTTTTGCATTATTCGTTATATTAGAAGCTTAAAAATATAGTTTGGAAAAAAAGGATGATCAAAATTGGATGTCAACACACGTTATCAGTATGACACTTTGAGCACTTAACTTAGAATTTGATTTTTCTATCTTAGGTGAATAGTGGAACTTTTAAATTAAGTAAGTTTTAACCAACTGAGATGTTGAGATGCTTGCAATAATGTCCTTCTCGGTTGAAGATATGTGTACCAACTAAAGTCACGCTCTTGGTAACGATGATTTCATGAGCATCATCGTCTACCATGTATAAAACACAAGCACCACTTTAAAAGCATTTCATGCTTATCAGGTAAGGTTTTTACCTTATATAGAAGTCCCATAATTTGATTCTAAAGGTGAGCAAAGACAATAAATGTGCTTGCAACTCTAGTTTGAAAGTAAAATACAATAATAGAAGTGGTTATGTTTCGTATATCTCGTTGTAAATAAATTTTGCTAACCATCAAAAGTGGTGAAAGCCCATGACCACTAGAAGTGATAATTTAGGCTTTCTTACAATTGAAGATTAGAGAAAAAAATTCTATATTACCTGTATGCCTCGATTTGCTCCTGAAGTAGCATTATCTTAAAAGAGGTTCTAAGCCATCACACAATTTGGTATGATTAATGCACGTTTAGATAATTATGTTCTATTACGTGAATGATGAGAGCTTTTGATAAATATTAATACATCCCCTGAAGTGAATGTGACAATATTAACAAAGCTCATAAATATTAGCGTGCTTTTGATATAAACATATTAAAATTCACCTCCAGAAGCGGCAATATGATCGAGATAATATATACCCAGTTTTATGTATTTTAAATTTGCTACGGAAAAAGTAAAACAATTGGATTTTTCTCCTGAAGCAGGAAAATATTATGAAATTATGTATTTTTGTGCTTAAACAAAATAATAAGCTATTCAAAGTTATGTTTGAAACACATTTTCATTCCCTGAAATGAATGAAGAAATGCCACAACTCACCTCCTGAAGAGGTAAAATAACAAATTAAAGGATATAAATCTTGTTTTTGTGGCATAACGATCATCGTCGCACGTAACTGTTGTATATAAAATATCTTGAATTTTTTTATTAATGTCATTCCAAGGAAAAAGTATTCTTGTATAATGATTTCTACTACAACCACATTAATATGTTATGGTTAGTTATCGAATTCCCCGAAGGAAATAACAACTCATGTATCTTACTCTGAAGGATGTAAAGACTATTACCGTTTTGATATAAAGTATTCAAATGTTAACGGCGTTTCTCCCTGAAATAGATATTTATCACAAAGTCGGTGGTGAAAATACTAAAATTCTTAATTTCTTACATTTATAAAATTAGGATTGTCTTTATATGTTAATTTGACTATGATTTTCTCTCATGACACCAGAAGTGTCTGAACACTATTTGGTAGTACAAAATTTATCAAAAGCTCACGAAGAGCTAATTATTTATCTAGAAGACACATGATACAAGTAGTGCCTGAATAATATCTTATTGTGAAAAATAAATTGAAAGCACCCGAAGAGCTTATACGCAAATTTATTATTCATGTTATATGATTGTAGTCAAAACATATGTTGTAGTAAACCCGAAGTTTACTAATACAACTGGCTATCATATTGAGACTGTTTGGAAGATTGAAAATCTTCACGTTTTCACAATCATAGGGTAAAATAATATGTATATGAGAAGTTATCCGCCTTATTCTTCAACTTGTACTATATCATGTATCATAGAAAACGAGAAGTTTACTAATACAAAAGTCTATGCCATAATAAACTAGCAGTTTACTAAGAGATATCACAACATGATATAGTTGAATTTTTCATTTGCCATTTTAAATTTTGAGAAGCGTGTACTAAAGAACCAGGAGATTATTCAAGAATTCTCTTGTATTGCTTGTTCTCATAATAAATTAGTTATACTGGCTAAAGTTGGGACCAAGACCCTTGAATTGTGGAATATATAAAAAACCACTTATATATGCGTATATAAGATGGTTACATGTATGTTCGTTGTCAAACTGCAATTTGGCATTTGAAATTGCTTTTCTCAAGTAAAAGCATAAATTTTAGATTATGAAATCAAGATAATTCATCTTGATAGTGTTGGTTTATATCCAGGTTGGTTTAGCATTGAATACCTCATATTAATGGCTAAATCGTTGCTTATGCTTTATGTGTTGATTCAAGATTTTCTAAATGCATATAGCAGCACTTGTATGCATCAGACCAACAATTTATGATATGTCCTCCCCTCACAATTATTTTCGGATCATAAACCAAATATTTTTACTATCTTTGGATGTGTGGTATATAATTAATTTATCTACCACAATGCACAAAGATATGTTTCCCAAAGAAGATTAGTCTAATATTTGGGGGGGTAGAATAAATAGCTGAAAAATATGCTATATGAATCAAATTATCATTAATATGATCCTTATTTAGAAGATAATTGAAGTAAAATTTCTTAAGCATTTGCTGATCCAAAATTAAATATTAGATTTCAGCTGTAAATGCTCATATTAAAATTAAAGTACTTGAAGGTTAGAGTTTACTGTACGCATGAAGTGTGGTAGACCAATCAGTTCTAGAGGAAACAATCTTTAAAAAAATGATAGGAGCTAATGATCAAATGATCATACTAAGGAGGAAATGAACTCTAGAAGAGCCCATGACATAACATTTCATGAAACTCCAAAAGAAGTTCAGGTACCCAAATATAAAGAAAGTGATGAGATCTCAACGAGTTATGTCGCTTAGGAACCGATATAAAATGATCGTCGACGATATATTTGATACGATATAGTGCACAATATTATAAAAGGTTGTGAGGATCACACTTGTAGTCCATACACCTGAAGATATCATGCTATTTAAATGTAAATCATAACCTACATGACTCATTTGGTTAATTCTATATGAAGATCCCTGAAGGATTTAAAATGCGCGAAGAAAATTCAAAATCTCCGGAAATGTATTCGATCAAATTACAAATGTTCTTGTACGGTTTAAAGTAACCTGGACACATGTGGTATAATCTCCTCAATGAACATTTGCTGAAAGAAGGTTACATAAATGATGTTATTTGTCCATATATTCAGAATTTGATATATTTATTTTTTATGTTGATGGCATAAATCTTGTTGGAACTCTAGAAGAGCTCCAAAAGGCAATTGAATATCTTAAGAAAGAAATTTGAGATGAAAGAACTTGGAAAGACAAAATTTTATCTTGGTATGAAAATTGAACATTTAGCAGACATGATCTTCATCCATCAATCTGTCTATACAGAAAGGGTCGTACGCTTTTACATGGACAAAGCGCACCTATTGAGTACACCAATGATTGTTCGGTCACTTGAAGTGAATAAGGATTTGGTCTTACCTCCGGAAGAGGATGATGAACTCCTTGAACTTGAAATACCCAAGTCTTTATCAAGAGGAGTAAAGTATGCATTGTACTCTTTTTCCCTTGCTCAGGATTTTTCCCACGGGGTTTTTTCTAATAAGATTTTAACGAGGCACATAATAATGTACATCCAAGGGAGAGTGTTATGAAAATATTATTATGTAAATTTATTTATTACTCCACTGCAGATAATCTTCTTGATGAAGTTTATCCATTTAGTACTCCATTGAAGTTTATCTACAAGCAGCTGATGTAGGCGGTTGCAAGCAACTCAATGAAATGACTTACAATAGCTCTTGGTTTGATGAGATTAATTTAAATTAATCTGAAATATTGGTGGATAATATTCTCTACATATTCAACTTTTGAGAAGATGGTATACAATATTGTAATGCAGAGACTCAAATATTTAAAACAAGGTTTTCATCAGGGGTAAAATACGCAATACACTTTTTTTTCCTTACTAAGATTTTTTTCACTGGGTTTTCTTTATAATATTTTTAACGAGGCACAATGAATATCCAAGCGGAAGTGTTACAAATATATATATTATATTATAGATGTGCAGTTAGTAATCCGTTGTAAATAAGCTTCCTGGAGAAGCTTATCCATATGAGACCTCACTGTAAATATGTTTATCTATTTGGCACTCTATTGGAAATAAGCCTCCTGAAGAAGCTTATCATTTCGGTACAAGCAACTTATACAGCAGCTTGTAGTAGCAGCTTACACAACAACTTCCTTTCTTCCATAAATAGAGGAGATTTCAGTTTATTATGTACATCAATTTGAAGTTGAATAATATATCGATCTCTCTCTATACTTATCTTTTTCTTATATTTACAATCGTTATATTATAACTATCCAATAATTGTATGACTCATTACAGATATTTTCTTAGAAAATTTGGGTAGAATGTATTTTTTACTGTATAAAACGACTCAAATATATCCTCTATTATACTATTTGTCCAATTAGCTCTCTACCATTATACTATTTCACTAATTTGCCTATAATTTAGATAGAATGTCGCATGATAACTCAAAAACAAAAAGACCCATCCCCAATTTTAAATACCCGAATCCAATTAAAAACTCACCCACTTTCGTTACAAGTTTAATATAATATTTAAGTTATGTCTGTAATTTTTGGCAAAAATCGGAGTTGATATTTACTGCTTCGCTTTGGAATGGTATCGTGATATTCTCAATGGTAAAAGTGCATAAATTTGTTGTCCTTCAATTATTGTCAAGTACAGGTTTCGATCGATTTCGAGCCGCTGATTGCCATCTTCTTCATTTTTTTTTTTTGCTTTCTATTTAGGAAAGGGCCTCTGAAAGATGAGGAAGATGAACCAGAACTTGGAAAATATTTAAGGAGAGTAGGTGGTGATGGTGGTGGTGGCAGAAAAGGAGAATGAGCTGCGGTAGTGAGTGATGTGGTACAAATTCTTGGGTCGGGTAATAGGTAAGATAATGGTGGAGTTTTTAATTACAGTCAGGTATTCAAAATTGGAGGTGTGTCTTTTTGCTCCCAATTGCATGCGGCACTCTCTAAATTAAGGATAAATCAGTGCCAACAGTATAACAACAGGGAGTTAATTGAACAAATAGTATAACATGGCAAATGAGTGAACCATGCAAATCAATGGTCTTTCAAGATAATGGGTGTACTTTTAGTTAGAGTCGGTGTAATTAAAATTGGGGGTGAGTCTTCTTGCTCCTAAGCTCCCATGTGACACGCCATCTAAATTAAGGGCAAACCGGTGCCAATAGTACGAAGCTATATAGTTAGTTGAATAAATAATATAACGAAGGACATATTTAAACTATTTCAGATAGTACATGAATATATTTGACCCTTTTTCGAATAATATTTCGTAATTTACATCTCTTTTGGACGTTCACATGCCCTACATGTGATTTGAGCTCTTTTTTCTAACTTAAAAATTCTACATGCATGTGAAGAATAAAAACACACATTCAAAAAAGTTTCGTAATTTATTTTAACCCTATACTCGATATACTAATTGGCTAATGTTGGACTTTAAATCATTTTGGGCTTTAAAGTAAAAGAAGTATAAATTGGAAATGGAGAGAAATAAAATGGAGTAAAAATAAAAATTTGAAGAAGTAAATTTTTTGTCTTGCACTTTGTCCCTCATTGGTGAGGGACAACCACATTTGTGAGATTATATATAGAATCACTTCTTAAAGCTCTTAAAAGGAGTTGAAGAGAATGAACCTTCGCGCCATCGTCGCTCGGCTTTGACTTTGGCTTTGGATTTGTCAAATGATCAATAAGATTATTTTTTGGAAAAATTTTATTCTATTATTTAATAAATAATTAAATGTCAAATCACGGCTGTATTTTCAAGACACGAAAAATACTCCAAAATTTCTTTCTTTCTGAATATATTGCATCCTAGTTCGCAATATCTCTCTCTCAAATTCGTAAGTGTGATTTTATTCCGTTCTTTGAGTTTGTTGGTATCCTGCAGTTTGTATTGCCACTGTTGCGGGAAGGTTTATTTCGTTTTATCCTGGAAGGATTTAATCCATTAACTTGGTAACGTGTGAAGGGGTTAAAATTCCTTAACGACACACAAAAAAATTGTGGACTCGAAAATTTCTGATTCTTCTATATTTCTTTATTCTTCTAACAGTTTTATGTTTTTTATTTTAATACAGTGACGCTAACAGTTAATAGCACAATATAAAAAACAATTACGACTAGTGATTAAATTAGATATGATGATTATTGATCGGAGATAGAGGCTGACATAACAATCTATTGTGTGATAGCGCCGATGAAAATGGAATAAAAAATTATTGAAAGTGTTTGACTCAAAATGTTCGCAAGCATTTATGAATTCAAAACAATCAATGTAAATGAAAGGCCAATCATAATAAGTCGTAACATATCTAATATTTAATAAGGAAAAACCCTCATCCTCCTTAACTATGTATGGCTAATGAACTCCTCGCTTTAGTCCGTTCATTTCCTTCTTTGGGCTCGGGTCGATAGTAGCCGTGGTAGTAATGCCCCGGAGCCCAGCTACTGACCCGAGGCGCCGATCGGGAAAGTCATAAAGGGACGACGAAATGAGAAGATGAGGTGCCTCGAGCACCCCCATTTAGAAAAGATAATGGAAATACGTGTATGGACAACAAAAAATATTGGTGATCTTTATTCATGATAATGGATAATCTGCCTCTAAATGAAGATGTTCAGATCTTCACAATCATGTTTCGATAGATCCACCGTTATTCTATTTTTTTTGTCTTGGGTTCTCACTCTGTATTTTACGCTGTATTTCCTAGAGCCCCGTGGGGAGAGAGTGGAACCTCTTTTCTGATTTTTTCCCGTGTATTTATAGACATTTTCCGTACGAGTTGACTTTCTTGAAGATCGGGCCCATATTAGGGAGTTATTTCGGACATACCCGAAGAGTATCGACCCCGGCCAAGGTTTTGGGCGAATACGGGTAGTATTCTTGACTGAGGCGATCTTGGCGCATGTTACGTTTGTGCTAGTCGAAAGGAATGGTCGATCTGATTGATTTTCATGGGATCGAATCATGACCCATACAGTTAGTCCCTCCGCTTATAATAGTCGCCTCGAGGTCGACCCTGGTAAGCGGATATGATCGGTCGAAGAGTGACCCCTTTCCGGGCGAGAGGGGGAGTGATAATTGCTCATGGCGCCTTCTTACTATTTTCTTTTCGTATGATGGGGGTGTGACCTCGCATACAAACTTGGCGAATGGAAATGGTCAATACGCCATAATTATGAGTTAGGATATGTTTTGTCCGTAAGGACTTTGAGGACGTAGGGTCTAGTCGCCCCGGACGGTGAGGCATTTGTTTTCTTGTGGTAACCGAGGTAGCGACCATGACTTTGACGTGTGCACTATGGTTTTAATCTGGTGGTGGCCGTTTCGGTAGAATTGATCCGTTTTTGATGGTTAGATTATGCATTTAATGGCTCCTGTCGGTTTCCTGAGATTCGATTTGGTTGCCTATAAGATGGTTTGGAGTATTTGATTCTCAACATTCCCCGGTTCATTTGCAGCTCTCATTTCCGGTGAACTTCATAGATTCTTTCTTCTCTGCGAAACATTATTATTCGTTCTTATTTGAATCCACCACTCTTCCCTTATCCTTTGAGCAACTTTGATCAATGGATGGTTCTTATTCTCGTGACAGTTTTCCGACAGTGGCACCGGTTAACCCTCCGGTGATCGAAGGACTGTCCCCGGTGCTCGTGGATGGCGGTCGAAAGAAAACCGGGAGGGCTCCTTCAGTAGATGAAATTGTTCCTACAACTGGGAGCTTGGCGGCGGATTTTACCTCTCATGGTAGAAATGACCTGGTAGATGAAGCCCTGTTAATGGGGGAAGTAGGTATGAACCAGTTACGTGAGCAAAGGCTCATACCCTCTCATGCTAATATCATGCTAGCCCGGCCGGAGGAGTGGGTCCACACCGACCATGTTGGGTACTGTGTATTTTATTCTTATCCTCTCAAATTGGGGTTCAGGGTCCCCCTTCCCAACCTGGTAGTCGACCTTTGTCGATATTGCAATGTGTGTCCGGGACAACTCACCCCATCTCTATACAAGCTCCTGGCGATGTTGCTGAAGTTCGCGGAGTTGGCCGGCCAAACTGTTACACTGCAGCACGTGCTTGCTCTATACCGCCCCCAGCGAGTACGGAGGAGTATGATCCGGATGGTTCCGCACGGGTCGTAGGGTTTGACGGCCGCTCTGGACGACGAAGTCGAGCCTCGTCAGTTTGAACAATTTTTTTATATTCGGACTGGGCATTTGGTGGCACCCGCTCCAAGATTTCCAGAGACTTGGAATCATAGGCGTACGTTATACTCTGTTTCTTTGATAGGGTTGACTTCGTTCCCTTTTTTTATTTTCGGACAGTCAATGTTTTCGTTATTATTTCTGTAGTCGACAGGTCACCTCCGTCTCTATTCAGCGGTCTACGCGAGTGGCTCGAAGTCGTCCTCCCGCATACTGAGGGGGTCCGTTAATGGCCGTCTTTTTGGAGGAGATATGGCCGGGGCCAGCTGTAGGTAGAATGTTTGCCCTCTTTGTGTGTAATTTATTCTGATCGTTGCTATAACCTGGGACTGATCCAATTCTGTATTTGCAGGGAGGGTGTACCGCGGTAGGGCTCCCAAATTAGTATTCAGGCGGCCTGGTGCGATTGCTAGATTTTTTGCTGCTCCGATACCGAGCTAGGTGCCTAGGGATACCTCGGTCAAATCTTCCGCGGCGCCATCTCCTATGCGTCATTTAATATGTGGCGGAGGCCTGTCGAGGACTGTTCGTCCGTGAGATGGTTCGTCTTCCTATGACGAGGAGGATAGGCCTTTAATCAGGTGCACGATCATTTCCCCTCTGGCCCCGTCAGCGACTCGACCCGTTCCTATTGATGTGATAAACGTGGATTCCCCCCCTTTCCGGGGTGAGGGAGGATGTGAATGTGGCACACGCCCCAGACGCCGGGCTAGGAGAAGGTGAGGCTTAGGCTCGAGAAGATCGAAAGGGGAGTGTTGCCCTTACATCTCAATCTTCTACTCATATGGTCGAGGTGGGAGAACCTTATCGAGTGGTTGTAGATATTGGCGGCTCGAGTACTCTTTCGACGGAAGTGACGGCGGCGGGAGAGGGATCCACGTTCGACTCTAATTTAGACTCTGAAGATGTCCACATGTTTCGTGACGGGATCAGGAATGCGGCAGTCCATCCGGACGGAAGGCCACGTGTAATTGAGATTCCTGTGAATGAGAACTTGTTGCGAAGGGACTCTACTTTGGTGCCGCAGCTTGGTCAGTTATGTTCTGCAGTTGAGAACGAGTCGCTGAGGGGGGTGCCGGATATTGGTTTGATGAATGAGGTGGCCGTGTTGGGAATGAGGGTATGTATTCCAGGGTGACTACTTGCTTGTGTGCACCTCATTTCCCTTTTCTTACAAGCTTTTGTATCCTTGTCTGACTCCTTCATTTTTTCCATTTTGCAGGCATTTTTGTTGCAGGTAGAGAGCCTTCGTCGGGCCAATGGTCGGTCTGGGGTGCTTCTACGCTTTCTTGATAGGTGTCGTCGGTACCAGAACATGTGTAGGGAGCTTAGCGAGCGCACAAGGACTAATCCCCATAATCGGGCGCTAGTTGAAGAGCTGGCGAGGAAGGAGTTGCAGAAGAGTCAGGTGCTCGATCGCATAGAGGCCTTGGAAGATCAGTTGCATCGGATGAGTGATGAACTTGAGGCTGGGCGGAGGGCGTCATTGGAGAGTGAGCGTTTGTGTCTGACCAAGGTGACGGAGGTTACCTCGGAATGGAGCGGGAAGGTCGCTGCGCTAGAGGGGGAAGTGGCCGTTTTGAAGCGTAGGTTGGCCGAAGCCTCCGCCTGGCGGACGAGCTTCAAGGGGTTATCCCTGCCAATGATTCCCTATTGTCATTGGTGAGGGCTGCTGCCGCCTTCAGGGAGAGAATCCATGCGGAGCAGATTAGGGTTCTGGAGCGAAACGCTCAGTATGCAGCGGGCCAAATTGCACTCCTAGAGGAGGAGAATAGGCGCATTCAAGAACAATCTGCCCTTATGGGTAGCTCCCGTGAGGCTTGGGTTTATGCCGAGGACCAATGAGATATATACAAGCACCTATTCGAGGCCGGTATCATTTTTGAAGAAGTTTTTGAAGGGGCGCGCCAGAGGGCGCGGGAGGCTCGTGAGGAGTGCGGTTTCAATGCTGCGATGCCCGGTATTGACGACGGCGCCAGTGGGAGTTTGGCTAGAGCTCACAATAATATGGGAGTTGCGGGCGATGGCGAGGGCAGAGCAAGTGGTGAGGCGGCGAGGGCAGGTGACGGTGCGACTAGCGTTGGTGATGATACCGGCGGCCCCAAGTAAAAAATGATTAGTTGATGATTTTCTTGACGGTTGTTCCCGTGCACTGTTATTTTTTTCCTTTCTTTTTCGCTTTGTTGTTGTTTATTTTTCGGACAAAGTTTGGACTGGGATGGACTAGCGTGGCCCGCAACTATCCCTTTAAATTAAGGGGGAATTTTCCTTTTCGTGTTGCTTTATTACTGTTTGTTTCATTTTTGTTTCCCCTAAGTTCGGCCGTTGTCGATTATCCTGGATCGAGGGCTCATATCCCGAATATTGAACCATCTATGGTTGAATTAATTCGGTGGGGGCTCACGGGCTGAGCCATAGTTCGACTTATCATTGAACATTTGTTGAGTGTTTTTGAGTTGGGGGCTCGTAGCCCAAGTCGTATTTCGACAGTGGTTGAATTAATTGGCGAGAGATCATGGCCTGAGTCCTAGTTCAACTATCATTGAACATTTGTTGAAGGTTTTGAGTCGAGGGCTCATAGCCCGAGTGTCAATTCAACTGAGGTTGAATTAATTCGGCGAAGGCTCATGGTCTGAGTCCCAGGTCAACTGTTGTTGAACACTTGTTGAATGTTTTGAATCGAAGGCTCATAGCCCGAGTGTATTTCAACCGTGGTTGAATTAATTGGCGAGGGCTCGTGGCCTGAGTCCCAGTTCAATTGTCGTTGAACACTTGCTGAATATTTTGAATCGATAGCTCGTAGCCCGAGTGTATTTCAACTGTGGTTGAATTAATTGGCGAGGGCTCATGGCCTGAGTCTCAGTTCAACTGTCGTTGAACACTTGCTGAATATTTTGAGTCGAGGTCTCATAGCCCTAGTGTATTTCAACCGTGGTTGAATTTTGGCGAGGGCTCGTGGCCTGAGTCTCAGTTCAACTGTCGTTGAACACTTGCCGAATATTTTGAGTCGAGGGCTCGTAGCCCGAGTGTATTTCAACTGTGATTGAATTAATTGGCAAGGGCTCATGGCCTGAGTCTCAGTTCAACTGTCATTGAACACTTACTGAATATTTTGAGTTGAGGGCTCGTAGTCCGAGCGTATTTCAACCGTGGTTGAATTAATTGGCGAGGGCTCGTGGCCTGAGTCTTAGTTCAACTATCATTGAAAACTTGCTGAATATTTTGAGTCCAGGTCTCGTAGCCCTAGTGTATTTCAATCGTGGTTGAATTAATTGGCGAGGGATCGTGGCCTGAGTCTCAGTTCAACTGTCGTTGAACACTTGCTGAATATTTTGAGTCGAGGGCTCCTAGCCCGAGTGTATTTCAACCGTGGTTAAATTAATTGGCGAGGGCTCGTGGCCTGAGTCTCAGTTCAACTGTCATTGAACACTTGCTGAATATTTTGAGTCGAGGGCTCGTAGCCCGAGTGTCTTTCAACTGCAGTTGAATTAATTGGCGAGGGCTCGTGGCCTGAGTCTCAGTTCAACTGTCGTTGAACACTTGCTGAATATTTTGAGTCGAGGGCTCGTAGCTCGAGTGTATTTCAATCGTGGTTGAATTAATTGGCGAGGGCTCGTGGCCTGAGTCTCAGTTCAACTGTCGTTGAACATTTGCTGAATATTTTGACTCGAGGGCTCGTAGCCCGAGTGTATTTAAACCGTGGTTGAATTAATTGGCAATGGCTCATGGCCTGAGTCTCAATTCAACTGTAGTTGAACACTTGCTGAATATTTTGAGTCGAGGGCTCGTAGACCGAGTGTATTTCAACCATGGTTGAATTATTTGGCGAGGGCTCGTGGCCTGAGTCTCAGTTTAACTGTCGTTGAACATTTGTTGAAGGTTTTGAGTCGAGGGCTCGTAGCCCGAGTATATTTTAACCGTGGTTGAATTAATTGGCGATGGCTCGTGGCCTGAGTCTCAGTTCAACTGTCGTTGAACACTTGCTGAATATTTTGAGTCGAGGGCTCGTCGCCCGAGTGTATTTCAACCGTGGTTGAATTAACTGGTGAGGGCTCGTGGCCTGAGTTTTAGTTCAACTGTCGTTGAACGCTTGCTGAATATTTTGAGTCGAGGGCTCGTAGCCCGAGTGCATTTCAACCGTGGTTGAATTAATTGGCGAGGGCTCGTGGTCTGAGTTCTAGTGTGTGGACGAGGTGAATCAGGCTTGCTTTGATCGGGTTGTTTTCCCCTTTCTCGATGTTTTCCCTTTTCTTTTGATTTCCGGAAGAGCTACGTGATCTTGCTAGGAAATCCCCACAGACGGCGCCAAATTGTTTGACTCAAAATGTTCGCAAGCATTTATGAATTCAAAACAATCAATATAAATGAAGGGCCAATCATATCAAGTCGTAACATATCTGAAATTTAATAAGGGAAAAGATAATGGAAATACTTATATGGAAAACAGAAAATATTGGTGATCTTTATTCATGATAATGGATTAATCTGCATCTCTATGAAGATGCTCATATCTTTACAATCATGTTTCGATAGATCTACCGTTATTCTATTTTTTTTGTCTTGGGTTCTCACTTTGTATTTCTTAGAACCCCCATGGGGAGAGAGTGAAATCTCTTTTCTGATTTCTGCCCTTGTATTTATAGACATTTGTTGTACGAGTTGACGTTCTTGGAGATCGGGCCCACATTAGGGGATTATTTCGGACATATCCGAAGAGTATCGACCCCAGCCAAGGTTTTGGGCGAATACGGGTAGTATTCTTGATTGAGGCGATCTTGGCGTCTGTTACGTTTGTGCTAGTCGAAGGAACGGTCGATCTGATTGATTGTCATGGGATCGAATCATGACCCATACAGAAAGCATAGTAAAAATAAATAAAAATAATCGTATGTTTATTTTTTACACGCATTAGTTTCGACGAGTACGCAATACTTTTCTCTCTCTCCGTAAATAAGATGTAAGCAAGCCGTATTTTTTGCAAATGAGCGCAAAGTAGTATAACAAAGGAAGATAAATGCATTAAACAAAATAGTCTCAAATGAAGGAAAACTATTTACACAATTAATCCTAAGATTCCCAGCCGATTTTCATGCTTCCGTAATTTCTTTTTTGCTGAATCAACACCAGCAAAGTTGAAACTTTAAATCACACATTAGAGGCTCGGTTGGTATGAGGTATAATTAATTCGATAATTAAATTTAAATTATTTTATTGCACGTTTGATTGAGATAAAATTACGATATACCTAATTCTAAGTTGTGTTGAAAGCGTGCATCTGTCATTGTCCATCTCAGGATTGTAGTGTTATTTTTATCCCAATAGAAAGATGAGATAACAATCTCTAACTAATTATCAAAATAATTAATTATAAAATAACTTAATTTCCAACTTACATGAGTTGTGTGATGTTTTTTTTGTCTTACAAATTTGTGGACTTCAATCTTATACTAAATCCACAAAAATCCGAATCCACAAAATTTTGAAATAAAAAATATGCCTCGCACAACTAATATCAGTTATATAAGACACAAAATAAAATTTTACTTATAATTAATTATTCTTGTTTTTTTAAAGTAGGGATGCCATTTTAAAAGTCTGAAATTCCCACAAATAAGTTGGGCTGAGGACAAAAAAGAATGTACTAGAAGCAAAACCTAATTGGACAACATCTTAAAAAAGAAAAAGTGAATAGAAAAACAAAAAGACTAATAGGGTAATTCCGTAAATAAACGAAGATCAAGGTTTAAACCGAAAAGGAACTTTCTATAATTACTCTAACGACCCTCAAATTTCCACAATGGGGCAAATGGCTCTGTCCAAGCATAAACAAAGAACAAGTCTAAAACTAGTCTTCTCAGTTGAATCATTTCTACTAGTTTTGTTACTCTTCTCACTTGTCACCTCTTCATTCTCTGAGATCTTTTTCGAAGAACAGTTTGATGGTACTCATTATTTTTCTTTTCTTTATTCTTTTAATGCTATTTCATAGTTTCATTTTTGAGCTGTTCCTTCTTCTTTTTTTTTTTCTTTTTTTTTTTGCTGTAAGTGGTAAAAATAATTGATTTTTAGATACTTCTGGTTACACCCAATAAGTTTTCTTTGGAAATATTACCCATTTTGGTACATAGAATAAAGCTGGAATGATACAGAGAAGATTAGCATGGCCATGTTTGAGGATTGTATTTGTCTATATTTTTTTATTACTTTCCACTTAGAATATTTTCCTTTGTTAGAAGAATTGGGAGATTTTTGGATTGGATGAGCTTATGATTGATTCAAATGAAACACGAAATCAATTGGTGAACTTCTTGTTTGCGTCTTTTCACTAGTTCCATTGTCTTTTTAGTTGATTCAGAAGTTTCTTGAAGAAAAAAAAAAGATTTTTTTGGGCTGCAGAAGTTATGAATTTGAATGAAATATTGATACTTGGGGGGGGGGGGGAGTTATTTTTGTATAATAAGCTCGAATTGTTGATTTTTTTTGTTAGTGACTTTATGATCAGAAGAGTTAGATCAGTCCACTTCTGTATAAGCTCTTGCTTTACAATGTTACAGGATTAAATTTTCTCTTTATAGTTAGAGGATTACTGTGGGATTGTTGATTTTTTTTGCTGTGATTATACACTGATTAATTTGTTGTTTTCTTGTTTCTTTTCCGTGTTATGTTGTTAAAAAGATGATTGGCGGAGCAGATGGGTGAAGTCTGACTGGAAAAGGAGTGAAGGGAAAGCAGGTTCATTTAAGCATACAGCTGGAAAATGGGCTGGTGATCCTGATGATAAAGGTACCTTGACTCTTACAGTTCTTTTTTGGAAGTCTTCGTGTGCGTGAAAAAGCTTTCAGATGGACTCTTCAGCTATTCTTATATGTTAAACTGTCCACTACTAATCACAAAAAAGGAAAGGAGAAAATAAAGTACGCTAGAAATCCACTGTCTAAATCCTTTCTACCCCAGCAGAGTGGCGGGGGAAGAAACCTAACAAGGGACATAGCCTAGTTAGTCAGATCACACACTTCATCACTTATTTTGCTTATATTACCTGTATAGTTTTTATGTTAAGACATGCTTTGAGACAGACCAAAAAGTATTAGGATTCTTTGGTAGCCATTTAACATTTTGCAATTTTGGGATGGTTATAATTCATTTAACTAAAGACCCCATTAAGCTGACAAGTCGTTCGCCATTTGTTTAAATAGCTCAGTGGCAGATTTCAGGATGATTGTGATTTTGCAGGTATTCAGACGTCAACCGATGCCAAACATTTCGCCATCTCTGCTAAGATACCAGAATTTAGCAACAAGAACAGAACATTGGTTGTACAGTACTCTATAAAGTTTGAGCAGGACATTGAGTGTGGTGGAGGTTACCTAAAGCTTTTATCTGGATATGTCAACCAGAAGAAATTCGGGGGAGACACCCCTTACAGGTTTGTTTCTTACTATGTTTTTATGATACCCCATACTGGAGAACTATGGTGCTCGGACTCTTCTAAAATAAAGCTGGGTGTGTGTCAGATCCTTCAACAGTAGTGTATGTGTATTTTTGGAGGATCTGTCACGATGCGGCAGCATTTTGGAGAGTCCATGCAACATAGCCGGAGAAGAAATTTTAAGTTGCGTAGGCATGAATTTCATAAGATCTGTTTGTCTTCTGTGATATTTTGGCTTGCAGTCCCAGCTTTTGATTTCTGAAAATTGGGAAGTATAAACTTAGTTTTTGATGTGAAATGTGTTTCTTTTAAGAGACAGACTAATCATATGCCTGAACTAAATTCTGTAAATTGTCACTCCTTAGCCCCACCTTTCACTTTTAGCTGAAAGCTCGATGGCCTTAATTAGTAACAGTTGTTGTGAGTTCAGATGCACATTTAACATTGGTCAAATGTCAGCTCTAATATTTCCTTGATTAGGAAGCAGTTGTGAGTTTGGATACACATCTAATCTTGGTCAAAATTCAATGACTGGTATCTGAAAACTGAGTGTAGTTACTGTAAATAGGTTCAAGGATCAAAATTGAAGGAAGCACCAAGAGGTGAAGAACAGAGCTCCTTTATCTAAACAAGCCGAAAAGGACCAGATGTTCCTTTTATGTATCAGCTCTAGGTTATATATTTTTCATAGTAGTTTGTTTGCATGGTACGTATTTTTCCCCTTTTAATTTACAAAATGTCTTTGTTTCTGCAGTATGATGTTCGGGCCGGATATCTGTGGTACACAGACAAAGAAACTTCATGTTATACTTTCCTACCAAGGCCAGAATTATCCCATCAAAAAGGATCTACAATGTGAAACAGACAAATTAACCCATTTCTACACATTCATTCTTAGACCTGATGCATCATACAGCATCTGGATTGATGGTCGAGAAAGGGATTCTGGAAGCATGTATACGGACTGGGATATCCTTCCTCCTCGAAAAATTAAAGATGTAAATGCAAAAAAGGTATTTCAGAAAAAAGTTAGGTGCTTTAGGCTGGACTTGTTTATGCCCCTAAACCACAATTCATGTTTTTTTACATTGGCACTGTCAACAGTTTGGCGTAGAAATCCTATTTATCAGCTATTTCCCCTCGATTTCTTCTATTGAAATTTTGAGAGTTTTAGGTTTTTCTTCTGCATTCCTTTCCTTTAACTATTCTGTAAAAATTTCTGACACTTGGCTGTTGATTTTCAAATGGCTAATATTATTGCCATTGCTTATAGCCTGCAGATTGGGATGATAGAGAATATGTAGAGGATCCAAATGAGGTCAAACCAGAGGTAGTTCATACTGCAAAATTTGTTCGGTTTTCTTTGGTTTCTTATGCTTTGAATTGGTTTTTGAATTTTCCTTGTTGCACTACTTTCTACTCCAGGGATATGACTCTATTCCAAGAGAGATTCCTGACCCAAAAGCTAAAAAGGTTAGTTCAGGATTTAATGTGTACTGTCTTAATGCCACCTGTTTTATGGATGACGTTTTAGAAGTTGCTTTTTATGAGATGTGGTTATTCTGAAAAGGCATTTTACTCCTTGGCGGTGAACCTTTTATTCTTGTCCTCTGTAGTATTTTTTCCTTTCACCTGTAGTTGCTCAACCAAATTGTCTGTTATATCTCTAGAACCATTCTTGTTTTCTGTGACGTACTTACTTGTCATCCATTTCTTAGTTGGTTTCTTTACTTCGTCAATCGCACTTCAATAAAATGCAAGCCCTTTTTTAGTAGTACCAGAGGGGTAAAGTGTACAAATACTTCATTCTCATTTCGTATGTTATCATCATTTGGGACACGTTAGAGGCCTGCTTACGCCAATGAGCTAATAAGCTAAACTTTGAAAGTTGTTTTTCTTTTTTAGCCTGATCACTGGGATGATGAAGAGGATGGTGTCTGGAAACCACCAAAAATACCTAATCCAGCTTATAAGGGTCCATGGAAACGAAAGGTATGTGAGAATCTTTCTGACTGCTAATTGTGAAGCTTGAAATCTTCGAGTTGTAACTGGAATATCTACTTAGCGAGTGCATCTTATGTCCCAGAAAATAAAGAACCCTAATTATAAAGGTAAATGGAGGACTCCTTGGACTGATAATCCAGGTAATGGATGTATGCATTTGTATCGAGATGCATTTTAATACACTTGCCAGTGTTCTGAATTTTTGTCATTGTATTGAAAATCCGTTCTGATCTCTCTCTCTCTCTCTCTCTCTCTCTCTCTCCAGAATTTGAAGATGATCCTGACCTCTATGTGCTGAAGCCTATCAAATATGTTGGGATCGAAGTTTGGCAGGTAAGTTGAGTAGTTTGAACTAGGATAATGTTGTCCTTTCACATGTAGTTTTTTCTCTATGAAGTTAGAACGGGTGCGGGTGATGTACTGATGTGTTTTGTCATGGGCTGCAGGTGAAGGCAGGTTCTATATTTGACAACATACTGATATGCGATGAGCCAGATTATGCAAAGAAAGTGATTGAGGAAGTCTTTGCTAATAGGGAGGTCTGTCCTTGATCCCTTGTCCTATATTGACTTCATTCCTTCTTCAAAACTTAGATTTATTGAAACGCGTGTCTGCAGGCTGAAAAGGAGGCTTTTGAGGAAGCAGAGAAAGTGAGAAAAGCAAAAGAGGAAGAGGTTGATACCCTGTTTTCATTTATTTAATATATCATGTCTTTTCTGGGCGCAAGTGCTAAAATAGTGGGAATTTTCAGGAAGCCAGAAGAGCAAGAGAGGAAGGTGAAAGGAGGAGAAGAGAAAGGGATAGGGATAGGGACAGGAATAGAGATAGATACAAGAGGGTCAGTGTTTCATATCTCTCTGAACTCAACATGTTATGTGTTTTTTCCTTTAGTTTTCTGAAATCATTTACTCTCTTTTTTCCTTGCCTAATTTCTTCCTTATTTTGTTCGTTGTTCCTTCCTCTTTGGGGATTGTAGCTACTCCCTTTTCAATTTCTATTACTATCGTTTCTGCTTGTTTAACTTCCTTGAATGGTTCAGATTTTTCTGATCATGACTTTGGTTATACACTTTATCTTTGACAACTTTTGTTATCAAATTTCAAGCTCAAGTAGCTTTTAAGCTAAAAAGCCATAAGTTGGGAACCCTCAACTTATGGCTTTGGTTACTCAATAAGCGTTCCATCAGACCTAATAAGAGCTTCTGGCCAGTGGTTTAGGCATCATTTGTTTGCACTTAACGAAGGTCTGAATCTTAATCATTTAGGTCTCAGACATTAAGTGTGTTTGTTTTTTAACTTCACAATCATTTAGTGGGTCTGATGATTAAGATCTATAATAGAGTCTTAATTTCATTAAGATGCTATCACATATTTATTATTAACTGCCGCTACTATCTACCATTGTCAACTACCGTCATGCTGCCGCCACCACCATACTCAACCACCACCACCACCACCACCATCACGACACCATCATCCTCAATCATAGTCGTCACCATTATCGATTATCACCACTCACTATCCCCACCACTCTGACCACCATCATCCCCCCCCCACAATCAACACTCATCCGCCTCAACTACCACAACTAACCACCCTATCATCGTCAACAACCACAGTCGGCACTGCCTATCATTATAACCTACCACCATCCGCCCACCACCTTCCTCAGTCACAACTACTACCACTATCCGCCATTATTAACTATCACCACCCGCCATTATCACCACCGACCACCACTATCCTCAATCATAAACGCCACCACTACCAATCACTACTAGCTACTAGCAAGAACCACCATTATCAACCAAAATTACCACCAACTACTGTCTCTAGTCGGAATTCATCCGTTAGCCATCACCACCAACAACTATCGTATTTTAAAAAACTATATATTTTATTGATAGAATATTAGATTAGTTAGTATTTCATTTGAATTTTATGTTTATTAATTTTCAAATGAAGATAAATTTAATACATTCGGATGTTAAATCAAACGGTCTTAATTATTTAGTATTCAAATCTTAATACACATCTTAATATATTCAGATGAGTATTCAGATTCAGATGTCTTAATCTTGATACACACCTTGATATTCATATATGTATATTCAGATTCAGACGTCTTAATCTTAAAAAATACAAATGAGGAAACAAATTCAGTAAAGCAATAATAGTCAATTACAATGATAAACTTTGTAGTATTCATTATGCCACTCTGGTATTCTATGCCAATTTCTCTTTTTCTTTCCCCAGTATTTCTGTTGGTTAAATAGTGTCTAACTTTGCTGACAAATTTTTGTTTTGCAGCGCTATCGCCGTGATTACGATGATGACTATCATGTAAGTTCAGAATGAACTGTTCTCTCCAAACTCTCTCGCTCCCCTGGATTTCCTAAGTCTTTCAATAACCTCACTTATCCTCTAAATCTTTGCTTTCTTGTCGATCTTCTTGGATAATAAGCTGAGTATAAAAAGCTCTCCTACTTGTTTACTGGCTTATACTACTTCAGATACTATGAGTCAAAAACATTTATGGAGTTGCTTTAAAAATTGTTGCAATGAAATTTAATTTGGCTTGGCCCAAAAAAAAAAAAAAAAGTAAGTTTGGAGATGCTTTTTATAATGTATATCAGACATGGTTTCTTGTATCATAGATGATGTTGGTACTCTTTTTTGGTTGCAGGATGAACTTTGACTTGGTGTTAAAGGCCATATTACATCTTCCATTCTTGAGAAGGAAATCTTAGCTTCATTCATTTGGGCTTTGGGTGTTCTTCCTGTTGTATTTTACTCAAACAGTTTTATTTTTCCATCTTATTTAGCTTCTTTTAAAAAGGTGCTTGCCAACCAAAACGTGGTTCAGTATTTTAAAATCTAGTTAATATTTTGAGGATTATCTTAATCATATTCTTAATACCAATGAGGGGTGTGTTGAGAATGAATTTTTTTTGGTAGGGAGCGGTTCATCCCCTCGGATTCCTGTTAAATTGGAAAAAAAAAACTCTTCAGTCTTTAACTAGAAAACAATTTATGCTTATTCTTCTGTCAAATTGCTTTTTGTGCTGCCCGTGACAAATTTACAGTGAAATTTATTTTGTATCTGCCTAACCTTTGAGTGTTCGTTTGCAGCTTTAAACTTTAAAACATTTTGCTCATTAGTTATTTTTTCCTTTTATATAATCTAGGGATAAAGTTTTCTCTTTCAAGTAAGAATATGAGTTTGTAAATTGGTTTCGGTTTAATTTTGAAATTTCTCCATTAGCAAACTGTTACAACCTATTTATTATAAACCACAACAATTTTAAAATAATATTACTTGTAGCTACTTTTACTATTTTATAATAAAATATGTATTTATTTTATACCCTACTATTGTGGTGTGGAATACACCAGTTATGTTTTTTCTCACTCTCTTCCTTCTCTCTATCAACAAGATTCTCACGTAGCTGTCGTAGCAGCCATCTTTGATGGCCATGGTAGACTTTCTAAAATGAAAGAAAATAGATTTGAAGCGAAGAGGGGATAGGCGAACAGATTTGGCCATTAGCCATGATTGAGCTTTTGAAAATTTGAAGCGAGTCGCCGGAGAAGATTCAAGAGTCGGGTTTTTTGTTCCTCTTCATTTTTAGCTTTAATACAAACATGAACAATATTTTGCTTGGCCGACGAACTTTCTTCTCTTCTTTGCTAATGAGTCACATACAATAATACAAATACATTATTTTATACACACATACACTCAAATACATTATATTTTTGTATAAATATATTATTTTTTGCCTGTATTTATGGATCCCGAATGTCTTTTTATTTTTATTTTTAATATAACTGAATATCACTGTTCTTGTGAGTTTTTATTTTTGAATACAGTCAAATTGAATACGGTGAATTGAATAAATGTGATAGTGAATAATAAATATTTGTGAATTGAATACAATGAATACTATAGTGAAATTGAATACAATTCAATATTGCGCTTTCGTTATTAAACACCCGTAATTATTATTTTTAGCGGATTACTTCACTTTCTTTATAAATATATTTGCGCGAATACATGAATACAAAATTAAACAATTTAATCCCCGTTCTTAGGCGGATCACCTCACTGTATTTATAAATACAACCGCGTGAATACATGAAATATAGAATTAAACAGCTGTAATCCCTAATTTTTTAGGCATTTTATAAATATAGTCGTGGGAATATATAGAATACATCATAGTAGCAACGAGATGTGTAGAATTGATTTTGTTGAGTTAATTATGAGTTCACACGCGAATTGATCCTCTTTCCGTTATTAAACAATTGGACTCCCTACTTATTAGGCGAATTATGCGACTGTATTCATGAATAAAGTAGCGCGAATACAGTGCGCTAGCAATGAAATATTAGCTATATAGTGCGCTAGCAATGAAATATTAGCTATATAAAGTAAATATGTATATGGTAGCTATAGGAAGTTAATACTTAATAGCCACTAAACTATAGTGATTTCTGAAAATTCCTCTAATTTAATTCAACAAAATCAATTAGTAGCACTCATAATTTAATTCAACAAAAAACCCGACTATTAAATCTTCTCCGGCGACTCTGCTTCACATTTTCAAAAGCTCAATCTGTAATCATGACTAGATCTGTTCGCCTACTCCCTCTTCGCTTCAGATATATTCTCTTCATTTTAGAAAGTCCACCACCGCCACCAAAAATGGCGGCTACGATGGCTATCTTAACGAAAAAGGGAGAGAAATTTGAGGGAGAAGAGAGATGATTGAGAATCTTTGTTAATAGAGAGAAGGAAGAGAGAGAAAGAATATAATTGGCGTATTCAACACTACAATAGTAGTGTATAAAATAAATAACTATTTTGTTATAAAATAGTAAAAGTAGCTATAAGTAATAGTATTTTAAAATTATTCCAGTTTATAATAAATAGGGTATAATAGTTTACAACAGGGGATAAAATTTGTATTAAATTATGAGTGCTACACACTAATTGATCCTCTTACCATTATTAAACATTAGACTTCCTACTTATTAGGCGAATTACGCGACTGTATTCATCAATAAAGTAGCGCGCATACAGTATAGTAGCAATAAAATATTAGCCATATATATATATATATATATATATTATAGTAAATTAATAGCAACTAAACTATAGTAATTTCTAAAAATTCCTCTAATATTAATTTATGCTTTTTTTCAGAATTTTCATCAAACTAACTTTGTCCAGTAAAAACTAAAATAGCAGCATCATAACGTACAACATCGTGCTCTATGAGTTGAATCACTGCCCCAATAAATTTACTAATATTCCAGTTATACCCTTTATCGAACCTAGGTTCGGAACTTCGGATCCAAACACTTCTAACCCGATTTGCTTCCTTATTCTCTTCCTTTACCTCTTCTTATCGACGCTTCTACCACGACGCCGTGAATTTGTCACCGGAGGCCACCGCCGTCGCTCGCCGCCAAGTCCGCTGGTATAAAAGAGTACTCTACTTCTTCCGGTTTAGAACGCTCATTTTGCTTCCAGTTTGTAAGTTTACGCTTTTCTCTCATTCAAATTTTGTTCGATAATCACTGAGAATTTTTGATTCTGTATATTATGCTTATGTTTTCTGTTGTTTGACTCATTAAGTCTTCATACGAAGAGCACATGAGTTTCGGAAATGTATGCACTTTTAGTTTCTGGTGCCTGATTTTGTAACTGATTGATTTCACTGTGATTAGGTATTGATTTCTAATTCTTCAGCGTAGTATCACACGAGATTGTGATTTATTTCCAGTCCGACAATTTTCTGTTGGCTTGAGTTCATTTTGAAAGTATCTGTAAGATCAAAATGAAATAAAATGGCTGTTATCTATCTATTTTGTGCTCTGTTCATTTATGAAATATGGTGTTTGAACTTTGAACACTAATTATGTTTGGATTTTATGGTTTGTGAACTCACCTGTGTGAGCTACACTTTGTCGGCTCCTCTAAGAGGAAGGTTGTGGTAGGTTGAAAATAGTCACTAGCTGTTGTTTGTATCACAAAGGAGCATTGTCTGCTAACCGCATAAAAAGTCAATCGCTCTTTTGAGACAGTGATCGTACTGCGCCTCAAGCCATTCCTTCTGCATCTATTTCCTATCACCAGCATCATTAAGTTGTCAATATTGGATTGAGGCTCCTCTTTATTATGCATATTTATTCTCCATATTCCTCTCTCCCACGGTACCTTATTACTGGATATTTTCTGTCTCTTATATCATGAGACCTTTCTTGAATTTTGATTCACTAAAAGGTAAGCTTATTAATCATTTTCTTTATTTCTCTTAATCTCCCAGGATGCTGTCTCATTTTGCATTCACTCAATGAAGTGCTGAGAATAATCAAGTGAGGTTTTTCTCTCTTGATGACTTCCCCTGAACGACTTAGGAGTTATCTGAAACAGGACGACCCAGACTTAAAATTTGATGACGACTGGGAAGGGGATGATAAGAGAAAATACAGGTCAAGTAAGTCAAGGTCTGGGAACAACGAAGAAGCTGAAGGTTTAGATAGTAATGGAAGAAGGAGAAGTACTGTGGACAGAAATGAGAGTCGGAAAAGATCAGGTGGCTCAAGCAAAGCTGATGTTGATGAGGATGACTATGAGGCCGAAAAGGACTCCCGTACTAAGTTGATGAAGAAAAAGCACGGGGAGAATACATTGGAGACATTGAGCAATTGGTATCAGGATGGAGAACTTGGGGGCAAGTATGAAAATGGAGACAAAACAGGGGGTAGAGGAGAAATTCTGTCTAATGAGAGTGTCAGAAGGAAATCAACTTCAAGGTTTTCTGATGGTGATGGTTCCCAGACAAGAAATAAAGGTAAAAATGAAAAGCTACATGGTGGGGACTCTGAAAATGCGCTGGAAAGGGATTCTCGACGTTTGGAAAGAAAGGAAAGCGCCAGAGAAAAGGGTCATGTGCTGTTGGACAGCCTTAAAGATCCAATTGGTGACAAAAATGATAAATACCCAGACAATGACGAGAGAAAGAGTGACTGTGATAGGACTAAGAGAGGCAGATTGTATGCTACGGAGGAAGACAATGGAGGAAATGTTCCTATACGGGAAGATAAATTGGGTGTGGAGAGATTTGAGGAGCTTAGACAGCTAAAAAGTGCCACAAGTCAAGACATGGCTGACAGCCTTGAAAGGTCTGTGGTAGCAGGTGATGATGTCAGCTTAGGGGTGAGAGAGAGAAATAGGAGAGAGATAGACTACTCCGATAGGTCCAGGACACCTGAGAGGAGTGGAAGGCGTCATTACGACTCAGAAAGCGTTGAGATGGAATATGAAAAAAGAGATACTTTCAGAAGGAAAGAACAGGAAAAAAATGGTGTAAGAGATGATAAATCAAAAGGAAGGGATGATGGCTGGAGTGATAGAAACAGAGTTCGGGATGGTTCCAAAGATGGGTGGAAAAGAAGGCAAGGGAACTTTGTTGACAAGGAAATAAAAGAAGATGATACACCTTATGAACATGGCAGAGAATGGGAAATGCCCAGACGTGGTTGGATTGACAATGAAAGGCCTCGTTCTGGTGGTAGAAAAGATGGAAATAGGACAGAAGCTTTGAAAACTTCATCAAAATATGGAATTTCTAATGAGAATTATGATGTCATAGAGATCCAAACCAGGCCATTTGACTATGGTAGGGAGGAGGCCATATCTTCCGTAGCAAGAACAACAAAGTTTAACCAGAACTCTGATTCAAGATTGCCTCCAGATGATGATAACTGTGCCTTTCCCAGGGATGGCAGGGGAAGAAACATGACTTGGCATGGCCAATCTGGCCAAGATTTAAAGGATACATCAGGTGATGGTTCATATAGGGATGAGACTGAATTGATGGCCCAGAAAGGAGATGCATGGGGCCAAACTTCCAATAGTGGTTCAGAACCTCCATATGGGAACCAAGAACCTACTTCGTTCAGTAGAGCTGTTCCAATAGGTTCTAAAGGAAGTAGGGTTGGGAGAGGAGGAAGAGGGAGGCCTACAGGAAGGGATGGCCACCTGTTCGGACCTCCAATGCCAATGATGGGATCACCTTTTGGACCACTTGGAATGCCATCACCCGGATCTGTGCAATCTTTAGCTCCTAACATGTCACCTGCTCCAGGCCCTCCTATGTCCCCTGGTGTTTTCATTCCTCCATTTTCACCTCCTGTGCTTTGGCCTGGAGCCCGAGGTGTTGAGATGAATATGCTAGGTGTTCCACATGGACTCCCACCTGTTCTGCCTGGAACTGGATTTCCGCCTAATTTGGGGAATCTGCCAAATCATGCTATGTTTTTTAATCAACCAGGACCTGGAAGAGGGGCACCACCTAACATGTCTGGCTCAAATTTTAGTGTCCTAATACCAGCAGGTCGGGGACAGGCTCAAGATAAATCTAATGGAGGTTGGGTTCCCCCTCGAACAAATGCACCACCTGGCAAAGCTCCTTCTAGGGGTGAGCAGAATGATTACTCCCAAAATTTTGTAGATACTGGCACGAGGCCTCAAAATTTCATCAGGGAACTAGAGCTTACCAGTGTTGTTGAGGACTATCCCAAACTTCGAGAACTTATTCAAAGGAAGGATGAGATTGTTGTCAAATCTTCGTCGCCTCCCATGTATTACAAATGTGATCTGCTTGAGCAGGAGCTCTCTGCTGAGTTTTTTGGGACCAAGTTTGATGTCATTCTAATAGACCCCCCATGGGAGGAATATGTTCATCGAGCTCCTGGTGTCACTGACCATATGGCATACTGGACATTTGAGGAAATAATGAATCTCAAAATTGAGGTATGACTTTTGCATGTCAACTCGGTTATTTGCTAATACCTTTACTGTTGCTTTAGAGTAGGATGTGGAGAATCTCAGGTGCAAATTATTTTCTATAAGCAACAATTATTTTGACTTATACAGTTATACCTTTATTGGTTTTTAAGTGGCTGCATAGTCGTGGGTTCTTCACTCTGTCCTGTCAGCTTCTCCTTTCTGAGCCTTAATGTGGTGCGAACTGTCTGTTCTCAGGCAATTGCTGACACTCCATCATTTGTTTTCCTTTGGGTTGGTGACGGTGTGGGGCTTGAGCAAGGGCGTCAATGTCTGAAAAAGGTATGTAGTTTAAACAATTTGAGAAACACTCTATGGTATTGAATCTGCTGATTGCTGCGTTTGATATCTTCCTTTTGCTGCCCTTCGTATCTCACACAGATAAGGACAATTACAAACAGAGGCATTTGTTGGTTGCAATTTTCGATAATAGGTCATTGCAGTTATTTTTTTCTTTTATTCTCTGTGTTGCGCAGTGGGGATTCCGCAGGTGTGAGGACATATGTTGGGTGAAAACAAATAAAACCAATGCAACTCCAGGACTACGGCATGATTCCCATACTTTATTTCAGCGTTCGAAGGTTCTTAACTTCTGTCTGCTCATTTTCCACATGTGTGTATTTTTCCATCATATATAACTAATTTCTGCTACTCTTGGTCTTGATATAGGAGCACTGCCTTTTGGGTATAAGAGGAACTGTTCGCCGTAGTACGGATGGCCATATAATTCATGCAAATATTGACACAGATGTGATTATTGCCGAAGAACCTCCTTATGGTAGATTCTTTCTCGTTCCAGACAACTCTGTGAATGGGTTTTTATGTTCGCTTTGTGCAGATTAGAAATGTTAGTCAAGAAATATATGGTTGCAGAAACTGATTATGTTGCATCTGTTCATCCACTGTCCAGTTATTTGTTTCCTTATGTAAGTAAGATACTGGCAGACTGCTGAGGTTGACGTAACAGCACCAGTTTAAAAATGTGGATTTCTCTCAAGTGATACACACGAACACACATTTATAGTTGTTTCTATTTAACAGTAAGATATATTTTAAGTTGTGGATACACTAGTTAACATAACAAAATGGAAGTTTTTTTTCAGTCATCTTGTTAGCACATTTTAAGGGAGAGATTGTTCCTGTTGGGGTTGATGGATTGTCCCTACCTTCAAAGGACGCTTTTTCCTTTTCCTATTATTGTTTTTATTCTCATTTGGTTTACTCATAAAACGAGAAGAAACAGATGGGGTGCAGATTCTATGTTATGAATTAGTCTTTTTATTCGTTCTTTTTGGCTCTCTGTATACTTTGGGGCTATTTGTGGTGTTGGATATGCCTTTCAGTGGAAACCTGGACTTCTACCAGAATTCTGTATGAACCTGTTTCGGACCTTCAGCTTTTTCTCTCTTAGTGCAAGTGATGGTAGTCCTAGATTGATTGGCCTTAGCATCTGTTGCTGGCTGCGGGAGAAAGTATAGAAGTTGTAACACTATCCTATGATGCATGAAATGCACGTAATCCTTTATCATCTTGTATTCTCTCTGCTAATCTGTCCTGCAATGAATGAAATGTTAACATAATAAGCTGCATTGTATCTCAGCACTGGTGGGTATGCACAGCGGCTGAACTCATTTTGAAGTGATATTGGTCACTTTGCGCAGGTTCAAGTGCAAAGCCTGAAGATATGTACCGCATAATTGAGCATTTTGCGCTTGGTCGGAGAAGGCTTGAGCTCTTTGGCGAAGACCATAATATTCGATCTGGCTGGTTGACTGTTGGTAAAGGGTTATCTTCATCAAACTTCAGTGCAGAGGTAAACTGTTAGCTGCTACAGTTCCTTTAGTTGATTTTGTTTGAGTATGAGACATTGCAAATATATCATTGCAGCCTTCCCGCCGTCAACCCCAGAAATTATCTTTCAGATTTGTGGGGCCTTTTTTTGTGGGGGTGGGGGTGGAGAAGACAGAAATAGCATGCATTTCGTCATGAGATCCGATTCCCGCTTTTCAGTCGTGCTTAATTATTCTGCCCGATTAGTTTTCCTTTGTGTTCTCTCAATGGTAGACTTCAGTACATAGTCTTTATTAGAAAGAAAGATAGTTACTTTAACCTCATTCCTACGCATGTTTAAACAGCAAAAGCCTTGGCATATCTGCACACTTTAATAATTTACTTTGGAGTTAATACCCTAAAACTCCCTTAAAGGAGAAAGAACATTATTTCGCGGATTCTTGCCATCATTGCTGGAAAACCTTTTTCCCCTTTCCTGACTGCAATCGTAAGATCAATTTTTGTCAGTTTCCTACTTAAACTATTCGGTGTCCCCAAAGTCTCCCTGAACTGTAGTGTCCTTCATATTAAAACCCCTTCGTCGCTGACCTGGCATAACGTGTGCAAACACTAGGGAGCGCGTGGCAGTTGAAAAAAACCATCAAAATGGCTCATATGACAGAAAATAATGGCTAATTAATCTAACCCTCTTTCCCATTTTTTTTTTAAAATAAATATTCTCCTTATTTCAGTTACATCCATCTTTCTTCCTCATTTTTTCACTAATCCTTTTTCTTCAGTTCTCATACTATATGGGTTTCCTCTGTAAAATTTCTCCCTCTCTCCTTTCCATGGAAAGGATTTATTCTCTTTCTTGTTTTAGTATTCTTTTATATCTTACGCATATTGTTGAAAGAATACCAATTTAAATCTTCTTATTAAACTCATCACCTTGTACAGAATAAAGTTGAATATCTTGAAGCTTCTTTATCTAATCTGGAATTAGAAGATGTAATTGTTGGCCAATTGATTTTTTATTTGCGAAATTTTATTGTGTAATCTTTTTTTTATGTAATATAAGATGATTTTTAAGAAATGCAATACTATATGCCTACATTTATATTTTTACTGTGCTACAAAGTGAATATAAATATGGAGTTTAGCATAAAGCAAAATCACAATTAAACCTAAAATTAACACAATACATGAAATATTATTTTGGTCAAAACTCCTAAAATTAATCAATTATCCGAGAGCAATACATCATGAGTAAACTATATAAAAAACTTTTTACAAATCATAAGTTAATATAGTTAGACAGACGCACCTTTAAAAGTCCAATATGAGGTTCTAATATATGAATAGAGTTCAGGGGTTTTTGGGGACACCAGATAGTTTAATAGCCTGTTTGGCCAAGCTGGAGAAATCAGTTTATTTTGATAAGTGCTTTTTTAAAAGTGCTTTTGAAAAAAGTACTTTTAAAGAAAAACAGTTTGTGTTTGGCTAATTACTCCGAAAAGCACTTTTGAGCAATAATTTGTGTTTGGCCAAGTTTTTTAGAAAGTGCTTTTAAGTATCAAATTACGAATAAGGACATGAATAGATTTACTTTATACTTAATATTATAAGTAAATAAAAAATCTCAAAATTTGTTATTACGTGCAATAATTAAATCTTTTCATTTTATTTAAGTAAAATATAAAAATAAAATTAAAAAGTACTTAATTCTTTCAATATAAGTTAAATATATTAAAAATCATTTAATAAATATAAAAATATTCACCGCTAAAGTCACTATATATTAGATAGCTATCCTAAAAATAAGAAGAAATATTTATACATTAATATCCTAAGTATTAGGTTTAACGGTTATTTTGGTATATATTATATTTTGTTAAGGGCATTTTTGGTAAGAAGAAAAGTCAAAACTGCTTCTGCTTTGCTTTTGGAAAGAAGCTTCTGCTTCTCAGAAACTGCTTCTGCTTCTTCCCAAAAGCACTTTTTTTCCTCAAAAAAACTTGGCCAAACACCTCAAGTTAGGAAAAAAAGTGCTTTTGGGGAGAAAAAACACTTTTGGCCTCTTGAGAAGCTTGGCCAAACAGGCTATAAGTAAGTATAAGTAAGTAACGGACAAAAAAATAAAAGTTTAGGCGGGTTTCAGGCTTAGGTGAATATCCACGTGTAGTGCTACATGACACGTTTTTTAAATAATTAGGAGCGTGTACTACATATACCACTAAGAGTGCAATGAGGGATTTTTAATATGAAGGACGATATAGTTCAGGGAATTTTTTGCGACACCGAATAGTTTAAGAAACTGACAAGAACATAATAGTTTATGGGGATTTTAGGGTATTAGCTCTTTACTTTGCATGTATTATGTTACCTAGGTCATGTTTTATGTCTTAACATACTGACCGAGGACTTTGGAAAACTTCAGGCCTATGTGCGGAATTTTGCCGATAGGGATGGGAAAGTCTGGCAGGGAGGGGGAGGAAGGAATCCACCACCAGACGCCCCACATCTTGTTACTACAACACCTGAAATAGAGGCTCTTCGGCCCAAGTCGCCAATGAAGAATCAGCAGCAAATGCAGCAACAGTCAGCATCTATATCTCTGACAACAACCAACTCTTCCAACAAGCGGGCTGCCGGGAACACAGACCAGAATAATAACTCACAAAACATGAACCAAGAAGCCTCTAGCTCTAACGTTTCGAATCCAGGTCCTTGGGTTTCACAAATGGAGAGTTTTCAAGGGAGAGAGGGTGGACATATGATTTCAGATGATAGGCTTTTTGACATGTACGGGTACAATGCAGCCTTTAGATAGACGAACACTGAATTTGTGGAGTATGTGATCTTATAAAGCAATGAATTTATTGTAGCCAGAAAATCACATTAGTTGTGCCAAAATGTCTTTGTATTCATTTCTTTCTACGTTTTAATTTTATGGGCACGAAGATGCCTTCATTTCTGAATTTGTTCTTTTCTTTAGCCAGAAATGGCAGACCATAAATCTTGCTTAAAGGAACCTATAATTGGACTTAAAAGTAAAAAGGAGAAAACAAGATAAACTCGTTAAAAATATAAAGTAGAGTACCATTTAAAAAAAAATATTCTATGTTCCATTTACAATTCGAGGTATAGTCAATGTATAAGATACCAAAAATTTCAACTAAAAAATGAAAAAAAAAAGAATAAACAATAGTAAAAAAGCAAAATTATTCAACGAGGTCCTAAAGAAACAGTAAAGTCAGTAAGCGGAGCAAAATTCTCAGCCCAAGTCTGTGACTCCAAATACATCTGCGAAATTCGACCCGCAACCCGACCCATATCTGGTCTGTTATTCGGGTTAGTCTCCACACAATCCAACCCGAGATGCACCAATTTCTCCGCCACATCCACCGGGTACGAATCCTTCAACCGCCTATCCACCCACCCCCTCAAGCCTGTACCGCCGTTCCCCGCCGCATCCGTCGCCGTCTCGATCACCGAAACCCTAGTATACCCACCGCTCTCCTCATCAACCTCGTATTTCACCGCCTCTTTCCCCGAAATCAACTCCAAAATCACCACGCCAAAAGCGTACACGTCACTCTTCACCGTCGCCATCCCCGTCCACTGAAACTCCGGCGCCATATACCCTCTCGTCCCCTCAAATTTCAAACCCTTACTTCCACATTTCGTCAATTCGGGCCCCTTCTTCAGCCCGATTTCACTATCCGGATCCTGAATTTCATTCCGGGTCTCTCCGCAAAGCTCCGCAGTCCCAAAATGGCAGATTTTCGCATGCAACGAGGGCTCAGTAATTATAATACTCGAGCTTTTAATGTGATTGTGCACAAACCCTAAACCTAACCCAGTAGAATGATGAATGTAATCTAAACCATGAGCAATATCCGAAGCAATTTGAATCCTCGATATCCAATTCGAAAGAACTGTAAAATTAGGGTTTCTAGGGTTTCGTAGAGCTTCTGATAAATTAACTCCTTGAGTATATTCATATACCAAATAAATATAATTACCAGATACCGAAGCTCCTTTAAGCGGGATTAAACTAGAATGATGGCTTCTACAAATCATTGCCACGTGTCCAATTACCTCATCGGTTTCCATTTTCCGGCGGAATTTTCGCTGTATTACGACGACGTTTTGATCACGGAGGAGGCAGCGCCAGGATGTGGAAGTAGACGAGGACGAAAGTGGATCTTTTAAAAAGTTCTGGGTAGCGGAACGAATTTCTGAGAAGTTGTAGATATGAGATTGTTCGGGAAATAGTAATGCTCCTTTAAGGCTTGATAAAGAATGACGACTTGATTTTGATGAAGATGCCCCTGATTGAGAGTTTTTATTGTTGTTGAAATTGTTGATGATGAAACTTGTAGTAGACCCATTTGGGGATATCAAATTCTGGCTTGTAGATGATGATGATTGATCAGTGAAAGATGATATTTTTTTGGTTGATGAAGAGGAAGATCTTCTTGGTTTTTGCTTTGGTTCCACCACTTCTTTGCTTAATTTTTTCTTAGATTTACACATGGAGAACTGAAAGCAAAGGTAAGCTCTTAAGAATTGGATTCATATGAAAATTCACATATGAAATTGAGACGTAATTATTGTTATGATTGGCATATGAAGGCGGTGGGGGAAGACGTGAGCTGTTGGAGTATAGCAGGTAAAGTTTGGTTTTTTTGTTTTTGTTTGCGCTGTTGAGTATTGGCCTTATGTTGAAATAGCCAACCGGGAAGATGCTATGTTGGTGAGTTTTTTCTATTAGTGGCATCGCTTTCTTCGATTGGGTTTCTGAGGTGACTGAGACAGAAGTCTCATACAATCCGAAGAAAAACCGACTATTCGTTTACACTTCCATAAAAAATATCTTAAGGTAACATATCTTTTTAAACTTGTTATCTTATTATTTATTTACTTATTTTTATAAAAGTGATGTCTCGACCAACTTGTGAGCATCTTGAATATTCTATCGAATATCAACTAACTCACACTAGCCCAAGTATCAGGTAACTCTATTCGTCAAAATGCAAGTAGGTACATGGGAAGAAATAATCCTTTTGACCACTTGTTGTTCCATTGTATGAAACACATCACTATTTGGGAGTCTAATTTTTTTGATTATGGTGTTTTTAAGCATTTTTAAATACTCCCTACTATAAAAAATTTAGATTTTGAAATATGTAAATTCTAAAGTACAACTTATGTAGCTTTTATGTCAAAATATTGAGTAAACAATGGGCGAAGTAAGTTGGAGACTTTTCCCTTTGTAGTTTGTACTCATCATTTTGGAGTGGATTACCCCCTGTTTCCAAAGTATCAGATTTTTTCTCGTCTCTTTTTTTAATCATTCATCCAAACGTCAACCATAGTGATGTGAGATGCTTGGTCAACGGGTCATGAAAAAATGGGTTCTCACTAATCCATGTGAATGGAACAACAAATTTTGTGTTCATTATGGGCTCACCAAGCTGAACAAACAAATTTGTGACGATGAGATGGGCATGAAAATAATAGAGCAAATAGGAAGTGCCAATTGAGTGACACAATTATACTGTACAATTATTTGCTTACCTTTAAGATAATAGTTCTATCATTTCTATGTTTCTATTGTAAAACATCTTTCACTAGTCAAGGCAATGATATATCAGCATATATCATCTTGAAGAACATATTTGATATAGTTTTCCGGTGAGTATTACTTGTGGAAGGTTAGTAGATAGTTTGAGTTTGGGACATCGTATTTGTTCTATGTTTGTCATATCGATAGTATTATTATTATTATCATCATTCTCGTATTATCTTAGACTTCGATTTCTATTACTACATGTTGTTTTCCTTGTGTCGGTTTTCTTATTTCTTTATTATTTTATCGTTGTACTGTTCTTGCATTCATTATTTTCTACATGACTTCTTCGTTACTGTTTTTTCTTTTCATACCTGATGTGAATTGCTTCGCTTGAGCCGATATTCTATCGGAAACAACCTCTCTATTTCCACTAGGTATTATCCTCTTCAGATCTCACACCGTGGAAATATACCGGGTGTGACGGGTGTGATGTTGTTATTGAGTATTACTTGTATTACCATTAAAGTACTAGACTTCTACACTTGTGTTCTATAAATTCAAACATATTTGTTAATGATGGAAAGAAAAGAAATCGACTGAAAAATGAGTTACATAACAACTTTTTACTTAAAATTGCTAAAATCATATGGATTTTCTTTTACTTTTTATAACTCGAAACCAATCAACCCTTAATATGTTGGGATTTTAAGCCATTGGGCTTTAAAGTATAAAGCGTGAATTGGAAATGAAGGAAAATAAAATGAATGGAAAAATGAAAATTTGAAGAAGTGAGTTTTTGTTTTGCTTTTGTCTTGCACTTTGCTCCTCATTGGTGAGGGACAACTACATTTGTGGGTATATATATTGAATCACAAAATATAGCCTGGCCGCGGTCCTGGCGTAATCGCGGTAGGACCGCGGCTAGGCTCATTCTACAGGTTCCACTTTGGCCGCGGTCCTGGTGTAACCGCAGTAGGACAGCGGCATGCCCCTTCTACAGGTTCAGAGAGCCACTTTGGCCGCGGTCCTGGTGTAACCGCGGCAGGTGGCAGGCGGCAAAATTTCTGAATAGACACCTTTTTTAGAACAAACATCACACATCTTCCAATAATTGTCTATAAATTTAGACTCATGGCTTTGTTTTTAACATACCAAAAACATTCGAACTTCCTTCTTTATGAAAATGTTGCATTATCATTCGCAGTCTCTCTCTCGATCGAGAATTCGTAAGTGTGATTTTGCTCCGTTCTTTAAGTTTGTTCGTATCCTGCGGTTTGTATTGCCACTGTTGCAGGAAGGTTTTTCCGTTATATCTTGGGAGGATTTAATCCATTACATTGGCAACGTGTGAGTGAGTTAAAATTTCTTAAGGACGTACAAGTAAATTGTAGACTCGGAATATTTCTTAATCTCTACAATTTTTTCAGTTTCTTTTATTTTTCTAACAGTTTACTGATTTTGTGTTTTAACACAATAGCGATTACATAATAGACCCCCCACCCCCTTCGTTACAGCTTACACTTCTTGTTGGCATTTGACAACAAAAAGAAATAAAAATGTGAATTTTTTTATATAATCCAGATGGAGTTGACTTGAAATATGCCGACTGCTCTTGACTGGCTGACTTGGGAACTTCTGCAAATTTTCATCTGTAGTCAAATCTTTTTAATAAACAAATTTAAAATTCTTTTAAAAAAAAAAAAATTGGTAACAGAAATTAATTCCGAGATTTAAGCACAGGAAGATCGATGGATAAAATCGGAGGAATTAATACCTTCGATTCCTGTTTTAATTGCTTCATTTGTTTAAAAATCTCCATTTCAGCTACTTTGCATGCCATATGAAAATACAGTTTCTTATTATTGGAGAATAGTCGAGAAAGCTCTTTCTAGCAGGATTATGTTTCCAGGGTCATTCTTTAGATAAGCTATTGTGAAAATCCATCAATGGAACAATTTGTGATTTTTTTATTTTGTTTATATTAATGGTGTCCGGGCTAGTTTGCCCACACCTCTTCTCTTGCATCGAGTATGTGTTACCCCTCGTCAGCGTAGATACCAGATAATTATGCTTGCTAATAATTATACAGATAAGGGATAACTATGTGTTACCCCCAGGGGCGAAGACACATGTAGCCAAGGGTGGTCAACTAACCACCCTTTGTCGAAAAATTACACTGTTTATATAAGTAAAATATTAGATTTTAGAGGTAAATAACATGTATTGAACACCCTTTGTCCGATTATTTTTTTACATATTTCAAGTTTAAACACCCTTAAGAAAATTTCTAGCTTCGCCACTAATTACCCCTCATTGAGTATTTTTTTTTTTTTTTAAAATCATGGTGGTTTGGGCTAGCTTGCATGTACCTCGACTAATTCCACGTGATACTTGTTACTTCCCACCAGCAACACGTACGAGGTAACTCTATCCATCAAAGCTTAGATAGATGAGAAGAATCTCCTAGTATTTTTTGTCTCCGCGGCGAATTAAACCTAAGACCTTATGGTTCTAATCACTTTATTGACCGCTAGGCCACACCTTTAAACAGTTTTTTTGTGAATAATGTTCTTCGTGGTGCAATTTTGACTCGCAATTTGAGGGGGGGGGGGGGGGGGGGGGAATTTTGTGAAACTGAAAGATAAATCATCTATGGTTATGTAGATGCAGTTAACAGAATTCACAACTTTTTTTTTTTCGTTACAAAATTCACTAGATCAAATAGAGTGAAAATACCAGAAATTATAATTTCATATATATCAAGCTGAAGAGCTTATATACTTCAGTACATCATATCTAGAGATTGCATTGCATCCAATTTTTTATTCATTTTCCTACTTGAACTATAATTTCCAACATGCAAAAAGTATCAAGACTTTTGCATACACTTTATCTACCTATAATTTATTTCCAAAAAAAAATATAGTATGATTTTATTCGCTACAATTACATAACTCGATCACGATTGCTCTTATTTGCATTTGCAAACGTGATCGACTCATAAATAAATAAATAAATATGATGAAATGTTTTTAATAAAATGGTAGAAATTAGATTGATGATAGTCAACGCTTGCCATAAGTTCTATCAGCAAATTCTTGACAAGCTTTTTCACAACCTCCAATAGTAGCACCTGGAACTGCTAGGCATGTTGGCATACATTCTTTGGCCTTTTCTGAGAGTTCTGCTCTTGCTACATTTCCATTTTGGACCAATACAACTAACATACAAATGATTAATAAAGCCGTCAATTCAATTTTTGCCATTGTTTTTAGTGTTTTAAAAAGGAAAATGAATTACTAGTTGTTTCTTTATCTATTTATAGCAATATGCCTTAAAGGTAAGGGTAAGGTATTCCATTATTATCTCCTTATCTACTTCCCTCTCACATGTCCTAAACAACCAATCTCAGGTGGCATTTACACAATTTTTTAAAAAAATTATTTTGAAAATGTTATTTTTTAATTCTTTGTTGATCTCTTTGTTCTGTGTCTGTTTCTCATATGCGATTTGACCACTTTAGTTGGAAAAGAAATGGAGGGGAAGAGAAATTGGGAATTTTTTAACCAGGAACAGTAGTTGTATTTTAAAACCATTTTTGTATTTGTATTCCTCCGTTTCAATTTATCTGAACTTAATTCTTTTTAGTCCGTTCTAATTGAAATGATCTCTTTATAAATTGAGAATAATTTAACTTAAACTTCTAATTTTCAAATTAAAAGTTTTTATAGCCACAAAAATATTTTATTATATTTAACACCACAATATTCAAAAGAGTAATGGTCGTACAAATGCTATAACTTGTGTAGGACAATAAATTTTAAATGTCTTTATTTCTTTCTCAAATTTCACATTCATTTAAATAGGTTCACAAAAATTAAAATAGATGGAGTATTACTTTATGGCATGTGTTGCATAGTGGCACGTGTCATAAAAGAAAGTGATCTAAGGCTATTTGGAGAGTTTTAGACAATGCTTCCCCACAACCTCCTTCTTAGTCGCCATTTATATTCTTTATTTATGCACACAGCTGCAATTCATGTTCACAAGTCCCTGAAACACTCCCACGCCTATTTTTCAATGTCCAAATGTTTCAACATCCCCTCACCAACGACCAATTTCTTAGCCTCGCTTAAACTTTATTGTGCTACCCCATAGGAACCTTTTACCTATTACGATATTGATATTCCTACATCGCTCCTAGCAGGGGCGGAGCTCTCCTATGAGTTACGGATTTTCCGAACGCATTAGTTTTAGTCTAAATTCTATATTTGTCTTATAAAATTTATTGAATTATGTAATAATTATTGATTTAGAACCCAATTCTTAAAAATATTACAACTCCGAACCCATATCCTTCAAATTCTGGTTCCGCCTCTAGCTCCTAATTTCTTTTATCCTCTTGCATATTTGAAAAAATCAGAAATGATAATCTTTTCAACAACCTTCACAACCCAGTTTACGCCTCAACCATCCTCTTCCACATTATCGAATTTCACAACTTATCTCCCATAGCACCCCTTCCCCCAATTACTTATGTCCAACACATTAAATGGCACCACCCTCCATTCTTTAACTTAATATCGACAGTCCTTAAATCCTCAAACGCTGCAAGCCTCTGCAAGACGAATTATTTGCAATCACGAAGGATCGTGGATCAGAGGATTCACTACGCCTACTATCTACTCTACTGCTTTAGAATCTAAACTAAGAGATCTCCTATTAGGTCTCAAGATAGCTAATGACTCACTTTTTCTATCATCATGGAATGAAACAGACTTGCTGGCTTATGAAGAAGATAGAAACAGACTTGCTGGCTTAATGACTCCACGACAATTGGCTTTCAGAAAAAGTTAGGATCATGCCATGTTTTGCTAGTGCGTCTATTACACTGTTTGTCTCCTTGTAGATGTGGTCGAGTATGACTGTCCGAATATGGTGAAATAAGGTCCTGCAATAAAAAAAAAACAATGTCAGTATACATCATTACCATTGTGGATGTTTTCACCAGGGGAGGCAAATATGTGTTGTACTCTTTTTCTCTTAGCTAAGATTTTATT
This sequence comes from Nicotiana noctiflora, assembly GCA_032618575.1. Taxonomy (NCBI): domain Eukaryota; kingdom Viridiplantae; phylum Streptophyta; class Magnoliopsida; order Solanales; family Solanaceae; genus Nicotiana; species Nicotiana noctiflora. The sequence continues at coordinate 484,396 of JASVEL010012972.1, forward strand.
CGGTTTTTAATAAGGAAGCAAATAATGCATATTACAAGATATGTGTACTCTTTTTTCTTCACTAAGATTTTTTCCACAGAGTTTTTTCTTAATAAGGTTTTAACGAGGCACATTATCTGTAGACGTTCAAGGGGGTGTGTTATGAAATATTATTTTGTAGTGGATGTCTATAACTCCTAAAGAAGTTACTCCCACTACTCTTCTCCATTAAGTAGATAATTCTCACTACTTCTCACCATTATAGTTGTAACTCCCACACCTCCATAACCTCTCCATGATCTAAATAGTTAATACCATGTTTATGATATCCCTTTGTATACCTCAATGTCATCCTATAAATAGAGGGTTTATGTTGCGGAACCCAAATATATATAGTGTGAATAAGTTACAACTACTATACAAAAATTATGACTACCACCAAATAATAAATAAGATAATAAAGCAACAATAAAAGGAATACAAGAATTTATGAGGTTCGACCAATTTTGCCTACTCCTCGAACACAACCAATATTTGATTCCACTCCAAAAATACAAGTGAAAGAATACTAAAGAGAGAATATACAAATGCCTTAAGAAGATAAGAAGGCAAATGAGGGGTACGTTTAAATCCTAAACATTACGCCTTCTTTTATAGGAAAAAATTCCCTACCAAATGGCTTCCCAACTATTGTGGGATTTTCCAAACTTCAACAAATCTCCACCTTGGAAAAATTTTACATCATTAATTTTCTCTCGATAATAAATTTTGATTGTGTCTTCATCTTCAATCTTCAGTGTTCAACAATGTTGAAACTTAACCGCAGTCACCACTTTTATCACCAGATCAAGATGATTCTCTGTAGTATAAATTTTCTTCACCATGACTCCACACTCTTCTATGATTTCTCGTATAAAATGACATCAAACAACAATATGCTTCATCCTTGCATGATAAAATTGGTTCTTCGCTAATTGAATAGCAGTTTGACTATCACAAAAAATTGTGATACTTTTGTTTCCAATACCAAGCTCATTTAGCATTCCCTAAAGCCAAATTGCTTCATTCACATCCTCTGTAATAGCCATGTACTTTGCCTCTGTTGTAGAAAAATTAAATGTTGACTACAAAGCAGACTTCCAACTAACTGGTGCCTTTGCAAAAGTAAACACATAACCAGTAGTTGATCTTCGTTTGTCCAGATCACCCTCAAAATATGAGTCACAATATTCAACTACAGACTGATTGTCTTCCTGCTTAAAAACTAACCCAACATCTATAATATTATGAATATATCGTAGAATCCACTTCACAACTTGCCAATGATCTTTTCCTAGATTATGCATATATCTGCTAATAACTTTAACAACTTGTGAAATGTCAGGTCTCGTACAGACCATTGCATACATCAAGCTACCAACAACATTTGTGTATGGTACCTTTGACATATACTCTCGTTCAGCTTCATCCTTTGGTGACATAGTAGTACTTAGCTTAAAATGGGGAGCAAATAGAGTACTAACTGGATTAGTCTTCTCATCTATGCCAAATATTGTAGTACTCTTTTCAAATATTTTTTCTGAGATAAACAGAGTATCTTTGAACGTCTATCTCTTACTATCTCCATGCCAAGAATTTTCTTTGCCTCACCCAAATCTTTTATGTCGAACTCCTTCTTTAGTTGAATCTTCAACTTATCAATTTCTTTCGAATTCTTGGAAGCTATTAACATATCATCAACATATAGGAAACGATATATAAAGGAACCATCTTCAAGCTTGCGCAAATACACACAATGATCGTATTTGCTTCTCTTGTACCCTTACCACAACATAAACTTGTCAAATCATTTGTACCATTGTCTAGAAGATTATTTCAAACCGTACAATAATTTTTCAAGTTTGTACACCATATTTTCCTTTCCATCAACTTTGAATCCTTCTAGATGAGTCATATAGATTTCATCCTCCAAGTTTCCATGTAAAAAGGCAGTTTTTACATCCATCTAAATTAGTTCCAAATCCAATTGTGCTACCAAAACCAACATAATTCTAATGGAGAAATGTTTTACAACTGGAAAAAATACTTTATTGTAATCAATTCCCTTCTTTTGAGAATATCCTTCGACCATCAATCTTGCTTTGTAGTGAACATCTTCTTGGTTAGGAAATCCTTCTTTGTTTGCAAATACCCGTTTGCACCAAATTGCTTTCTTTTCCTTCCAGTAGATTAACCAATCTCCATGTATGATTCTGATGAAGGGACTGTATTTATCATTCATGGCAATCCTCCACTTATTTTTTTTCTTGAACTTTGGATTGCGTCTTTATAAGTGGTAGGAACATCATTAGCTACAATTGAGGTTTCACAAGCAACCATCTCTATGAGATGAACAAGTTTCGTTATTGTCCTTTTTGGCCTGCTGGTTGCTATTAAATCAAGTTGTTGTTGAGGTTCCTGTATTGGGATCTCCTCTACTGGCTCTCCTTCCAAAGGATAATCTTCATTTATTTCCTCATCTGCTTCTTGTGTAGGATAAATAAATTTTTCCTCAAACTCCACCTGCTTAGAATCACCATCATGTTGTTTGGTATCTTCATTTGTTACCTTATTTACCATAGCAGATTCATCGAAGGTAACATCCCTGCTGAATATTACTTTCTTTGTCATAGGACACCATAAGCGATATCCTTTGACTTCGGAAGTAATCCCATAAAAATAGCTTTCTTTTTCCTTTGATCAAATTTTGACTCTGTCACATGATAATATTTAGTTGAGCCAAACGCGTGCAAAAAATCATAATCTACAACAGGCTTTCCATACCATTTTTCAAATGGTGTCTTTCCATCAATAACAGTAGATGGTAGACGATTAATGAGGTGGCATGCATAAGTAATTTTCTCAACCTAAAATTCTTTGTCCAAGCCAGCATTGGACAACATACACCGTACCTTCTCCAACAAGGTTCGGTTCATACGTTCTGCCACTCCATTTTGTTGTGGTGTATGTCTGATAGTGAAGTGTCGGACGATGCCATCATATTCACAAACCTTATTGAAATGATCATTTTTGTATTCACCTCCATTATCTGTGTGAATACACTTGATCCTCCTGCCTATTTGATTCTCCACCATCGTCTTCCATTTGAGAAAAATTCTTAGCACTTAATCTTTGCTCTTCATTGTATACACCCATACTCTTCGGGAAAAATCATCAACAAAGGTTACAAAATAGTGCTTCCCACCCAATGAAGGTGTTTTGGAAGGACCCCAAACATCAGAGTGTACATAATCCAAAATGCCTTTAGTATTATGTATTGTTGTACCAAATTTAACTCTTCTCTGTTTCCCTTTGACACAATGCTCACAAAACTCCAAGTTGCAAGTCTTTACCCCTTTCAACAATCCTTGATCTGATAGAATTTTTAAGGATTTTCCTCCAACATGTCCCAAGCGCATATGCCATAGCCTGGTTGCTCCTGCTTTTTTATCGTCACTGGACGTCACTATCGATGTTCCGATAGCTGTACTAGCGGTACATGTTATTGTTAGTCGATTAGCCTTCATTACCACTAGTGCACTAGAGAATACTCTCATCATTCCGTTTTCTGCAACGATTTTGAACCCTTTTGATCCTAGGGCTCCCACAGAGATGTGATTCTTCTTCAAATCCGGTACATATCGAACATCTGTTAATATTCTAATCATTCCATCATGGTTCCTTAATCGTATTGAACCAATGCCATATGAGGTAAAAAGGTTGTTATCACCTGTGTGGATGACTCCATATTCTCCTTCTTGAAATTCCACGAGCCAATCCCGGTTGGGATACATATGATAGCTACAAGCAGGGGCGAAGCTACATTGTATCAAGGGTGGCCAACTGACCACCCTTCATCGAAAAATAATATCGTGTATATAGGTAAAATATTAGGATTTATATATATGTAATACATATTGAACACCCTTGTAATAATGAAGAGTCATAGCCTAGTGGCAAATGGTGGTCAAAATTGATTTAGGGATGCAGGATTGAACCTGCAGTTTCACATTTATTTTTTCATGTTCAAGTTTGAAGACCCTTAAATAATTTTCTGGCTTCGCCACTAGCTACAAGCCGAGTCCATCAACCATATGTCTAATGATGTTGATGACTCTGTTGTAACTAGTGAGAAGTTTGAATCATCACAATAATCTACATTTGAATCCATAATGACCTTTCCATTGTTATGTTTGGCCTTATTCTTCAACTTCGGACAGTCTTTCTTCCAGTGCACTTTTTGTCGACAAAAGGCACATTCATATTTGTTGGGTTTAGATCTTGACTTAGATCTTCCTTCCTTTGTCCTTATTTGATTTTGAGGGCGACCCCTCACAAACAGTACTTCTGCTTCTCCGACCTTCTGCTTTTCTCGCTTTCTTTGTTCATAGATGTACAAAGCCGAACAAACTTCTCTGAGAGAAACTTCGTCATTTTCATGGAGTAGAGTAGTTTTAAGGTGCTCGTACTCATCAGGAAGTGACGCCAACAACATCAAGGCCAAGTCACCATCATCATAAGTTGTATCCATATTTTGCAAATCCGTGACCAACTTATTGAAACTGGTGATATGTTCATTCATCGTGGTACCAGGAACATAGGTGAAGTGAAACAATCTCTTTTTCATGTACAATTTATTTTGACAGTTTTTCTTCAAAACTTTATCCTCTAGTGCTTTCCATAATTTACTTGCAGAAGTTTCCTTTGTGTATGGATATTTCTGCTCTCTAGCAAGGTAGGATCGAATGGTATCGCAATCAACACGGTTGATAATTTTCCAACCTTCTTCTCCAATAACATCTAGTCTCTTTTCTTCAATGGCAAGATCAAGCCCCTTGTTGAAAAAGGACATCCAGAACCTCGCCTTGTCACATCCCAAAATATCCGAACCCGTCAAAAATTTTTACTGCAAATTGTGCATTTGACACAATTCTTGTCATAAGCGAAGATGCCAATGATAACGTATTGTTGACACTTGATGTAGATTCTTCTTGTTTATTGTCTCCCATCTTTGACACAAATATTAATTAATAGCTGACGACACAAATCAAGATTATTTTCTTTCTGATGTGAAGATCAGACTAAGCTGCAACCACAGAGCATACTCAAACAGAACCTTGACTCAGTTACCAAGATAAATCTTTTCTGATGTAGAAGAACAGACTGTGCTGCAACCACAGAGCATACTTAGACAATACATTGGCTCTGATACCAATTATTGCGGAAGTCAAATGTATATAGTGTGAATAAGTCACAATTACTATACCAAAATTATGACAGTCACCAAATAATAAATAAGACAATAAAGCAACAATAAAAGGAATACCAGAATTTATGAGGTTCGGCCAATTTTGCCTAATCCTCGGATACAATCAATATTTTATTTTACTCCAAAAATTTAAGTGAGATAATACTAAAGAGAGAATATACAAATGTCTTAAGAAGATAAGAAGTCAAATGAAAGGTGTGTTTAAATCCTAAACATTAGGCCTTCTTTTATAGGGAAAAACTCCCTACCAAATGGCTTCCCAACATATGTGGGATTTGCCAAACTTCAACCGTTTGGACATCACATTGTGCACACTTGAAACACTTGGAATAAATAAGAATCTCTCATCTCTTTCTCTCTACATCGTTATCTATTTTATTCTTCTATATTGTTATTTTGAGCTAAGTTTTGTAACAACAAATAGAATTTCTGCGCAAGTTAGAAGAATAAAATTTGTATTAAGCCATATAGAATTATTCTATCTTATTTTATATGATATATTTTTTAGCTTATTTTGAAAAAATTATTCTGTCTTATTTTATACGATATATTTTTTAGCTTATTTTGAAAAAAAAACCACATTTAAAAATATACAACTCTTTTTTACTTCTCATTCTCGTTAATGCATGCTTTTGATAGCCAAAAAGTGTTACAAAATAAAATACTACCATAAAATGGTCCAAATTAGCGCGCCGATCGTTTGAATTGGAGGTGGCCAGACCTGTTTCCAAGATCGGTGCTGCTGTCGCCAGGAGGCACTGACAGAGGAATGGAACCATACTATCAGTGTATTTTGGCTCAGCACATCTCATCGCTCCAGCCCCAAGGTGCTCGCTTTATTGCGCCCCATACTTATGCACGCCATCACTCACCAGAACCATAAACCAGGTCCATGCTTAATCTTAGTCTATTTTAGTTTGGCTGTTTACTAACTTTATGTTATGTTATGCTTAGATGTTTTGTTAAAGACTTATTTTCTTTGATTAAATGTTAATTACTCCATGACATAAAAAAAAATCTTCACCTAGGGATGTAATGGTCTCAGTCGCAACAAGATAAGAACTCAAAATAACAGGAAGATTAAACAAGTTTTTGGGATAATTTTCTGTTTTATAGAAGGAAAACAAAAAGCTATCTATTACAAAATGAAAGAGAAGACTGCAAAAATGGAAATCGCCATTGACGAGCTTATCTGCATAAGAGAAGGAAGCTGTGATTAGAAGAGGAAGAAGAAGAAAAGAGAAGAGAGAAGAAGAAATAAGCAGAAGGAATTAGAGAGAAATGGGAGAAACTTACTGTGCAAAACTGATCGTCTCTCTCTGATTTGGTGATACCCTGCCCTCAAATCTATCTTTGAAAAAATCACAGCTCCACTCAACTCATCCAAGAGATCATCTACAATAGGAATATGGTATTTATCCTTCACTGTAATTTATTCAGTCCTCTGTAATCTACACAGAACCTCCAGGTACCATCCTTCTTCTTGACTAGCAAGGCTGGAGATGAAAAGGGGGACTGACTATGCTGGATGATGCCATTGTTAAGCATCTCCTCACTTGCCTCTCTAGCTCATCCTATTGGTAGTAGTTGTACCTGTAGGGCCTGAGGCTGACAGGCATAGCTCCTGGTTTGAGGGGAATAGTATGATCCATAGCTCTCACAGGAGGAAGAGATTTAGGCTCAGCAAAAACATCTGTATACTGCTGTAGCACTTCTGAAATGGCCTCATTAATGGGCTCCCGTTCAACAGATTCTATTGTGCTCATCATGAAAAGGTGAGCTAACAGAGCTTGCCCTTTTCTTAGCATCTTTCCCAATGTCCCACTAGAGATCATGCTTAAGCTACCTCCCTCAGACAGGTAGAACTAACTTTTTGCCCTTCTTGCCAATGGTTACACACATCTTCTCATGATCAAATTTGGTGGGGTTATGCTTCTTCATCCAATCATTCCCCATTACCATGTCACATCCTCTAAGTGGAATAACCAGTAAATTCTCAGAGAATGGCCTGCCTTGCATCTTCCATTGATAGGCCATGCAGATGGAAGTGCACATGACATAGTTTCCATCTGCCACTGTAACCCTTACTAGAGGACAATGCTTAGCTTGATAACCAGTTTCTTTGACTGTGTTGACATCTATAAAGCTATGAGTACTGCCTGAATCAATTAGCACAATCAGTTTTCTGTTCCCAATGGCACCTCTTACTAGGATAGTATTAACCCCTCTGTTATCACCAGTTAAGGCATTGAGACACACTGCCTCTAATACTTCTTGTTCAATTTCCCCTTCAATGACCAATTCTGCACTTGGTTGATCATCTTCATCATCATGACCCTTAGAGGAATCCTCTATTGTCCCTAGTATGCAATTCAATTGCTTCTTCTTACACTGATGCCCTTAGGTAAACTTCTCACCACACCTGTAACATAGGTGGTTGTTTTCCTGTATTCATATACCTCAGGACTAAGTCTGAAGGAATTTGCCTTGACAGTAGTAGCAACCTGTGATCTATTGCCTGTTGGACCACTGTTGGCTGGGGTTGGCCTGGACATAGTCTTAGCCTTCCTGTGTGCAGCTTCGATATCTCCTGTAGCCTGGCTTGTTCAACATCAAACCTCATGGTAGTGGGCTTGAACAGTTTAACCCCAAACCTGATCTCCTCCTTCAAGGCTCCAATGAAACTAGAAATGAAATGAGATTCATCTAGGTGGGGATTCCTTATTAGCATTTGTGCTTTCAAATCCTCAAACTTACCTAAAAACTCATCAACAGTCCTTACTTGATTAAGCTTATTGAATTCCTCCACTATATCCCCCAGTAATTCTTCCGCAAATCGAACCAACAGTTCTTCCTTAAAATCAGCCCAGCTCACCACTCCTCTGCTCAATAATAGAGAATCATACCAAGTATCAGCTAGACCATTCAAGTAAAGTGCATCATACTCTACCTTCAAGTCATCTGGGATTTTATACAACTGGAAGTACCTTTCACACTTTCTAATCCAAACCTTGGGCTCATGGCCTTCAAAATAGGGCAGTTCCCATTTAGGAATAGGGGTCTGCACCACTGGAGGTCTGTTGTGCCTCAGTTCAGGCCCAGGCATGGGAAGGAGTCCATCACCCTGAGGTCGATCAACTTGAGCCCTTGGTGGTACTCTCTCCAGGTTAGTGAGCCTTTCTAGAATTAGCTCCAGTGTTCCTTGTATGCCAGTCTGTGTGTTTTGCAAAGTTTCCTGTGTGGACAGCACCTCATTTAGAACTTCTTCATGCCTAACCAGTTTATCATCCATCACCTTTAGCCTAGTTCCTTCAACCATCAGTTCTCCACAATCGCAGGAACGAGGCTCTGATACCAAATGTAATGGTCTCAGTCGCAACAAGATAAGAACTCAAAATAACAGGAAGATTAAACAAGTTTTTGGGACAATTTTCTGTTTTATAGAAGGAAAACAAAAAGCTATCTATTACAAAATGAAAGAGAAGACTGCAAAAATGGAAATCGCCATTGACGAGCTTATCTGCATAAGAGAAGGAAGCTGTGATTAGAAGAGGAAGAAGAAGAAAAGAGAAAAGAGAAGAAGAAAGAAGCAGAAGGAATCAGAGAGAAATGGGAGAAGCTTACTGTGCAAAACTGATCGTCTCTCTCTCAGCTCAGTTAGTTATAACTAACTGAGCTAACGTGGCATCATCCTGGCCATTGCAGCTCATTAAACCAACTTCTAATCTGGGCTGTCCATTCAATTTTCTGTTATTCCCTTCTCTTTTCAGTTGCCCGCTATTTCTTCTTCTTTTCTTCTTCATTTCCAGCATTTTTTAACTCCAGGAGCATTACAAGGGATTTCTAGGATATGGGTGAACCACTATAAAAGCAAGGAAAAAATACTAAGCGGGAATCGATCTATATTACTTTGGATAAATAACTGAGCAATCAACCAAGTGGAATGCTCTACCTTTTTGGAGCATGGGAGCCATAAGATAACAACAACAACAACAACAACATACCTAGTATTATCTCACACAGTGGGGTTTGGGGAGGGTAGTATATACGCAGAGTTTACCCTACCTTGTGAGGATAGAAACGTTGTTTCCAATTGACCATCGGCTCAGGAAAGCATAATCACCACATTAATTTGAAAAATATAGATAAGAAGGGACAGTACCAAATATCGTATAAAAGCAGAATAAAAATAACAAGATAATACAGTGATCAACAGTGAAAGAAAACAACGGTTAGTCAAAAAAATCTACTACCAACAGAAAGCAAGATTGCGTGCCAATAGTACTGTTATGAGCACTCTAGACTACCTACTCTACTAGCCTGATCCTCGACCTCCATACCTTCCTATCAACGGTCATGTGCTCGGTCAGCTGAAGCTGCACCATATCTTGCCTAATCACTGCACCATATCTTGCCTAATCACCTCTCCCTACCTCTTCTTTGGTCTGCCTCTACTTCTCCGTAGGTCCTCAAATGTCAATCTCTCACACCTTATCCGCGGGGCGTCCGTGCTCCTCCTCCTCACATGACCAAACCACATAAGTCGTGCTTACCGCATCTTGTCCTCAATAGGGGCCGCACCCACCTTGTCGCGAATAACCTCAATTTTTATCTTATCTAATTTGGTGTACCCGTACATCCATCTCAATTTCATAAAATATATACATAAAATACCTAGTTTGGTGGAAAGACCATTGATTCCTGTACATCTTTAAAAAAGGCCTAAATCCGCCCTTGCTGAGGTTGGCATTAGCAAAATATTAGGTACTGTTAAGACAAAGAAAACACGAGTATTTGAAGTTGAGTTGATTGAAAGCTCAACTGTGTGTTTGAACATAAATCTTACTGAAAAGAAAAGATTGATGTTGAAGTTTTGTGAGTGAATCATTATTTCATTTGAAATACTCCTCAAATCAGCTTTTCAATTTTAAATTCTCTACTTATGGTTGAGGTTGAAATAATGGACAAAATTGTAAAACACCTATTGGTTTCCAAATAATATTTCATAGTTTACAAAATTTTGTGGCCTATTAGAGAATTTCTATTAGTTTTATGTCAAATTTCATAAAGAGATCTTTATTTTGATGCACAATAGATTGAAAATAAAACACAAGAAATTTCTTCTACTCAAATTGTAAAGGGTTAATTTTGAACCATTTCCTCAGTGTATGTTCAAATGTCTGCAGAAAGTATTTAGTAACTAAAGGCTCTTGTTCTTTTAATTTAAGTAATATCATCTTTGATTCAGAATGTAATTCTAAAAGTAGTTTGCAAGCATTTTAGTGCTACTATTTTCTGAGTATATTTTACTCTAACTAGCACTCGGGAACATTCTTGTCATTATTAAAATTTGACCAATTTCTCCTGTTTAAAGTTCAGGATTTATTAACATTGTGGATAAGTACTTTTTATTTTTATTTTTTTAATTTCATGTACTTACCAACTTTTGTCAACAAGTTGATTAAGTTATTGGCCAAAAAACTAGAACAGATATCATTATCTCTCTTCTCACCTACCAACCCATGAAGGGGATTTGTTGGCTAACCAAGACTTAGTCACAATTGAAATGCATTAATGTTGACTAAAAACATGTATTTATCTATCTGTCTTATGCAACAATCCTGAGTCAATAGGGCCAGACTAATGACTACAAATGAAAGAGCAGAAATCAAGAACAAAACAAGAGCTACCTAAACCAAAATGTAGGGCCAATGAAAGATATAATTAAACTTGTTGAAGTGATTTTCTTATTCTCTGTAGAACATTATCTTCTTGAGGGAGTACACAAGTTGAAGTAACTTTTTTTCTGTAATCACAAAAATGTAAATACAGTTGCTAAAAACAACAAACAAATATCATCAATAAGTTTAAGTCTCACAAATTTTCATATAAACCCTTAAAAAAGTTCTCAAAACTAGAAAAATAAACTTACAAAGCAATGTACCTAAAGTGTGAAGCCAATAACTTTATCTTTTTTCCCCATTTTTTTCTCTAGCAAAGTGGAAGAGGAGCACCATTCCATTTCTTTAAGCAATCAAGCAATGGATCAACCAATTTTCCTTCATTCATAGCTGTGAATACTTTGTCAAATTCTTCTCCAGGTGATTGGATTTTCTCACCTGTCAAATAATTAGTCTTTAATTCTTCCCTCACAAACTTGTACAATGGATATGACCTGCATTCTTGAATCCTGTTAGGAATTGTTGGCTTCCCATTCTCCAAGTTACATCTAGCACTCTCAATTTCCTTAGGCAAAACAATCTTCAATTCTTCCTCAAATGCTTTGATTTTATGGAAAATTGAAGTGCTAGAATTCTTCTCCGCGTCGCCATTCGATAAGGCATGATCCACTAAGACTTGTCTTAACTTCTGCATTAATGGATAGTTAGCACTGCAGGGATCATCAGCATATGCAAAACAATATTCTCTATCAACCACTGTGAGTAAGTCTTTCTCACTGAATCTTGATTGGTGAAGCCCTCCATTTTGACCTGTTATCAGCACTTTCTTGGCCACTAAACTCACTGCACTTTTCACTGAGGCCTTGAGATTTTCTTCCAAGTGCCTCAAGTCAATGGCTTGGCACAGTGCTACTAGATAAGTAGATGACATGAGTTTCAAAATGTCGACAGCCTCAGCTGTTTTTCTTGAGGAGATTAAGCCCAAAGAGTTGACATCTTGGTTGTGTTGCTCAGCACTTTGGACATGGTTAGTCACTGGATTTGCAAGAAATTGGAGTTCAGAACAGTAAGATGCCATAGCAATTTCAGCACCTTTGAAACCATAATCCAAGCTAGGATCCCGTCCCCCGGTCAAATTTGAAGGTAATCCATTGTTGTAATAGTCATTGACAAGTTCAGAAAATTGAGCAAACATAAGTTTCCCAATTGAGGCAAGTGCTAGCCTAGTGTTGTCCATTGATACACCTATTGGTGTCCCTTGGAAATTTCCTCCATGTAATGCTTTGTCTCTTGAAACATCAATCAAAGGGTTGTCATTAACTGAGTTAATCTCTCTTTCAATCATTTTTGTTGCTGATCTAATCACCTCAATTTGAGGACCTAACCATTGTGGAGATGTACGTAGCGCGTAACGATCTTGCTTAGGCTTTTGTAAAGGATCCATTTCATGGATTTTTTTAGCTTCTTTAACATAAGAACTGCCATCCAAAATATGTTCCATTATAGCTGCAGCTTCTATTTGACCAGGGTGGTGCTTCAATTTGTGTGTTAAATGGTCTGTAAATTCAGGCTTTCCTTGCATAACTTCAGCAAAAATAGCTGATAAAACTTCCGAAAGAACAGCAAGAATGTTAGCGTCAAAAAGAACCATAGAAGCCAAACCAGAACCAACAGCAGTGCCATTAACCAAAGCTAAGCCTTCTTTGGGCTGCAACTCAAAGAATCCAGTGTCTATACCGGCCCGTTGAAATGCCTTGTTAGCATCAAACAACTCTCCATTAGGCCCAGTTGCTTTGGAATTGGGCCGGCCCGTTAAAAGCCCAGCAATGTAGGATAGTGGTACTAAGTCACCAGATGCAGTGATTGTGCCACGGAGAGGCAAACATGGGGTGATGTTATTGTTGAGCAATTTAGTTATAGCTTCTAAGATCTCAAATCTTATGCCGGAGTAGCCTTGTAGTAGGGTGTTGATCCTCACTAGCATGGCGGCCCTCGTGGCGGAGTGTGGCAGCGTGTGGCAAGACTCCGTCCCATTGCCAAAGATTCCGGCATTCAAGAACCTGGTTCAGTTGAAATTGCATCAGCGTAAGTTAACATTCAAAATTACTACTACTAGAAATGATACCAGTTCGCCATTTTAACCGGCTGTTATTTAGTAATTACTCAGTTCGTTCTAAATTTCAGTTTTTCACGACAAAAGTCCTAAATTGTTCTAAAATTAAAAGTTTTTGTTAGACAAAATAAATACTCCTTTCATTTCCTCCTTTCACTTTTACTTGACACGTTTTAACTTTTTACGCCCTTTAAAAAATATTAAAATGCATAATTTACCATGATACTACCCATATTAATTTATGCATATTTTATTAAATTTGAGAAAATAATTAAAAATAAGTAATAAATATTATTGGTATAACAGGAAAAAAATTATTTTATCTTGATATTCGTAAAGTAACAAGTAAAAATGAAAATTTATTTTTAATATACATGCCAAGTAAAAGTGAAAAGTAATAGCTAATCTCTGAATATCATTCTTGAGAATGGCTATCTGTGTTGTACACTTGCCTCGAGTATGAAATGTGTTAAAACAATAATAAATACGGGTAAATTTTCACACAAATTTTAGTAAAAGTGCTAGTTTTGAAGGAGTAATGCTGATCAAAATCAGAGCCAAAAATGTACTTTTCCCTTATAAAGCAAACAAATCATGTTACAAAATATAATGGAGAATACTTTTGGGGGCTTTTTCTTTGTTATTTCAGGTTATTTTTTTAAATTAAAAGTTGAGTAGGGATATCTTTTGTCACTCAGTCTCTCTTGTAAATAACGTTTCTATGGTTTAATAGTTGGGACCACTTTAACCTAACAAATCTGTGGATTAAATAGACAGATATTGCATCTATTAAATGCCTTCATTTTAGATAAAATTAGACCTAAATCTGCAGCTATCATTTATTAGGCAAAGAATGTATAAAGGCTTTTCATTCTGTCACGTCCGTTGGGGCTATTCACGTGAGTCGTTTGTTTACAACGTCAATATTTTTTCGGGAGAAATTTAAAAATAGTCAGATTTATCATTAGTCGTTGAAAAATAATCGAGCTTTAAAAGTTATCGAAATTTAGTCACTTTTTATGTAAAGAGAAATATAAGCGAAAACACAATTTAAAATCCGGAAAACATGCCTGCAAATTTTACGGGAGTTCCAGCATAAGTATGCTTGAACTCCCACATATTTTATGGGAGTTCCAGAATAACTATGCTGGAACTCCCGCAAATTTTACGGGAGTTCAAGCATAATTATGCTGGAACTCCCGCATATTTTACGAGAATTCCAACAAGTATAAATATCTAGTATAATTACCGGAGTTTGGAGCACTGGTGCTCCAGTCTCCCATAAATTTTACAGGAGTTAGCAAAGTATATCGGTCCAGCATAATATGCATGCTGGAGTTCGTACACAAATGCACCAGAACTCCCGTAAATTAAACGGGACCGGTCCATGTTACAACAAATAAATAGTATTTTTTATTGACTTGGTAAACGGTGACTATTTTTGATTGATTAGTGTGAAAACTAGCTATACCATAATATTTTATCCATTTTTTATGGTTAATTAATAATTTGATTTGTTGGGGACCCAAATTAAGTTGAATTTAGTTAAGGAATGAGAAAAGTTTTCCTTTACTTGCATAACGTGTCTGCAACTAGTGGTGAAGCCACGGTAAGGGTGGTCAACTCTCATCCTTCAAAAAATTGTATTGTAACATATGTAAATAATTAATATATTTAAAGGTATATAATATATATTGAACATCTTTTATTAATTTTTTTTAATTCTTTTAAATTTAAATACTCTTGAGAAAATTTCTAGCTTCACTAATTTCTGCCGTTACTTTTCAAAATAAAAAAACAAACCTATCATGTTAGTGATATAGACTTCATGTTTTTAATTTTAACAACTCCACGATTATACTCACCAGCATAGAGAATATAATATAATAATGGAAAAGTGAAGAATTGCACGCAGGGGCGGACCTATGCATTGTGATGGGGGCACGGGCACCCGTTGGCCTCGGTAAAAATATTGTATATATATTCTATATATATAAGTTAATACAAGAAGGATCCCTATAAATATATTATGCTGCACCCTTAGTCATAAAGATTGGGCAGAACAATTGGTTTATGGAGTAGTTGGCTTTTTCAAAACCCAAGTTCAAATCTCAGGTTCAACAATTTCAACACGCCTACTATAGTGTATTTGATTTAGTTTTTTTCAATGCATCAACCTCTTTTACTTTTAGTTAAATCTCTACGTCAAAAGCTTCTTCTACAACTATTTCTCTCCACGCAAAAAACTTCTTCCTTAATTTTCAAAGCCCATATGCAACCACTAGTTATTAGTCCGCCTAAAGTCATCGAGTAATTATTTCTGTCGTGACCATACTGCCTATAAATATTGTTAAGGTACTGTTATAGTGCACCCGCTACCTTTAAATCCTGGGTCCGCCTCTGATTGCACGAAAGCATAAGCATAATTATTTTCAACGAAGATAAATTTTCTATTAATAAACATGATAATTCGAATTAAGTGAGTGAAATAATTTGGAAGAAAAATCCATGAAATATAAAGACGGCTTTGTTTTCTTTTTCTTGACTTTTATCCTCCATCTTTTTCTTTTACTTTGTTTAGTTGTTTGCGGAAATGAAGGCTATATCTTCCTCATAGTTAGTAGTGGAAGCCTATTTGCCTTCATGTCTTTCCGCCTACTTATTTAAAGACAAGGTGGACATAGCTACCTACCTCCAAAAGTTAACCAAAAGTTGAGAGTTTTAAGTTTTATTCATTAATATTATTAAAGAATATTCATTTAAGTTATATTTGGTACAAATAATAATTAATCTAATATTAGTTACATAAGTAGTAATTAAATGCGATACGCCCTCCGTCTCATTTTATGTGACACGAGTAGAGATGGCAAAACGATTAAAAGAAAATAGTTATTCGCCCATATTATCCATTAAAAAATGGGTTAGATAATGAACCATTTAAAAACGAGTCGAATATTGATAAAGAACCATACATATGGATATCTAATTTGTTTAACTTTTACATTTATAAAGTCTCAAATGAAGTTCCTCAAATTTGGAAGACTATGGAATTTTCTCATACGTGATCATATTTAAAAAGTCATGGATAATATGGATATCCATATTCTACCGGATAAACCCGTATTTTATCCGTCTCCAATATTGGTCGGTTGTATAATTTATCGGTTTAATAAATTACCCATTTTGATCCGCTTATATCCGACACGACCCACCCGTTTGCCACCCCTTAGAAACGAGAGTCAAACTATCTAATCTTCAAATTTTTTTCAATAAAATTTTCAATTTAGAAAGTACATGACAAATATAATAAGTCACAATAATTAACAATTTTCAAAATCTTTAAAAAGCATATAAAAAATTCTAGTCAAAGAAAAACTCTTCTAATTCTCCAAATTGTAACCATGTCACATAAAAGTAAAAGTAAAACTTATCGCGAGAACTTTTAGACTAGGTAACCACTAACCAAGATTGTGACATGGTACGTGATAATAAAAATTGTACATACCTTATTAGCTCTTTCTGTAGAGCTGCACCTTGCTTGGTTCTCCTATGTGATGTAGCACCAAAACCAGTAGTAACACCATAGCTGTCAGTCCCATTTTTCATGCCTTCCATGACCCAATCACTGCTGGCCTTGACGCCGGCCCTGGCCGCCTCCGCCAGCTCTACCATCACCTCTGTCCCCGACCTGCCTGCTATCGCGGCCACCTGACCTATCGTTAACGTCTCTCCACCTAGCCGGACCACCGGCTTCCTAAACTCCTCCACCATTTTCTTGACTTCATCAAGATGGCTACCCTTGAGTGCATCAGCTGCCATGTTCCAATTCAAAGGGTCTTGTTGTTCATTACCCTTAATACATAAATTTTGACTATCATTGTGACCATTACAATTTCCATTGGCATACTCCATTATTATGTGAAGGGTAACAAACTCTTAATATTTTGGACAAAATACTCAATTGGTTAGGAAAGAAAACTATATGTGATGTTTGATGAATATTGGGCTATAGGTGCATGTATATATGATTGTGTTGCACTATGTTTATTTGGTTGGTGGAGGTTAGGAAATTGCAAAGCTTATGAGTATTAGCTTAAGCTGAATTTCCTGAGTTTGTTGAGCCAAAATGTGAGTGTTTAAATAGAATGGGAAAATACATTGTCATTGAGTGTTGGACTTTGGCAGGCCGATGTGTTAGTTGAAAATCAATATTGGCCGTTAGATTGCACATGGAAATGGACGGCTGAGGTTGTTGACACGTGGAGAACATGAGGTAGTTGTACTTGGAAAAGGAAGGGCAGCCAGGGTAGGCGTATTTTCACTAACAGCCACACTTCAAACCAACCCCCCACCCCCACCCCACAGAACAAAGATCCACCAAGAAAGAACCCACCACCTCTCTTTCAATTTATGTTTGTAGGTACAAAAAGGACATTTCAGTGTATAATGGATTTCACGTTTACGTAGGGTTCGAGGAAGGGTCGCACTTCAAATGATGTAATATAGATAATTTATTTCAATGCAATTATTAATAACTGCTTCCACGATTATGCTTGTAAATACAATAATAGCAAATTTATGTCAATGGCTCGAGCACTGGATGAAAAAACTTTTGGTAAAAAATGCTTATTACTATAGTAGGCTCCATTGCGACGTCAATTTGGATTAGTTGATTCAATGAATTACAGATACTAATATATATATATATATATATATATATATATATATTATTTATTTCCCTCAGTAAACATAAACTTTTATTCGTGTGCAAATGAAGGTGGAAAAGGAAGGATGTTTGTTCAAGTCAAAGAGGGAAGGGAAAGAAAGGGTTTGGGCATGGTTGTTGGTAAGGACTCAAACAAAAGTAACACGTCATTTCACATTTGAGGAATACGTGAAAAACGTCACAAAAAGTGAAGCAAAATAATTTCCATAATTCTGACTTTTCGTCTAAATATGATGTCTTAAGAGTGATTATTCTCACTTTTTTGGGCACGGACAAATAGAATATTTCATTAAGCTAAATTTTGGTGTACGAATTTGGTTGAAGATCTTTATTCATTCAAAACTATCTTCATCCTAAGTTGGTAACTAGGAATCTTAACGTTTTTTAGATAAGAAATATATGGAATCTAATTTGTTATAAGTTTTATTTTATCTTTATCAATCAAGTATTTGAAAATCACAAATTCAATCAAGTAGGCCAACTAAGGGGAAAATGCTCCATACCAAGAGGTTTTTTATTTCCCTAGTTTCGAATCCGAACTAAGGGATTTAACAATAGTCTGCGTGGTTATTATAGGAGTATCAGTCTTGCAGTCAAACCATGAAAGTAGTTATACCTAAAATAATCTTGTGAGTCATTAGATTGAAGTTTTAATAAAAAGATCGTTTGCATGTATTATCTGTATCTATCTATCTATCTCTATATATCTACCTATATTTATAGCTATATTTATATTTATATCTACCTATCTATCTGTCTATATTTATATTTATCTATCTATCTATCTATCTGTATTATTATAAAAGCACGAATATTTTATGCTAAATATTAAACGACTAAAATATTCCTAAAATATTGATCGACTTTTATGCCCGTAAATATTTGTGTAATTGTAGATAACCAAGAATAAATTCTTTTCGATTAAACTAGACCTAAGCCGATGTTACAAGGTTGATATTGGGTAGAACTTGTATGGGTCAGAATTCAACCTCACGATAATTAACGGAGCTAATCTCGTCTTGAGTTAATTCATAATGAGTATGTGATACGACCACTTATTCATAACGTTACTTGACTCTGATTCAATTTGATCAACGAAGGCACGATCCATCCATCCCCCACGAGGGCGAAACCCTATTAGCGTGGCCACGACCACTTACTGCCAGCTCACGGAGCTCACAACTATAAATACTAAAAGAGGGAGCTCTAGTGAGGGGGCTTCTTCTTGACCACTATTCTCCAGAAAGAGAGAAAAAGAGAGAAGAGACAAAGGCACCCATCTTGGGGGAAGATAAAACACCATTGTAAGGTTCTGAACCTCTTCATGGAGAGGCATACCAAATCAATATCATCAATAAAAAGTTATTATTGCTTCTTCTCCAAATCTTGAGTATTTATTATCATTTCTTTCAGTTTATCCACGAATTATTACGATTTGCTATGATATGCCCGTAACTCATATATATTATTTTGTATTCATAAAGTATGTGATAACTTTTGAGAAAATAATTTGGCACCATATGAGGGGATTTCCTAGCAAAATCATGTAGGTCTTTCCTGGACCAAAAGCAAAGAAACGCCAAAAAAGAGAAAGAACAGCCCCGCTCGAACAAGCCAAAGCGGCATCTCAAGCCAGGGAAACTCGAAGACCTTAAGTCAAGATCCAAGCCCTCTCTCTCTCTCTCTCTCCGATCCCCGATAGTGCAAACAAGAAAAAGAAGAAGCCCCCTCCCTAGGGGAGAATCTCTGTAAGATATCTCCCACATCCCCGATACGGGCTCCAGCCGGAAATCGGCATGGAGATATCTCGAGCCAAGAGCCACCTCAAGATAGTCTACATGCCCCGATTGGGAACACAACGCATAAAACTGCTCAAAGTCTTGAACCAAAACTGAGCTTCAGCACTCAATACCCACAATGCAAAGACTCAGGCTATGCGCCTTCACCATCAAAATTGATAAAGTTCAACAACAGTTGAACTAGGACTCAGGCTACGCGCCTTCGCCAGAAAGTTCAACTATAGTTGAACAAGGACTCAGGCTATGCCTTCGCCAAAAAGTTCAACTATGGTTGAACCAAGATTCAGGCTATACGCCTTCACCAAAAAGTTCAACCACTATTGAACCAAGACTCAGGCTATGCGCCTTCGCCAAAAAGCTCAACCACGGTTGAACCAAGACTCAGGCTACGCGCCTTCGCCATCAAAATTGATAAAGTTCAACAAAAGTTGAACTGGGACTCAGGATATGCACCTTCGCCAAAAGGATCAACTATAATTGAACTGGGACTCGGGCTATGCGCTTTCGCAAGAAAGTTCAACTATGGATGAACTAAGATTCAGGCTATGCGCCTTCGCCAAAACGTTCAATCATGGTTGAACCAAGACTTAGGCTATACGCCTTCGCCATCAAAATTGATAAAGTTCAACAACAGTTGAACTGGAACTTAGGCTATGCGCCTTCGCCAAAAAGTTCAACCACAGTTGAACCAAGATTCAGGCTATGTGCTTTTGCCATCAAAATTGATAAAGTTAAACAATAGTTAAATTGGGACTCAGGCTATGCACCTTCGCCAGAAAGTTCAAGTATGGTTGAACCAAGATTCAGGCTATACGCCTTCACCAAAAAGTTCAACCACGGTTGAACCAAGACTCAGGCTATGCGCCTTCGCCATCAAATTGATAAAGTTCAACAACAATTGAACTGGGACCCAGGCTATGCGCCTTTGCCAGAAAATTCAACCTCGATTAAATTAAGACTCAGACTATTCGCCTTCGCCATCAAAATTGATAAAGTTCAACAACAGTTGAACTAGGACTCAGGCTATGCGCCTTCGCCTGAAACTTCAACTATGGGTGAACCAAGATTCAGGCTATGCGCCTTCACCAAAACGTTCAACCATAGTTGAACCAAGACTCAGGCTATGTGCCTTTGCCAGCAAAATTGATAAAGTTCAACAATAATTGAATTGGGACTCGGGCTATGCGACTTCGCCATAAAAGTTTAACCACGGTTGAACCAAGACTCAGGCTATGTGCCTTTGCCATCAAAATTGATTAAGTTCAACAACAATTGAACTGGGATTCAGGCTATGCGCCTTCGCCAAAAAGTTCAACCATGGTTGAACCGAGACTCAGGCTATGCGTCTTCGCCATCATAATTGATAAGTTGAACTGGGACTCAGGCTATGCACCTTCGCTAAAAAGCTCAACCACAGTTGACCCCAAGGCTAAGTCTATGCGTCTTCGCCATCAAAATCGACAAAGTTCAACAACAGTTGAACTGGGACTCAGGCTATGCGCCTTCGCCAGAAAGTTCAACTATAGTTGAACCAAGATTCAGGCTATGCGCATTCACCAAAAAGCTCAACCACGGTTGAACCAAGACTCAGGTTATGCGCCTTCACCATCAAATCCTACGAGCTCGACCTCGCTCGAATCATAAAGTTAGACGCCTTTGTCCTCAAATCTAACAAGTCCAACCACAATCGAACCGGGACTCGGAGCAAGCTCCTTCAACATTGAACTCAGAAAAACCCAACCACCAACGAATCAAGGCATGTGTTAGGAACCCTCACCAATCAAGTAAGTACGCACAACTCGAACTGAGAATAGGGGCACGAAAATTTTGGCCCCAGTCGAACCACAAGGTCGTGCTTCTTATCATCGCAGCCAGCAGTTGACTGCACCCAAATTGGGACTAAGGCTAAGCACCGCTATCACTAGGCAACGACCCCGACTCGCTCACCCCGAGTCAAAAACAAAAAGTCGTCAACAATCAAAAAATAACGTGCCTACCAAAGAAACAAAGGTAAAACACCCCTCCGAACACACGCAAAGAAAAATCCAAAGAGAAAAAGAGAAAGAGAGAAGTACAAAATAAGTACAAGGCAAATAAAAGAAAGAATATCTCATTTATTTACAAAGTTAATTGCGGGTCATCCCCTCTTACAACCGGCCAAGGCCGGCCAATATAAAAAAACAAGAAAAAGAAAGCAAATGCCAAGCGACAAACAAGACAAGAGAAAAGTTTCCTTTTATTCGCCGCCATTCACGCCCCCATCTGCACCGTCGTCAGCCTCTGGCGTCGCCGCATCATTACCATTGTCAATACGGGCCTCATGAGCCTTTTGGCGCGCCCCCTCGAAAGCAGCTTGGTCTACAATGCCGGCCTCCTACAAATTCTTATATACATCATGCTGGGCCTCAGCAAAAACCCAAAGTTCGCAAGCCCGGCTGGAAGAAGCAGACTAGTCCCGTAAGCGCTGAATCTCTTCCGCTAAGGCCGTAATCTGGTCCGCCATGACTTGGGCATTCTGTTTAAAAACACCTATCCTCTCCTAGAGGTTGGCCTCCCTAAAAGCCGCAGCAGCCCTCACCAACCTCAGTTAGGACTCGTGCACGCAGACAACCTCCTTCAACACCTCAGCCCTCGATGAGGCATCGCTCACTAACACTTCAAGGCTACAAATTCACCTCCAATGCAGCCACCTTCCTGTTCCATGCCGCTGCGACCTCCGCCGCCTTAGCCTGGCCTTGATTCTCACACTTAGTCGCAACCTTCTTCCCCGTCTCGAGCTCCCCGTTCTTCCGATGGAGCTGCTCCTTAAGAGCAATTATCCTGCCAAGTGCTTGCTGCATATGAAGCTCCCACGTCGCCAGCTACTCGACAAGAGCCCGACTACGAGGATCATTTCTCAAGCGCCGTGCATATCGCGACATCGATCTCGGTAGCAACGATATTTCTCCAACGCCCGCAAAAATATCCCTGAGCGTATGCTAGCTCGACGGATGCTCTCCACCTCCAACAAATAAGTCTGTAAAGCAAAGGCAATGATTAGGATAAAGATCAAACTAAGGCAAAGAAGAATTAAACTAGCGTCACATTACATACCGTCAAACCCATTAGAGCCACCTCGTTTATCAGCCCGACATCTGTGTCGTCCCTCAACGATGCATTCTTGGCCTCCGAGCACCTCTATCTCTTAATGCATCATGTCATGAACAGCATCTCAAATTGCTGCACCAAACTCTCCCCTTAGAGCAATAAGTTCAACTCCGTAGGGACCTCAATGAGGGGAGACCTTCCCTCTACACGTACCGTAGAGTTTGTGAAGCCTTCCCGGAACATATGGACGTCATCAGGGTCTAAATCAGATTTGGAGCTGGACTCTCCAACCTTAGCAGCTGCTGAGGAACTACCTCCCGTCTCAGCGATCGAAACCACCAACTGAGTTGCTGAAGCGACAGTATCATCACGGCCTAGTCCAACCAAGGCAACCCCCATTGTTTGTTCACCCTCAAGTGCAGACACTACAGCCGCATTCTCCTCCACATCTGCCGGAGGGGAGTCCAAATTAATTACCATGGGGGGAGCCAGCGTGAACATGAACCTGCGCCTTATCAATGGCCTCTACTCCCCATCTGACAACAATTCTGCTCTAGGGCGCACGACCCTCGACGACCCCTCATCTCAAAGTGCGGCCCTTGGTGGTGAAGGAGTTGCTGAAGACTCAACTGATGACGCCCTTAGTATGCGGTATGGTGCCAGTGTTGCGGTAAGCCGAGCAATTGCACCCGGTCATTGGAAGGCCAACTGAGGGGCCCTGACACAGTGTGCCCTCCCTGGTCATAGAAAAGCAAGGTTGGTAAATAAAATAGAATCGAAGCAGAACAGAGGAATTGATTTACTTCTCACCTGTAGCAGGCTGCAGGCTACCATGCCTCTCCTAGAAAGATGCCCACGTGTGTATCCCCTCGGTATGGGAAGAACGGCCTCGACCCACCTGTGTATCCCAACTAACAGAGCTGGCGATGACTTTTTGGCTACACAATTGATATGTGTTAGCACTCACGAATGCAAGACATAAGGGAATGTATAAAAAAGAATTCAACGATAAAGGAACTTACGTGCATGATTTCAAGCCTGTGGGAACCCAGTGAGGCATGCCACTAAATGCTTGGTCCTGATGTAAAAGAAATACTCAAAAGGGCGGGGGTCGACCTCATCATTTGGTGTCGCGGTCAGGCCTCTCGACCCACGAGGGCACGCCCGAATCATGGTACTGCGAACTCTCTGGGGAGCGTAGAGGCTGAGCACGTGCTGCAACGTAACCACCCTACCGGCCAGTTCCACATACTTAATGAACATTGCCAACAATTTGTAGAGGGAAAGAGTGAGCTGACCCTGGTATACCCCGCAGTGACGATAGAAATCCAGAACCAGCATTAGGAGCGGAATCTTGAACCCCAATCTGAAGGGATAGGCGTAAAAGACGCAGTGTCCCCTGGGGTCGGTGTGGACCCTCTCCTTGCTTCTGGCGAGAATGATGTATGCATGGGTGGGGATGACCCCCTATTCCCATAATCGGGCCATCCCAATTTCCCCTATAAATGAGGCTTCATCCACCGGGTCCTCTCCACCATCGACGGTGAAGTTAATCGCCGGACCTCCGGGCTGAGGAACTACCTCATAAACCAATGGAACCTCTCCGGTCTCTATCTGTTATGCACCTCTCATTGCTGGAGGTGGCCCTTCAACTACCGGAGAATTGACCAGAAAATCCGTCGAAAGAACATCATGGGAAGAACTGCCTGCCATTGTTGATCCACTAAAGAGAAAGGAATATAATCCAGTGGGCAAGACAAAGGTTATCACAATCAAGGAAAGAAAGGAGAATATGAATTATCAAAATGAAAAAGTTTCTTCAGAATCACTCTCAAATGAACGATTAAGATATGAGAAATGAATGCCTCAACCCACCTTTATAGGCAACATTAATGGCTTTTGCGAAACCCAGTAGCCATCATTAACTACATGATCAACCGCAAAATGGTTCAATTCAGCCAAAACATGCGTCGTTATGATAAGCTCCACGAAGCGACTCCTCAGCTATCCACCAATGCCTCGCCGTCGAAATAATCGCAACGGCGTGTGAACGCTGAGAGAATGTTAGTGTCCTCAAAGCTTTGGTCGTTGCCAGATACGTACCAAGCGTACACTTATTTCCCTCGGCCCACCGCATACGGACCGCCCTCCGTAGTCGGCGGTTATGATCACAAATAACTGTGAAGGTCAGGGCGTAACGAAGTCCGATCTCGTTCGAATTGAGTTAAAAGGTCACGCACCTTCGCTGAGAAGAAGAATTCGATCTTGATCATATGGAAAATTAATAACATGATAACAAAACATTTTCTACAAGGTTTAGGCCGTCGCCAAAAATATTTCGGTCTCAAACGAAGCAACAATCGACTTCTTTATTCGAGTTTCTCAAACCACAGTCAATGAAGTTCGCTCATCGAGCTCGGCCGAAGCATGATCTCAATAAGCGGAGGGACTAGCTGTATGGGTCAGAATCCGACCCCACGATAATTAACGTAGCTAATCTCGTCGTGAGCTAATCAATAATCAGTATGTGGTACGACCACTTATTCATAACGTTACCTGACTCTGATTCAGTTCGATCAATGAAGGCACGGCCCATCCACCCCCACGGTGGCAAAACCCCAACATGGCCACGATCACTTACTGCCAGCTCACAGAGCTCACAACTATAAATACTGAAAGAGGGAGCTCTAGTGAGAGGGCTTCTTCTTGACCACTATTCTCCAGAAAGAGAGAAAAAGAGAGAAGAGACAAAGGCACCCATCTTGCGGGAAGATAAAACACCATTGTAAAGTTCTGAACCTTTTCATGGAGAGGCAGACCAAATCAATATCATCAATAAAAAGTTATTAATGCTTCTTCTCCTAATCTTGAGTATTTATTATTATTTCTTTTAGTTGGTCCACGAATTATTACTATTTTCTATAATTTACCCGTAACTCATATATATTATTTTGTATTCATAAAGTATGTGATAACTTTTGAGCACACAGAATTCTTTTCTGACTTAACCGTGTGGATTGCTACTCACAGCCAATATGCATGATTTAATGGTTTACTATTACATGTAGATTGTAGCCCAACACTTTTTGGACATACTTTTATGGCTTTCTTTACTTTATTTAATGCTTAGCATAAATTTATAAGTTATTTTTGTAAAAAATATATAATATAAGTGTTACTGAAAATATGGGTCGTACTTATGGATGAAGTAGACTTCTTATTGGGAAATTAGCTAGGTTGGCCGGGAGTTGGTCTTTTGGGGTAAGTTTTCTTTAGTTTATCTTAGGTTTTTTATATTTGTTATTTTTTACTTTTTTACTTTTCTACAAAATAAACAATGATCTGATAAACAAATTAATAAATAATCAAGGTAAACATACTTAAGTAAAATAAGATAATAATTCTATCAAGTCAAATTTAACAGACTAAGTTTATATCATTTAAGAGCTAAATTATCTTTGATATAAGTAGTTTCATGTTAGATAAAATTGTAATATTTAAAGCACTAAGTATCGTTTTTAAAAGTTTATATTGGAATTTGAAGCTCAAATAACAGTCTCACCTAGACAATAACACTATACATCAAACATTGAAGTTGTGTGTCGTTATGTTACTTATTTTCAGTCCAGAAAAACCTTATCTTCCACCAAAAGACTGGAAGAGCCTTCTATATTTGTACTATATATTACGTGCGAGTGATTTTCAAAAGACTGTGCAACTTTTAGATCCAGGCTGTGTGGAAGGCAACCTCTAAATTTATACTATCTTTTGTAGAAATTATGGACACTTAGGCTTGAGACATTCGTGCAAAGCACAAGCTTGGAGGCTAATTATTATAAAAACATGAATAGTTTATGTTAAATGTTGAACGATTAAAATATTTCTGAAACATAGACCGTTTTTTTATACCCTTAAATATTGGTATAATTTAAAGATCTAATGGTATATTACCTAATGATAATTTTTTTTTCAATTTAAACTATATATATAACCGACCCTATGTTGATCGTACTTGAATTTAAAAAGTGATGTTCCTAATTACAATTCTTTTATAACAAGGCATGTCATAAAAGAAAGATAAGTACTGTCACACCTCCTTTTGGCGCGCCCACTACCCGGGGTTAGAGGCGTAAGGGAGTTTTTCCAATTTAAGTGACAATATTCGAAACGGGATTATTCTATTTATTTCAGAGTCGCCACTTGGAATAAATTAAGGTGTCCCAAGTCACCAATTTATTTAAATCCCGAATCGAGGAAATTTCGACTTTCCAATGAAGTGTGCGAACCAGAAATTCTAAGTAAGGAATTCTGTTGACTCGAGAGAAGGTGTTAGGCACCCCCAGATCCCGTGGTTCTAGCACGGTCGCTTCAATTATTATAGATTGCTACAAAATTCCTGATTTTATACATGCTTATAAATTATACGCTCTGATTAAACTTTAAACCGCTCTATTAATTTGAAACCATACCAAAAGAAAGACTAATTACAATATAGACGCGGACTTTTGACAAATAAGTAAATCAAAAATGTGCCCGGATTACTTACTTCAAACTATGCCAATTAAAACAATTGTTAGACTAGGCAAAAACGATTTATTTAAGAGTATATCCCTTAAGGTTATTTCCAATTAAAACCTATACAAAATGATATCTTATTTTTGCAGTTTGTTGACTTAGGAGCAAAGATTGCCTAAAAATAAAGTGTAAACTAGTAAAGAATTAATCAACTATGCCGGATGTGAGTATTTCATCATGGTTCATTACTTGGCATAAGATTATCTATAATATGGTGCGTCCCAATTTATTTATTTATTTATTCTTTTTTTTTTACTTGGCTAACACGATAGAATACCTAATGGTAATCTTAAAACCCCTTGTTGAAATTCTAGCGTCTATCCTATAAACAACTATGACTTAAAATGCAAACGACTATGACTTAAATATCAAAGACATGAATCACTTAACAATCCTAAATACTTCATCATTTAAGGAAATCAAATAAAGCTAAAGGCCTAACATATGAGTTCCTTCAAGTTCTAGTTTACAAAACTATCTACAAACTTAACTCAAATCAATTCCAATTATATAACAAGATACACTAAAACCACACTAATAAATCATAGAACAAAAACTAAACAAAAGAAAAGAAAAGTAAACTATTCCGCTTCAACATCTTTATATCAACTTCTTTTGTCAATTTTCAATCGTTCTCGGCCAATGTGGTTACAAGAATATACCTGGAATTCAAAGCAAAATGAGAGGATCAATGACTTATTTGACAGTGAACGCAGCAGTAAAGCAAACAACAACAGTAGATTCCAAGCAAAATCAGTACAGCACCAGACCAAACTTAAGCAAACAGTTCAAACTTCCCCTAGAATGCACTCCCAATGGCAACCCAGAATCAATTGCAAACAAACAAACAGCAGTCACCAATACCCAAAAGACCCTGATGAACTTGAGCTTAACCAGAAAAAGGGGCTGACAGTTATCAGAATCAAACTAACTCACTCGAATTGAATCAAAAGGACCCAAATGGAGCAATGAGACCTAATGTATTCTAGGATTTTTCACAGATATTGAACTTAAAAGGATTGAACTCTCAAAAATCTCTCACAAAGACTGTTTTTTTTAGGTCTCTCAAGCTGATCCTTCTTAAAGCTTTTTTCTTTTTTCTTTTCAGTCCTATTGCTAGTGTATCTCTGTTTTTCTCTCTACTTTTCCAGTGTTTTCGAAAATCCTAAGCTCTCTCTGTATCCGTCCTCCCAGTGAATATCCCTCCCTCTACTTATAACAGAAAGGCTCCCAGGGACACTTCAACAAATTAAAAATAGAACTCTGCCCATCCTCCTTCTGTCCAGCCCATAATATTCTCACTGTTAACCCACTACCCAATGTCTTCCCCCTTTTCTTTATTCAAAAAGTATGGCAGATTATTGTTTAATCATTTCTTATTAAGTTTTGGCTTAAATTAACCCATCACTATTAGACAGATTCAACAGTTAAGTGGTCCACTAGCATTCATCTGACAAGCCAACTCAAAACAACACATTTTCAAAACTTAGATTCCTAATCACCATTGACACCTCTGTCAGAGGTGCAACTGTAACCAATTCTAAACTAATCAAACTTAATCAGCTATTGAGGCAGATGATGGAAGCCAGTGAGACAACAATGCCTTTAAACTGTCCTGGAAAACATAGGAACTCAGGGATTTGACGAATGGTGGTCACATGATCAAACTAATTCATTGGTATTACTGCCTAAGGCATAAAACTATTATTGTGCGATTCATGTATTCACATATACTAAACTAACTGACGACATTTAATCAATCGACTATATGAGCCATAACAAACAACAATAAACAGACAGGCCACCAAACGACTTTGGCGGCTTTAGGCAAAATAGGGGATCAAAGTGAATTAACATGTTTCAACGATGTTAATCGAATTGAAATCATGGTTTAACGCAATACAATTGACGAACATAAAAAGGAATTGACCAAATAAAAGGCCATTTGGAGACGGGCAGAATAGATTTGAAAGACGAAAAAAATAAGAAACTCCGGAGAGACATATTATACATGTAGCCAAATATTACTAAAAACATAACTAGAACAAAAAATAAAAGGAAATTTACCTCGGGAACCAAAATGAACCAGGTTCGAACTTGGTTTGGAACTATTGAGGCCAAACGGGCTTTAATCGAGATGTTCTCGATTGAGAACACCTAGACTAAAGTCCCTTGGACCTCAATTGATGACTAAATTGGCTCGAATTGGGCTTCTTGAAAATTAGGGTTCTTGGGGCTTCGGATTTGGGGCTTGAGTGGTTCGGGCTTGATTCGAACCGGGCTAAGGTTGGTAGGGGTATGAGGGAGGTCTAGGGATGCTATGGTGTGAGTTTGGAACGATTTGGCATAGGTTTGGTTTTAGCTCGAATCTTCAAATGAAGATTCGAGAAGACGGGGAATGATTCGAGGGAAACGGTTTGTGGATTTGGACTCAGGATGTTCGGAAGGTCATTTGGTGTTAAGATGGAGAGGTTTGGCCTACCGGAACCGCCGTGAGGCGATTTCCGGTAGGCGGAGTGCGGCGGGGGACGGTGGTGGTTCAGCCGTCTCTATGAGAGACGATGAAATGGGGGGTCTGGCTTAAGGGGGGCTGGGTAGGCTTTTTGGACTTATATACCAACATGTGAAATAAATCCTGGCCATTTGATCTGGTGAGATCAACGGCCTGGATCATTTCAGTTATCCAAACGATACCGTTTGGTCATCATTGAAGCCGGGTTGTCTGTGGGTGGATTGGGTCGAGCTATGTAACGGGTTGGGGGATGGGATCTCCTCCGTTGGATCGAAGATGGTTCGACGGACACGATTGAACGCCCTAAAACGATGTCGTTTGGACGCTTATGGAACATACTGGGCCGTTTGATCCTGCAGGATCAACGGCATGGATTTGTTCTAGCTCAACGGTGTCATTTAGGCATCTAAAAGCGTTGGTCCATTTGGACAGGGCATAGACAACCCTTTTGGGCTGCGATTTATTTGCAAAAACAACATTTTTCCTTCTTTCCTTCACTAAACCAACATTTAAATTAAAGCCACTTTAAACAAATTGAAAGAAATAAAATCACACGACTATTGATTCCTACACAAACCATTAACGCGAATTAACATTTAACTAAAATCGCCTAAAGCAAAGAACAAGGATGCGCATTTTTGTAGTTTTTTTCTCTTTTTAAACGCTTTATGATTAATAAATTCCTATAAACTCAACATTGATTCCTACACGCCTACGATACGTATTTTGTATTTTTTGATTGATGTAACAAGTAAAACACACACACAAACAAGTGCTAACGCCAAAGAAAAACAACACAAAATCCACAAAAATCAAAACACAAGACTATTTTAGTTTTCTGGGAGTAATTGTCGTGAGGGCAAAAATCACGTGCTCACAGCTGCCCCTCTTTGTGTGGAAATGCGAAGAGTTTTCATGCAAAGAATAATGATCAAGTACGAGCGATTTTTGTCCGTTCGAGCACTCCGTGTGAAACATTTCAAAAAGATCTTGACCGAGCCTTTGCTTCGAGAGGCCTCCTACATATCCTGGGCTAAACAGGAATTAGGTCAATGTAGTTCGGGAAGTTTTGATAGCTGGGACTACCGTGGACTGACACTTTGCTGTTATTGCTGCTATCATTGCTACTGCTACTGCTTACTGCTCACTGACCTCCTTAGTACACCAAAAGATAAATTGAAGCTGAACTAGCTATGCTATCAAACTATGAGTTACAAGATTCCTATCTATGATTCTCTTGCAAACTTGATCTTGAATCTTAGCTGATTTGCTATAGACCTCGATCTGAATCTTGATGCTCAACAAGCTGTACGTGCTTGTTTATTTCTGTAACATTGAGTGAAACGGAGTCGACGGAGCTTGTTACTTCAATCAGATTCTGAGCAATCCACGCTTTTGTTTATTCCAACATTTGGACTCGTTTTCTTTTGGGTTCTTTTCTTCTTTTCTTCATGCCGGATTGATGTTCCACTCGTAGGTTATCTCGATCATTGCGTCCCGAGGTCAAACCTATTTAGACAACAAAACAAACAAACGAACGAAAATTTTCTGCCCCAGTTTTGCTAGGAAAATTTCGTGAGTTAGTTGTGACACAGAAAGTGATTAAAAAGACTCTTTGGGTAAGAAAATCACAGTTTCACAAATAAACGTTCCACGGCTTCCTGGCCGGGACTTTGAAGAAGAGTTTCACGGCTTTCGACCGGAATTCAAACAATGTCTAACGGTTTTTGGCCGCTAGACAAATAAATGGCTCCGCCAGTTTTCGATCGGGAGATCCTCGGTTTTCGACCGAGGATGAAAGTTTCACGGCTTTCGGCCGGAATTCAAACAATGTCTAACGGTTTTTGGCCGTCGGACCCTCGGTTTTTGGCCGGGGTGAAAGTAAATGGCTCCGCAGTTTTCTGACTGGGAGATCCTCGGTTTTCTAACCGGGATAAAAGTTTCACGGCTTTATGGCCGGAATTCAAACAATGTCTAACGGTTTTTGGCCGCTAGACCCTCGGTTTTTGGCCGGGGTTAAAATAAATGGCTCCGCACAGTTTTCTGACTGGGAGATCCTCGGTTTTCTGACCGGGGATGAAAGTTTCACGGCTTTCCGGCCGGAATTCAAACAATGTCTAACGATTTTTTGGCTGCTAGACCCTCGATTTTTTGGCGGGGTTAAAGTAAATGGCTCCGCGGTTTTCGGCGGGAGATCCTCGGTTTTCGACCGGGGATGAAAGTTTCACGGCTATCCGGCTGGAATTCAAACAATGTCTAACGGGTTTTGGCCGTCGGACCCTCGATTTTTGGCGGGGGTTAAAGTAAATGGCTCCGCGATTTTACGGTCGGGAGATCCTCGGTTTTACGACGGGGATGAAAGTTTCACGGCTTTACGGCCGGAATTCAAACAATGTCTAACGGTATTTTGGCTGCTAGACCCTCGATTTTTTGGCCGGGGTTAAAGTAAATGGTTCCACGGCTTTCTGGCCGGGATTTCGCAGAAGAGTTTCACGGCTTTCTGGCCGGAATTCAAACAATGTCTAACGGTTTTTTGGCTGCAAGACCCTCGGTTTTTTGGCCGGGGTTAAAATAAATGGCTCCGCAGTTTTCTGACTGGGAGATCCTCGGTTTTCTGACCGGGGATAAAAGTTTCACGGCTTTCTGGCCGGAATTCAAACAATGTCTAACTGTTTTTTGGCCGTCAGACCCTCGGTTTTTTGGCCGGGGTTAAAGTAAATGGCTCTGCAGTTTTCTGACTGGGAGATCCTCGGTTTTCTGACAGGGTATGAAAGTTTCACGGCTTTCTGGCCGGAATTCAAACAATGTCTAACGGTTTTTTGGCCGCTAGACCCTCGGTTTTTTGGCGGGGTCAAAATAAATGGCTCCGCACTTTTCTGACTAGGAGATCCTCGGTTTTCTGACCGGGGATAAAAGTTTCACGGCTTTCTGGCCGGAATTCAAATAATGTCTAACGGTTTTTTGGCCGCTAGACCCTCGGTTTTTTGGCCGGGGTTAAAGTAAATGGCTCCGCAGTTTTCTGACTAGGAGATCCTCGGTTTTCTGACCGGGGATGAAAGTTTCACGGCTTTCTGGCCGGAATTTAAACAATGTTTAACGGTTTTTTGGCTGTCAGACCCTCGGTTTTTTTGGCCGGGGTTAAAGTAAATGGCTCCGCAGTTTTCTGACTGGGAGATCCTCGGTTTTCTGATCGGGGATAAAAGTTTCACGGCTTTCTAGCCAGAAAGACCCTCGGTTTTCTGATCGGGGTCCAAACAGATATTGGACTGATATGATTTGATTCTCTTTTTTTGGAGTTTCTATTTTCTTTTCTTTTATTCTTCCTTTTGGGCCTTCTTTTAGGCTTTCTTTTTAACCATCAACAAATGCATAAGATAAAGCTCTAAAAAAAACTTCCCTTTTTATGTGTTTTCCTTGTTCCAAAGCCATTTCAATGCTTGCGTACTTCACTTCTTTGAGTTGTACCTTCTTCTTGCACAACTAACAGACCTGCTTTCAACAAAGAACATTTTATCAGTTGAAAAAGTGGTTGACTTTGTGGCCTTGATTATCTTCATTGCTTGATCGTTGCCCCATTTCCATTGAGAACTTTGCTACCAATTGTCTTTGGGGGTGACTTCTTTTCAAACTGACTGGGTTCAATCCCGGGATTCCACGAGGATTTTCTGTGTGAGTTTTGTCCTTCTGCCTCATTCTGACTCTTCTAAGACCTTATCCTTTGATTTTCATTTTCTTCCTAACCTCCGTTTCTTTGGAAACAATCGATCATTACGATCCAATCGGGGATTGTATCAATACACCACTGAGGCTGTTTTTTTTCTTCTTTACCAGGCGTAATTCTGTGTAAACGGTCCTGTCGCTTTTCTTTATAATGATTTCAGAATTCAAAGTTAAAACGAAAGGGATTCAAAGAAAAAATGAACAAAGAATGGGAAAAACGTATCGAAGATAGAGGAGTCCCTTTCGGGGAAACAGAAGGACTTATCTGAGGTATATGCTGACTTTAAAACAACATGACATGCTTCTCGGACCAGATGCTTGATCATCACAAACTTCCATTTTCTTATGAACCAAAACGGGTCTATGTTTCCAAGCTAAGGAGCTGTGCCAGGACCTCTTGTAGTGAAACAACCTTTTCGGTTGATAACGCCCTTTTGCGGGTTTTCGCCAATCGACCTCTCTCATTTCTCTTCTCACCATCGCCAGATAGCACTGTTTGCGTGTTTTTACCAACGAGCTCTCTCATTTTGTATTTCTCTACTTCCATCGTCTTATGGTGCCCGAAGGTTTTCACCAATAAGACTCTCTCATTTTATTTCTTTTCATTCCAGAAGCTTCGGACCGCAACAATGATGTTTTCTCAGTTTCTAATCAATCTTGAAGGATTTGTACTCGGTTTGGGTAACAAGAATTGTAGACAAAAATTACAACTTTGGAATCATCTTGACGGATCTAAACCGAATTAACAATATCATCTGCCCCAGTTTCATTTCTTTGGGAAATTGGGATCTTTTGTTTGGTGTGACTGAACCTCAGGGAGAGGTTGCCTACGTATCTTTTCGGAATCAAGTCAGAACGTAGTTCAGGAAATTTTGTTTTGTTTTGTTTTGTTTGGTTTTTTTTTTTTGTGATTTGGATTCCAAAGAGGGTAGCCAAAGAAAGGTAACCGGCTCAAAGGGTTTACAAAAGGGTTGGTAGTGTTTGGGTAGCGGGAATAAAAAGTCTTCAATCATTTCGACTTGTAAGGACATCATCGAAGCAAATTCAGACATAATACCTTTTCACAGCATCTGCATTCACAGCTGTTTCAGGGTCTTTTCCTTCCATGTCTCCCAAGTATAACGCTCCTCTCGGCAGTATCTTCCTGATGATGTATGGTCCCTTCCATTTAGGAGCGAATTTTCCTTTCGCTTCCTGGTGATGTGGAAGAATGCGTCTTAAAAACCAACTGACCTACTTCGAAATTTCTCGGCCGTACTTTCTTGTTGTAAGCACGAGCCATTCTTTGTTGGTACAGTTGTCCGTGACAGACCGCAACCATTCGCTTTTCATCGATCAAAGTTAATTGCTCCAATCGAGTCTTAACCCACTCGCTATCTTCAATCTCTGCTTCAACAATCGTACGAAGTGAAGGAATTTCTACCTCTGCCGGTATCACAGCCTCGGTTCCATAGACTAGCAGGTAATTGTTCATGCCATTCTCTAGAGCTTTGGATTGTCTTTCTCAAAATCTTCTTAATGTTTTTGTTCGCTGCTTCCACGGCACCATTGGCTTTGGGCCGATAAGGGGTGGAGTTCCTATGCGTTATTTTGAATTGCTCGCATATTTCTTCCATCAAACGACTATTCAAATTCGCAGCATTGTCTGTGATGATAGTTGCAGGTATACCAAAACGATAGATAAGATTTGAGTGTACGAAATCCACCACAGCTTTCTTAGTGACTGATTTGAGAGTGACGGCTTCGACCCATTTTGTGAAGTAATCGATAGCCACCAGTATGAATCGGTGCCCATTCGAAGCTTTCGGCTCAATCGGGCCGATGACATCCATTCCCCAAGCGACAAATGGCCACGACGCTGACATAGGATGCAACTCAGTTGGAGGTGCATGAATCAGATCTCCATGTACCTGACATTGGTGGCATTTTCGGACAAAACCGAAATAATCTTTCTCCATGGTCATCCAAAAATAACCTGCTCGAAGGATTTTCTTGGCTAAAACATACCCATTCATATGAGGCCCGCATACTCCTGCGTGTACTTCGTGTATGATTCTTCCTGCTTCTTCGGCATCAACACACCTTAAGAGGTTAAGATCCGGGGTTCTTTTATACAGGACCTCGCCGCTCAAAAAGAAACCACCTGCATGTTGCCTAATGGTCCTCTTTTGATCTCCAGTAGCATGTTCGGGGTATTCTTGTGTTTTCAAAAATCTCCTGATATCATAGTACCATGGCTTGACACTTGGTCCTTCTTCGATTGCATTGCAATAACTGTGGCTTTCCCTGATTTGGATTTCCAAGGGATTGACATGTGCGTCAGCTAGTTCATTGTGACATCGTGGGATATACCTGAACTCTATCGATGCAAATCGCTTGCCAAGAATATTCACGTGCTGTCGGTAAGGGAGGAGTTTAACATCCCGAGTTTCCCATTCACCTTGAGATTGTTTGATAATTAGATCCGAATCTCCCATGATCGACAAATCTTCGACGCCCTGATCAATTGCCATGTTCATGCCCATGATACAAGCTTCATACTCAGCCGTATTGTTCGTGCAGAAGAAACGGAGCCTAGCCGTGGCCGGATAATGCTGACCAGCAGGAGAGATCAAGATTGCCCCAATCCCTACACCTTTAGCGTTTACCGCCCCATCGAAAAACATTTTCCAAGCATGACTGTCTTCCGAAACAACTTCTGTCGTATTTACCTCTTCATCGGGAAAGTAGGTATTCAATGGTTGATACTCTTCGTCGATCGGGTTCTCGGCCAAATGGTCTGCCAATGCTTGAGCCTTCATTGCCGTGCGAGTGACATAGACTATGTCGAACTCGGTGAGCAGGATCTGCCATTTTGCCAATCTTCCGGTGGGAATCGATTTATGGAATATATACTTCAAAGGATCCAACCGAGTAATGAGGTGAGTCGTATGGGCTTGGAGGTAGTGTCTCAATTTCTGAGCGACCCAAGTTAAAGCACAACACGTTCTTTCCAGCAAAGTGTACTTGACCTCATAACTAGTGAACTTCTTGCTCAGGTAGTAAATTGCATGCTCTTTCTTCTCTGTCGCATCACGTTTTCCGAGGACACAACCAAAAGAGTTTTCCAAGACTGTTAAATACAAGAAAAGAGGTCTCCCTGGCTCTGGCGGGACTAAGACTGGAGGGTTTGACAAATATTCTTTGATTTTGTCGAAAGCTTCTTGACATTCGGTTGTCCATTTGATTGCAGCGTCTTTCTTCAACAACTTGAATATGGGTTCACATGTGGACGTCAACTGAGTGATGAACCTATTGATGTAGTTTAGTCGGCCCAGAAGACTCATTACATCTTTCTTTGTTCTGGGAGGAGGTAAATCCCGGATGGATTTTATCTTTGTGGGATCTAATTCAATACCTCTTCTACTGACTATGAACCCCAAAAGTTTACCTGACGGGACTCAAAAGCGCATTTGGCTGGATTCAACTTCAAGTCATACTTCCGCAACCTCTTAAAGAATTTCCTCAAGACTCGCACATAATCGCCCTGAGTTCTGGATTTGATGATCACGTCGTCCACGTACACCTCTATTTCCTAATGTATCATGTCGTGGAAAATGGCAGTCATAGCTCTCATGTATGTTGCTCCAGTGTTTTTCAAACCGAACGGCATGACTCGGTAACAGTAAGTCCCCCAAGGTGTGGTAAAAGCAGTCTTCTCGGCGTCCTCTTCATCCATCAACACTTGATGAAATCCCGCATAGCAATCCACAAACGATTGTATCTCATGTTTGGCACAGTTATCAACAAGGATGTGGATGTTTGGTAAAGGAAAGTTATCTTTAGGACTTGCTTTATTCAAATCTCGGTAGTCAACGCATACTCGAGTTTTTCCGTCCTTCTTTGGCACGTGCACAACATTAGCCAACCAGGTGGTGTATTGTACCACTCGAATTACCCCTGTTTTTAATTGCTTAGTGATTTCTTCTTTGATTTTATCACTGATGTCAGTCTTGAACTTTCTTTGCTTCTGTTGCACTGGGCGACAGTCAGGGTAGATTAGCAACTTGTGCACCACTAGATCAGCTCCTAGTCCTGGCATGTCATCGTAAGACCAAGCAAACACGTCTTTAAATTCAAACAAGAGTTGGATTATTGCACCTCGTGTTTTCTCATCTGTGTGGATGCCTATCTTGGTCTCTCGGACCTCTTCAACAGTTCCCAAATTAACCGGTTCGGTATCATTCAAGTTTGGCTTAGGTTTATTCTCAAAATGTTCCAATTCTCGATTTATTTCCCTAAAAGCCTCTTCTTCATCGTATTTCGGTTCTTGGTTCATTATTTCCAGATTAGGTGGCGTGTTCGGATTTGAGCATGAGTTCCGCAAGCATGTCATGTTATTTAAAGTCGCATTATTAGGACTGAAAAGGAAGAATAAATAACAAAAATTAGAAAGAGTGCAAAATGATGAAATATTTATTTCATTTTCTTGGAATTTTTCGAAGATAAACAAATTACATTGGGGAAACCAAAAATACAAGAAAACAAAGAAAAACATCCAAGCTACATCCTGAAGTAACTTGTGATGAAGGAAAAACGACAGGACAAATCTACCAGAACTCCCGCCTGATCGGGAAGGGTGTGGCTTTCCAATTTTGCAATTTAGCTTCAGGGCCCACATACAGCACCTCAGCGGTGCTTGTTCCTTCTCCCGATTGAACCATATTAACATCATAGAGCATTTGACTCATGGCCCCACATATTTCTTCAATTTCCTCCGATGTGAAGACCTCGTCTTCTTCTTCTTCATTGTACCTTGGTCGAACAAAAGTTTGGTACAGATTTTGGAAGTGGCAGTGGTCGTGGTAGAACCCATCCTTTCTCCTTTCTCTTGTTGGCCCATCTCTCATCTTCAGGGGTTGGGCGAAAGCCTACTCCGAAGAACTTTTCAGCTGTGGGTAAAGTTATCAGCTTCGACACTCCTTGCAGGGACTTTACCAAACCTTTTCCTGGATGGAAGGCGTGTTTAATCATTTCTTTTGCCACCATAATGGAGGCCTTAGATAAAAAGGGTTGGGGAAGAGGGTTCTCTTCTTCGTGTTGATCTGCCAACACAATCTCGAAAGCTTGATAAATAATGTGTTCGCTTCCTTCTTATGCTTCCAAGCATGGGATGGACGGATCTCGATAAATTGATTGCTCGTCCTCTCCGTGGACCACGATCTCTTGTCCCTTGTGTTCAAATTTTAACATCTGATGGAGGGTAGAGGGCACAGCCCCAGCCACATGAATCCATCGTCTCCCCAGAAGAAAGTTGTAGGAAGTGTCCATATCCAGAACTTGAAATGTCACTTCGAAGTCCACCGGGCCGATGGTCATAATCACATCAATCTCTCCGACTGTATCTCTCTTCACACCATCGAAGGCTCGCACACATATGTTGTTGGGCCGAATCCTTTCAGCTCCGATTCCTATGCGGCCTAGAGTGGAAAGTGGGCATATGTCTACTCCTGAACCCCCATCAACCATGACCCTCTTCATGTAGTAGCCTTCGCATTTGACAATCAAATGCAAAGCTTTGTTGTGGGTGGCACCTTCTAAAGGCAAATCAGCTTTACTGAAAGAAATCTGATTGATTGCGAAGAACCGCTCTGTCATTCTTTCAAGTTGTTCGGATGAAGTCTCAATAGGCACATATGCCTCATTCAAGTCTTTTAACAAAACCTTCTGATGTTCAGTAGACTTCATTAAAAGGGACAACATCGATACTTGCTCTGGGCGTTTGCGCAGTTGGTCTATCAACTCATAGTCAGGCATTTGCATCTTTTGAAAAAAGACCTCTGCATCTTCAGCACTCACAGGTTTCTTTGATGGGAAACGCCTTTGTGTGGCGTTATTTACCTCCTGCGTGTTTAAGTACTTTTGCCCCAGGACGCTCCCAGATGAATCTCCTGCAACCTCTTTCCCTTTGCGCGTAACGAGTGTCCGTTGGTAGCTCCAGGGTACTGCGGATGGATCTGTCATTGGTTTTTGTTGCACACGTGCAATAACCATGGGTTCATCTGGTTTCGGGCCACATAGGTTCCCTTTGGTACATACATTGCTGTTTCCCTCTTTAAATGGAACTTCTTGGGGGCATCTATTGACAATGGTTTTTCCACTCGACCTCGCGGGAGGTAAAGGACTCCACTCTTCTAAGACGATGCTTTCAATTCAATCGTCTTTTCAGATCTAGTCTCAAGAACTTTAACCTTTTCCCCCATTTTCTCTTGTTTCGGGGTAACCTCAGGCCGCTTCTCTATGTTGGCGATGGCGATTATTGCTTTTAAGGCTGGGTCAAATTCCTTGTCGTCACAAATCATCCCAATCACTGGCCCGTTGTTGTGGGCTGGTAATGGGTTGTTTGTCACATTTGGGATGTCTTCATCTGCGAAGACAATCCTCCCTTGATTGATCAATTCTTTCACTGCCTTCTTCAACGTCCAACAATTGTCGGTACTATGTCTTTCAACACCTGAATGATAGGCACAGTATATTCCCCTCTGGTAGGCACGAGAGTCCGGATTCTGCCTGTTCTGTGGAATGGGCTGCAGTAGGTTCTCTTGCCTGAGTTTTGGGAAAATAGTGGAATACGGCTCCCCAATCGGTGTAAAGATCATTTTGGGTTGCTCACGGTGGCGGGTGTTATTTGGCCGGGGGTTATACTGGTTTGGGTAAGGAGGTTGGCTTCTCTGGAAGAGGTGGATTTCTGTTGGCTGGTGGCTGCGGCCGTGCAAATGGTTGAACGTTCATGACTGCGTAGGGTGGAGGCGGAGGAGCATAGGCCATCCTGTGGTGTGAATAGTAATGTTGGGGGGGCCTTTCGGAGAATACCTGCCTTGAGGTTCGATATCTTCTATCTTCTACTGCCGCCATGGCAGTTTCCTCCTTCTTTTTTCTTCTAAGCATCCCTCCAGACCCGCCTTGGATGGCTTGGGAAGTTGCCCGAATGGCCGCTTAACTCAAAATTTGCCATGTTTTCAAGCCGTTTTCTACCATTTCTCCAATCTTGATTACTTCGGTGAAAGGTTTTCCCATCGCCGACATCATATTTTGAAAGTAGTCCGGCTCTTGAGCTTGGAGAAAAGTCGTGACCATTTCAATTTCGTCCATAGGGGGTTTCACCCTGGATGCTTGCTCTCGCCATTTGATGGCATATTCTCTGAAGCTTTCTGAGGGCTTCTTCTTTAAGTTCGATAAGGAATTCCTGTCTGGTGCAATATCGATGTTGTATTGGAACTGTTTCACAAAATCTCTGGCCAGATCATCCCAGATGTGCCATCGAGATATGTCTTGATCCATATACCATTCTGATGCTATTCCGACCAAACTTTCTCCGAAGTATGCCATCAACAATTCTTCCTTGCCGCCGGCACCTCGCAATTGATTGCAGTATTTCTTTAGATGAGCAATGGGGTCGCCATGCCCATCATACTTTTCGAACTTCGGCGTTTTAAAACCTGATGGCAAGTGGACGTGCGGGAACATGCATAGATCGGCGTAAGATACACTTTTCTGCCCACTTAGACCTTGCATGTTTTTCAGGCTTTGTTCCAAACTTCTCATTCTTTTTGCCATCTCATCCTGCTCGGGAGCCTTTGGATTTTGGCTTGGTAGGAACTCATATCGAGGTGGCTGAGGATATATATTGGCTGCAACCTGGGTATGGTCCCGTGTAAGCGGTGGTGCTGGGAATGTAAAGGACGCGGAATCGAAGAAAGGAGTATGTGCGACGGGATGCGTCGTGACTGGAAATGGCAACTCAACCGATGTTCTTGCGGATGTATCTAATGGTGTCACCCGAGGATAGGAGGTGGAGGGTGATTCAGAGAGGGTTGTGGCATTAGAATACCCAAACAGAGTAGTCGGATAATTGATGGGGGTATTGGAAATCCCACTTGATCTAAGAAGAATTTCAGGGAACCCAGGGATCAGACTTGGGGGCTCTTTCCCGTTGTTCCAATCGTCCAACATCTCGAGCATGCGGCAGCGCAAAATTCTATTCTCCTCCAAAGCTGCTGACTTAGTAGCCGGGATGGTTGTCAAGGAGCTTTCTTCCGAGACGGGAATGGTTGCTAGGGGCTTTTGTGAAGACATGTTGGCACCTCTTTTTGACCTAGTGAAATAGGGATGAGTACTTTCAGGCTGCCGAACTTTTCCTTTGGACCTTGTGAAGTACGAATGTGATGCCAGATTACCACAAAATCAACCACTCTTTACTAAAACCTGGAGTTTGGCAAACAAACGGTTAGTCTGAAACAACATAATAGATAAGTAATCTCACGTTGGGTGTGATGCACTTATACAGATGATGGTGTTGCTACATGTACTCGATTGCGATGCGTCATTCCGGTTTGTATTTTCCTTTGCTTTCATCCTTTATCAATCTTCTTTTCTTTTAACTTTTCCCCCATTTTTTATTATATTTTTTTTTAGTGATGGTCGAATCTTATATGGATTGCCTACGTATCATGTCTCCGCATGAATCAGATCGGGCGTAGTTCGGAAACAATAGACATAAGATATGAATGAAATGTTCTTGAATTTTATTTCAACAAACTTCAAACTTGAAACACTTGGAAAATGACAACAATGGAGGAAAACTTTTAAAAGGACAAACAGACTCTAAAATAACAGACTCTTCTAAGCATGTTCCAACGCCTCGAATCTTTGCGCCCGGGGGGCGTTGTTTGGCCTTGCTGCGGTTCTTGGTGTAAGATCTTTCTGTATACTCCCCAATTCTGCCATGACTTGGTGGACACATTCCATGATTGAAGAGAAGAGGGTAGGCCGAGGTACTCGTTCGCAGGTCAAACACCTCATAGTGATGTAGTGCCCGATTTCATTGATCCCGGCCCTGATCATGTCTTTTTCTCTGAGCAGCTGCCCTATGTGTCGGTTCTTTGCCCCTAATACTTGAGCGTTGCTAGAGACATGGTCCAAGAGCCTATCTATTTGTCTTTCCATCCGTGCCATCAATTTGTGGCAACGGTCTCTATCTGCTTTGGCATCCCGGACTTGCCTGAGAGTTCGTTCTCTAAGAGCGGCATTTGCTTTTCTTAAGTCAACGATGATTGCCTCATAATCTTTCTCTGCTTGTTGTAGACGGAGTGCTTCTTGGTGGGCTGCTCTCTTCCATTTTGTCCGGACTGCAACCAAAGCCGCTTTTGCCTTCTCCAAGTCTTCTTGGTGTTCAAAGGCTTTCCTTTCCAAATCGTTTATCAGTGTCTCATCATTCCGACTTCTCCTTGACCTTTCTGCGGTCATTTGCATCTCTTGGATTTGAATTCGGAGTGCTTCTCTTTCCTTCTCCCAACTGGCCCTTTCCCGATCGAAATCAGCCTGTTGTATGTCCATGGCCACTTCCAGAATTCCCTTGTCCTCTTTTAAAGTGTTGATGCAAGATTGGAAATCTTGCGCTGTCTCATGCTTAGCCTCCCTAACTCTCGCTTCTACCTCTTTATCCCAATCGACGACATACTTTACCGACCTTTCT
The DNA here is from genome assembly GCA_032618575.1 of Nicotiana noctiflora. Taxonomy (NCBI): domain Eukaryota; kingdom Viridiplantae; phylum Streptophyta; class Magnoliopsida; order Solanales; family Solanaceae; genus Nicotiana; species Nicotiana noctiflora. The sequence continues at coordinate 527,410 of JASVEL010012972.1, forward strand.
GACCTTTGCTCTCGCATTGATTGGTTGTGGAACCATTCAAGATATGCGAGGCTCACTTCTCCCCGTTCTCGATCGGCAACCATTTCGTCGATGTCGGAGAGTCGACTACCGAACCATACCTTTTGTGCATAAGTCTCCCTCGGGGTCTCCTCCGTCGCGAATTCCCATGTAAATGATCGCATATCCGCGATTGGGGGGCTTTTCTATTCTCTACCCAACTGCCGCATGACACGTACCGGGGCATATGGTTGAAAACCCCTGAAACCCATTAGTATGTAGAATGGGCGATATGTCGACATATGCATGATTTTGGCGGAAGGGAACCAATAATAATTCCAGGTAAGTCGATCTGCTCTCAAAGAGTTGAGAAGTTCTTGCCAAGTCCTCAAATCTTCTGGAAGGTTACAACGGGCGGCTCTGTTTGTATGACAACGAATATAATTCAACCAATCCGCGTTGAAGTCTATCACAATTGGGTGATGATAGAGATGCTCTACAAACCACATTTGTAATAAGACATTGCAACCTTCGAAATAATCATGTCCTTCTTGGCACCGAGTTAAGGCCCAGAAGATGTCTCCTAGGATCATAGGAAGAACAGTGTGTTCCTCGTTACTCTGTATATATGAGACCACCGCAGCCAAACGGATTCTGATGCGTCCGCCATGTTCGGGAAAGACCATGGTTCCCAAAAAAACGATCATAAAGGCATAGATTCTTAGATCTCCCCAGGCGTCATAATTCAACTGGTTGACAAATTCAGTGTTTGAGAATTTCTCGAACCCATTCTTATCACCAAATCTGTCATAGAGATAATCCAGTGGCACCCAACCGTTCTCCAAACAACCCATGGGAACTCGCCGGAGACATAACTTCTTCAAGAAATTATTCACACCCATTTGCCTAGGAGCTGCAGGTCTCTTTTTGTGCAAATCTCTTCCAAGTCCTGTGAGTCCGCCCAATTCTTCCAAAGTGGGTGTCATTTCGCAGTCCCGGAATCTGAACACATTGCTTGTTGAGTCCCAAAAACTCACTAAAGCTCTGATCACATTTTTGTCCGGTTTTATCATCATGATGTCCGGAAGAAACTTGAGGTGCTTGTGAACTTGATTTCTTTCCCAAGCCGAAAAACTAGTCCACCATTTACAGAGCCGATCTGGAGTCTTGTCCTGGACCATGAACATGGGTGGCATTTCGTCTCTCGCCCTTTTCTGACCGATTCGTTGTGAGGAAGTCATGCTGATCCTAGAAAAGATTAAAATGAACTTAAGATTTTTTTTTTCAAATTTTTTTTTTATTATTATAAAAAAACGAATCTTGTTAATACGGCCTTTCAGCACTTGAAGAAGATTTGAAGGCTATATAACAGGATACCCGTGTGATGTCTACATTCCGTTTTTGCGAAATTAGTCCTCCGGCGCCCCTTTTGAGGCGTTTGGCTATTTTTGCAAAATTTCCTAACTCTCGACTAAGGACAAAATTCCTAGTTCTAATTTGTTTTTTTTTTTTGAAAAATCAATATTAGTTGAGCCCGATATGGGTTGCCTACGTATCTCATGTTTGGTGAGAATCAAACTTGCGTAGTTCAAAAATAAAAGGACTAAATTATTTTAAGAAAAGAAAACAAACTGTTTTTAAACAGCATTTCTAAAATGAATTATTTTAAGAGAAACTAACGTATCTTTAATAAAATTAACAAAATTTATCGAAAATTGTTTTTTTGCATTTTTTTTTTCAAAAAATTATTTTCAACGGAACGAAGAAAATTTATTTGGAATTTTTTTTTTTTTGCATTTTTTCAAAAAATTATTTTCAAAGAAGCTAAACTATTTTTCGTAAAATTTAAGAAAATTTATTTGGAATTTTTCTTTCGAAGAAAAAAAAAAGATTCAAAGAAACTAACTATTTACAACTAACAGCATTTATTGGGAGATTTTTTTTTTCATTTTGTTTTCTTTTCCCATTTTTATTTCAAAATTATTTTCCAATAAAAGCACCTTGTTTACCATTAATTTGACATCTTCTACTTCTAACTCTTTTTTTTTTTTTTTTAACAAACCGGTCGGCATGTAAGATCGAAACAAATAAATGCACACGAAAAGATGCAACAAGTTGGTCTTTTTGTTTCAGGTACACCTGTCCTAGACAGGCCCAACCCCTGTGTTGAGCCTCCTAAGTCAAATATGCACATGATGCAAATAAGTGTTCCTATCGGGGATCCGGCATAAGGTTTTGTTATTCTAAGTCATCATCCTGTTGGAAAAAGTGTCTAGACTGGCTTTAACTCGAGCGGACAACTCGAGCCGAAGAGTGTCAGTGCACCGGTAGCATGGCTTTCCGGCTTAATTGACAAAACTCTCCGCCTAAACATGTGTGACTATAAAATCCTTCACCGGGTGCCAAGCACCACAGCTATCTTGAGAAAAACGGGCTATGTCCAGCAAATGCCCGATATTATATTTCAAAAGACTCAGAAGAGAAAAAATGGGTATCGGCACAATTTATATACAATTCACAAAATATCAAAGCGGTAAAGCAACATTTAGCATATCAAATATAAACATGTAATAAAATCAGATAATAAATAAGCCAAATAAAATAATTATTCAAAGCTCGAATTCTTAAACCCTGAACCAGTGGTTCTGGGTTTGTGTCCCCAGCAGAGTCGCCAGAGCTGTCACACCTCCTTTTGGCGCGCCCACTACCCGGGGGTAGAGGCGTAATGGAATTTTTCCAATTTAAGTGACAATATTCGAAACGGGATTATTCTATTTATTTCAGAGTCGCCACTTGGAATAAATTAAGGTGTCCCAAGTCACCAATTTATTTAAATCCCGAATCGAGGAAATTTCGACTTTCCAATGAAGTCTGCGAACCAGAAATTCTAAGTAAGGAATTCTGTTGACCCGAGGGAAGGTGTTAGGCACCCCCAGATCCCGTGGTTCTAGCACGGTCGCTTCAATTATTATAGATGGCTAAAAAATTCCTGATTTTATACATGCTTATAAATTATACGCTCTGATTAAACTTTAAACCGCTCTATTAATTTGAACCATACCAAAAGAAAGACTAATTACAACATAGACGCGGACTTTTGACAAATAAGTAAATCAAAAATGTGCCCGGATTACTTACTTCAAACTATGCCAATTAAAACAATTGTTAGACTAGGCAAAAACGATTTATTTAAGAGTATATCCCTTAAGGTTATTTCCAATTAAAACCTATACAAAATGATATCTTATTTTTGCAGTTTGTTGACTTAGGAGCAAAGATTGCCTAAAAATAAAGTGTAAACTAGTAAAGAATTAATCAACTATGCCGGATGTGAGTATTTCATCATGGTTCATTACTTGGCCTAAGATTATCTATAATATGGTGCGTCCCAATTTATTTATTTATTTATTTATTCTTTTTTTTTTACTTGGCTAACACGATAGAATACCTAATGGTAATCTTAAAACCCCTTGTTGAAATTCTAGCGTCTATCCTATAAACAACTATGACTTAAAATGCAAACGACTATGACTTAAATATCAAAGACATGAATCACTTAACAATCCTAAATACTTCATCATTTAAGGAAATCAAATAAAGCTAAAGGCCTAACATATGAGTTCCTTCAAGTTCTAGTTTACAAAACTATCTACAAACTTAACTCAAATCAATTCCAATTATATAACAAGATACGGTAAAACCACACTATTAAATCATAGAACAAAAACTAAACAAAAGGAAAGAAAAGTAAACTATTCTGCTTCAACATCTTTATATCAACTTCCTTTGTCAATTTTCAATCGTTCTCGGCCAATGTGGTTACAAGAATATACCTGGAATTCAAAGCAAAATGAGAGGATCAATGACTTATTTGACAGTGAACGCAGCAGCAAAGCAAACAACAACAGTAGATTCCAAGCAAAATCAGTACAGCACCAGACCAAACTTAAGCAAACAGTTCAAACTTCCCCCAGAATGCACTCCCAATGGCAACCCAGAATCAATTGCAAACAAACAAACAACAGTCGCCAAAACCCAAAAGACCCTGATGAACTTGAGCTTAACTAGAAAAAGGGGCTGACAGTTATCAGAATCAAACTAACTCACTCGAATTGAATCAAAAGGACCCAAATGGAGCAATGAGACCTAATGTATTCTAGGATTTTTCACAGATATTGAACTTAAAAGGATTGAACTCTCAAAAATCTCTCACAAAGACTGTTTTTTTCAGGTCTCTCAAGCTGATCCTTCTTAAAGCTTTTTTCTTTTTTCTTTTCAGTCCTATTGCTAGTGTATCTCTGTTTTTCTCTCTACTTTTCCAGTGTTTTCGAAAATCCTAAGCTCTCTCTGTATCCGTCCTCCCAGTGAATATCCCTCCCTCTACTTATAACAGAAAGGCTCCCAGGGACACTTCAACAAATTAAAAATAGAACTCTGCATATCCTCCTTCTGTCCAGCCCATAATATTCTCACTGTTAACCCACTACCCAATGTCTTCCCCCTTTTCTTTATTCAAAAAGTATGGCAGATTATTGTTTAATCATTTCTTATTAAGTTTTGGCTTAAATTAACCCATCACTATTAGACAGATTCAACAGTTAAGTGGTCCACTAGCATTCATCTGACAAGCCAACTCAAAACAACACATTTTCAAAACTTACATTCCTAATCACCCTTGACACCTCTGTCAGAGGTGCAACTGTAACCAATTCTAAACTAATCAAACTTAATCAGCTATTGAGGCAGATGATGGAAGCCAGTGAGACAACAATGCCTTTAAACTGTCTTGGAAAACATAGGAACTCAGGGATTTGACGAATGGTGGTCACATGATCAAACTAATTCATTGGTATTACTGCCTAAGGCATGAAACTATTATTGTGCGATTCAGGTATTCACATATACTAAACTAACTGACGACATTTAATCAATCGACTATATGAGCCATAACAAACAACAATAAACAGACAGGCCACCAAATGACTTTGGCGGCTTTAGGCAAAACAGGGGATCAAAGTGAATTAACATGTTTCAACGATCATAATCGAATTGAAATCATGGTTTAACGCAATACAATTGACGAACATAAAAAGGAATTGACCAAATAAAAGGCCATTTGGAGACGGGAAAAATAGATTTGAAAGACGAAAAAAATAAGAAACTCCGGAGAGACATATTATACATGTAGCCAAATATTACTAAAAACATAACTAGAACAAAAAATAAAAGGAAATTTACCTCGGGAACCAAAATGAACCAGGTTCGAACTTGGTTTGGAACTATTGAGGCCAAACGGGCTTTAATCGAGATATTCTCGATTGAGAACACCTAGACTAAAGTCCCTTGGACCTCAATTGATGACTAAATTAGCTCGAATTGGGCTTCTTGAAAATTAGGGTTCTTGGGGCTTCGGATTTGGGGCTTGAGTGGTTCGGGCTTGATTCGAACCGGGCTAAGGTTGGTAGGGGTATGAGGGAGGTCTAGGGATGCTATGGTGTGAGTTTGGAACGATTTGGCATAGGTTTGGTTTTAGCTCGAATCTTCAAATGAAGATCCGAGAAGACGGGGAATGATTCGAGGGAAACGGTTTGTGGATTTGGACTCAGGATGTTCGGAAGGTCATTTGGTGTTAAGATGGAGAGGTTTGGCCTACCAGAACCGCCGTGAGGTGATTTCCGGTAGGCGAAATGCGGCGAGGGACGGTGGGGGTTCAGCCGTCTCTATGAGAGACGATGAAATGGGAGGTCTGGCTTAAGAGGGGGCTGGGTAGGCTTTTTAGACTTATATACCAACATGGGAAATAAATCCTGGCTGTTTGATCTGGTGAGATCAACGGCCTGGATCATTTCACTTATCCAAACGATACCGTTTGGTCATCATTGAAGCCGGGTTGTCTGTGGGTGGATTGGGTCGGGCTACGTAATGGGTTGGGGGATGGTATCTCCTCCGTTGGATTGAAGATGGTTCGACGGACACGATTGAACGCCCTGAAACGATGTCATTTGGACGCTTATGGAACATACTGGGCCGTTTGATCCTGCAGGATCAACGGCCTGGATTTGTTCTAGCTCAACGGTGTCGTTTAGGCATCTAAAAGCGTTGGTCCATTTGGACAGGGCATAGACAGCCCTTTTGGGCTGCGATTTATTTGCAAAAACAGCCCTTTTCCTTCTTTCCTTCACTAAACCAACATTAAAATTAAAGCCACTTTAAACAAATTGAAAGAAATAAAATCACACGACTATTGATTCCTACACAAACCATTAACGCGAATTAAAATTTAACTAAAATCGCCTAAAGCAAAGAACAAGGATGCGCATTTTTGTAGTTTTTTTCTCTTTTTAAACGCTTTATGATTAATAAATTCCTATAAACTCAACATTGATTCCTACACGCCTACGAAACATATTTTGTATTTTTTGATTGATGTAACAGGTAAAACACATGCAGACAAGTGCTAACGCCAAAGAAAAACAACACAAAATCCGCAAAAATCAAAACACAAGACTATTTTAGTTTTTTGGGAGTAATTGTCGTGGGGGCAAAAATCACGTACTCACAAGTACTAAAGAACATTTTAGTACTACGTTAAAGAAAACATCTATAAAATTTTAAACAAAGTTGAAATTCTTACTCTTCTTTAAAGTCTTAATTTGTATTTAGTACATATAAAGCTACAACTAAATTAAGTTAAATATATTTTACCTAAATATTAGGAGTTACTAATATTTCAAACTAATTGAATTAATTTTTAAAATATTAAATAATAAGAAAATAATTAAATAATAATTTTTAAAAATATAAAATCTAATTTTAAAGTGTTAAAATAATAAGGAAAAGTTTAGGTGAATATTTTTGTTTTACATGATAGTAAAGTGGTGAGGTGTGATCTTTAATTTATTTATTTTTACTTCGATGTGAGTAATTGATTCCTTTACGAATTTCTCAAAGAAAATTGATTGATGTTAGTTTAGATTAGGTTTCCTAAAATAAGTTCGTCCAATATATATCAAAGTTTAACATTTTTTTCTTTAATTGGTTTATTTTCATTAGATGATAATGGGCCATAACTTGGTAAAAAATGTATATTTCTCCTATATACGGGAGGAGAGCCAGTTCGCAATTGCGAGTTCGCATCGGTTGCCTCGACACAACATTTTAAAATGGGACTTAAACCATTTATTTTATTTTATCTCTACACTTGGGTGATTTGGGAGCTTTCAAAGAGGAGATTTCAACAAAGCATTGTGAGGTAAGTTATTTCTACTTAATGTGAGTTTAATACTTGGGTTTTGGTAGATTAACACATAAAAATTAGTGAACAATCATGGGATTAGAGCAAAACCTAGAGTTTTGATAAAACTTAGATTTTACCATAAAATTTGTTATGGAATGAAGTAGAAATCATATATTGTTGATCCTTAGGCTATAGAGAACAACTTTATTCGAAAAAATTCGGAATCCAAACATGTGGGCCTGGGGTCGAATTTTAGGAACTTGTGATTCGGGTTGGGACATTAATTTAATAGTTAGAATTCATTGTATTAACTAGTTCCTACCTCTTTGAAATAGTTTTGGATCGTTGGGCTTCAAATTTGAGGGTATGGGCGCGTTCTTGATATTGGAAGTATGCGTTGGAGCGATGTGAGTCTCATATCTAACATTGTAAGAGAGAATTGTCCCTATAAGTATAATAATTGAATAATTTTTCACTAAATGCAGGGGCTACGTACGCACTATGTGACGGGATTTCGTTGCGTAGCCACTATTATACTTAAGTTCGGATAATCTAGGACCCAAAAATATGCTTTATGTGATATTCTCGTGACTTATCAGTTAATTTGGATTGCTTAAACCATGTTAAATGTGAAAAATGAAATTAATACGGGAAACATCACTTTCTTGATCTTTTAAAGAGGAGTTGAAATTTCTGTAAGTAATTGCTCCCTGACATATTCTTGTCTGCCTGTTGTTGTGTTTAATTACATTTGACCTCGTCGCATGTATGATTCGCGAGCGGGGTAATAGATGAATCTATAATTTGCGTTGTTCGATCCTTCAGCAGCGCATACTTTATTTTATGTTGGATCGGACCGTACGACCTCGACACTACTTGCGCTTGCTTCTTGCTCGGAATATTTTTGTGGACTGAACTTTGTTGCCCTTAAAAGTAAATTTCTAACTATGATATTATCTAGGAGAGGACTTGTTACTTGCTATAAATTATTGATCATTTGTGCTGTTCATGCTTAGTATAACACTTTCTCATATTCGTTGACCCTTGTAAGTGTCAAGTCGACCTCTCGTCTTTACTTCTTCGAGATTAGACAATATACTTACTGGGTACATATTGTTTATCTGCTCATACTACACTTCTGTACTTAATTGTACAAGATGTGAGACAGGTACATCTAGTTACCAGGCTGGTGCATACTTTTGACCCGGTCCGAGATTTTTACGGTGAGTTGCTCCCTTCCTATGTCGTTCAGCAGCCCGATGGAGTCTTTCCTTACTTTTGGTTGTCCATTCTATTTCAAACAGTAGGATATGTTTATTCTTCTTGTATATTCTACTAGATGCTCACATACTTGTGACACCAGGTCTTGGCACACACATTAGTCGATATTTTTTTGTTGGGATTGGATCACTATTATGGTGCGATGTTAATTATCGTTTGTTTTAAATTCAAACTTAGAGATTCTGGTAATTGTTTTGTAAAAAATAAAACTGGAACTTATTAATATATCCGCGTTGGCTTGCCTGACAACGGTGTTGCGCGCCATCATGAACTGAGGTGAAATTGGGTCGTGACAGGGCAGAAGGGCGAAGCTAGAAGCCTGACTACGGGTTCGACAGAACCTAGTAACTTTTGTTCAAACAGTGTATTTGTGTTAAATATTTTATTAATTATGTACAAATATTAAATTTAGAACCTAGTTATCGGTACTTGAAATTGTCGTTCTACGACCCATAACCCATAAAGTCAAAATCTTGGCTCGACGATTAGTTGCTATACAATTTATCAACCAAAAATCAAAATATGGACGTAAAACTTATTTTTCCTACCGACCTTTAGGTTTATGTCGTACTTTTCCATTTCTTCTGCCCAATTAATTTGTACAAAATATCAAGTTTATCCCTCTCAAACCTTTTGTAGCATTTAATTTTGCCAACTTTAGATTTTGTCTCATATCTACTAAATGAAAATTGATCTAACAATTCTAGGAAGAAACAATTACACTGTATATCACCCGACCTAGTTCTATAACCATAAAGAGCCCATATTTTGGGATTTTACATGCTGGGGCCCATATTGTATATATCATAAATTAAAAATTTCAATCTTTAACCTAAATAATCTTCACTCATCTCTTCTACATTTTCTCATCTTCTTCTCTCCACTCGAGTAGCCACCTCTCCTAAGTTTGTTGTAAAGTCAAGATTTTGATATCCAAACAAAAAAATAAGTTGTGGGAGTTAGAAGCTTTTCAGATCTGAAAATTTATGAAAGAATCATGCTCACATTCGAGTGAGTGCTATTGAAATTAATTGATAATAGTCCAAGAAGCTTCAACCTAGAGATTTGATTCAGTTGGACTACTTTACAACTCTTTGAGAATGAATTTGGTGAGGTAAAATTGGGGAAAGCACTGCGTTCTTGATTTTTGTTGAAATTTCTTCAAAATAGAAGTTCTAGACTGAGATTTTAAGCCTATTGTAATTTATGAGTTTTTTTAATAGACTTGAGGAAGATGTATTTTGATGGAAAAATCAAACGGGTGTTGATTAATATCGGTGAAATTATTTGGGTAAAGCTAAAAATATTAAGAAAACTTTTAGTAACTTGAATCTAGAGTACTGGGTTGATTGAGTATAATTAAAATTGGTTTTGAGAATCATACCAGTTGAAAAAAGAAATTTAAGGTGAAATTCAATTTTCGTATACAACATTATACATCATTATATAATATTATACAACATTATACAAAAATATAATAAGTGTATAATATTGTATAATATTGTATATTAGGTGTGTAAATAGTGTATACACCATTATTCTTTCTATTCGTGATTTCTGTTCGACTTCGGTGCTGTGGTTTTTCTCTTTGAAGTAAGTTCACCTTTCACATATGCAGATAAAACTAATTTTACTTTTTTGTTTTGGTGAAATAGTAGAATAAATTATTATACATTTCTTATACGATTTTAAACTAAGTTATACATTTTTATACATGTACAACATATGTGGACTTAAAACTGATATTAAATTTTTTCTTACTTTTTCTTGAACAATCTATGTATAAAATCAATTTTTTGTTGATTTCTCTGCCAACTTGCGAATTTGTAGCAATTTTTTTCAATTTTATTTTTCATTTCTTTTGTTTATGCTATTTATAACTTGGGACAGAAAAAAATTTAGATTTTTTTTAAGTTGCGTTATAATCGGTTTGCATTGTTGTAATTGCAATAGGAATGTATATGATCGATTTAAGTTGGTTGTGTACAAAGAATAAAAAATTATATATATGTCTGTAAAGTTAAATCCAGACATGATGTCATATTATGAGATTTTTATGGGCTATACCGATGAAAACTTAAAATGATGGCTATACGGGTGAAAAGTAAATACACTAACGGTACTTTTATGCAATTATCCGATGCAAATAAAAATAAAAGGAACATATATAATAGAATATCAATTAGGATAAGTGATAAAGTTTGACTAGGATAAGCTTAATGTTTTGATGCAATAGTTTATATGAAAGAATAAATGCCATATAAGGATATACTGAAGAGAACATAAAAATTTTGGTTCATTTTAATTTAACTTGACCAATTAAATTCATTGTTCGTAGGTGGACAATGTTTATAAGAAGCTACCTACCCACCCCGATCGAGATATTTTGTTGATATTAAGTTCAATACGTTTGTGATAGTAGGAGTTAGGTATGATAATAATTTTGGGTATAAAATTATTATCGAAATAACATATAGTGTTATAGATTTATGATGGTAATATTAGCAAACTTATAGTTTTCATGAAATTTTATAGTACTAATGATTTGATACAGTTATATGAGTGTTGGTAAAAGCAATAATATAAAGTTAAAAATGGAGATAATTGTGAAGAAAGATAACTTCCATCCAAAGATGAGTTAGGAAATCATATTTTCGCCTTTTGGTAAAAATATTTTAGCTACAACTAAACAACGAAAAATAATTTATTTTCCTGCTGTTTGCAATGAAATTTTTGCGGAAAAAAAAAAACTACAATCACAATATAAATATAAAAAAGTATAATTTTACTGGTAAACAATGTTTATTTCCTAAATTCTTCGTTCCTGATTATCTCCAAGGTTCGAGGATTTGAGCCGCATGTTTCTCGAACGTAGAATGGCACGAACTTCCTCGGAATGTATTTAATCTCAATAAATGAATCTTCTTGAAGTATTTGATCAAGATGTATCTGACTATTTCTTTATCTCATTGCGAGTATTCCATGACTATATGGAATTTTCGAGATAATCTCAATTTTCGAGATCCTTTTTTGAGAATATGCAACTCTTTTTATAGGAGGGATCTAGGGTCGATAAAACAGTTTCACGATCCGGATTTCCACCCTCGGGAGTCATGATGGCGGTTACTAGTGAAAGCTAGATAAGTCAGTTACTCCGATTCAATTACCCTTTTCAAGTTTTTAATTCCTTATAATTTCAAAAAACATATCAAAATATCGTAAATAACAATATCAAAAGCAATGCGGAAGACGAAATCAGATAATATTAACTTAATACAAATTGCGGAAGTCTAAATACAACTCTCCTCAGAATTTTGTGTCACAATGTCACAGACCATCTACAAGAACTACAAACAAAGTCTGAATAAAAATACATGAATCTGTCTCAGAATAAGTAAAAACATAAAGAAAATGATAGAAGGGGACACCAAGGCCCACAGACATTTGCAGGACTACCTCGGTCTCAGCCGATGGACTGAAGGCAACAACCTCACTATGGTCCAAACTCTCCAGTACCAGTATCTGCACACAGCACATAATGTAGTATCAGCACAACCAACCCCATGTGCTGGTAAGTATCGAGCCTAACCTCAGCAAAATAGTGAAGAGGCTCAGACAGGACTACCAAATAAACATGTGCAGTTATATCAAATACATCGAGTAATAACAACAGAACTAAAAGTTAAAGTTGGTAAGGGAAAATATAATGTGGGGGATAACAAGTACAACAGAATTCCAGTAAAGAAGCATAAAGTACACCAAAATTTAGCTATAAGCAAGAGTAAGGAGAATAATACAAGTGCACGGCATCACCCTTCATGCTTTTATTCCCGTAATCACCATAAGAATAAATATAATCGGCACGGCATCACTCTTCATGCATTAACACTCATATCATGGCACGACATTATACATCGTGCGGCACGTCATCACCATTCATTCTTTGACCTCACATATCAGTATGGCATCACCCTTCGTGCATTAACACTCTCAAACTCACGCACGACATTACCCTTCGTGCTTTACACTCTTCTTCACCCAAGCAACAATCACAAAGCAATTTGGGCAAGGGAATCAATAATATCACAATAGAATCCTGCTAAGAAAACAATAGTTTAACAATAATATCCTGGCAAGGGAATCAATATCAATAACAATAATATCACGGCAAGGGAAACAATATCATAAGCAGAAATATCCCAGTAAGGGAGACAATATCATAAACCTCTTCTCTTTTCCAAAATTCTTTACAACTCAATTATCAACTTCAGCCAACGCTCTACAATTTTCAATCACCAATAATACTTTCCAAGCCTTGTTCAACAATAGAAATCATCATATAAAGCTTGAACAATAAGAAACGAAGTCACACTAATCATAGTATAAGACTCACGGGCGCGCTTGACACCGACGTATAGATACTCGGCACCACACCTATACGTCATACTCAAAAATTAACAAATAGAAAATAAGACACATCTCCTAATTCCTCAAGCTAAGGTTAGACCAAACACTTATATCAACTTCCACAGCCAAACTCAAGCCTCAAACATCGCTTTTCCTTTAGAATTCACCTCCAAATTACTTGTATCTAGTCCAAATTAATTTAACAATATCAATAAATGCTAAAGAATTCATACCCAATGCTTAATTATAGGTTTTCAATCATTTTTACCAAAAGGTCAAAAATTGACTCCAAGCCCGCTTGGTCAAAACTCGAGGTTCAGACCAAAACTCCATCACTCATTCACCCACGAGCCCAAATATGCAATTAGTTTTTAAATTCCACCCCAAAATGAGGTCTAAATCCCAATTTATCAAAAAGCCCTAACTCTACCCAAATTCCTAATTTCTACCATAAACCCCTAGATTTTCTAATAAAGATTAATGAAATGCAATGGGAAATCGAAAGAAAAAGATTTAGAATTATATACCAATGCGTAGGGGAAGAAATTGTTCCTTGAAAACTGCCTCAATGCTCTCTAGTTGTGAAAATATGAAATTATGGACAAAATCCTAATATTGCTACTATTTTTAATTCGCTAGACAAGTCTTCTTCGCATTCGCAAAGGGCCTGTCGCATTCGCGAAGGATCAGACCCACTTGCCTTCGTATTCCCATTTGGGCTCGTACTCGCGGAGCTTTATCTCCTGAAGACTTTGCATTCGCGGGCCTGTGGCCGTGTTCGCGTAGAACAAAAATCCCTTTTCCCCCAGTTCCAGCCAAAAAGCCTTCGCGTTCGCGATAGCAGGTCCGCACTCGCGAAGGGTAGAATCCCCAAGGTTTCGCGTTCGCGACCTAGTTCTCGCGTTCGCGTAGAAGGAATTTTGCTTTAGCCTGACTTACCTTTTGCGTCCGCGAGAGCCCTTCTGCGAACACGAAGAACAAAGTTTTGGCATACCAGAAACAGAAAACCTGCAACTTTTCAAAGTGTAAAAACATCCCAAAACCTATACAAAACTGACCCGAGCCATCGGGGCTCCAAACCAAACATGCATACTAACTCAAAAATATCATAGAGACTTACTCAAGCGGTCAAATAGCCAAATTAACATATTTAAGAAAGAATTTAGTATCAAAATCAAAGAAAAATCTCAAGAACACGTAAGTGTCAAATCTCACAACTGAGGGTCCGATTCACGTAATTTCAAGTCCGTTTCTTACCAAATTTTACAGGCTTAACCTAAACACAATATAAAACCTGTACGAGGCTCCGGAACCAAGATACAAGCCCGCTACCATCAATTTTAAATAAATTCAAATTTCTAAAAACTCTTAAAATTTCAGTTAAATAATTTTCTTTAAAAATTTATTTCTCGGGCTTGGGACCTCGGAATTCAATTCACATACGTCCAAGTCCCACATTATTATACAGACCCTGCGGGAGCGTCAAATCCCGAGGCTGGGTCCGTTGTGATGATCCAAAAGTTAATCACTTATTTTAGAAATAAATTATATGTTCTGAGGCCTACCCTTCTATTTGTCTTACCTCAATTTGTGTGCACAGTCTGGGTGTGTATTCGAGAGGACGTTATGTGAAAATCTATGAAAAATGATGAATTTTACTTTTAAAATAAATTTAAGTTGACTTCGGTTAACATTTTGGGTAAACAACCCCGAACCCATTATTTTGACGGTTCCGAAGGGGTCCATAGGAAAATATAGAACTTTTTCGTATGCACAGAATCAAATTCCGAGGTCCTAAGCCCGAGAATAAATTTTTAAAGAAAATTGTTTTATGGAATATGTATGAGTTTTTGGAAATTTGAATGTTTTCGAAATTGCTGGTATCGGGCTCATATCTTGGTTTCGGAGTCCGGTACAGGTATTATATGGAATTTAGATTGAGCCTATAAAATTTAGTAAGAAACAGACTTGAAATGACGTAAATCGGACCCTCGGTTGTGAAATTTGAAACTTAAGTGTTCTTGAGATTTTTCTTTGACTTTGATGCTAAATTCATTGTTAAAGGTGTTAATTTGGCGATTTGATCACACAGATAAGTTTATATGATGTTTTTGGTTAGTATAAATATTTGGTTTGGAGCCCCGAGGGCCCGAGTGAGTTTTAGATGGATTTTGGGATGTTTTTATACTTAGGAAAAGTTGCATAAATGATGCTTCTGATGCACAGACCTTCTGTGTTTCGCAATCGAGAAAGGGAAATTGTGGGTGGGGTGATTTTTCTCAAAGAGAACGCGAAGTAAGGGGCGCGAACGCGGAGCATTAGGGGTTTCTCTATGTGAACGCGGCCCTTGTTCGCGAACGCGTAGTATAAAATGGGGGCTGACCTAGGATGTGGTTGTTTTTCTATGTGAATGCGTACAGTGGTCCATGAACGCGAGGGTCAGGAGTCCTACCTTTCGCAAAAGCATGGGATGACTCGTGTTTGCGTAAGTCCACTTATGGCAGCTCTTCACGATCATGACGGTGCTATTGCGGTTGTGATGTACACTGTTTCCAGCTCTTTAAACAGTAATAGAAATGAGAATAAACCATTTTCTCGCATCTCCTTCCCCAAAATCAAAACCAAGGCAATTTTTGAAGAGAAAAATCAACACCAAATCATAGTTATGTGTTCCTAAACCCATTTTCTTTATTTTCCATCAACACTCATTAGATTTCTAGGCCTAAATATCGTACTTTCATGGTGGAATTTTGGAAATTTGGGTAGATTTAGGGCTTTTTGATTAATTGGGATTTAGACCTCGTTTTGGGATTGAATTTCAAAACTAATTGCATATTTGGGCTCGTGGGTAAATGGGTGATCGGATTTTGGTCCGAACCTCGAGATGTGACCAAGCGAGTCTGGGGTTGATTTTAGCTTTTTGGGAAAAATGATAGAAAACCTATAATTAAGAATTGGGTACGAATTCTTTAGCAATTATTGATGTTGTTAGATTAATTTGGACTAGATACAAGTAATTTGGAGGCGAATTCTAAAGGAAAAGCAGTGTTTGAGACTTGAGTTGGCTGTGGAAGCTTGAGGTAAGTGTTTGTTCTATCCTTAGCTTGAGGGATTAGAAGTTGTGTATTATTTGCTATGTGTTAACTTGGAGTACGACACATAGTCATGGTGAAGAGTATCTATACGTAGGTGTCAAGCATGCCCATGAGTCTTGTATTGTAATTGTTATGACCCCATTGTGGTTTATTCGTGCTTTATATGCGGATTATAATATTGTTCCCTTACCAGGATATTGTTATTATATTATTGTTCCCTTGCCAGGATGTTGTTGTTATATTATTGTTCCCTTGCCGGGATGTTGTTATTATATTGTTCCCTTGTCAGGATGTTGTTGTTATATTATTGTTCCCTTGCCAGAATGTTGTTGTTATATTATTATTCCATTGCTGAGATTATTTTATAATTGGTGTTGATAACTGCAATGGGAGCGGGTTGCACGCCCGCAATGGTAATATATGAAATGGGAGCGGGTTGCACACCTACAACAGTACTATATAAAATAGGAGCGGGCTTCACGCCTGCAACAATATTATATGAAATAGGATCATGTTGCACGCCTGCAACGGTATTACATGTGTACGTGTTTCTTATTTCCTTATCTTTTGCTGGTAATTGATTTATGGCATTTCTTACATTTCTCTATTGGTATTATGCTATTATGTGCTAATCCCTGCATCATGTTTCCCCCACCCAACTTTAGCTGCAATTATCTGCTTTTATTTTCTGTTGTATATGATTTAAATGCACAGGTTTATATTAGTAGTCTGATCCGAGCCTCATCACTATTTTGTCGAGGTTAGGCTAGGAACTTGCCGGCACATGGGGTTGGTTGTGCTGATATTACAATCTACACTGTGTGCAGATACAGATACCGGAGCTTTTGGACCGCAGTAAGGGTGTTGTCTTCAGTCCATTCAAGCGACCCGAGGTAGTCCTACAGACATCTGCAGGCCCTGGCGTCTCCTCCTATCATTTCTATTTCTATTTTCTTTTACTTATTCAGAGATAAATTTGTGTATTTCTATTCTGACCTTATTTGTATTATTCTTAGATAGTTTGTGACTTGTGACACCAAATTCTGGGTAGTGTTGAACTTCAAATTATGAAGAAATGTCTGGTTAAACTATTAAGTTTTCGTCTTCCGTATTTATAGTTAATTAATTTATTCCACTATTTAATCACTTATTACTTTGAATTTTTGAATATTCTTAATAAAAAGGGTAATGAATTTATAATATTCGGCTTACCTAGCTTTCACGAGTAAGCGCCATCACCATTCCCGAGAGTGGGAATTCCGGATCGTAACAAGTTGGTATCATAACTCTAGATTACATAGGTCTCACAATTCACGGACAAGCTTAGTAGAGCATGAGGGATTGGTACAGAAAAGTCTGTATTTATCCCCTAGAGGCTACAAAGTTAGGAAAAACTTCACATCTATTCTTTTCTGTCATGTGGTTTGGTTTCTCAATGCTAATTGAATTTCTAATCTGTTATTTCACAGATGGCGAGAACACACACTTCCTCATTCGCTAATCAGCAGCCCGGTCCCCCAACAGTAGAAACTCTCATGAGGGGTAGAGGATGAGGTCGGGGTAGGCGAAAAGCTCATCCTAGAGCAGCAGCACCAGCGGCGAAGCCTCAGGTTGAGTTTGATGATGAGGTTCTGGCCCAGGTAGTTCTGGTGGGCTTAGCTCAACCCCCATAGGGGTTCATTGCTATCCCAATACTCCAGGATGCATTGGTCAATCTAGTGGACCTTATAGAGCGTGTCAGTCGAGCATGCTTGCTTCTTGTAGCACCAGCCATCTCTCAGTCTGGAGGAGGAGTCCAAACTCCTACTACCTGCACTTCGGAGCAGATGGCTCCCCAGTTTCAGACTCCAGCAGCTCAGCCAGTTGGAGCAGTTCATCCGGGTGTGGTAGCTAAAATCGGTGATGGAGCAGCTATGTTTGTCGATGCCTTATGGAGATTGGACAGGTTTACCAAGCTCTTTACTACCACTTTCAATGGTGAATATTTTAAGGATCCTCAGAATTATCCAGACATTTGTTATGAGGTTCTCAAGAACATGGGGATAGTGGAGACCGATGGGGTCAACTTTGCTACTTTTCGCTTATCTAGATCCGCCAAGACTTGGTGGAGAGATTATTATTTGGCTAGACTAGTTGGGTCACCAGCTTTGACATAGGATCAGTTTTCTCAACTATAGAAGTTTCTTCCTATCACTCAAAGATAGATCTATCGGAGGCAGTTTGAGCGTCTCCGGTAGGGTTTTATGATTGTTTCTCAGTATGAGATGAGATTTATTGACTTGGTTCGTCATGCTCTTCTTATACTTCCCACAAAGAGAGAAAGAGAGAGTGATGAGGTTCATTGAGGGACTCATTCAGCCTACTCAATTTCTAATGGAAAAGGAGACGGGGAGTAAGATTTCCTTTTAAGGGGCGACTAATGTGGACAAGAAGGTTGAGATCGTTCTTTCACAGGGGGTAATCAGGGGTCTGACAAGCGGCCTTGTCATTCAAGCAGTTTCAGTGGTACCTCGTCTGGATTCAAGGATTCGTATGGTAGAGGCCATCCTCCCAGGTCTTTTCAGTCAGCACTTCAGGCTTCTCATAGTACCCCAGCCCCCCGTGGTTCTCACATGCAGTATTTTGATCAGCAGTCTTATAGTGCATCGCCAGCTCCTATCAGTGCACCTTCGCCTTAGAGTTTCCAGGGTTGTCAGTACCAGCAGCTGAGGGCTTGTTTTACTTGTGACGGCATGAGGCATATTGCTAGATTTTTGCCTTGAGCACCGAGCGGTTCTCAGCACCAGGGTTCCCGTGCAATGGTTCCGGGACCGAGTATTCTGCCACTCGCTCAACCAGCTAGTGGTAGAGGTAGAGGTACTAGAGGTGGAGGTAGAGGTATTAGAGGTGGAACTCAGGACACTAGAGGCGGAGGCCAACCAACAACAGGCCATCCTAAAGATGTAGTTTAGAGTGGGGCAACCCAGCCCTAATGTTATGCTCTTCCAGCTAGGCCTGAGGCTGACACATTTGCTGCAGTTATCACATGTACTATTCTGGTTTGTAGTAGGGATTCTTAGGTGCTATTTGATTCATGGTCTACATACTCATATGTTTCATCTTATTTTGCACCGTATATGATCATGCCTAGTGATTCTTTGAGTGCTCTTGTATATGTGTCTACACTAGTGGATGATTTTATTGTGGTATATCATCTATATCATTCATGTGTAGTTTTGAGTGGGGGTCTTGAGACCTGAGTAGACTTACTACTTCTGGATATGGTTGATTTTGATGTCATATTGAGGATGGACTAGTTATCACCTTACCATGTTATCTTGGATTGTCATGCCAAGACTGTGACCATAGCCTTGCCGGGGTTTCCTCGTTTAGACTGGTGAGGGAATCCTGATCCTTCTACTCATAGTGTCATCCCATATATGAAGGCTCGGCGTATGGTAGAGAATGGGTGTTTGCCCTATTTGGCATATGTTCGTGATTCTAGTAATGAGGTTCCTTCTGTGGATTTGTGCCTATTGTTCGTTAGTTTCTTGAGGTATTTTCTTTAGATCTGCCAGGTATGCCACCCGAAAGGAATATTGACTTCTGCATAGATGTGGCTCTCGGCACTCAGCCCATTTCTATCCCGTCATATCGTATGGCCTCGCCTGAGTTGAAAGAATTGAAGGAGAAGTGCAAGACTTTCTTGAGAAAGGATTCATTAGACTTAGTGTCTCTCCTTAGAGTGCACCGTTGTTGTTTGTTAAGAAGAAGGATGGATTGATGCGAATATGTCTAGATTACCTGTAGTTGAACAAGGTTACAATCAAGAATAAGTATCCATTACTAAGGATTGATGATTGTTTGATCAGCTTTAGGGTGCCAAGGTATTTTCGAAGATTGACTTAAGATCTGGCTAATATCAGTTGAGGATTAGGGCATCTGATGTCCCTAAGACAACTTTTCACACTCGGTACATGCATTATGAGTTCTTGGTGATATCATTAGGGTTGACAAATGCCTCAGCATCTTTCAGAGATTTGATGAACCTAATGTTCAAGCCTTACTGGATTTATTCGTGATAGTCTTCATTGATGACATTTTGTATTCACGCATCTGAGAGTCGTTCTTCAGACTTTGAGATATAGTCAATTGTATGCTAAGTATTCGAAGTGCGAGTTTTAGTTAGGATCAGTTGCTTTCTTGGGTGATGTGGTTTTAGCAGAGGGTATTCAGGTAGATCCAAAAAAGATAGAGATAGTCAAGGACTGTCCTAAACCCATATTAGCTACAAGGATCTGTAGATTCTTAGGTTTGGCAGGCTATTATCATCGATTTATGGAGGGGTTTTCATGTATTGCATCCCCGATGAATAGGTTGACCCAGAAGGGTGCCTAGTGCAGGTGGTCGAACGAGTGTAAGGTGAGATTTTAGAAGCTCAAGACAACTTTGAGTACGGTGCCAGTGTTAGTTTTGCCCACAGGTTCAGGTCCATATACAGTTTATTATGATGCATCTCGTGTTGGACTTGGTGCGATGTTGATCCAGGATGGCAAGGTCATTGCTTATGCTTCACGTCAGTTGAAGAATCATGAGAAAACTATCTGGTCCATGATTTGGAGTTAGCAGTCTGTCACGACCCAAATCCGGTCGTGATGGCGCCCAACAATCAAGCTAGGCCAGCCAGACCAATAATTTTTGATTTCATCTAAAACCAGTCCCAAATGGACAACCCAAGAAGAATATATGAGTTTAAGAACTCCAATAATAATAATAATGAACAAAATACTGACACTCCCAAAGATCCGGAGTCACAAGTTTAGAGCCTCTAACAAAACCCAACAGGAATAGAGAGTACTGTATAGAAATACTCAAGTCTGAATACAAAATACAAATAACAACTGGAAAGGAGAGGAGAAGCTAGGTTCTGCGAACTTAGGCAGCTACCTCAGCAACTTGATATGACACTACAAACGCTGGAATTGCCTGTCTACTGCTCCTGAGTACCTGAGTCTGCACACAAAAGGTGCAGGGAGTAGGGGTGAGTACTAAGTACTCGGTGAGTAATAAATATATACAAGTAGCTGAAAATAAGAAATCCACAGAATACCACATAATGAAGCTAAACTACAGTTTGAATATCCTACGAACTAGCATAAACAGTACAATACAGCTACTACAGAGTAATTCAACAAATAAAGATGCAATGCAAGCACATAACCGCTACGGCGTGTAGCCCGATCCAATTTAACGTCGACGGCGCTCACTGGGGGTGTGTACAGACTCCGGAGGGGCTCCTACAGCCCAAGCGCAATACTGCTGCGGCGTGCAGCCCGATCCTCATATCAACCACTGCGGCGTGCAGCCCGATCCCATACTCAGTCCACAATAAGCAAATAAGTCACAAAACAGTTCATTTTTCTTACTTCCAGTTTTCAGGTCATAATTTATGAAAAATAATTTAACTTTATTAAATTTGCAAAAGCCGGTGACTTAGCATTTTCAAAAAGGTGATTTCAACTTCCAGGACTAAGATCAGTGATTTAAGGAATTATAGCTATCACATAAATATTGTCCTCTAAGGACGCTACAGATCGGCACAAGGCCCCAAACAAGGCTTACGGCCCACAAATATATCAAATACAGTGTATTTCCAACACTAATAACATATTATTCATTTCCGGGATGGACCAAGTCTCAATCCCCAATCACAATCAATCCCGCACCTGCCACGGTGTGCGAGCCACGCCCTACTAGCGTCACAATGTGCTAAGCCGGGGTTTTCGAACCCTCAAGCTACCATATACACAAACTACTCACCTCTAGCCGGTCGTAGACTCGTCCGCGATGCCTTTTCCTTTGAATTTAGCTCCCTCGTGCGTAGAATCTAGTCAAACCACAATAATTATATCAAATACGGGTCAAAGAATCATAACCCATTTCAATTTACATGAAATTCGCATAAATACACCAAGTTGGCAAAACCCGACCCCGGGCCCACTGCTCGGAAAATTCCGAAATTAGTACCAACGCGACCCTCGTCTCGCCACGAGTCCGTGCATATAAAATTTATCGAAATCGGAGTTCAAATGGCCTTCCAAATCCAAAAATCCCGTTTTCAATACTTAGGCCACAATTCTTCAAAATTCTACCCAAATTCATGAAGATTGATGTTAATCCTACCATAAAATCATGTTTTTGAGTTAAGAATCTTACCTCTGACGAACACCCGATGACTTCTCAGTGATTTCCTCGAGTTTTCTTCTCTCTAGGGCTCAAAATTGTGTTTTGGGGGTGTAAACCCGTAAGCCCTCTGTTCTGTGATATAAATTCACTGCCAGAACATTTTGTTCTACGCGTTCGCGTGAGCTCCCACGCGTTCGCGATGAACAGCTCCCTTTTACTCTACGCGAACGCGACGACACCCACGCGTTCGCGATGCTCGACCCGAACTTACCCTACGTGAACGCGAACTCCTCCACGCGTTCGCGATGAACAAGATTTCCAGCCGCCTATTTTCCTTCTACGCGTTCGCAACTCCCAGTCACGCGAAGCGAAGCTTATCTCCCTCAGACCTACGCGAACGCGACCTCAGGAACGCGATCGTGAAGCACAAAGCTCTTGGCCTACGCGAACGCGACGCACCTGATCGCGAACGCGATGCATTGATACTCCTGGCCTTCGCGAACGCGGCCCATGCCACGTGAACGCGAAGGTCAAAATGACTGGGCAGAAACCTGCAGTTTTCTGCAGATTTTTGCCAAGTCCCATATGCCCGGTTGATGGTCCGAAATCATCCCGAGGCCCCCGGGACCCCAACGAAAACCACCAACGCACTCCAAAACATGATACGGACTTGTTCCAATCACAAAACACCATCCTAAACATCAAAATCACCATTTACACCCGAATTCAAGCCTAAGTTTCTTCAAAACTTTCAAAACTAACATTCAATCCAAAACCCGATCAAACGATGTCCGAATGACCTGAAAATTTGCGGACATATCCAAAATCACATAACGAAGCTACAGAAATTGTCGGAATTCCATTCCGACCCCCGGATCAAAATGTCACCTACCATCCGGTTTTCGCCAATTCAAGCCTAAAACTACACCGGACCTCCGAATTCAATTCCGATTGCTCTCCTAAGTCATAAATGATCCCCCGAAACTAGTAGAATCATCGGAATCCGATTCTGAACACTCTAACTCAATAGTCAACTCTAGGTTGACTTCCCATATTCAAGCTTCCTTCAAACATGCTATTTGTCTCATTTTCAACCCGAATCACTCCTAACTCACCCGATATACCCTAATACTGATATGAAAGCATAAGATATGTAAATGCAAGGTAACGGGGTGGTAATTCCCGTAACGACGGGCCGGGTCGTTACATTCTCCCCAACTTAAACAAACGCTCGTCCGCGAGCGGGTTAAGAAACATACCCGGAGCATCAAACAAGTGAGGATATCTGCTCCGCATCTCCTGCTCGGTCTCCCAAGTTGCTTCCTCCACGGGACGACCTCTCCACCTGCACTTTCACTAAAGCTATGTCCTTGGATCTCAGCTTACAAACCTGACGACCCAAAATGGCTATTGGTTCCACATCATAAGTCAAATCCTCATCTAGCTGTATCGTGCTGAAGTCTAACCCATGAGACGGGTCTCCGACATACTTCTGGAGCATGGATACATGGAACACCGGGTGAACTCACGACAAACCGGGTGGCAAAGCAAGCATATAGGCCACCTCCCCAACTTTCCTAAGCACCTCAAAAGGTCCAATGAACCTTGGGCTCAACTTTCCTTTCTTTCCAAACCTCATAACACCCTTCATAGGCGAAACCTTCAGCAACACTTTCTCACCTACTGAATAAGACATATCTCGGACCTTCCGGTCCGCATAACTCTTCTGACGCGACTGAGCTGTGCGAAGTCTTTCCTGAATCACGTTTACCTTGTCTAAGGCATCTTGGACTAACTCTGTCCCTAACAACCTAGCCTCGCCGGGCTCAAACCAACCGACTGGAGATCTATACTGCCTCCCATATAAAGCTTCATACGGTGCCATCTAAATGCTGGACTGATAGCTATTATTATAAGCAAACTCCGCAAGAGGCAAGAAATCAGCCCATGAACCACCGAAATCAATGACACAAGCACGCAACATGTCCTCTAATATCTGAATAGTATGCTCAGACTGCCCATCCGTCTGTGGATGAAATGTTGTGCTCAGCTCTACCTCGTGAACCCAACTCTCACTGAAATGTCCTCCAAAACTGAGAAGTGAATTGGGTACCTCTGTCCTGATATAATAGAAATAGGAACTCCATGCAATCTCACTATCTCACGGATGAATATCTCTCCCAACCGCTCTGAGGAATAAGTAGTACACACTGGAATGAA
Source organism: Nicotiana noctiflora (assembly GCA_032618575.1). Classification (NCBI taxonomy): domain Eukaryota; kingdom Viridiplantae; phylum Streptophyta; class Magnoliopsida; order Solanales; family Solanaceae; genus Nicotiana; species Nicotiana noctiflora. Next base: position 551,812 of record JASVEL010012972.1, read on the forward strand.
GTGAGCTGACTTGGTCAACCTATCTACCACCACCCAAACTGAATGGAACTTCCTCGCTGTCCGAGGGAGTCCACTGACAAAGTCTATAGTAATCCTTTCCCACTTCCACTCAGGAATATCAATACGTTGGAATACACCACCAGGTCTCTGATGCTCATACTTGACCTGCTGACAGTTAAGACACCGAGCCACTTGGCTCACAATATCTTTCTTCATTTTTCTCCACCAGTAATGCTGCTTCAAATCCTGATACATTTTCGCGGCTCCTGGATGAATAGAATACCGCGAGCTATAGGCCTTCTCCAATATCAACTCACGAAGACCGTCAACATTGGGCACACATATCCGGCCCTACATCCGCAATACACCATCACTATCGATAGTGACATAGCTGGCATCATCATGCTGAACGTTGTCCTTAAGGACACGTAAGTGTGGATCATCATACTGGTGCTCTCGGATACAATCATATAAAGAAGAACGAGCTACTACACAAGCCATCACCCGACTGGGCTCAGAAATATCCAGTCTCACCATTTGATTAGCTAACGCCTGAACATCAACTGCTAGGGGTCTCTCCCCAACTGGAATATACGCCAAACCGCCCATACTAATAGCCTTCCGGCTCAATGCATCAGCCACTACATTGGCTTTCCCGGGATGGTACAAGATAGTAATATCATAGTCTTTAAGCAATTCAAGCCATCTCCGCTGCCTCAAATTTAGATCTTTCTGCTTAAACAAGTGTAGAAGGCTGCAGTGGTCTGTATCACAAGATACACCATATAGGTAATGCCTCTAAATCTTCAAGGCATGAACAATAGCAACTAACTCCAAATCATGAACAGGGTAGTTCTTCTCGTGGGGCTTTAGCTGACGAGAAGCATACGCAATAACTCTACCCTCCTGCATCAACACACATCCGAGCCCAACTCTAGAGGCATCACAATATACCGTATATGACCCTGAGGCTGATGGAAACACAAGTACTGGAGCTGTGGTCAAAGCCTCTTTGAGCTTTTGGAAGCTCTCCTCGCATTCATCAGACTACACAAATGGAGCATTCTTATGTGTCAACTTAGTCAACGGTGAAGCAATATATGAGAAACCCTGAACAAACCGGCGATAATAGCCTGCCAAGTTGAGAAAACTCCGAATCTTTGTAGCTGAGGAAGGTCTGGGCCAATTCTGCACTGCCTCGACCTTCTGAGGATCAACCCGAATACCATCAATGGACACTACATGTCCCAGAAAACCCACAGTATCAAGCCAGAACTCACATTTAGTGAATTTTGCATAAAGCTTCTCTTCTCTCAACCTCTGCAATACCACTCTCAAGTGTTGTGCATGCTCCTCCTGGCTGCGTGAATATACCAGAATATCATCAATAAACACAATCACAAAAGAATCAAGGTACAGCCGAAATACACTATTCATCAAGTGCATGAATGCAGCTGGGGCTTTAGTCAGCCCGAAAGACATCACCAGGAACTCGTAGTGCCCATATCGTGTCCCGAATGCTGTCTTCATAATATCTGAGTCCCTGATCTTCAACTGATGATAGCCCGATCGAAGATCAATCTTAGAAAATACACTAGCTCCTTGGAGCTGATCAAATAGGTCCTCAATACGAGGTAATGGGTATTTATTCTTCACTGTTACCTTGTTCAGCTGCCTGTAATCAATGCACATTCTCATTGTGCCATCTTTCTTCTTCACGAACAATACCGGTGCACCCCAAGGTGACACACTCGGACGAATAAAACCCTTATCTAAGAGTTCCTGAAGCTGTTCTTTCAATTCTTTCAACTCCGCTCGTGCCATGTGATAGGGAGGAATAGAAATGGGCTGAGTGCCCGGCACCAAGTCAATACCAAAATCGATATCTCTGTCAGGCGGCATGCCCGGCAGGTCTGCTGGAAATACATCCGGAAACTCCCTCACAATGGGGACCGAATCAAGACCTGGGTGTCTCGGCCTCAACATTTCTAATGAAGGCCAAATAAGATAAACAACCCTTGCCAATCATTCGTTGGGCCTTTATATAAGAAATCACCCTGTCGGACACATAATCAGTCAAGCCACGCCACTCGATCCTCGGATTACCCGGAATAGCTAGTGTGACTGTCTTGGCATGACAGTCCAGAATCGCATGGTAAGGAGATAGCCAATCCATGCCTAGAATTACATCGAAATCTACCATGCCCGGTAGTAATAGATCAACTCGGGTCTCCAGACCCCCAATAGTATTAATACAGGATCGATATACCTGATCCACAACAACAGTATCCCCCACCGGGGTAGACACATGTACGGGCAAAGCAAGAATACCACGGGTCATACCCAAATGATGTGCAAAATAAGTAGAGACATAAGAATAGGTGGATCCGGGATCAAATAAGACGGAAGCATCCCTGTGGCAGACTGAGATAATACCTGAAATGACCGCATCTGAAGCACTAGCATCCTTCCTATCCGGAAGAGCATAGAAACGAGCCTGGCCTCCGCCAGTACGATCCTCGCCCCTAGGGAGACCTCTGGCCACCTGATCACCACTCCTAGCTGACTGTGCTGGTGCAGAAGAAACAGGAGCAGAAGACGAGGGCTGATCCATCTGCTGAGACCGCTTAAGAAGCCACTGAGGACACTCTCTCCTGATATGGCCAAACTCGCCACACTCAAAGCAATGGCCTGAAGCTGGAGGAAGGGACTACTGAGGACCCCTCATTGCAGATGAATCCCGAGCTAAAGAAGCAGGAGCAGAGCTCTGAGCTGGAAGAGCACTCAATGCAGGTTGACTGTACTGACGACTCTGCTGACCTTGATGACTCTGATGGCCTGACGACCACGATCTGCTGAAGCTCCACTGGACTCTGCACGTCCTGACTGAGGAGACCTGAAAGAACGACCCCTGCTATGCTGAGGCTGGCCCCAGACGGAGCACCACTGTAACTACCAGTACCGTGAGGCCTCTTAGCCTCCATCTCCTCACGCTCTCTGCGGCGATCTGTCTCAATGTGAAGGGCAGCATCAACCACCTCCTCAAAGGTAACTGTCGAAACTCTCTCCCCGGTCATCAATATGCGAATGGGATAAATAAGGCCATCAATAAATCTCTGAATCCTCTCTCTGTCTGTAGGAACCATCCACATGGCATGACGAGCCAGCTATGTGAATCTCATCTCATACTGAGTAACCGTCATGTCTCCCTACTTCAACCACTCAAACTGACGTCGCAGCTCCTCTCTCTAAGACTAAGGCACATACTTCTCCAAAAATACCGTGGAGAACTGCTGCCAAGTTAGGGGCACTGCCCCAGCGGGCCTACGCCTCTCGAAATTCTCCCACCACTGAAATGTTGCACCTTTGAACTGAAAAGTGGTGAATGAAACACCGCTGGACTCTGGAATACCCGCGGTGTGAACCATGCGCTGACATCTGTCAAGAAAACCCTGGGCGTCCTCGCCCTCAGCACCGCTGAATGTCGGAGGCTGTAGCCTCTCAAATCTCTCCAAACGACGCTGCTCATCGTCGGGCATAACTGGAACCATATAAGCAGGAGCTGGTGCAACGGGCGCAACTGGCTGAACTGGCTCGGGTGTGTGAGCCACGGGGGTCTGATTCCCTCCCCCTGCCTGTGAAGAAGATACTGCAGCAGTAGCTTCAACTACCTGAGCCAAGCCTGTGCACACTGATAAAATCTGAGCCAAGGTCTCCTGAAGACCTGGTATCACAATGGGCACTGTCGGTGCCTGAACCTGTGTTGCCGGAGCGTCTGCCGCTGGAATCTGGTCTTGAGCCTGGGCCAGTGGTGCAGGAATGTGACCCTGAGCCTGGTCAGCTGGTGGGTCAGCAGGTGCTGGTACTGCTGCCCTACCTCTACCACGACCACGGCCTCTGGGTGCCAATGGTGGTCGTCCGCCACGTCCGTTAGCTCGTGTTCTTGCCATCTGCGAGAGAATAGAATATAGAAAAATTTAATTTCATGATAACACAAATCGCACGATATGAATCCAAGAGATGTGAGGTTTTTCCTAAAGTTTCTGTAGCCCTTCGAGGATAGATACGGACGTCTACGTACCGATCCGCGAAAGCCTACTAAACCGGCTCATGACTCGCGAGTCATAATAACCTAGGCTCTGATACCAACTTGTCACGACCCAAATCCGGTCGTGATGGCGCCCAACAATCAAGCTAGGCCAGCCAGACCAAACAATTTAATTATCACCAATACCAGTCCCAAATGGACAACCCAAGAAGAATATATGAGTTTAAGAACTCCAATAATACTAATAATGAACAAAATATTGACACTCCCAAAGATCCGGAGTCGCAAGTCTAGAGCCTCTAACAAAACCCAACAGGAATAGAGAGTATCGTATAGAAATACTCAAGTCTGAATACAAAATACAAATAACAACTGGAAAGGAGAGGAGAAGCTAGGTTCTGCGAACGTAGGCAGCTACCTCAGCAACTCGATATGACACTGCAAATGCTGGAAATGCCTGTCTACTGCTCCTGAGTACCTGAGTCTGCACACAAAAGGTGCAGGGAGTAGGGGTGAGTACTAAGTACTCGGTGAGTAATAAATATATACAAGTAGCTGAAAATAAGAAATCCACAGAATACCACATAATGAAGCTAAACTACAGTTTGAATTCCTACTACGAACTAGCATCAACAGTACAATACAGCTACCATAGAGTAATTCAACAAATAAAGATGCAATGCAAGCACATAACCGCTATGGCGTATAGCCCGATCCAATTTAACGTCGACGGAGCTCACTGGGGGTGTGTACAGACTCCGGAGGGACTCCTACAGCCCAAGCGCAATACTGCTGCGGCTTGCAGCCCGATCCTCATATCAACCACTGCGGCGTGCAGCCCGATCCCATGCTCAGTCCACAATAAGCAAATAAGTCACAAAACAGTTCATTTTTCTTACTTCCAGTTTCCGGTTCATAATTTATGAAAAATACTTTAACTTTATTAAATTTGCAAAAGTCGGTGACTTAGCATTTTCAAAAAGGTGATTTCAACTTCCAGGACTGAGATCAGTGATTTAAGAAATTATAGCTATCACATAAATATTGTCCTTTAAGGACGCTACAGATTGGCACAAGGCCCCAAACAAGGCTTACAGCCCACAAATATATCAAATACGGTGTATTTCCAACACTAATAACATATTATTCATTTCCGGGATGGACCAAGTCTCAATCCCTAGTCACAATCAATCCCGCACCTGCCACGGTGTGCGAGCCACGCCCTACTAGCGTCACAATGTGCTAAGCCGGGGTTTCGAACTCTCAGGCCACCATATACACAAACTACTCACCTCTAGCCGGTCGTAGACTCGTCCGCGATGCCTTTTCCATTGAATTTAGCTCCCTCGTGCGTAGAATCTAGTCAAACCATAATAATTATATCAAATACGGGTCAAAGAATCATAACCCATTTCAATTTACATGAAATTCGCATAAATACACCAAGTTGATAAAACCCGACCCTGGGCCCACTGCTCGGAAAATTCCGAAATTAGTACCAACGCGACCCTCATCTCGCCACGAGTCCGTGCATATAAAATTTATCGAAATCGGAGTTCAAATGGTCTTCCAAATCCAAAAATCCCATTTTCAATACTTATGCCACAATTCTTCAAAATTCTACCCAAATTCATGAAGATTGATGTTAATCCTACCATAAAATCATGTTTTTGAGTTAAGAATCTTACCTCCGACGAATACCCAATGACTTCTCAGTGATCTCCCCGAGTTTTCTTCTCTCTAGGGCTCAAAATTGTGTTTTGGGGGTGTAAACCCGTAAGCCTTCTGTTCTGTGATATAAATTCACTGCCAGAACATTTTGTTCTACGCGTTCGCGTGAGCTCCCACGCGTTCGCGATGAACAGCTCCCTTTTACTCTACGCGAACGCGACGACTCCCACGCGTTCGCGATGCTCGACCCGGACTTACCCTACGCGAACGCAAACTCCTCCACGCGTTCGCGATGAACAAGATTTCCAGCCGCTTATTTTCCTTCTACGCGTTCGCGACTCCCAGTCACGTGAACGCAAAGCTTATCTCCCTTAGACCTACGCGAACGCGACCTCAGGAACGAGATCGCGAAGCACAAAGCTCTTGGCCTACGCGAACGTGACGCACCTGATCGCGAACGCGATGCATTGATCCTCCTGGCCTTCGCGAACGCGGCCCATGCCACGTGAACGCGAAGGTCAAAATGACTGGGCAGAAACCTGCAGTTTTCTGCAGATTTTTGCCAAGTCCCATATGCCCGGTTGATGGTCCGAAATCATCCCGAGGCCCCCGGGACCCCAACGAAAACCACCAACGCACTCCAAAACATGATACGGACTTGTTCCAATCACAAAACACCATCCTAAACATCAAAATCACCATTTACACCCGAATTCAAGCCTAAGTTTCTTCAAAACTTTCAAAACTAACATTCAATCCAAAACCCGGTCAAACGATGTCCGAATGACCTTAAAATTTGCAGACATATCCAAAATCACTTAACGAAGCTATAGAAATTGTCGGAATTCCATTCCGACCCCCGGATCAAAATATCACCTACCATCCGGTTTTCGCCGAAACTCAACCTTTGCCAATTCAAGCCTAAAACTACACCGGACCTCCGAATTCAATTCCGATTGCTCTTCTAAGTCATAAATGATCCCCCGGAACTAGTCGAATCATCAGAATCCGATTCCGAGCACTCTAACTCAATAGTCAACTCTAGGTTGACTTCCCATATTCAAGCTTCCATCAAACATGCTATTTGTCTCATTTTCAACCCGAATCACTCCTAACTCACCCGATATACCCTAATATTGATATGAAAGCATAAGATATGTAAATGCAAGGTAACAGGGTGGTATTTCCCATAACGACAGGCCGGGTCGTTACACAGTCACTATTCACGCAATGAAGATTTGGAGTCATTATCTGTATGGCGTGGCATATGAGGTGTTCATGGATCACAAGAGTCTTCAATATTTATTCAAGCAGAAGGAGCTAAATTTAAGGCATAAAAGGTGGTTGGAGCTATTGAAAGACTATGATAGCACCATCTAATATCATTCGGTAAGGCCAATATGGTGGATGATGCTTTGAGTAGGAATTTGATCAGAATGGGCAGTCTTGCGTATATTCTGGTCGGTGAGAGATTTCTTTCTTTGGATGTTCAGGCTTTGTCCAATCAGTTCGTAAGGTTGGATGTTTCTAAGACCAACCATATATTAGCTTGCACAGTCACTCATTCTTCATTAACGGAGCGTATCCGCGATCACAAGTATGATGACCCTCATTTTGGTGTCCTTAGAGACACGGTGCAGCATGGTGGTGCCAAGAAAGTTACATTAGTAGATGATAGAATTTTGAGACTACATGGTCAAGTTTGTTTGCCTAATGTGGATGGACTTCAGGAGTTGATTCTAGAGGAGGCCCATTGTTCCCGATACTATATTCATTTTGGGCGACGCTAAGATGTATCAGGATTTGCGGCAACATTATTGGTAGAGAAGGATGAAGAAGGATATTGATGCATATGTGGCTCAGTGTTTGAAGTGTTAGCCGGTAAAGTACGAGGATCGAAGATCTTGTTGTTGTTTTAGAGGATTGAGCTTCCCGAGTGGAAGTGGGAGTGTATCACTATGGACTTTCTTGTTGGACTCCCACAGACTCAAATGAAGTTCGATGCAGTGAGGGTAATTGTTGATAGGTTGACTAAGTCAGCACATTTCATTCCTGTGGCAGTCTCCTATTCCTCCGAGAGGTTAACTGAGATTTATATCCGATAGATTTCTTGTCTTCATGGTGTACCCATGTCTATCATTTCAGATCGACGTACGCAGTTTACCTCGCATTTTTAGAGACCAGTTCAGTGTGAGTTTCACGGGTTGAGTTGAGCACAGTATTTCATCCTCAGATGGACAACACTCCGAACAAACTATTTAGATTTTGGAGGATAAGCGGTGTGCTTGTGTTATTGACTTTGGTGGCTCGTGGGATCAATTCCTTTAGCGGAGTTGGCCTACAACAACAATTATCAGTCGAGGATTTGGATGGCTCCTTATGAGGCTTTATATGGTAGGCGATATCGGTCAGCGCTGGGTGGTTTGAGCCGAGAGAGGCTCATTATTGGGTACAGATCTAGTACAGGATGCCTTGGACAAGGTCAGGATCATTCAATATAGGCTTTGTACAGCTCAGTCCATACATAAGATTTATGCCAACTATAAGGTTCGTGATGTGGCATTCATGGTTGGTGAGCGTTGCTTCGGTGTCGCCTATGAAAGGCGTGATGAGATTTGGTAATAAGGGCAATCTTAGCCCTAGGTTCATTGGTTCGTTTGAGATTCTTGATCGAGTGGGAGAGGTGGCTTACAGACTTGCGTTGTCGCCGAGTTTTTCAGCTAGACATCCAGTATTTTATGTGTCCATGTTTCGTAAGTATCACGCTGATACATCCCACATATTAGACTTTAGCACCATCCAGTTGGACAAGGACTTTTCATATGAGGAGGAACCGGTAGCTTTTCTAGATCGTCAGGATCATCAGTTGAGATCGAAAAGTTTTCCTTCTGTTCGTGCTCAGTGGAGAGGTCAGCCTGCTGAGGCATCAACCTGGGAGTCTGAGTCCGATATGCGGAGCCGTTACCCCTATCTTTTATCTGACTTGGGTACTTCCTTATTATATCTATTCAAGGATGAACAGTTGTTTTAGAGATGAAGAATGTGTGACCCAAAAGGTCATCACTTGTTTTAGAAATAAATTCTATGTTCCGAGGCCTAAAAATCTCCTATTAGTCTCACCTCAATTTGGGTGCGCAGTCCGGGCGTGTATCTAGAAAGCCATTATGTCGACATTTGTGAAAATGATGAATTTTGCTTTTAAAATGAATTTATATTGATTTTGGTCAATATTTTGGGTAAACGCACTTGAACTTGTGATTTGACAGTCCGAGAGGGTCCATAGGAAAATATGGGAGTTGGGTGTATGCTTGGAATCGAATTCCAAGGTCCTAAGCCCGAGAAATGAATTTTTAAAGAAAATTGTTTTCTGGAATATATATGAGTTTTTGGAAATTTGAAGGTTTTCAAAATTGATGGTACCGGACCCATATCTTGGTTACGGTGTCCGGTGCAAGTCTTATATGGCGTTAAGATTGATCCTGTAAAATTTGGTATGAAACAGACTTGAAATGACATGAATCGGACCATCGGTTCTGAAATTTGAAACTTAAGAGTTCTTGAGATTTTTCTTTGATTTTGATGATAAATTCGTTGTTAAAGGTGTTAATTTGGTTATTTTATTGCACCCATAAGTTCTTATGATATTTTTGGGTTAGTATGCATGTTTGGTTTGGAGCCCTGAGGGCTCGAGTGAGTTTCAAATATATTTCGGGATGTTTTTATACTTATGAAAAGTTATAGAAATGCTGCTTCAGATGTACAGACCTTCTGTGCTTCGCGACCGTGAAGCCGTTCACGCGATTGCGAAAGGGAAATTGTGGCTGGGGTGATTTTGTTCTATGCGAACGCGATGTAAGGGGCGAGAACGCGGAGCACTGGGGGGCTGCTTTACGTGAACGCGACCTCTGTCCCGGGAATGCGTAGTGTAAAATGGGGGCTAATCTGGGATGTGGTCGTTCTTCTACATGAACGCGTGCACTGGTCCGCGAATGAAAAGGTTGGGGGTCCTACCATTCGCGAACTCGTAGGAGGACACACGATTGGGTAAGTCCACTTATGGTAGCTCTTCGTGATCATGACGGTGTTCTCGCGGCCGCAATGAACACTGTCGCCCAGCTCTTTCAAACAGTAACAAAAATAGGAACAAACCATTTTCTCACATCTCCTTCCCCAAAATGATAATCTAGCCGATGTTTGAAAAGTAAAATCAACACCAAATCAGAGGTATGTGTTCCTAAACCTATTTTCTTCATTTTTCATCAACACCCATTATATTTCTAGGTCTAAATATTGCTCTTTCATGGTGGCATTCTGGATTTTGCTTAAAGTTAGGGATTTTTTATTAATTGAGATTTAGACCTCGTTTTGGGATCGAATTTTAAAACTAGCTACATATTAGGGCTGCGGGTGAATGAGTAATCGGGTTTTGGTGCGAACCTTGAGGTGTGACCAAGCGGGTCCGAGGTTGATTTTTAGATTTTTGAGGAAAATAATAGAAAACCTATAATTAAGCATTGGGTACGAATTCTTTATCATTTATTAATGTTGTTAGATTAATTTGGACTAGATACAAGTAATTTGGAGGCGAATTCTAAAGAAAAAACGGTGTTTGAGGCTTGAGTTGGCCGTGGAAGCTTGAGGTAAGTGTTTAGTCTAACCTGAGCTTGAGGGTTAAGGAGTTGTGTCTTATTTGCTACGTGTTAACTATGGAGTACGACATATAGGCATGGTGATAAGTATTTGTACGTCGGTATCAAGCATGCATGTGAGTCTTGTATTTTAATTGTTATGACTCCGTTGTGGTTTATTCGTGATTCATATGTGGAATATATTATTGTTCCCTTGCCGGGATGTTGTTGTTATATTATTATCCCCTTGCTGGGATGTTGTTGTTATATTATTGTTCCCTTGCCGGGATATTATTGTTATATTATTCCCTTGCCAGGATGTTGTTGTTGTATTATTGTTCCCTTGTTGGGATTCTTTTATAACTCGCGTTGATAAATAAAATGGGAGTGGGTTGCACGCCTGCGACCGTAATATATGAAATGGGAGTGGGTTGCACGCCTTCAACGATAATATATGAATGGGAGAGGGTTGCATGCATGCAGCGGTACTATATAAAATGGAAGCGGGTTGCACGCCTAGAACAGTACTATATAAGATGGGAGCAGGTTGCACGCTTGCAATCGTATTATATGAAATGGGATCGGCACGCCTGCAATGGTTATACAAGTGTACTTGTTTCTTATTTTCTTATCTTTTGTTGGTAATTGATTTATGGCGTTCTTCACATTTCTCTATTGGTATTCTGTTGTTATCTACTATTCCCCGCACCATGTTTCTCCCGCCCAACTTTAGCTGTAATCATCTTCTTTTATTTTCCGATGTATATGATTTAACTGCACAAGTTTATTTTGGTAGTCTGGTCCTAGCCTCGTCACTACGTCGCGAGGTTAGGCTACGCACTTACCAGCATATGGGGTCGGTTATGCTGATACTACACTATGCCGTGTGCGGAGATACTGATACTGGAGCATTTGGACCGCAATGAGGGTGATGTTTTCAGTCTACTCAGGCAACTAGAGGTATTCCTGCAAACGTTCGCAGGCCTTGGCATCTCCTCCTGTCATTTCCCTTTATGTTTTCTTTTACTTATTCAAAGACAAAATTGTGTATTTCTATTCAGACCTTATTTGTAGTATTCTTATATAGTCCGTGGCTTGTGACACCAAGTTCTGAGTAGTGTTGTACTTCAGATTATGAAGAAATGTTTGGTTAAACTATTAAGTTTTCGTCTTCCGCATTTCTGGTTAATTAATTTATTCCGTTGTTTAATTATATATGACTTTGAATTGTTTAATATAATTAATAAAAAGGGTAATGAATTTATAATACTCGGCTTGCCTAGCTTTCACGAGGTGCCATCACGATTCCAGAGGGTAAAAATTCCGAGTTGTGACATCCGTTTACCCAAAATATTGACCGAAGTCATCTTAAATTCATTTTAAAAGTAAAATTTATTATTTTTCGCAGATTTTCAGATAATGACTTTCCGGGTATACGCGCGGATTACGCACACAAATCGAGGTGAAACAAAAATGAGAGTTCAAGGCCTCGGGATACATAATTTACTTTCAAAATAAGTGATCACATTTTGGGTCATCACAAACAGCTTCCAAGTTAGGATTTTGATAGAATATGATACAAGTAACCCTAATAGTCTCCTACAATTTTAAGAATCGTTTTGTACTATTTTGAATATAGGATTGAGCCATGTCTACACTTCACTCGTGCCACACACAACTTAGGTGTGAACTGAGCATCCTGAAGTATGTTAAGGAATGATTATTCTACGATTGAGTCAATACATGAAATTTTGGGTAAGTCAAGAAAAGATAATTCCTCGAATCTTTATCTTTTCTTGTTAGGATCAAATTTGAAAATTTGCTTCCATTCAAAATCGGTCAGTAAACAGCGAAAAATTTATACTTTTGCCTGCATTTATTTAGTTAAAGCAGGGTTCTGTCATGTTGATACGTTTAACTAAGTAATCTTATTAGTGGTAGGTTTTCTTATGAATGGATAATTTAAAATAAAAATATTACAATATAAGTAATAAATTGGTAAAATAATAAAGTGCGCTTTGGTTGATTTCGTCAAGTCTTAGCTAAACCAACAACCACCAGATATGCTATTGTCCGATTATACCTTTTCGTCATTAGAGGGTTGGTAAAGTGACAAAAATATTTTTAAAATAAAAATAAAATAAGAGGGGGTTGGTGAAGGGACCAGATTTCACGATTTTTGACTTGAATTTATTCTTACTTTATTGTCTTCGTTTAAGTTTCAAATAATATATATTCACTTGGTCCACATTATTTATCTTTTAAAATTGTTATATATTTTTAAAAAATATATTTAGTAATCTTAATCATAAGTCTACCACTAATTGAACCGATAAGTGTGATTAACTAATGGACTTATTTAAAAAATAATTTTTAATTAATATCGATGTGCCACCGTCCCATTGGTCTACATTTAAATGTTCACCAAAAGATTTTATAAAACACCCATTGGTTTCTTCAGACTTGCCAGAGAAAATGACAAGCCACATTGCCAACTCCCATCTCCATGAAATTGAACCAAAGGAGGAAGATAATGATTTTTTTCCTCATACCCATTTGATTTCATTTAATGAATTATTTTCTAAGTCAAGATGAAATTTTATTCTCATACTCGTTTCATTTCATTCCCAAACTGAACAATTTCTTGCTTAAACTGTTAATTTTCTTGTTGTGGTTGTGACACAAATTCTTTCATTTACAGAATTTAAAAGGTGATGAAGGAGTTACATTATCTTTTATCGAGTTTAGATTAATAGGGTTTAAAATCAGGACGGGTCGATCAAAACCCAGGTTATGGTGGGTTTTTCTTTTTAATTTAGCAAGGGTTTATATTTTGGCCAATGAGACGATAACACATGAATATTCATTAAAATTTTCTATTTCTTATAGATAAATCTGCTAGTAATAAGGGTATAATTGAGCCACTAAAATAATGGTGGGGGCATTTTTGACTCAATGAGTGAATGGATGTTATTTTAGTACCATATCAAATAGTCTAGGACAATTTTAACCCTTTTTCGTAATTTAAATGTAAAAATAAAATGTAATGCAGTCAAGTGGATCAATTTATGAAATAATTACAGTATTAATGCAAGTTATTGGATTACTTTATTTAAAAAGACATACATTGAAATCCAAGATATTTGAAATTGAGGCAATCACTATATACTTTACAACTATATTGCATTTACTTTGCAGCCATTGCGAAGTGCTTTTTACAATAGACTTTTTTTAAAGCCGTCAATATTGGCTTGGCCCGTTGGGCTAACCCAGCTCAGATCGTGACTTAGTAAGGTTAGGTTAAAATTATTGGAGCCCATTTATGAACGAGACTTTTAAATGGTCCGAAAAAGCTCATGGCCCATGAGGTTGGACTGAGCCGGCCCGTGGGCCTAATAAAAAATTATATTTAAAAATATATAAAATATAAAATTAAAATTATATGACATAGAAAATATCAAGAAGAGTATTCCAAGCTTAAAGTTTATTAAGCTCTTCATATTAAAAGATCAATATTTTTAAACGCTAATTAGTTTTAAAAATTTAACAATTTTAATATTTAACTAACTAATATTTTATACAAATTATAGATGTAAGTGAAAGTGCAGATGTTAAGACAACCTTCTCACACGCGGATTCAAATGTGATTGATGAAGATGATGTGTTGGATATGCCATAAACGTCATGGACATTCTCTTGAATAGTTTGTTTTGACTTTTAGTGATTGAAATAGTCTTATCTTTCACTTTTTTAGTATTTATTGTGATATATTGGAACAATAAAAGTATTAAGTTTTCTAATATTTTTCCAATAATATTTTTTTAGCTTTTAAATATTTATCTTTTTTAAGTTAGAACTTAGAGAAAAAATATAAAATTATATTTTAAAAAATAATGGGTCAGCCCGTGGGGGTCTGCAACCCACATAGGGTTGGGGTGAGCTATTCATTATAAGGCCCATCAAAATAGTGGGCTAGCCCAGCCCAGCCCACCAATTGCTAAAGCCCACGTGAGCTGAGTTGGGCTAGTCCGGCCCCGCCCATATTGACAGTTATAGATTTTTATGTGAGAATTTTGGAAAATTTTATCGTGATGCATATATCTATTATATTCTATTTTGTTGAAATTTTTGTTAGTTATTGTTCAATTAAATAAGCCTTCTTTTATTTTGTGGGGTAAATAAGATGCATATTATTATTATTATAATTATTATTATCCCTTCATTTTCAATAGTTGCACAAGATATGTAAGTTATAATAGCATAGAGATTAAATATATTATATTATTAATAAATTACTATTATTTTACATTAAAATGTATGTTTTTTTTAGATATAAGACATCTTACTAAATAGAGCGGTAACTAACATTATGACATGATATCTATATCTATCTAAATTACTACCTATCAAATATTATACACATTAAGGTCAAATATCTTAACAATGGCGTATCAAATTCAATAAACCTAGTTCTAGAGGATATTATTATACTATCAATTCAACCTTATCATTTAGTAAATTTCGTTTATTAACCTCCAACCCCCCCCCCCCCCCCGTTTAACCAAAAAATGGAATTTCAGTAAAAACTAAAATTAAAATATAAATCGGGTTACTGATACTCAAGAGACAAAAATACTAAGGCATATTTGAAGATAATAAAGCAATAAGTAAGTTTGTATTCTTAGATAATCTCAATGATACTTCGTGTCCTTATAAAAAATGAGACCTCCTCCTTTTATAGTTGATTTTTCTAGGAAAAGGTATAATGCCTTCAGCCTTAAAGAGGCAATTATGAGCGTTAAATGACTTTAAATGAGACGTTACACAATCATTCTCATTCAATATTGATTTGCTAACGTATTTAATATTTAACACTGAATTTAGACTATTTTATGTCATCAGATTCATATCTTCGATTATCTCTGACTTGATGGCTTTAATTAAGTTAAATAGATACGAGATCATTTGAATAGTCTCTCGTGCCTATTTATCTTTTTATCCTCGTGTCTGATATCGCTCGTACCTCTTAACTGATCAACTTGTTTTGACCATTTGACCAGTCCACGTGTCACGCCACGTCACCTTCAATACAAATTTAGTTTTTTCCCAATACAGATAGTCCCCTCATTTCCCATTTACTTATCAATTAAATATTTGAGAAGTGGATCCTCATTAAAGGGGAATTTTTGTCATAATTAATGCTATGACAGTATCGATGCTTCAATTGTCTCTTCTATTTAATGCACCATATGTGTGTCACCTTCTCATTAGTTCTGCGATTTTGCAGCCTTCTTCTAAGGCTTCTTTAACTCCAGTATTCACGAAGTGTTAGTTGCCTTTATTATAGGCTTTCCATCATTACATCTCTTAGTTATCGACGGTTGAGTTTATATATATAAACTTGTTCCCTTTTCCCTTTGTCTTCTTCTTCACAAGCTTTTTACCAAATTTTTTGCTCTTTACTCTCGTTCACTTTATCTTCAGTTAATTCATTCGGTTCATATCTTCTTGCCATGTCGTCTTCAAATCCTAACCCTAAAAGAGTTCCAATTCTTGATAGTTTCCCCCAATGCTCCTACTAGACATAAAAGGAATAGAGGAGGTGTACTTCGTGGTGCTGGGTCGGTTCGTGGTGGTACCTCCGGTTCTACCACTCTTTCTAGTTCTGGTAATTTCTCTAGAGGCTCTCTTTCTAACAAATCCTCTTCTAAAGGCAAAGAGCCTTTTGAACCTCTCCAAGAGCCTCTAGTTGAAGAAATTGTACCAACGGATTTATCTTTTGAACATGATAAAGAATCCCTTCACGAACAAGTGACTAAATTAGAGAGGGCTGACAAATATCCTTCTTTAATTACTGAACCTTTGATTCAAATTGTTCGAAGAGACTGTCGTTGGAGAGATAACACCCACATAGTCATTCTGAACTCTCACCAAAGAATAACTTCTTATAGGGCTGACGTTTCTTACATTCACACTTATCCCTTCACTTTGGGATTTATTCCTACCATTGACCAAATTATTCTCGACTTTTGGTCGTTTTTTTTCAAAATCTATTTGGCTCAAGTTGGCCCCCCTTGTATGGAGAGTTGTGGCTTGTTTGAGGTATATGTCGGTCAAAGATGATATTAACTTTACCTTTCCTCATTTGGTTCATCTTTATCACCCCAAGCTATTCCGCAACGGCATTTTTACCTTAACTGCAAGAAGCAAGAGCGTTTTGATAAACCATGAAGATAATAATGTCTGTGGCTAGTACACACGGTTTGTTGCTATTCCCACAGTTGATTTGGTAGGTGAATCTGTGATGACCCAGCCCGTTATCATGTGAGTTATCACCCCGATACCCCCGTTATATGCTTGTTGATGTTGTAATATGCATGTAAGGTGAGTTTGAGTCAATCCGGGTTGAGTTTGATTGAAATTGAGACAGAAAGTCTCTTAGAAGAAGGAATAGTTGGGAAAAGTCAACTGGACGTTGACTATTTAGTTAGAGGACTCGGAATGGGATTCTGATGATTCGGTTAGTTCCGGGAGGTGATTTGTGACTTAGGGGAACAATCGGAATTGAATTTGGAGGTCCGGTGTGGAAATAGGCTTGAATTGGCTAAGGTTGAATTTTGGCGAAATCTGGATGGTAGGTGATATTTTGATCCGGCTGTCGGAATGAAATTCCGACAATTTCTGTAGCTTTGTTATGTGATTTTGGATGTGTCTACAAATTTTCAGGTCATTCGGACATCGTTTGATCGGGTTTTGGATTGAATGTTAGTTTTAAAAGTTTTGAAGAATCTTAGGCTTGAATTCGTGTAGAAATGGTGATTTTGATGTTTAGTATGATGTTTTTATGATTGGAACAAGTTCGTATCATGTTTTGGAGTATGTTGGTGGTTTTCGTTGGGGTCCCGGGGTCTCGGGATGAATCTGGGGGTCCAAACGGACCATTCTTGGCCAAAGAAGACAGCTGGTTTGCTGTCATAAGTGCAGCAGAATTTTACCCTTCGCGATCGCAGAGCATGCGATCGCGTAGAGTAATGGTGAAGGGGGGGAATTTTACCCTTCGCGATCGCATAAGGTCAAGAGCAGAAGCAACGCGATCGCAAGGGCACGGACGCGATCACATAGAGTTAACCGGGTAGCCATCGCGATCGCATGAGCATCTACGCGATCGCGTAGAAGAGAAATGGGGTCCAGGGAAATATGTGCTACGCGATCGCAGGAAGAGGGACGCGATCGCGCGAAGCCGGATGTTTGTACATCGCGATCGCGTGAGGAGAGTCGCGATCGCGTGAGGGCGAAATGTTTGAACATCGCGATCGCGTGAGTAGAGTCGCGATCGCGTAGAGCAAATGGGTCTGGCAGAGAATTTAATCACAGAACAGAGGGGTTACGGGTTCATTAACCCAAAACGCCATTTTTGAGTTCTAGAGAGAGGAACTCACGGGAATTGCTGGGAATTCATCGGGGATTCATCGGAGGTAATTTTTGTGGCTTAATTGCATTATTTTAGCATGAAATCCTTGGTTAAATTTCTGTAAATGGAAGATTAAAGGTGGGTTTGAGCCCTAGGCCTAAATTGAAGAAAAACACTGATTTGAGTGGGCAAATGGAGTCCGATTTTGGTAAATTTGATATGCCTAGACTCGTATTAAGACGAGGGTTCCGAATATGTAACTTTTATAATTTTTCGAGAAGCGCACCAGAAGTCGGGTTTTGACAACTTGTGGGTTTTGATATAATTTGGGTTATTTCGAATGAATTTCGTTAAATTAGCATATATTGATGCATTCTCTATGATTTTGAGCAGATTTGGCACCCGAGGAGATTGATTTGCGAGGCAAGCGCAAGGCGGATTGAAGCTTCTACCGGTTCGAGGTGAGTGGTGGTAGTAAATAATGTACTGAGGGTTTGAAACCCCGTACTAGCACTTCACAGTGCTATGTTGAGATGAAACACACGTCTTGAGACGAGTGTGGTGACATTGTGATTGGGGACTTGGACTTGGTCCTTCCCGGCTAATAGAATACTGTGTTGTATGACTCTAATGAGATTATAACTGTACAATTGGGCTAATAGCCATGTTTGGGGCCTTGTGCCGATCTGTAGAGCATTAGGGAACCTATAGAGCTAGGTGACCCTTATATCGTGTTGGAAACATACACTCAGCCGTAGCTCTAGCTGTATAGCATAATATGAGCCCGTACTAGATGTGTACATTGAGAGAGATTATCTAATGTGGAATTCCCTGTTCTAGCTGAGTGGGCCTGAAAGGCCAAGTCTATACCGATTGAGATGAGATAGGTCAAGGACCCACTATGAGATGTTATATTGGGCCTGAAAGGCCAAGTCTATATTGACTGAGACAGGGTCAAGGACCCACTGTGATATATTGTATTGGGCCTGAGAGGCCAAGTATATACTGACTGGGATAGGGTCGAGGACCCACTATGAGGTATTATATATATATACCTATATTGGATCGGGCCGCACGCCGCAGCAGTATATATATTGGATCAGACTGCACGCCGCAGTAATATACATGTACGCCGCAGTGATATACATGTGGAACGGACTGCACGCCGCAGTATTATTGCGCTTGGGCTGTAGGAGCCCCTTCGGAGTCCGAGTCCGCACACATTCTCAGTGAGCGCTGGTGTATATCATGGGATCGGGCTACACGCCGCAGCAGTATAGAGATATATACATATATATATTGGATCGAACTGCACGCCGCAGTAATATTTGTGTGGATCGTGCTGCACGCCGCGGTATTATAGTGCTTGGGCCTAGGGAGCCCCTCCGAAGTCTGTATACACCCCCAGTGAGCGCCGTCGACGTTAAATGGAGCGGGCTGCGCGCCGCAGCGGTATATGTATTGGAGCGGGCTGCGCGCCGCAGCGGTATATGTATTGGAGCGGGCTACGCGCCGCCGCATCATACTTATTCATATTCATATATATACTAAAATATTTATATGTTATAGACAGATGTATATGTCTCCATATATTGAGATGGCTGTATACCGTAGTGGTACGAGCGAGGATGTGGTCAGTGTGGGACGTAGATGAGATAGATGTGGACTGGGGATCAGAGTACTCATTATAGTGATGACTAACCTATGGGGGTTGCCTTAGAACTGTTTAGTGATAGTACAAGAGTTCTTATTTTCAGTTATTGTTTATTATTGTTACTCACTGGGTTGAAATATACTCACCCCACTCCCCTGCACTTTTTGTGCAGATATACAGGTTCAGGAGGGCAGTTGAGCTATCGCAACTACTTTATTATCCCCATTCTGTGGAGACTTCGAGGTAGCTGCCAACGTCCGCAGTACCTAACCTCTTTCTTTTTATCATTTTGTTGTCTCCATTCTGGTTAGACTTGATTTTGTAGTAGATCTCATTTGTAGAGGCTCGGACTTGTGACACCACGATTTGGTTGGGACTGTGTTCTTGTATTTCATTTCTACACTTCTTGATTTGTTATGAAAACAGGCTAATCACGCCCATTAATCAGTATTAATTATACTTGGCTGGTAATTGGATAAGATGGTCGGGCTTGCCTAGCAATGTGTTGGGCGCCATCACGACCGGGGTTTGGGGTCGTGATCAAACATTCCCTTTCCTGAAAAATGGAACTTGGCACGTAAGTATTTTATTTCTTACCGTATCTGTTTTCGTTATTTTAGCTCCTTTTGTAATCCCATTATTATTCCTTTGCTTTTTGTAGCAACCATGGGAGATGTGGAGCCTGTTCCGAACTTCTGTGTTTGGGTAGATGCCATCTTGAAAGCTGTGCATATGGAGGAATGAACTTGGAAATCAATTTCCAACAAACATGGTTAGAAAGTTAAGACGCACGGTATACATCTCTCTTTTCTTCTCGTGTGTTAAACTTTTCCCCTCTTTTAATTGTCTATCCTTTTTATTGTTAGGATTTGCTATTCGAGGGATGTCAGTTGAAGTGGCTATTACTCTTAGAGCTTCTTCCAGTACTCCCCTAGCTTTGGAGAGGACACAAGCCTCGCTGGCACAGCGGAAAATAGTTGAAGAGGATTCTGACGTTGATGAAGATGAAGATACCTCTTTGACAGTTCATCCCAGGACTAGGAGGCGCGTTGTTTCTGAGGATGAAACTGAAGTCCCTCCTGCTCGTGCCTTTGAGCCCGTTACTATTACCTCCGATGAAGAAACCGCTCCTCTAAAGGACACCCCTAAATCCACTCAACGCCTCTTTATTGAGGGTTTTGAAAGTGGTGAATTAGGTCCGATTTTAGATGAAAATCCTCTTTCATCTTCTGTTCTTGTTTCTTTTCCTCCCCTTATTTTAAGTGTTTCCCTACCTACTTTGTCTGTTCCTATCTCTTTATCAATTTCTGCCCCCTTACCTGCCTCAATTCTTTCAAATCCTACTATTTTCACCTCTTCTTCCGCTCCTCCTTCTATAGATCCCCTTCCTCTGTTAGTCATGCAGATGAGGGTTCTGGTAGCAGAAGCATGGCCATAAGGAGCGTGACACTTGAGGTTCCTACTGATAGCTGTCTTTTGAGGAAGTCAGGTGGAGCAGATGTTTGGCTTGAACCCTTAATTGGGGATATTGAGAAAAGGAAGATGGACAGTCATAGTTGTCTGACTTTGATGAACGATATAGTTCATGTACATTGAAGGTATTCTCCCTTTATTTTTAAAAAAGCTCTTTCTTTTTAATTCTCACTTTTATGTACAGTTTTTGCAGGCTAACCTTATAGGTACGATATTGATGGGAAGAATTTCCCTTTTAGAGAAGAAGGCCCGTGAATCTGATCGAACTTTTCTTGAGGCTGAGAAGATAGCTAGAGAAGTTGAACTTGAAGCAGCCAATTGGAAAGAGCAGTTTAAAAATGCTCAGAAAAAGATAAAGGATTTGCAAGAGAGCAACTGTAACCTGGAGCAACATAAACAAGTGCTGACTTCTGAACTAGCGAGAGCCAAGGCTTCTTTTAGCAAAGCGGAGAAGGATAAAGAGCGCCTAGAGTGTTCTTTTTCTGAACATTTGTCAAATTTAAGTGAAGAGATTAGAGAACTCAAAGTATTGTTGAGTAAAAAAGAAGAATACGAGGGAGAGCTGGTGTAAAACTTTTCTCATGCTTAGGCTGATTTAGAAGTTAGAAGATTCTCGTGCCTCTCTTGAAGCTACCCTTAATTCCACTTTGATTGAAAACCAAACGTTGAAGAATGATCTTACTTCGTAGGAAAGAGATTATGTACTTCTTGAGGAGAGCTTTAATACAGAGGAGAGGTGGGACTTTCTAAACTCCTGCCATGATGCCTTAACTGAGGCCAGTCAAGAAAACTTCGATTTAGAATCAGAATTGGCCAAAGTTTTGAAGACCATTGAGATTACTCAACAACCACTTGACTTTCCTTCTCCAGCAGATGAAACTCCGGTGGCTGAAGAACTTTCAAATGGAGGAGTCACTTCTGTTCAAGTTGAAAATGTTACAATTCCTGCTCCCGAGGATGAAACTTCACTGATTCAATCTGCGGAAGTTGAAACTATCATGACTTTTGCTTCCCTCGGTGACCTTAACACTTCAAGCCCAACTGCCTCTACTTCTTCAGAAGTTGATACCGTACTAGTAGCTGCTACTGAAAATAAAGTTATTATTGCAACTTCAGAAGTTCCAACCCTTTCAGTGACAAGTTGAATACCTTACTCTGTTTTTTTTTTATTATTTAATTGATGGTTTTTTTCTTGAATTTTAAGGGATTTTTTCGGTTAAGTCCCCAGTTATCATAATGGGGCATTTGTAAAGACATTTTGTGTGACTAAGTTTTACTTAGTCTTTTATAAGAAGTTTTCTTAGTACTTCAATATGTTCTATTCTTGCCTTTTTCTTATCTATTTAGGACTTATTGAATAGTTTAGCATTTTTATCCTTTGAAAATGCTTTATAATTTTTCTCATGAGTTATTAACATGAGGTTTATAAAAAGAGGGCCTTTTTCATATATCGACACTTAATGAAGAAGACGTCTCAACTTCATAATGGTGTTATAATACGATGAAAGAAATAGGAATACACATGTTTTGTATAAAACAACCTTGACAAGTTTTTATTCATGAACTTGAACAAGCTTTTGAGTATTACATGTATTAAAGTACATCTATAACTTTCTCATAATTGTTTTTCTTGTAACAGATTTTTACAAAGTAAATATAATTCAAACAAGGCTTTTCCTTCATAACCCGTTTCAGTGTATAGTCATGACCCCATCTTCATATATTAGGAAGGGTTTGATAAGTGACTCATGAGTTTGAGAGGTGACTGTATTGTTCTCATGGGAAAGAATACTATAATGTATGCTTATGCTGGGATTACAAACCTCTGCTCGACACTTGTCTCTTTGTAGCTTGATTTACGCATCTATTTTCCGCATGTATCTGTTCTGTGTTTAATATACAGTCCCTCAAGTGTTTGAGCGGTGAAGTATGAAGCCTTGAGCACTTTCTTTTCCTCTTAACTTGGTCCTTTTCCTGAAACAGAAAAATATGCGGGACTCAGAGGTGCGATTATAGATAAAGACTGCCTAACCCGTGTGTATTTCCATCAGATTAATTGTAACCTTGGGATGAGAATTTAAGAATAGTTTATTTCTCCGTACAGGTCGTGACTCATCATTTGGCACGAGTTAGGGGTTTTGCCTAGCATCTAAAATCGTTAGTAAAATTGTTAATAATTAAAAAATAAATTTAAAGATAGAAATACCTTACCATAGATACGTTTTTCAAAAGTAGTATCTTTTTAGATGGACAACATTCATATGTGAAGATAGCAACTTGCCATCCATTGTCTCCAACTCGTATGCTCCTTTTCCTGCAATGTCACGAACTCTGTATAATCCTTCCCATGTTGGACTTAGCTTTCTTGAATTAGCAGCCTTTGTAGATTGGAACACCTTTTTAAGCACAAAGTCCCCAATTTTAAAGAATCTGAGGCGTGCTTTTCTGTTATAATATCGTTCAATTACTTTCTTTTGTGCCGCCATTCTTATTAGTGCAACTTTTCTTCTTCATTCTAACAAATCTGGATTCACCCGCATCTTTTCATCATTCGATTCCTCCGTTGCTTGAACGTACCGTATGCTTGGTTCTCCTATTTATACTGGAATCAAAGCCTCAGCACCATAAACATCGAAAATGGGGTTTCTCTCGTGCTTGTTTTTGTCGTTGTACGGTAAGCCCATAATACCTCAGGCAATACCTCGGGCCAATTACCTTTTGAATCCTATAATCTTTTATTCAAGTTATTTATGATAACATTATTCGTGGACTCTGCTTGTCTATTTCCCACTGGATGATATAATGTAGATGTTATTCTTTTAATATGCTAACTTTCAAAAAATTCTGTGATTTGGGCCCCTATGAATTGTGGTCCATTATCACACACGATTTCCTTTGGTACCCCAAAACGGCATATTATGTTTCTCCAAATGAAATCTTTAACTTCTTTCTCCCGCACCTATTTAAAATCTCCTGCTTCTACCCATTTAGTGAAGTAATCTGTAAGCACAAGTAGAAATTTTACCTGACCTTTTGCTTCTGGCAATAGACCTACGATATTCATCCCCCATTTTATAAAGGGCAATGGAGCTATGACAGGATGGAGTAACTCAGCTAGTCTATGCATATTATTGTTGTATCTTTGACATTTAGATACGAAATCATTAGCTTCTTCTTCCATCTTAGGCCAATAATATCCTGCTCGAATCAATGTTTTTACTAACGATCTCCCACCAGCGTGAATTCCATAATGTCCTTCGTGTATTTCCCGCATCACATACTCTATTTGAGAAGGCACGAGACACCTTGCTAATGGTCCATCGAACATCTTTCGATAAATATTCCCTTGATGCAAACAATATCGAGTAGCTTTCTTGCGAAGTGCGTGTGCCTTTGCTTTGTCAATAGGCACGGTTCCATGCTGTAAAAAAGCAACAATTTCATTTCTCCAATCCCATGTTAAATGATTAAAATTTACCTCATTTTTGTCACGTTAGAGAACGGAATAAAATAGATGTACAACTGAAGCATTTGCTATGACCGCTGCAGACGCGAGGTTAGATAAAGCATCAGCTTCTGCATTCTCATCTCTTGGGATCTACATTACCTTCCAAGTTTGAAATTGTTTTATTAATTCTCGTACCTTTTCCAAATATTCTTGCATTCGAGTTTCCCTGGATGTAAAAGTCCCCAGTATTTTATTAACCACAAGTTGAGAATCGCTCTTGATTATAATCTGGGTTATGCCAAGTTCCCGTGCCAGTTCTAAACCTGCAATTACA
The DNA here is from genome assembly GCA_032618575.1 of Nicotiana noctiflora. Classification (NCBI taxonomy): domain Eukaryota; kingdom Viridiplantae; phylum Streptophyta; class Magnoliopsida; order Solanales; family Solanaceae; genus Nicotiana; species Nicotiana noctiflora. Next base: position 576,479 of record JASVEL010012972.1, read on the forward strand.
GCCTTGTACTCGACTTCCTTGTTAGTTATAGAATGAAAGTTTATAGCCTGTCTAATAGTTTCACCTGCAGGAGGTATGAGAACTATCCTCTGGCCTGCACCTTTTACATTAGATGAACCATTAGCGAATAAATCCAAGTCCCCGGGTTTGCACCATTAAAACTTGTAATTCTTTTTCTGCTTCTAAATGCATTCCCTCACTAAAATCAGCTATGCAATCGGCTAGTACTTGAGATTTTATTGTAGTCCTAGGTTGATAACTGATTTCATATTCGTTTAATTCTATAGCCCATTTTTCTAACCTTTCTGATAACTCATGTTTATGCAAAATGTTTCATAATGGAAAAGCAGTAACCACAACAATGGGATGAGATTCAAAATAAGGTCTCAATTTTCTAGATGTCATGATCAAAGCTAAAGCTAACTTTTCTAGTTGTGGATATCGTGTTTCAGCATCTAGTAAAGATTTACTTACATTATAGATAGGAGGTTGTTTGCCTTGGTCCTCTCGAACTAAGACAACACTTACCGCAACTTCTGATAAGGCCAAATAGATGAGTAGCTTTTCACCCTCCTTTAGTTTTGCTAACAACGGCGGATTTGACAGGTAAGCTTTCAAATTTCTGAGAGACTGTTGACAATCTTCATTCCATTAAAAATGATCTTGTTTTTTGAGTGCATAGAAAAATTTAAAACACTTCTTCGAAAATTTGGAAATAAATCTCCCCAAAGCCGTTATTCTTCCTGTTAATCTTTGAACCTCTTTTTGACTCATAAGGATATTAGGAATTTCTTCTATTGCTTTGATCTGAGAGGGATTCACTTCAATGCCACGATTAGAAACAAGAAAATCCAAAACTTTACTTGAGGCAACTCCGAATGCACATTTTTCTGGGTTGAGTTTCATATTAAATTTTCGCAAAATTTCAAATGTAACAGATAAATGAGAAATATGATCATTAGAATGCTGGGTCTTGACGAGCATATCGTCTATATATACCTCCATAGTTTTTCCTAAATGTTCTTGGAACATTTTGGTGACCAACCTTTGATAGGTTGCTCCGGCATTCTTGAGACCAAAGGGCATTACTTTATAACAGTAAGTCCCCTTGTCTATGATGAAAGAAGTTTTTTCTTCATCACTGGGGTCCATTTTTATTTGGTTGTACCCCGAATATGCATCTAAAAAACTTAAAAGTTCATGCCCTGCAGTTGCATCAATTAATTGATCTATATGAGGTAAATGGAAGGAATCTTTTGGGCAGGCTTTGTTGAAATCAGTATAATCTACACAAACCCGTCACTTACCATTTTTCTTAGGTACGACAACCTTGTTAACCAACCAATCGGGATATTTTATCTCTCGGATTGACCCAATTTTTAATAGCTTTTTGACCTCCTCTTGAATCACCTGGTTTTTGAAAGCTCATTCCTTTCTTTTCTTTTGTTTCACAAGTGTGCAAGATGGGTCTTCATTTAGTTTGTGAGTCAACACATCCGGTGGTATTCCTGTCATATCAGCAAGGGACCAAGCAAAACAATCCACTTTAGCTTTTAAGAATTCAATTAACATACCTCGCGTAGATGAGCTTAGGTTGGCTCCCACATAAACCTTTCATTCATGCCATTGTTCAAATAGTATCACAGGCTCGAGTTCCTCAATTGTCATTTTGATGTTTTCATTCTCTTAAGGTTCTTGAATCATATCAGGTCTCGAATCTAAACCTGTCTTTCCTTGTTCAGTTGTTGTTTGGTCTATGTCTCCTTCAACTTTATTTATAGCACTCGTATCTGCTACAATATTAATACTCCTAGCTATATGTTGTTCCCCACAAATTTGGAAGATTCCCCATGGTGACGGGAATTTCATTACTTGATGTAGAATTGATGGGACATCGTCCATATCGTGAATCCATGGTCTCCCCATGATTATATTGTATGCCATATCTACTACATGAAATTTGGTATCTTTCACAACACCCTTTGCAAAAGTTGTTAGAATTACCTCCCCTTTTGTTACTACACTGGAGTTATCGAATCCTAATAGAGTATGCGCCTTTGGAACCATCTTATCCTCCGCTTGAATTTCTCGTAGCACCCTTACTAGGATGATATTTGCAGAACTTCCCGGATCAATCAAAACTCGCTTTACCTTAGTATCATGTACAAGTAAAGATATTACCAGTGCATCGTTGTAAGGGGTGATCACTCATTCTGTGTCTGCATCATCAAAAGTGATACTTTTATCTTCTAAGGTTTGTCGTACTCGTTTCCCGTGCGTGTTTTTGACTTTGGAAACTTTTTTTGAAACTGTATAAGTTACTCCATAAATATCGTCTCCCCGACTTATAACATTAACATTTCTATTGGGTGATGGGGGATTTGATGGTTCTTGCTTGTTTTTCATGTAGGATTTGTTACCTTTCTCACTAAATAACTCAGTAAGATAACCTTGTTTCAATAGATGGTCAACTTCACTCTGTAAGAATCTACATTCTAAAGTCTTATGCCAGTGATCATTATGAAATTCGCACCAATAATTTGGATTGTGCTTGTTTGGATTTGACTACATCTCCTTCGGTCATCGTACCTTATCTCCCATGTTCCTCAAAACAACTACGAGGTTGGAGGTGGTGATATTTAAATTATATCCACCAAATTTTGCCTTCAAACGTCCATCATCATCTCGTGACTCATGTCTGTTTCGATCATTCCTGAATCTTGATGAAGAACCACATTCACTATTTCTTGATTTTTGATCATATCATTGATTTTCTAATTTTGTCCGTGACCTTTTTCCTGCAGGACCCATCTAAGGATGGTACCTATTTTTACCTGATCTTATTTCAGTTTCGGATCTCCTGGAACCGCTGTTTTCGTCATGTTAAAATCGAGGCATGGTATCTTCTTTGATTTGCAACTTTGTACTGTACCTGTTATAAACATCATTCCATGTGGTTGCAGGGAACTCTCAAAGGCTTTCTTTAAGTCTTCTCGTGGCTTCAAAACTTTTATCATTTAAGTTGCTCGCAAAAGCTATGGCATCACAATTATCTAGTACACGGGGTAAAGTCATTCGTTCTTATTGGAACCTATCAACAAAATCTCTGAGCAACTCTGTGTTCCATTGTTTGATTTTAAAAATGTCCTCCATTCTTTTCTCAACCTTCTGAGCTCTTGAGTGCGCCTTAATAAAAGAATCTCCAAGCTCAGCAAAATAGTTTATAGAGTTTTCAGGCAAAAGAGAATATCAGGTTAGTACACCCTTGGTGAGTGTTTCTCCAAATTTCTTAACCAACACAGACTCAATCTCCTGCTTGGTTAAATCATTTCCTTTGACTCCTGTAGTAAATGCTATCACATGGTCACGTGGGTCGGTTGTGCCGTCATATTTTGAGATGTCAGGCATTTTGAACTTTTTAGGGATTGGAAGGGGAGCAGCACTCGGTTTTCAAGGTTGTTATGAGTATTTATCCACATCTACTCCTTTGATTGTTGGGGGGACTCTAAGGATTTGCTCAATGCGCTTGTTTTGTTCTTTGAGCTATTTCTGCTAAGTTAGTACCAAATTTTGTAAATAAGAATTATTTGTATTACCCGGATCCACTTCTCGTAGTTCACTGGGGATTCCCTCATTTGCTCAATGAACAAGTCCAGAACGAGGATTCTCCAGTGTATTGTTATTAGGCGTAGGTGTGGGCGGCGCAACAGGTAACCTGCTAACTAGCGCTTGAAGATCTTGGCTAACCAGTGCATCAATTATTTTTTGTAGAGCTTCCTCTGGTCCCTCAAAATGTTTTGATTGCTCCTGCTCATCAGCATGTAATTCTGGTGCAGGAGTACCTTCACGAGATTAACGTGGTGAAGTTTGATGGGAAGGAGCTACGTTAATGTTGTGCAAATCCCCTTGACTCTGATGGATTTGATTTTCATCGGCATTGTTGTTGTTTTTGTTATAGTTGTTGCTTGCCATGATAATAACAACAAGTAGAATGCAATTTAAAAAGAAATAGATTATCAGTTTCCCGGTAACGGAACCAATTTGTTTAACAAAAAAAATGGAATTTCGGTCAAAACTAAAAATTCAAAGATAAATCGGGTTACTAATAATCAGAAGACGAATATAATAAGGAATATTTGAAGATAATAAAGCAATAAGTAAGTTTGTATTCTCAGATAATCTCAATGATACTTTGTGTCCTTACAAATGATTGTTTAACCAAAACATGGAATTTCGATTAAAACTAGAAAATAAAAGAAAAAATCGGGTTACTGATAATCAAGAGACCGAAAATATAATAGACTTTTTCTGAATAAGAATAAGCAATAAAGAAATTTGTATTCCGATGTGATATCAATATTTTTCCGTGTCTTGCAAATGATAAGACTTCTTCTTTTTATAGCTTGTCCTAGGTAGAAGTATGAAACCTAAGTTTTAATGATACAATTATGAGTAATAATTGATATTGAATAAGTTGTTACACAATCATTCCTATTAAATACTAATTCTTCAATGTATCAGACATTTAATATTGAATTTAGACTCCTTTTTGTCTTCGAATTCATGTGTTTAACGTCTTTTGTTCCGTTTGCTTTAAGTGTCTTGAATTGATACGGGACTCGTATCTAAAGCCGCTTTTCGTGCCTGTTTAGCTTCCTTTCCCCATATCTTCCATTGCCAAATTCTTGTCTTTGGAATCTTCAACCATCCCCTGACCTAAATGTTTCATTTAGGTACGAGATGCGTATCTGAATTGCATCTCGTATATATTCTAAGTTCTTCTTCTCAATTAACAATTATACGTTGACCTTTTGACCAATCCACGTGTCATGCCACGTCACCTCTAATATAAATTCAGTTTTTTCCCAATACAGATAGTCCCCCCATTTTCCATTTATTTATCAGTTAAATAATTGGGAAGTGGATCTTCATAAAAATGGGATTTTTGCCATAATCAATGCCTATGGTAATATTGACGTCTCAGTTGTCATTTTCATTTAATGTTATGTCCATGTGTCACTTTTTGATTGATTCTGCTATTTTGTACCCTTTTCAAGGCTTTTTCACTCCCACTATTCACGAAGTGATAGTTGCCTTTATTATAGGCTTTCCATCATTACTTTTCTAAGTTTGACGGTCTGTTCCATATATCTTTTCATTTCTCTTTTCGTTTGTCATCTTTTTCAACATGTATTTTCTTGCTCCCTTTTTCTCTCCTTTGTTCAAATCCATCTAACAATGTCGTCTCCAAATCCTAATCCCAGAAAAGTTCCTATTCTTGATCAATTTCCTAATGCCCCTACTCTGATTAGGCATAGTAGGGACAAATGAGGAAGGCTGCAAAATTTTAAGATCTACACGAGGAGATTCTGCTGGTTCTGCTTCTCCAAGTTAAAGCACTAAAGGTTCTATTTCTAAAATTCCTTCTTCCAAAGATAAAGAGACTTCTAACTCTCTTCAAGAACCTTTAGTTGAAGATATTGTACTAAGTGATTTGTCTTTTGGGGGTGACAAAACATCTCTCCAGAAGCAGATTGCAAAGTTAGAAAAGTTTGATGCTTATCCTACTCTTATAACTGAGCTTACAATCCCTACCATTAGGAAAGATTGTAATTGGAAAGAGAGTCTTCGTTTATCCATTCCTGTCCTAAATCAAAGGATTTCTTCTTACAGAAGCGGTATTATTTTGTTTATACTTATCCTTTTACTTTAGGATGTAAACCTGCCATAGATCCAATTATCCTCGATTTCTGTCACTTTTTCTATATTTGTTTAGCTCAAGTTGGTCCCTTAGTGTGGAGGGTTGTGGCTTGTTTGAGATTTTTATCTACCAAAGCCAAAATCGACTTCACTTTTTCCCATCTTATTCATTTATACCACCCCAACCTAATACGTCATGGAGTTTTTACCTTGACTGTAAGAAGTACAAAAGTTCTGGTAAATCTTGATGATATCAGTGACCGTGGGTGGTATCTTCATTATGTTGTTGTCCGTACTTTGGATTTGCTGGGTGAAACGAATATTCCCTTCCCTGAGAAGTGGAATTTTGCATGTAAGCTCCTATGTACTTTTACGTGCCTATTTTCAGAGATTTTAATTTTCTCTTTTAATTTTATCCCTTGTTAGTTTTTTGTAGCAACCATGGGAAATGTGGATCCTATTTTCAACTTCCGTGGTTGGGTAGAATCAATTTTGAAGGTTGCTCCTAAGGAGCAGAGAACTTGGAAATCAATTTCTTCTCTTCATGGCTGGAGAGTGAAAACACATGGTATATATTTCTTTACATATATACTTGATTGCAAACACATACGTTATACCTCCTTCTATGAAATTTAGAGTCCATGTTTTCCTTTTATCAGGGTTTAGTATGAGAGGAATGATGGCTGACGTAGCTTTGGCTATGCGTACTACTGCCAATACCTCTTTTGATTTGGACAAGGCAAAGGCCTTTATAGCAAAGAGAAAAGCAATGGCAATAGACGCTGGAAATGATGAAGAATGAGGTTCCTCATTGGTATCTAGACCTAGAGCTAGAAGACGCGTTATTATGGAGGGTGAGATTGAAGATGCTACCACGTGTACCTCTATTATCGAGCCTATTTTGACTCATTCTGATGAAGATGATGCTCCAAGGGACCCTAATTAATCCATTCATCATTTCTTAGTTGGTGATTTTGAAGGTGGGGAGCTCGACCCTGTTTTGAACGAGATTCCTTTGTCTTCCTCAGATTCCATTTCTCCTATTTCCTTCATCTCTTCTCCAACCGTGAGTATTTCTACACCTGTGATGTCCTCTTTTGTTCCCTCTTCTATTGTGAGTGCTCCTGCTCCCGTACCTATGTTGGCTCTCGTATCTATCTCTTCTGCTCCCACATCGACTCTCGCAGCTCATGCTATCCTTTTCGATTCTGCTACACCTCCTTCTACCGCTCCGTTTTCCTCTGCCATGCACTCAGAAGCTGATCCTAACAACAGAGGTATGGCTATGAGAAATGTTACATTGGAAGTACCTGCTACTCATAGCCTTTTGAGGAAGACTAGTGGGGCTGATGTGTGTCTTGAGCCTCTAATAGGAGATGTGGAGAGAGCTAAGATGCAAAGTCACAGTTGTTTCACTTTAATGAATGCCATAGTTCATTCAACCTTCAAGGTAGCTTCTTTTGACTTAGACATTTATTTTCTACTACTTTAGATTATTATTTTTGTGCCTTATGTTTGTAGGCTAATTTGATTGGGACAGAGTTAATGGGAAGAGTCTCCACTTTGGAAAAGAAAGCTCGGGATTCTGATAAGGTCATTTCAAATGCAAGGAGAATAGTTGAAGGAGCTAAGCTTGAAGCTCAAAATTGGAAAGAGCAATTTGAAAGTACCTTAGGGAGCATGCAAGAGCTACGAGATAGCAAATCCCATCCGGAACGACAAAATCGTATTTTATCTACAGACATAGGAATCACCAAAGCTTCCTTAAGTCAGGTAAAAAAGGATAGAGATCTTTTGAGTGATTCTTTATCAAGGGCTAATGAAGAAATCAATAAGCTCAAGGCTCTAGTGGAGAGAAAAGAAGCATATGCCAAGGAGTTAGAGCAGAGTTTAGATCAGACTCGGGCTGACTTGTGGGTTTCTTCAGATAAGGTCTGTGCTTTAGAGAGTTATCACCATACTTGAGACTTCTCTTAATTCCCATTTAGCTGAGCAAGACACAATGAAAAACACCCTTGCTAAATGGAAAAGGGAATTATGAAAACCTGGAGGAGAAATATAATTCTCTTGCGGAGAATTTTAATTATGAAGTCAATTGGGCTTTTTTGAAGTCTCGAAGGGATGGTTTATTGGAGGCTATCCAAGAAAATTTCAATTTGCAATCTGAGTTGGCCAAAGTTTTAGATGCAATTGAAAAGAATAACCAACCTATTGCCACTCCTTCTCCAGAGCAACCAATTGATATTTCTTCTCCAGTACTTGGAACTCCTGAAGCAACCGAACCCTTGAATTGTGAAGCAATTACTGAAGCAGTTGAAGTTATGATTCAAGTGATTGAGGGTAAAACGCTTGTATTACACTCTACAGGAATTGAGATTCCCGTGACTATTACTTCCCTCGATGACACTGATACTTCAAGTTTAGCTGAAGCTACTCCTGTTGCTGCTCCTTCAGAAGTTGTTATTGAGCCTATTGCTGAAAGTAAAGTTACAACTTCTGATGCTCCAATTCCCTCAGTGACCAATTAGAAATGTTTCAATCCTTTTTTTTATGATTGTGATGTAATCCTTGATTGATTTTAAGGGATTTTTTATTGAAGTCCCCGGTTTCTGTAAAGGGTACTTGTTTAAATACAAATACATTTCAATGATTATGTATCTTTCTTAATCTTTTATGTTTAGAAGCTTTATGAGTTCTTTATATTTTATTCTTGCCTATTTTCTTATTTAGGACTTACAAAATAACTTAGCATTTTTATTCTTTGAAAATGCTTTATGATTCTCTTCATGGAATATCAACATGAAGATAATAAAAGAGGGCCCTTTTATTTTATAGACACTTAATGAAGAAGACGTCTAAACTTCATAATAATGTTATAATACGATGAAAGTAATAGGAATGCACGTGGTTTGTATATAATAACTTTGATAAGTTTTTATTCATAAACTTTTGATAAGTTTACTTTGTATATGTTTAAAGATACATCTATAACTTTCTCGCAACTGTTTTTCTTGTAATAGATTTTTTTCATGATATAAAATAGATAAGGTTTTTCATTGTAACCCGTTTTAGTATATAATCATAACCCTATCTTTACATGTTTAGAAGGATTTTGAGAAATATTTGCAACATTGATGAATGTTTTATGTTGAATGTCTTCATCTTCTCATCAACACTTGTCTATTTTTAGCTGAATCTTGATCAATTTTTTGCGCGGTACTCGTATTTGTTTATTGAGTTGAGTAACTTTTGCTCGATACTCATATTTTTTTCTATACGAATCCATGTATAGTATATGGTCTCCCAAGTGTTTAAACGCTAAAGGATAAAGCCTCGAGCACTTGCTTATTCCTCATAATTTATCCTTTTTCTGAAACAGAAAAATATACGGGACTTGGAGGTACGATTATAGATGAAGACTGCCTAACTTGTGTGTATTTCCATCAGATTGATATAACCCTAGGCATGGAATTTAAGGATATTTCGTTTTGCCGTGCAGGTTGTAACTCATCATTTGGTACGAGTTAAAGTTTTTGCCTTTTTTTTAGAAGTAATATCTTTTTAAATGAACTGCATTCCAATGTGAAGGTAGAACCTTGCCATCCATTGTCTCTAACTCGTATGCTCCTTTTCCTGCAACATCCCGTATTTTATAGGGTCCTTCCCACGTTGGATTTAATTATCCGGAATTGGCAGTTTTCGTAGATTGGAATACTTTCTTAAGTACGAAGTCCCCAATTTTGAAGAACCTGAGGCGTTCCCTCCTATTGTAATATCTCTCAATTACTTGCATTCTTATTAATGCTGCTTATCTTCTTCCTTCAATCAAATCGAGGTTAACCCGTAACTCTTCATTGTTTGATTCATCCATTGTTCGGACATATTGCGTGCTTGGTTCTCTTATTTCTACTGGAATCAAAGCTCCTTCACCATAAACCATTGAAAATGGTGTCTCTCCCGTACTTGTTTTCGTCGTTGTTTGATAAGCCCATAATATAGCCGGCAATACTTCAGGCTAATTGCCTTTTGATTCTTGCAACCTTTTCTTTAAGTTGTTGATAATTATATTGTTTGTAGATTCCGCCTGTCCGTCACCCACAGGATGATATGGTGTTGACGTTATTCTTTTAATTTGCCAACTTTGAAAGAATTCTGTGACATGTGATCCTATAAACTGTGGACCATTATCGTACATGATCTCCTTTGGTACTCCAAAACGACATTTTTATATTTCTCCAAATGAAGTCTTTAACTTCTTTTTCTCATACTTGTTTAAACGTGCCTGCTTTTACCTATTTAGTGAAATAATCAGTAAGCACGAGTAGAAACTTTACCTGACCTTTTTCCTGAGGTAGTGGTCCTACGATATTTATCCCCCATTTCATAAAGGTCCATTGAGTTATAACTGGGTGTAACAGTTCAGCCGGTCTATGCATATTATTGCCATATCTCTGACATTTATCACACTTAGATACAAAGTCATTGGCTTCCTCTTCCATTTTAGGCCAATAATATCCTGCTCGTATCAGTGTTTTTACCAGTGATCTCCCTCCTGCGTGATTTCCACAATGTCCTTCATGTACTTCCCTCATTACATACTTTGTATGTGAAGGTCCGGGACACCTTGCTAAAGGACCCCCAAACATTTTTCGATACAAATTTCCTTGATGTAAACCATATCGGGCAACTTTCTTGTGCAATGCATGGGCTTTTGTTTTGTCATTAGGGATGGTTCCATACTGCAAAAAAGCAATAATTTCATTTATCCAATCCTACGTTAAATGATTAAAATTTACCTCATTCTTATCAGGCTCGAGCACGGAATGAAATAAATGCACCACTAAAGTATTTGCATCATTTGCTATGTCTGCTGCGGATACGAGGTTGGATAAAGCATCTGCCTCTGCATTTTCATCTCTTAGGATCTATATTACCTTTCAAGTTTCGAATTGTCTTACCGATTCTCGTACCTTTTCAAGGTATTCTAGCATTCTTGTTTCTCTGGCTACATAAGTCCCCAATATTTGATTTACTACGAGCTGTGAATCACTTTTGGTTATGACTTGCTTAATGCCAAGTTCAAGTGCCAATTCTAAACCTGCAATCATAGCCTCATACTCCACTTCATTATTAGTTATTGGATGGCATTTTATAGCTTGTCTAATTATTTCGCTTATAAGTGGTATGAGAACTATTCCTAAGCATGCCCCCTTCACATTAGATGAACCATTAGTAAATAATACCCAAATTCCTGGGTTTACACCATTAAAAACTTGTATTCTTTTTATGTCTCTCAATGTACCCCTTGACTAAAATCGGCTATGAAATCAGCGAGTACTTCAGATTTGATAGCAGTTCTAGGTTGATAAATTATTTCATATTCACTTAACTCTATAGCCCATTTTGCTAATCTACCTGACAGTTCATGTTTATGCAAAATATTTCGTAAAGGGAAAGCAGTAACTACTACAATAGGATGACACTGAAAATAAGGCCTTAATTTTCTTGATGCCATGATTAATGCTAATGCTAATTTTTCCAGCTGTGGGTACCTTGTTTTATCATCTAGTAGAGTCTTACTTACATAATAAATAGGAGATTGCTTACCTTGGTCTTCACGAACCAAAACAGCACTTACCGCTACTTCTGAGACTGCCAAATAAATCAGTAGCTTTTCACCTTCCTTTGGTTTTGCCAATAGAGGGGGATTCGATAAGTAAACCTTTAAATCTTTAAGGGATTGCTGTCAATCCTCATTCCATTCGAAATGATCTTTCTTTTTGAGTGACGAGAAAAATTTGAAGCATTTTTCTGAGGATTTGGAAATAAATCTTCCTAGTGCCTCAATTCTACCAGTCAACCTTTGAACCTCTTTTTTATTTATAAGAATATCAGGTATTTCTTCGATCACTTTAATCTGAGAAGGATTTACCTCAATACCACGATTAGAAATAAGAAAATCTAAAAATTTACCTGAGGCTACTCCGAACGCGCATTTCTCTGGGTTAAGCTTCATATTAAATTTTCGCAAAATTTTAAAAGTAACAGATAAATGAGAAATATGATCATTAGAATGCTGGGTTTTGACGAGCATATCGTCTATATATACCTCCATATTTTTTCCTAAATGTTCTTGGAACATTTTGGTGACTAACCTTTGATAGGTTGCCCCAGCATTTTTTAGACCAAAGGGCATTACTTTGTAACAGTAAGTCCCCCGGTCTGTGATGAAGGAGGTTTTTTCTTCATCGTCAGGGTGAATTTTTATTTGACCCCGAATATGCATCTAAAAAGCTCAAAAGTTCATGACCTGCAGTTGCATCTATCATTTGATCTATATGAGGTAAAGCGAAAGAATCTTTCGGGCAAGCTTTATTTCGATATGTATAATCTACACAAACTCGCCACTTACCGTTCTTCTTAGGTACGACCACCGTGTTGGCTAACCAATCAGGATATTTTACCTCGCGGATTGATCAAATTTTCAGCAATTTTTGAACCTCATCTTGAATTACTTGATTTTTGAAAGTCCCATGCTTTCTTTTCTTCTGCTTGATTGGAATAAAAGATGGGTCCTCGTTGAGTTTGTGAGTCATCACATCCGGTGGTATACCTGTCATATCAGCATGGGACCAAGCAAAACAGTCCACGTTAGCTTTTAAAAATTCATTTAACATACCTCGCATGTCGGGTTTCAGATTAGCTCCTATGTAAACTTTTCTTTCAGGCCACTGCTCAAATAACACTACTGCTTTGAGTTCCACTATTGTTGTTTTAATGTTCTCATTCTCTTCAGGTTCTTGAATTACATCAGGTCTCAAGTCTAAATCTGTCTTCTCAGTTGTAGTTTGATTGCTGACACCTTCAATTGTTCCTGTAATTGTTGTTTTCCTTTTTCCACGATGCTCGTATCTGTCACAGTGTTGATACTCCTGGCTATTTGTTGATCCCCTCGAATGTGGCATATCCCCCAAGGTAATGGAAATTTGATAATTTGATGTAAAGTTGATGGGACAGCGTCCATATTATGGATCCATAGTCTTCCCATAATTATGTTGTAGGCCATTTCTATCTCTACTACTTGAAATTTAGTTTCTTTAATTACACCTGCAACATTAGTTGTTAGAATTACCTCTTCTCTAGTTATTACACTTGAATTGTTGAAGCCTGATAACATATGTGCTTTTGGTATCATTTTATCTTCAACTTGCATTTCTCGCAACACCCTGAGTAGAATGATATTTGCAGAACTTCCAGGATCAATCAAGACTCGTTTTACCTCGATGTCATGTACAAATAATGATATAACCAGTGCATCATTGTGAGGAGTAATTACTCATTCCGCATCTGCATCATCAAAATTTATGCTTTCATGATCTAAGATTTGGCGCACTCGCTTCCCGTGCATGATCGTCATTTTAGATATCTTATTTGAAGTCGTATACGTTACTCCGTAGATATCCTCTACTCCATTGACGACATTCACTGTTCTTTTAGGTGATGGTAATTTTGGTGGTTTTTGCTTAACAACATGTGATACAGTACTAAATTGGCATGGATAGATTTGAGGGAAAGGAACTATGTCAACATTATGGAAGTCCCCTTGAGCATGAGGGACATGGTTTTCAACAGCATTGATGTTGTTGTTGGTTTTTGACATGATGTTGATAATAAGTAAGGTGTGTAAGCTTGGAAAGAATAGATTATCAGATTCCCGGTAACGGAACCAATTTGTTTAACCAAAATATGGAATTTTGATTAAAACTAGAAAATAAGAGAAAAAAATCGAGTTACTGATAATCAAGAGACCGAAAAATATAATAGACTTTCTCTGAATAAGAATAAGCAATAAAAAAAATTTGTATTCGATGTGATATCAATAATTTTTCGTGTCTTGCAAATGATAAGACTTCGTCTTTTTATAGCTAGTCCTAGGTAGAAGTATGAAACATAAGTTTTAATGATACAATTATGAGTAATAAATGACATTGAATAAGCCGTTACACAATTATTACTATTAAATACTAATTCTTTAACGTATCAGGTATTTAATATTGAATTTAGACTCCTTTTTGTCTTCGAATTCATGTGTTTAACGTCTTTTGTTCCGTTGGCTTTAATTGTCTTGAATTGATACGGGACTCGTGTCTAAACCGTTTTTCATGCCTGTTTAGCTTCCTTTCCCCGTATCTTCCATTGCCAAATTCTTGCCTTTGGAATCTTCAACCACCCCATGACCTAAATGTTTCATTTAGGTACGAGATGCGTATCTGAATTGCATCTCGTATTTATTCTGAGTTCTTCTTCTCAATTAACAATTATACGTTGACCTTTTGACCAGTCACGTGTCATGCCACGTCACCTCTAATATAAATTCAGTTTTTTCCCAATACAATGATGAGACCTCCTCCTTTTATAGTTGATTTTTCTAGGAAAAGGTGTAATGCATTCAGACTTAAAGAGGAAATTATGAGCATTAAATGGTATTAAATGAGACGTTACACAATCATTCTCATTCAATATTGATTTGCTAACGTATTTGATATCTAATACTGAAATTAGACTATTTTATGCCATCAGATTCATATCTTCGATTATCTCCGACTTGATGGCTTTAATTAAGTTAAATAGATACGAGACTCGTATCATTTGAATAGCCTCTCGTGCCTATTTAACTTTCTTCTCCTCGTGTCTGATATCGCCCGTGCCTCTTAACTGATCAACTTGTTTTGACCATTTGACCAGTGCACGTGTCACGCGACATCACCTTCAATATAAATGAACAGCACAATTAGATGTAATTGCAGGCAAAGTCAAAAATCACAATAAGACATTATTTTAACGTTTTATTTATAAATCAAAATGCACGTTGGTTATATATATATATATATGTGTGTGTATTATAAGCAACGTGGATTAGTGTGGTTCACATAATTATACTTTTTTAAGTACCTCGTAAACAAAGAAATTTCTAATATTTTTGTTGCTGGGTCAAAAAAATAAAAGTACTAAGATGACAAAAAGGGAACAAATTTACAAGTCATCATCGTCGTAGTTTATTTATGTTGGTGATTTGTAAGTTATAATCTGCTTTACTAGTGCATCATATAAGTTTAACGGTTCCTCTAATACGAAGATTTCACGAATTTTTCTACTTTAAGATCTTAAACAATTTATTTGAATACTCTAGGAAAATTCTGAAAAGAGGGGAAACGATGGGGGTAGATTAAAGAGAATGAGAAGCATATAATTAGCCAATTATACTAATATCGGTAGTATTTGGGGCAATATAGATCGTATTTTTTGAATTTACTAATTTTAGTAGCATATTTACTCTATAAGGCCAAACCTAGTAATTTAAGGGGATTCTTATGGGAAAAATTTAACAATAGCCAAATTAAAAAGTGATCATTCAAAAATAGTTACAGTTTCAAAAGTTAAAAATTTAACCACTTTTCATGTAAAGATAATCTGAACGAAAATGTTGTTCAAAATTCAGAGAAATACTCCAGTATAATATACTGGAATTTCAGTATATTATACAGGAGTTCCAGTATAATATACCGGTCCATTATAATATACTGGCGATTGGAGCACCGATGCTCCATTCTCTAGTACCTTATACTGGAACTTTCCGCATGTTGGGGTTCCAACATAATATGCCGGAAGTTCATACACAGGTGCACCAATCTCCAGTATATTATGCTGGAACTTTTCGTGCTGCAGCAAAGTAGTTGCTATTTTTCAATGACTTTGCAAATGATGGCTACTTTTGAATGATCAGTTCGAAAACTGACTAGCCCGTGCTATTTTAACTATTTTACCTAGCTATGCTATATTAGAAACTTATTAACCACTTTTCTCTAGGTTACTTGAAAATTATATTGTGTATCTATATTTACCATTTATGTTCATAATCATGATAAATGAAGGATCCCTTAAATATAGGGATTAATTTGTAACTGTATCCCCCATTTCCGACTATCAGCTTAATTAGCCTCCTACAATCACGTTTTCTTCCCAGTTTCAAAAAAATTTAAAATAATTCTCTCTTTCATACAAATTAACCAATCTCTCTCTCTCTCTCTCTCTCTCTCTCTCTCTCTCTCTTTCTACACACACACACACACACGCGCATATATATATATATATATATATATATATATATATATATATTGATAGGATACAAGTACCTTGGGCACAAGTATTTTACTTTGTGTTTTGATGATCTAACAAACTTACCATCCAGAACCAGATAAGGAATCTGTTGCACACTTACAAGACCTTGAGATTACAAAGTTCCAGGTTGGGATCCAGCCTTTGGGAAAGAAAAGAGACTTGCAGGAGCTGACCATAGAAGAGTTTGTTGGAAATCTGAAGACCTACGAGATGAAGAGGAAGATAGACAATGAAAGAAAAGAATCTAGTACTCAAAGGTGATAGCAATGACTCAAGTAAGGAAGAGTGGAAGGAACAACTGAGATAACAGGTCCCTACCGAGGAGACTGTATGAAGTCAACTCTCCAGTAGGATAGTTGCTGCCTGCACACGCTACTGCACAAGAATAGCGCAACATTCAACTTTATGTGGAATGATCTTTACCTACCTTGCTTACATCATTGTAAGTAATGTCACACATGCATAAACACAATCAAGA
Organism: Nicotiana noctiflora; assembly: GCA_032618575.1. NCBI lineage: Eukaryota > Viridiplantae > Streptophyta > Magnoliopsida > Solanales > Solanaceae > Nicotiana > Nicotiana noctiflora. Next base: position 592,836 of record JASVEL010012972.1, read on the forward strand.
AAGGTAAAATACCTTACTTCATGAGTGTCACGACCCAAAATTCACTAAAAGTCGTGATGGTGTCGGACACTGCTGTCATGCAAGCCAACCCAAATTACTTGATGAAGTTCTCATTTTTAACAATCTTGAAAACTAAGATTTTCCTTCAATTTTTTATAATTAAAAAGATAACTGCTTCAATTCAAATTAAATAATAAGCAATTAGTACAAAATATTTCAAAACCATCCCAGAACCCGGTGACAAGTGTTGGAGCATCTACCGATAAGGAAATTAGATACAAATCCGTCCGGAATACAGTATACATGAAGTAAATACAATATATTAGAAGGGACTATACTAGCTGCGGACCGCCTCGAATAATACAACTCACCTAGTCCCAGAATCATCTGTACTGCTACGCCCAGTAGGCCGCTAGAGTTACATATACTTGTGCAATAAAAATGCACAGAAGTGTAGTATGAGTACGAAAACAACGTGTACTCAATGATTATCCTGTCTAATCTCAAAGAAATAGAGACAAGATGATCGACTTTGAAAGTTGCTAATGGTCCAATAATGGTGTCAATAATAAATTAAATCGTGGATTTCTATAAATATAATTTTAATCCAATAGAAGGAACCAAGGAAACAATTATTTCTCTAATAGGAAATTTCAGATTTTTCCTTTTTATTATTATCCAAACATTCTCAAACCATAAAGAGGCAGTAACAACTTAAATAAGTTCAAGGCAACAATACAAGCATGCGCATATTATGCCGAGGCGACAGCCTAATCTAACAGAAATAAACTGTGCACTTGGCGAGGGTCGACGGCGCGCCTATAGATGCATCTATTTAATCTGTCGAGGCATTCATCCCGTTCCAAAATTAATTACATAGACAGTCAATCAAGTAGTCAACAAGGAACAATTATCCATAGAAAAGTCAATTCTCTTTTAAAGATTTTTTAAAATCAAGTTTAATCTTTTGTGCAAATTCATTTACTAACTCGAGGTGATTTAAGCAATTCAAATGTCTATAAGTTTACAATTAATCCAAATATAGCATGATTTTGGGTCCTAAACTATCCGAACAATAGCGTAATAGTAGCTACACACGGACTCTCGTCACCTCGTGCGTATGTAGCCCCCCACAAATAGGAGCACCTAACCAATTAACTCACATATGGGGACAATTCCCTCTTATAAGGTTAGAAAGGAGACTCACCTTGCTCCGAATATCCATAACCGGCATTCCACGTCCTACCGAAGACTCGACTCGACGCACAAAGCTCCAAAACTAGCCAATAATTATATAAACTCATTAATATAGGCTAAGGTACTCATTATAATCCAATTTATAATAAGTCCTAACCTCGATCAAAAAGATGATAAAAATGCCCTCAGGCCCACGTGTCCGGAACTGAATTTTTTCGAAGATAAAGTTTACCCATAGCCTCACGAACTCAAATATATGATTTTTTTTTTCTAAGTTCCATACCCAAAATCGTGGTCAAAATCCAAGAATACTAGTTTTCAAGGTTTTCCCTCAAACCCAAAGTTTTCTACAATTTTCCAAGCCTAAATCCATATATATAAACCATGTATATTCAAAACTAGTAGAAATCACGTACCTTATGCTTGGTGATGAAAATGGCACTCCAAAGTTACTCCAAAACCGGCTCTTATGGAAGAAATAAAGTGAAAATTAGCCAAACTTCGATTTTTAAAGAAATCTCTCTGACTCCAGCAGTTTCCGCTTCTGCGAAAAATTTCCGCTTCTGCGGTTATGACAACAATCAGCACTTTCTCGACACGAAAATGAGCATAACTCCCTCATACGATGTCCAAATTCGACGATTCTTTTTGGTATGGATCCGAAATTACGATACAAAGCTAATGACTCAATACAAACTTAATTTGGAGCTTATCTGCTTAATATGGTACCTCTTTATGTTCAAAGAAATGGCGTTAAAACATCAAATAAGAGCGTGATACAACCCGAAACACACCTGAGGCCCTCGGGACCCCAACCAATCACACCAACCAGTCCCAAAACATATTACAGACTTGCTCGAGTCCTCAAATCACATCAAACAAAGCTAAAATCATGAATCAACCTCCAATCCAAGCATTATGAACTTTAAAACTTCTAACTTCTACTTTCGATGCTTAAACCTATCAAATCACGTCCGATTGACCTCAAATTTTGCACACAAGTCAATTCAATATTACAGACCTACTCCAACTTTCGGAATCGGATTTCGACCTCGATATCAAAAAGTCCACTTCGGGTCAAACTTTTCAAAAACCTTCAAATTTCTATCTTTAGCCAAATGGCTCCAAAATGACTACCGACCTTCAAATTCACTTCCGATCACGCTTCCAACTTTAAAATCACCATATGGAGGTGCTCCCAGAATCGGGATCCCAAATGGACATTGATAACACTGAAACGCACTTCAAGCCAAACTTATGAAATTTCTTCCAAAATACTTTCACAATGGCACCAAAACACTCCCGGGTCATCCAAAACTCGATCTGGGCATACGTCCAAGTCCAAAAGCATCATATAAACATGTTGAAGCCTTCATATCCTACTTTAGAGGTCATTTACTTAAAAAATCCAATCTTAGTGAATTCTTTCAACTATAAGCTTCCGAAATGAGAATTCTCTTTTCAAATCAACTCTGAACTTTTCGAAATTCGATCCCGAATGTGCGTACAAGTCATAATACCTGAAATGAAGCTGTTCATGGCCTCAACTACTGAATGACTCATTAGAGCTCAAATTACAATGAGAGAACCAGATGAAGGACCTGAAGTATGCTTGGTATAATCATTCAAGTTGATCGACTCAAGATAATCTAGGCAGTGTGCCTTCAGATTCACAGGAACCTGATACCTTGGTGCTCCCCTGACAGAAGAAAAGTCAATAGTACAGCTGGAAAACAACTATAGAAAGTGACTGCCTACAACTGTACATGCAACAGTTCTGCACACAATGCAACAGTCACTTCCCATTGAGAAGGGGTATGTACTAACCTAGATTAGGCATCACCATTGTGAAATGACATCAATAAGGTGATGTCTTTTGTAATACAAACCTGGTGCAAGACACAAGGCCTCCCTCTCCAAGACTTGCAAAATCAGAAACGGAAATACTCTCTCAAGTGCAAGAATAACCTCTCTCATGAACAAAGCTACTTCAACCTCAAGGACCTGATCCAAGATCGAAGAAATCTTAAGTCCTTTGGTTGTTGAGTCTTTGTTATTTGTTCTTCATTGTAACTCCTATCTATCTTTCTTAGAAGCTTTTTTAGGAAACCCAAAATCATAAACCCTCTAAGTTTGTGTGTTGTCTAGAGTTAGTCAAGTTGTAAAGTCTTTGTAACTAGAGAGTTACAAAGTGGCTTGTAATAGTGTTATTACAAGTTAGAGTGAGTTATTGTAGAGTGACAAAGTGGCTTGTGATGAGAGCACCACAAGTTAATCAAATTCTTTATAACTAGGATAGTTATAGAGTGGCTTGTGATGAGAGCATCACAAGTTAGTTGAAGTATTTATAATCAGAACATTGTAAAGTGATTTTAATAGGTAAGCTTACAAGTTAGTAAAATTAAAATCTTATAAGGTAGGTCGTGGTTTTTTTATCCCTCTGTGCGGGATTTTTCCACGTAAAAACCCTCTGTGTTCTTTACTTACTGCCAAGCTACTGCAAGAATATTTAGAGAATCTGATTCCCTATACTGGTTGATTTTATTGCATGTTGCTTATAGTGGAAACTTATAGGGAATCTGGTTTTCTACACACAATAGGAACTTATTTTGTGTCCTATTACACACTGGTTCAGTTATTACCACTGTGGGAACTGATATACAACCAGATCACTATATAGTTCAGATCATTAGTATCTCAGTGGAAACTCATAGAGAAGCCGGTTCTCTATACAGTCTGGTGGACGCTCTCTATCTCTCTCTCTCTCTCTCTCTCTCTCTCTCTCTCTCTCTCTCTCTCTCTCTCTCTCATACAAATCTAACTATTATCTCTCTAAGATTATTGCATCATATATTTTTCTGAATTAATTCCACCAATAACCACTAAAAAGCTTCAACTATTGACCAAAATCCATCGACATTATCTCTGAAATTACAGTTAGAGGGGTCTTCCATTAACATACCATTAAGTGGCTTGTGATGAGAGCACCACAAGTTAGTTAAATTCTTTATAACTAGGATAGTTATAGAGTGGCTTGTGATGAGAGCATCACAAGTTAGTTGAAGTCTTTATAATCAGAAGCATTGTAAAGTGATTTTAATAGGTAAGCTTACAAGTTAGTAAAATTAAAATCTTATAAGGTAGGTCGTGATTTTTTTATCCCTCTGTGCGGGATTTTTTCACGTAAAAATCCTCTGTGTTCTTTAGTTACTGCCAAGCTACTGCGAGAATATTTAGAGAATATGATTCCCTATACTAGTTGATTTTATTGTCTGTTGCTTATAGTGGAAACTTATAGGGAATCTGGTTTTCTACACACAATAGGAACTTATTTTGTGTCATATTTACACACTGGTTCAGTAATTACCACTGTGGGAACTGATATACGACCAGATCACCATACAGTTCGGGTCATTAGTATCTCAGTGGAAACTCATAGAGAAACCGGTTCTCTATACAGTCTGGTGGACGCACAGTTCCTAACACACTCTTTATCCCTCTCTCTCTCTCTCATACAAATCTAACTATTATCTCACTAAGATTATTGCATCATATATTTGTCTGAATCAATTCCATCAACAACCATTAAAAAGCTTCAACTATTGACCAAAATCCATCGACATTATCTCTAAAATTACAGTTAGAGGGGTCTTCCATTAACATACCATTAAAAAGTTTTGAAGTTTTGAATTAGATATTTAGATTTTACGAATTTTTGATTTCTTTGGATTGGGTGTTCTTGAAAATAATTGCAAATATCCTTTAGAGTTTATATCTCAATTTGAAAGGAGATTGATTGATTTTTAAAGTTGGTTTTAGGTTGAATTTCAGATTAAAACTCGAGGAAGAAGAAGTTTCGGAATTGTATTAAAATTGTATAATAAATATATCATAATCGTATCTTAATTGTATTTGATACATCAATACCTAAGATAATTATGTATTAAAATACAATATTGTATCATATTTTGAGTTTAGGGTTGGATCTATGTGGATATTTTAAATTGAAACTTGAAAAAGATGAAAATCAAAGTTGTATCACAATTTGTACCTAAAACAATACTTGATACAATGCTAATACAAGTATGATATGATATTGTATCAGTTTAAGTTTAGAGTCGGTTTTAAGTTGTATCGTAATTGTATTAGAATTGTGTAAGAATTCATTCAAGATTGTATCAATTTTGTATCTGAATTATATTTTGATGATACATGAAATAAAACTTTATGCAACTCTGATACAAGTACAATACAATCTTGTGTCAGAATTATATCATTTTTTAGAGTAGTAACGTGTATAGGTAGAAATTTTCAGATTTCCTATAATTAGTGTGATGGATATTCAAAACTGTATAGGATCCCATTTCGAGAAAATTTTATCGTACAAAAAGTAACCATTTCTTTCCATTTCTATGGCGAGTATTTTGGTTCAAGACTTTTTTGTGCATTTATATTTTTCTTGTGGCTTCTTATACAAGAAGCGAGTATTTTGTATAGAGTCTTCGATAAATCGAAAGAAAATTTGGTGAAATAATATTGGAAGAAGAATTGCTTACAGATCTGCGTAGAAATGAGGGAGGGGAGTACATAAAAAGGAAGGATATAATTCAATCCCTTAATTGAAGACGCTAATAATGAGGTAAGAGCTTTTAGGGGAGGGGAGGGGGGGGGGGGTAATACATACAATTTGTAAAAAAACCTAGATACTTTTTAAAAATAACAAAACCTAGAGAAAATAGATAAATAAATTTCTATTATAGTATGCATAGGAGAACTTGGGGTATTTGCATCTATACCCGATTTTTGGGTCACCATTTAACTTATACCCGCTTTGCAAAAAAAAAATTATAAATGTACCCACTTTTCAGGTAACTTCATACCTGCGGGGCCTGAAGTAGCAGGAATTTATGTCTGAAGTTTGAACTTCAGAATTTTTCGCCTGAAGTGTGACCTTATCAAAGTAAAATATCAGATATTTTCGTCTGAAGTTTGACTTGACTTGAAAAAGCAATAAAAAAACTTCAGTTAGTAGTGCAAACTTTAGACAAATTAGTTTGAATTTCTTTAGTTTATAGTGCAAATAAACTTCATATAATTTTTTCTAGCATGATAGTTGCAAACTTCTTAACATGGTAATGTTTGAAGTTTGGCCCTACAATCCCAAACTTCAGTTGATGATTCTTCAAGTTTTGACAATAAACTTTTTTCAAGCTCCATATTTAGCAAAGAGATCATACTATTTTTAGATGGACCAAACCTTATTAGGATGTCAACTGCTACACAAAAGTAGTATTGATTTAAATTCCCTACTAGCCGAAAGGCCTTCGGTTAGCACAGTCCAAGTTGGTACCAGAGTCAACTCCCAAAATCTGACAGTATTTACTATAGAAAACAATTTTGCTCATATATGTGCATTTGAACCTTTATTACATTCAAGTCCACCATTGATGATGTTGGTGATTACACCAAAGCCAGGGACACGACGTGCTGCAGAATCAACTATAGATGGAGTCCATCTTCCTGTTATGGCGTTCAATAATTGAGCCAGGGAATGCTTGGTATCAAATCAATAATACTTACACAGAGTCTTATGTGTTTGAGAGAGAGGAGGCAACGACAGGTCTGAAGTTGTCAAAATTAGGGTATATGGTAAATAATTTTTAAAATATGAGTATAAATTAAATGAGTGCGACCACATATAATTTTTACGAGAAACTCCCTAATTTTCTAAGGATGAGTAGGAGGACAACTTGGGCCTCAATTGGAACCCGTTCGATGGAAGAATTTGGACCTTATTTTTAAAGAGAAATTTTCATAAAACACTATATTTTAATAGTAATTAAGCCATCTACAGATATAGTTTACTATATTACAGTTTATGTGGTTATAAGATGTATTTGATGTATTTAAGTTGTTTTAATTTCATGAATACAATAGCAAAAATAGGCGTAAATTAGGGAAGTCCGCCAAATCAATTGTTGTATTCAACTGTATTCGATAATATTCATGGAGTGAAACATGAGATTACAGCTGAACAAATTATTGTATTCGATTGTATTCACAGTGCAAAATATGGAATTACACTATTTTGAAATGAAAAGTGAATCAATTAATATAATAGACTCCTAATATAACTCAAAACACTCAATTATACACATAAATTTTGTATTTTCATTTATTAAGAAGATTCTCAACTGAAAAATACCCTAAAAATTAGCAATCTTCAGAGAAATTATATGATACATCTGAATACATAAATTATATTAATTAAAAAAAAACTTATGAATACATTCATGACATATAGTGAGACGGTGAATACAATGAAATACATAGAATATAACATAATATATTGAAATACAATGAGAAAAAAAATAGTGAATAAAATGAAATACATGAAATACAACGAGATACATTGAAATACAATAAAAAAAGACAATGAATACAATGAAATACATAAAAATACATTGAAATATATTAATAGAAAATCAAGTTGCTCAGTCTCAAACTTCATCGTCTTCGTTCAGGAACAAACCCTAATTTCCGACGAATATGCCGTTCATGGGAAGCCGGTAGTGAAAACGCGCCGCCTTCGTGAAAATTTCACTCTAAGTAGTTTAGCAATATGACTTCTTCCAATTCTTGTGAGAACATGCTTAACGAACTGCTGCTATATTTAATTGCACAATCTCCCACCTTCTTTGCCACTCTGCCGTCATCGGAATTACTTTTTTTGGTGTCTTTGGAATGTGGTTCTGTATTATTGTAGTCCCACTTATCAGCCCATGAATTCTCGTATGCATTATTCTTCTTCATATCTTCTTTCTTTGATCAAAGATGAGAATTTTGGTAAAAAAAAGAGTAATTAGAGGAAGAGGTCCACGAGACTTTGGGAGAAAAGAGAGTTGATATTAAAGGTCTACGAAACTTTAGGAGAATGTGATGTATCAAAGTAGAGAGAGAAAGAAAAAGCGTAACTAATTAGCGTATTTAGTTGCTTAGGACTAGGATGAAACTAAAATTAAATATTTTACTATAAACCTTAAAAGTATCTATAGAATATAATTTTCTTAAATGCTATTTAATTAAAATGAATAAGGTGTTAATGGTAAAAATTCACATTTTTAAGTTACAAGCCCAAATTACTTTAGCGAATAGATTTGGCCCAAACTACGATTCGTTTCGGCCCCATTCCAAGTTGATCAGTGTTTCTTCTTCAGCAAGTTGATACTTTCCACTTCAAAAGAAATTGCTATTCATTTTCCTCCGGCGAATTCCTCACGAACTCTTTCTCCAGCTAAATTGAATTGTAAGTTCCCTAATTTTCATTATATAAGCTTCCTGCAGCAGTTCGCATCCACTATCTTCAACTCGAACTATATACATTTTACAATTTTTTCGAGAAATATATATTTGTACTATATAATAGGCCCAATTTGTGGTGGTGTAGTAAGATGCCTATTTTAGTAATCGATGTTTTGATAACTTTTCTTAGAAGCACAGAAAAAGAGGAAAATGCCATAAAAGGAGGACATTTTTTAAATGCTTTTTGAGTTTTTGAATTTTCAGCATTTGAGATGAAAGTGATAATGTCAAGTTATTTATGAAAGGATTTAAATTATATATATTGATGCTTTAGAAGAATTTTCATGTGTAGTTTAACTGATTGTAGCAGGTTATTTCTTTTACTTTCCGGTTTATCAACTCAGGCTTACTATAGATACAGGTACCTTAATTTTGGATTTTAAATAACCTGATTGGGTACATAATTTTTAGGTTTATCCTTGAGAAAAAGTAATCATATTTACCCAACCTTGCAATTATGACGAGAGGCGGATTTAGGATTTGAACTCAAATGGATTTTGGGTTTTAGGACAGCTGTGTCAAGTGCTAATACCTGGGTTCTGAATTTGATTTTTTTACATATTTAATGGATTTCGTAACACATATATAGATTTTGGGCAAAACGGATGGGTTCGGTACCCATATCTTAAAGCCTACATCCAGCCCTGCAATTATCCACAACTATTTTGGATTCTAACTTCGAAATATCAAGATTTGATATCAATTAATTTAATTTATCCCTATAATCCAAATGAGGCTGTACATAAAGGCCCTTGAGTTAAGTTTAGTACATTGGAAAACTTTGTTAGTTAAGTTCTCTAATAATAACTCATTCTGTTTGTGTACCGAGATTGATAAGTATTACAGAGTGGAATGTATCTGATTTATCAATTGGTGCAGTTAAAGGTTTTCAATGATGAAGATCGATTTTAGCGGACTTGAACCAACTGCCCCACTTCGAGGGAAGACCTCGGAGCTATTTGATGACATTCCTAGTTCTCCGTCATTCCAGATTCCTAATACTACTAATGTGAGTCTGACTACTTTTCTGTGTGATCAATTATATTCTGTTAATTAGGGGCGGGCATCGGTCAGTTCGATTATGAATATTATCAGTTTTGCCTACCGGTTATCGATTTACAAATATGATAAACCGATAACCAAACCGATAAGATAATGGCTATCGGTTATCAGTTAATCGGTTATCCATTATTATCTGTTCGGTTATCGGTTTACACGATAAGACAAAACAACTGAAACAGTTTCGCAATGTATAAAACTATTTTGCAATGTACCGAGCTAATACATTTTTGCAATGTACCGAACTAAAACAGTTTCGCAATATCGGTATAAAACTGTTTTGCTAAAACAATTTTATAAAACAGCTTTTTTTGAGTTCCACAAATAGAACAGTTATGTAAAACAGTTCCCATAAAAAATTAAGAACAGTTCTACAAATAGAAAAGTTCTCAGTTCTGAAAAAAATTCTGCAACATAAAACAATAGAAACAGTTAACAAAAGCTGCAGCAATAGAAACAATAGAACTAATAGTTCTGCTAACAATAGAACAATAGAACTAAATCTGCAACAATAGAATAAAGTTCAACACTTCAATTATAGTTCAACACTACAAACAGTCCAAAGTAATAGTTCAATCATTTGAATTAGAAGCTCCACTTTCACCAATCACCTACATAATATTTTCAGCCATGTTTTTGTGTCACGGTGAGTTTGAATTTAAAAGAAATCAAGCAGCGAGACAACAAAATCATAAAATGAAACACATAAAAATTCGAGCAGTGAGTTTAAATTCGTAAAGCTGATTCTACTTTCTCTGTGATTTCATTCTTAAACCGAGTAGACATCACAGAGTTCCCAGTTTGTTTCCAAGTTCAGGACTACGAGCGAGCCACTGACCATTAATCAAAACTTTTCTTTATGTGTTTGCTACTTCTAATTATCGACTTATAGTTTATTGTGGTTTCTTTACCTTTTCTACAATATTATTGGAACTTAGAAAAAATTTGGATCTTTGGGAGTAACAAAACGAAGAGTGATTAAATAAAGGAAAAGGAAATCTCAGAAATGCCCATTTCCTGACATATTTATTTTCATCAAACCAAGTAAGTATGAATTTCTTTCCTTCTCGCTTCTTGTTTATATTTCCTTAAATTCTTTCGTTTCTTTTTCTTTTTCCGCAACAGAATTGAAAATTAAAAATATTGAATAATTTAACTGGACTAGATCCAGAACCGGTCACACAAACATATACCAGACAATTCAAAAAGAACATGTAGAACTATACTATTGAACTAGATTCCAATAAATTCGCAAAGATGCCTTCTTATCAACAAGGTAAGCAACCGAAGATGAAGATGAAACTAAAAACTTAGGCGAAGAATCAAGATGAAGCTGAAGAATGCGGCTGTGAAATGCGACTGAAGAGTGAAGTGAAGAGGCGACTGAAGAATCTGATTTCTTAACTTTGGACACTGATAGAATGCGGCTGACGCCCGAGTCCTGGCGGGCTGACTGGTGAGGCGGAGAAAGAATAGGGAAATCAAAGAGTGAACTATGAAACCCTAGTATGTATATACTTAACGGTAAACTAGTAAATCTGTTAATCCTTATTCGATTATCGGTTTTACCCAATAACAGAATTGCCGAACCGATAACTCAATAAAAAAAAATTAACCCGTTATCGAACCGTTAACCCAATAACCCAATACCGATAATGGGAATCTATCGAGACCTGAATCTCTAACTATGCTTCCTTTTTTCTATCCTGTATGTTCCTTCAGTTTGACGGTTTTCAAAAGGAAGCAATCCAAATGGTGAAGCCTGCAAAGGGAACCACAACTCTTGCCTTCATTTTTAAAGAAGGCGTCATGGTTGCTGCTGATTCTCGAGCTAGCATGGGAGGATATATATGTAAACACTTCCGCCCATTTTGTCTTTATGATAAACAATGTGAAGAAAATCGTTTATTACTTGTCAACCCTGTTATTGTTATGAAGCATCGATTTGTCTATTGGATCTTGTGATCCTGCTCTCTGCCAAATGACTTGATATGAAATTGATATAACCATAATGGATATAACCATAATCAACGGTTCAAGGGACATGCAAGACCTAATTGTTTTCATGTTTGAGTTTTTCTGCATACATGTGAAGCTGTATTTACCCGGTTTCAGCATAAAATGTTATTGGGTTCAAAAGTATCCACATTCTACAAAAATTTTATCAATGGTTTATCAATGTCACTAAGGTTATTGGTACAATGGCTAGAACTTGGAATTAGTACCTTAAGCAGTGTGTATGGATAAATAGAGACATAACCTGATTTCGTGCGTACCTGAAAAGAAAACTTTAATTGTCTTCCGTTTTTTTTTTTGTGGTTGTGCTGTGGTCTTATGGACTTATGCTGCACGAGACATGTGTATGCATTAGTTTGTATGTTCCATATCTGAGTGTCAAGTTCTTCATTAGAGGAATGTGAATTTCAAATTTTAGGTAGTTGGATTTCTACTTATTTTGGAGGATCCAAATATTCTTTTAGGTGTTATTTCATTATCTGTTGATTTGGCTAGTCCTTTTGAGAAATATGTTTTTTTTCTTTTTAATATTTCGCAGCATCTCAGTCTGTGAAGAAAATCATTGAAATTAATCCATATATGCTTGGCACAATGGCTGGTGGGGCTGCTGACTGCCAATTCTGGCACAGAAACTTGGGAATCAAGGTATGTGGTTATGAAGTACCCCATTTCCTTTTCCAAGTTGCTGCATTTACCCATTTTTGACAGGAGAATACTTGATCTAGATCAATTCTGGTCTCTTCCGCATTACAGATCTATGTACTCTAGAGAATTTTAATGCTTCTGATGGCATATGTTTATTTAGGATGGGTATGTCTCTCCTTCCACTCTAAGGTAAAAAGATGAGAAAGGTAAAGAAAGAAAAAAGGAGTTGGCTAATAATGAGAATGGAAATGTGGCTAGATTGAAGGGGTAAAAAAGAAAGAAATGACAACTATTAAATGGTGTTATATTTGGGGAGGGTAAATTGGGAAAATGTTATATTCCACCGCTGTTAGTGCACTAGTTCTTTGAAAGTTTCATCCCGCTTATTTTCTTTAAGGCTAAGCCCCCAAGGGTTTTTGTCTTTTACATTTCTTGGGCCATCTTTCACTCTGCATATTAAAGTCTCCCGAAGTTAAAGTCCAACTATGTTTATTTTTTTAAGGGCGGAGTGGGTATATAACACATCTATATATCCTCCTCCTGACCCATGACAGAAGAAAGTTCTGCAGTTCTTGATCTTCATAAGCAGAAAAAGTATTATGGAATTTGGCTTCATGCACTTGGTAAAACTTGGTCACCTGTTCACTTTGTGTGATTCAGTGCCGTCTGCATGAACTGGCAAACAAAAGGAGAATTTCAGTTACTGGAGCTTCAAAGCTGCTGGCAAACATTTTGTATTCTTACCGCGGAATGGGTTTGTCTGTTGGAACTATGATTGCGGGTTGGGATGAGAAGGTATTGAAAGATGGAAGCTGGTACAGTTCGTAAAATGTTAACTTCCTGTTTTCTTACTAAAATAAAAGCTTGATTGTGCAGGGTCCAGGACTATATTATGTGGATAGTGAGGGAGGACGGCTTAAAGGAACCAGATTCTCTGTTGGATCTGGTTCACCTTATGCTTATGGTGTTTTGGATAATGGGTGTGTGCTTTCTTCTACGTTTTCCTATCAGCATTTCCATGGTTTCCCTAGTATCTGCTTGAGAATGATTGTTAACTAGTTTCGTCTACAAAAGGACCTTCAGACATTGTTATAGTCAACTGAGTCTTTGATATGTGGCTTGTGCATATTGATGTGCAAAGGACTGCATGCACGAGGTGCAGATGCATTTACCTGCTGGCCGTACTTGATCTCAGTGTCTTCTGAAAGAGAAAGTTGTGTTGTGTCACCAAGGTCTAAATGCATTCAGTACTCAGAGGCCAAGTTTTTTTTTCTTGGGTTTGGGGGTGGGGGGGGGGGGGGTTACAACCTTTTTGAAATGTCTCCTTAGTTTATTGTGACAATGCTATGGTCAAAACTTTCGCAGCTTACAGCTCATGCTTCTGATTCGTTAACTTCAGGAAATCACTGAACTCTTGCCTTTTCTCTAAATATTTTCTCCCTGTGCTGTTTCACTTTAGGTACCGATATGATTTGTCCGTGGAAGAAGCAGCCGAGTTAGCTAGACGAGCGATTTATCATGCTACATTCCGTGATGGAGCTAGTGGAGGTGTTGCTAGTGGTATATTTCTTGCATCCTCATCCTTAAAAAGAGGAAGTACCATGTCAAGTGGCTATTTCCTATCTGTTGTATTTTTGCTCCATGGTGTTTGTGTCTTTGGTCGTTAACTTTGTGGTTCGTTTCAGTTTATCATGTCGGACCAAATGGATGGAAGAAGCTATCAGGTGACGATGTTGGAGAACTCCATTACAACTACTATCCCGTTGAAGTAGCAGCAGTGGAACAGGAAATGGCTGAAGTGCCAGTAGCCTGAGGATAAAGGACCCTGTAATAGTAACTTTTTGTGTCATGATTTTGTAAACCAGATCAAATATGTTCTCATCTTTGCATATTAAAGAGACATCAAAGTTTATATTTTTCTAGTCAGACTTTATTGTGCAGTTTGCACAAACTGCATTTTTCCACTCTTCAACTTCTCTCATTCAATTTCAGTCGTTCAGCTAATCAGGTATTGTTTTAAAACGAAACAACAAAAATGAGAAGTGGATAAGTAATGAAATAAATTAATTTTGACCTAAGTAGAATTTCTATAGTCATGTATTATCCTTTTACAATGAGCTCCAGGCCACCAATAATGTCTAAGACTAAGTAATCTAATCCCTTTTATCCAAAGTCCTACCAAACACCAAGTAATTTGATTTAAAGAAAAGTTTCACATACCAACATACCCATTATTTCCCCAAAAAAAAAAAACATTATTTCACTAAACCAAATTAGCTACATACTGGCAGGCTACTCGATATCCTTTAATACATCTGCTTATTTAATTGAATAAAAGACATTTATTAGAATATGTAAGCGACATCCCAAGTGAACTGAGTTGGGGGCAAGCAAATTGTGAAAACATACAAATTGGAAAACCAAAAAATTGTATCTTAGTAGACAAGATTCTATACTCGACTATACAAATAGTACGATGAATATTCCCTTGAAGCTTGTAATTCTGAGACCAAGAGGATCCCTGCTGTCAATTGAATCAGAACCTATTATAGATGAATTCTTTACCTAAGCATATGGAATATACAAAGTGGCATAACAATTGATCCATTTGCACCTTGGATGCCTCAGTTATTGATGCCAGAGCACAACGCATCGCTTGATGCCCGATTCCTGTATACTCCTATGAAGATATACCCAAAAGGAAACAATATTTACAATAATACAATCTATTCAGACACTCTATTTGTGTGAGCTTATCCAGCAACCCGCACCCTCATAAAAGAGGAGAGTTGCAGTACGTTAGCAAACAACACAAAACTAATCATCAGGATGAATCTTCACAACATAGAATATGACGGAATGTGCTCTGATTAATGGAGTGAAATGAGCCAAAAGGGCCGACCCAGTTCAATACCCACTTCGTGGGTGTCTAGGGAAGGGAATATTCTAGGCAGCCTTCCCCCTGCTTTGCAGAGAGGCTGATTCGAACCCGCGACCTGACACACCACGGCAAGCAAGCTTACCGCTGAGCCAAGCCGGCCCTTCAAAGAGTGAAATGAGCCAAAATGGAGATGAATAATGAGAACTCATATAGCCGATTTCAACTAACTTGGTACTGAGGCATAGTTTTTATTGCAATCTATTCGGACTTTTCTACCTCACCGAATCTCTGCTCCCATTGTTGGGCATCATAATCTTGCTCGTACAAGTCCTTATTTGTACTGTATACAATTCGATTCTGACCAATAAAAGTTCTTTGAGACATATCTCGAGCACTCAAAAGCTGAAAATTGTTCAATAAAATGAAGTGAGAGATACTACAGGTAAGAAACTTTATACCAAACATAAATAGTAAGTTGTAAATAAAACGTATCAGGATTTACTCACCAAGGATCTCTCAATTATAATTAAGCATAAACAATACACCACATAAATAAGTGACATAGTCCATACCTTTAATTTTCTTATATTTACTTATGTTTCATTAGAAAAATTGATATTTCGTTATAAGATATATGCACATACAATTTTTACTACAGATTTTATGCATGCACTTCCAGCATCTGAGCTGAATCCTCATACAGAGTTGATTTTAATCGACCATTTCCAGCGATTATTAGGTACAAGCTACCTAATAGTTACCATTGTCAACTTTTTGGATGGATCACCAAATGATAATCTAATTTGAGACAAAAACTAAGCACGGACTATCAGGCAAGTCTGTTCTGGATAGTGCTCATGGGCGTCCCTTCCATAAAGCAAGTAAAGCAACCGCTTTAGGCCGCGTATTTGTGGGGGCCCCATTTTTTGTTCCACCTAGTAGACTATATATAAGTTTAAAAAAGAGTTTTTGTACAGTGAAAATGTTTGATTTCTTTCTACCAAGAAAATTGCACTTGAAATGAATATAGAACCCGAATTTCGTAAGAAACGTGTGATAATGAAATCTCAAAATCTTTCAAAGAGTCGTTTTGAGTTGATTACTTTTATACATAATAGACAAAGCTATTTTTTCACTTCAAAAAAGATTTGGACAATTCGAAGCATATGAAAATATTTTTGGTTTTCTATTTAGCATTAAAATTTAAGATCAATATGTTGAAAAATTGAAAATATATTCTTAATTGTAATGTTCCTTAATAACTCATGTTACAGTTGCTTCAACAGAAAGAAGTATTCAAAATTCAAGTTGATAAAATCTTATCTAAGAACAACAATGAGTCAAGAAAGATTAAATGGATTAGTTATATTGTCAATTGAGAAATACTTATAAGAGTTGTTGATTATAAGAAAATTATTAACAACTTTGTATATACGAAAATCTAAAATATAGACTTCAAATAAATAATAATAACAAAAAAAAAAAAAAAAAGTTAAGGCCCCTCATAAAGTTTGGCTTTAGGCCCCGAAATACGTCAGGCCGCCCCTGTTAGTGCTCATAGTGACATGACCGAATACTTGACCAGATCAGTTACCAAATGGTGCAGCTAGACATTGTTAAATTTTGCATAAAACGAATGGTATTAATCTATACCATCGAAAGTGCTATACTTATTCAGAAAAGGGAGAAAATAAAGTTTGATAATGCTTTAGTTTTACACATCAGACTAAATTGAATTTGGAAGACAGTGGTAAACCAGTTGAGTTACAAAAGAAGTCCTCCACTTTTTAAAGATCCTGTTAGTTGGAACTTCTTTATTTCTTTTTCATAGAAAGTAGGTAATGCCCTAAGGGGATACCTTCCAGGACATAAAAAGGTAGCTCCTCTTTGCATTTTTGGATGCATTGGTGAGAGAAAAGTAGAACTTTCAACAACAACAACAACCACCACCCAGTATATTCCCACCAGGTGGGGTCTGGGTAGGGTAATATGTAGACAGGCCTTACCTCTACCCGAGAGGGCAGAGAGACTGTTTCCAATTGACCCTCGGCGCAGGGAAAAGAAAAGAAAACAAAAACAAAAACAAAAACCGCATTAGTTACTCCAGCATACATCGCATAAAAACTATCTAGACATAAGAGACATAAATACCACAAATAAGCAGACATGCAATGATATTAAAATAGTAGCTACCAGAAATGACTACCTACCACGCCTCACCCACCCCGGGAAAGGAGTACGAAAAATCTAGAAGCCCCTATTCTACAACCCTGATACTAGACCTCCAGACTTTCCTATCGAGGGTCATGTCCTCGAAAATCCGCATCCTGGCCATGTCCTGTCTAATAACCTCTCCCCAGTATCTCTTAGGCCTCCCTCTGCCTCGCCTCACACCAACCACCGCTAGCCGCTCACAACTCCTCACCGGGGCGTCGGGGCTTCTCCTCCGCACATGCCCGAACCACCGAAGTCTCGCCTCTCGCATCTTCTCATCCACTGGGGCCACCCCCACCTTCTCCCGAATAACTTCGTTCCTAATCTTATCTAACCTGGTGAGCCCGCACATCCACCTAAGCATCCTCATCTCCGCAACCATCATCCTCTGAACATGAGATTTCTTCACCGGCCAACACTCCGTCCCGTACAGCATGGCAGGTCTAACCACAGCTCTATAAAACTTCCCCTTGAGTTTCTGTGGCACTTTCTTATCACACAAGACAAGACTCCTGATGCAAGCCTCCACTTCGACCACCCCGCCGCTATACTGTGAGTGACATCCCCCTCTATCTCCCCGTCCCCCTGGATCACCGATCCAAGGTATCTGAAACTATCCTTTTTGGCTATGACCTAAGATCCAATCATCACGCTCCCTCCCACTTTGCTCGACTCAGCGCTAAACTTGCACTCCAGATACTCTGTCTTAGACCTGCTTAGTTTGAACCTCTTAGACTCGAGAGTCTGTCTCCATACCTCTAGCCTCTCGTTAACACCGGCCCTCGTCTCGTCTACCAGGACTATGTCATCAACAAATAGCATACACCAAGGTACATCCCCTTGAATATGCCGCGTCAAAGCATCCATAACCAAGGCAAACAAGAGGGGGCTAAGCGCAGATCCTTGATGGAGCCCCATAACCACCGAGAAATGGTCTGAGTCACCACCCACTGTCCCGACCTTAGACTTAGCTCCATCGTACATGTCCTTGATTACTCTGATGTAGGCTTCCGACACGCTCTTAGCTTCCAGGCACCTCCATAGTACCTCTCTATGGACCTTGTCATACGCCTTCTCCAAGTCGATAAACACCATGTGCAGGTCCTTCTTCATCTCCCTGAACTGTTCCACCAATCTCCTGACAAGGTGGATAGCTTCTGTAGTGGACCGACCCGGCATGAAACCGAACTGGTTCACAGAAATATATGTCGACTCCCTCACCCTGGCCTCGATCACCCGCTCCCAGACCTTCATGGTGTGGCTTATCAATTTGATGCCCCTATAGTTGTTGCAACACTGGATATCCCCTTTGTTCTTATACAAGGGCACCACTGTACTCCACCTCCACTCCTCCGGCATCCTTTTGGTCCTGAAGATCGCATTGAACAACCTGGTGAGCCACTCCACTCCTGGCTTACCCATGCATTTCCAGAACTCCACCGGGATTTCGTCCGGCCCGGTCGCTCGACCTCTACTCATCCTACGCAAAGCCCCCACGACCTCTTCCAGCCTAAAGCGCCTGCGGTACCCTAAGTCTATATGGCGCTCTGAATGCCCCAGCTCCCCCAGTTCTATATTTTGGTTCCCCTCCTCGTTTAGAAGGTCTCGGAAGTACGTCTGTCATCTCTGTTTGACTTGAGACTCCCCCATCAGGACTCTACCATCCTCATCCTTGATGCACCTCACCTGGTCCAGGTCCTGCGCCTTCCTTTCCCTTACTTTGGCTAACCAGAATAACTTCTTATCCCCGCCTTTCTCCCCCAATTCCTCGTACATGCGACCAAAAGCCGTTTTTTTAGCCTCCGTGACCGCCGATTTCGCTTCCTTCCTTGCCACCTTATAGCTCTCTTTGTTCACCCGCCTTTCTTCCTCGCTTGTGCTCTCTGCCAACTTCGCAAAAGCAGCTTTCTTCACCTCTACTTTTCCTTGCACTACGTCGTTCCACCACCAGTCGCCCTGATGTCTGCCTAGATAGCCTTTGGTTACCCCAAGCACATCCCGCGTTGCCTCCCTAACCAGATTCGCCGTCTCTGACCACATTGTGTCTGCTACCCCAGAACTCCTCCAAGCTCCACCATCAACTAACCTCCTCTCCAACTCCCGGGCTTTCTCCTTAGTCAAAGCTCCCCATCTAATCTATGGCCGGCTCCGGGAACCCCTCCTTTTCCTCTTCACCCATAGACCGACATTCATCATATGGAGTCTATGGAGAGTCGAGAGGGGCTCTCCAGGGATAACCTTACAGTCCCTGCACAGACCTCTATCGCTCCTTCTGAGAAGGAGGCAATCGATCTGACTCCTCGCCGTCGAACTTTTGAAGGTGACCAAATGCTCATCCCTCTTCTGAAATGACGAGTTAGCAATCAGAAGCTCGGAAGCCCTAGCGAACTCCAACAGCGCAGAGCCTCCTCCGTTCCTAACCCCAAGGCCAAAGCCACCGTGCACCTCACCATAACCACTAGCATCTGCCCCAATATGGCCATTAAAGTCCCTTCCAATAACCAACTTCTCAAATTGGGGAATACTACGCACCAACTCATCCAACTCGTCCCAAAAACGCCTCTTGACCTCCTCATCTGAGCCCGCATGCGGTGCGTAGGCGCTGATGACGTTGAGGACACAACCCCCGATAACCAACTTAATAGACATCAACCTATCGTTCGCTCGCCTAACCTCCACGACGGGCTCCATAAGGTCCTTATCCACCAGGATGCCCACTCCATTCTTGCCCCTCACGACCCCAGAGTACCACAGCTTAAACCCGTTAACATCTCGCGCCTTCGTCCCTTTCCACCTAGTCTCCTGGACACAGGCTATGTTGACCCTCCTCTTCTGAAGAGTCTTCGCCAACTCAATGGACTTACCCGTCAGAGTGCCTATGTTCCACGACCCGATCTTAACCTATGTGCGTCCGCTACCCTCTTCCCACCCTTACCTTCCGCCCTACCCGCAGAACCGCTCCCTGCCCCCCTACTCACCCCCGCCACCGCCACCGCCCCCACCCCTCGAGGACATGACCTTGCACTTACATCCCCCGCTACGGCCACTATCCCTCCAACCGACTATGGAGAATAATAGCGCACCCACGCACAAAAGGGAGATACGAAAAGGATGCACTAGGTAGCAACAGAGTAAACCTCACACGAAATGCTAGCAAGAGTACGAAAAAAGGTGTACAGGTTAAACGAGAGGCGGGAGGTACCAACTCCCGGTGGAAAAACCTGAAGGTAGGCTTTGGTGCGCCCGAGGTCAAGTGCTGCTTCCCCTTGCACGTCCCGGCCGGTGTTGCTTAGCTCTTCACTCCCAACGCCGCAAAGTCGCCTTGTAAGGTCGCCTTGTCGCCTGTCCTGCGATTTATCGGGACGGGTAGTTCTGTTGCGTCCCGCCGAAAACCTGCACAAACACAAAACCAACCCCACAAAAAGCGGGGGAAATGGGTGGGGGGCTGCCGGCGACTCGCCGGAGTTGGGGAGGGGGGCTGGGCGGGAGGGGGGTGGGAGAGAAGAAAGAGACAGAAAAGAGAGGTGGGGGGAGAGAGAGAGGAGAGGGAGAGAGAAGAGAGGTGGGGCGGGAAGGGGAGAGGGGGCTGGGCGGGGGGCTGGGGGCGGGAGGGGAGGGGGAGAGAAGAGAGAGAGAAGAGAGGTGGGGGGGTGAGCTTACCTGGGTCGCCGGAATGGGGGGGATGGGGGAGGTGGGGAAGGGGAGGGGAGCCGCTGGTTGAACGGAGGGGGAGAACAGGAGTTGACAGTTAGGGTACTGGAGTCACTGTAGGAGGAGAGCGTGTCAGATACTGTAGAACTTTAGAAGGATCAAAATACTCTTATTTTATTTATTTATTTATGATTCAATAAGAATTTACCTTCTTGTAGTATAGATAGTTGACTAATTATCTAAGAGGCTTACCGAATACCTACAATACACCAATTGTTATGTCGACTCTTTGTTTGTGTGATATTAGTGAAAGACGTCTCTGGCTTATCAAAGAAAAGAAAATAGGCGTATGTGCATACATTTCTAACAATTAGCAACAACAAATCCAATGTAATCCCACAACTGGGGTCTGGGATTTCTAACAATTAGCAAAATCTCATTTTAACAGAACAAGTTAAAGTGCTAAGTTAAAGCTTAATTCCTAAAAGGAAGAGGAGGCTCCAGTATTCAAGTTCTAGAGCAATTAGACCAAACTTTTGATGAACAAGCAACTTTTCCCGAGTATAGATGTTAAACCTTTACTGTTAACCAAACATGCAGAAAACTGAAAGCTCAGAGGTGGCCAAAAAAATTACAAAGCGAACCAGCTGAACATTTGTACCTTCTTCCTTGGTGAGAAATCGGGACGCTCAAGTGCTTGGGCATATTGTTCCCTTGCTTGTTTCCTCTTTTCAATTTCAGAATTTCTTTTTCGAACAAGAAACCAGTGAACAAAAGGAATGGTGAAAAACGAGCCAGCGTACATCTGCATGTAAATCAGATTTGAAGTTAGCAGTTATAAAAGCTTATTTACCTTTGCAAAGCAAAATGAATACATCTTCAGAATGAGTTAGGTTACAGGCTGTCTTATAAGAATCATTCAAGTTGGCCACCATAACTTGGAGGTCACTCAATAATAAAAGTTGCTCTCACAAATAGAAAATAGCGAGATTCAGGCTCCATCATAAGGAGGTTCAAGTCATCACAATCCATGAGGTATTTAAATATTTTATCACAGTTAAAAAGGTTACAATGTAAGCTAAATAAAGAAGTTCATGTCCAGATTAAAGGAAATTAAATTACCATGAAATGAATAACTCCAAAAATATGGAAACAAACAACGAGCTTTTTCCAATAGCCTGAGATTACCTTTAATTATGTTGTGATTAGCGTGAAAATCAATTGGACCAGATAATGCACTTAACAAAGTCGGCTAAATGAAAATACTACCTGAAGTAATGGAAATAACTTGGACACAGACGAAATGAAGCTACTTGGACTAACAGTCATGCTCCTTCAAAATACAGTCAAATGGAAGAGTTACAGAACATGTAAATGAGAACCTTAAAAAGTCTAAAACAATATCAAAAAGAACCATACCTCAACATGGTTCCAAGAATGATAACTCCAAGTAAATTCAGCACACCCAAACCAATAACCCATGCTGCTTGTGATACACTAGCTTTACTTCATTGTGTAACACCTATGTTAGGAACTTAAACTATAGGTAAGATATTTCAACTATCCACAACCAAGAGAATATGTACCTAAATTGCCACTTTATTTCTTTCAGATATTTCTCAACCTGTCCATCCCTGTTAGGCCATATTTTCCCTACGTACTCCTTCCTTCCGCTCCATTGGCGAGCAGCTGTACGTTGGAGTGATGGGAATCGATACAGAATATTTCCCTGAAAATACAATTTATACAATATAAGGCTGCGGAGAACCTTTTGGAGTATAAATCAATTTTCCTCAGCAAACAACACAGGGAAAAGGCATCAAAAGCCTCACAACCACCATGAATTCATTCACTCAGCACTGAACTATTATTTTTGCATCATTTAGCTATTTAAAGTATCTCTTGTACAACAGCTCCCCAGATCCGATAGACCCCTCGAAATAACTGCAAATATCAGTATTTGGCCCCTAAACTTGTCGGCAAATGACAAAAAACAACATCCAACATATGAAACCACACAAATTAACTAGTTTTAACATTTTAATTGGTCGGGGAAGTCATCTTGTATTTTTTTTTTCTTTATTCTTTTGTTTTCTTTGTGCTAGAATCTAGAATAACCATTTAAAGATAAATTGGAAATGAAGTCTGAGAAAAGAAGACCAGAATAGAAGATAAATGATGTGTATTTAAACATTTAAACGAAGAAAAAAAAAGTTGTTTGTCTAAATATAGGTTATTCCCTTGTTAGTAAGGACGTAAAAGTGGAGAGCTTTGACATCCTTCCACGTTAACTTTTAACGCTTCGAAATTGAATAAGTTTTCCATTTTTTTCTTTCCCTCCCAACCATACCAATGGGTTTAGAAAAAAAGCTACCGACACCGAACACCGTATCCAAGTGAAATAAATCGCTGGGTTTCTTTTTAAGAAGTTTAGTGCTTGATACCATTTAATGATATTATACTGTACAAATTTTCACAAATTTCAAGAACTTAAATTCATTTAAGCATTCAAAAATTTTGATGTAATTTTTATTTTTTTTGATAAGTAATAAACAAGGTAACTTATACTAGATGTTTCAAAATATGCAACTGATCCAAGAGATCCCTTGAAGCCATGAACATATTAATTGGCAAATTTGATCATTTCAAACAGTAATAGGCTTCAACCATGCCGATAAGAGTAAATATTGAGATACAAGATTAAATAACGTTTGTCACAGACCTCCTTATCTACTTCTGGCTGACCATCAAACTGCAACAGCACCGGAAGGATATATGATTCATCATCCTGTCATTACACACAAAAAGGTAATTCAAGAAAAGAGAGATTTCTAACATTAGTGCAAAAAGTCCCATTGCTTCACCATAAGAATCAATTTCTAAGAAAAGGAAATATAAGTAAAAGGGCAGTGCCTGGATCAGTTCACACTTCGTTTTCTTTTCCTGGCAAGTTCCGAGAACTAACTTTTGAAGACAAATATGGACAAAAAGTGATCACCCAGAAACTGTGCACAAGCAAAGTAAAGAAGTGTAACGAAATAGACTTACATAAAAAAATACACTAATGAACCTAGGACCAAACCAGCAAAACAAGTCCCTCACACTTCACAGAATCTTGCAAAATTCAACAACAACAACCCAGTGAACAAAATTCAATTCATATAAAAATAAGCCACTTTTCAAAAAGGCTACTTGAAAAAACTCTACCATTCCTGTCAATAGTTACAAAATAATAATCGAAAAGCAAAATCAGGTCATGACGTCATGTAAACCACACAAAAGTACCATGTAGTTGGGATTCTTTAGATCGAGAAAGGGGGCAAGTTCTTCAGCAATGACAACACCGCCATTTGACAGGATATATTGTCCTATCTGCAAACAGATTTTACAGACAATGGTGACAGTTAGTATGACAAAGAGCAACTGGTTATATAGAAAAGTACTGACTGTTAACAAGTAAAGCAACTAAAATCCGTGTAACTGCACGGTTGTAGGGATTGGCATAAAGTAAGCTCAATGCGTGGGAATAATGGCAGGATGGGCAAAAGGGAAATCTTTGAAACAGATATGTGTGAAATGATATGCTAAAAGAAACGAACCACTAAATTTAGTACTCAGTATTTACCAACTTCCACCTCTCTTCATCAATACCTTGATTTGGATCAGCATCACCAAATACAAAGGAGAAAACCTGCAAAGTGAGTGTCAAATATTAGTCGTTCAAAACCAGATGGAAACACAGAGCATAAGAGGAAATGGTTTTTCCCACATACAGATCCAAAGAAGTTCATCCTGACACCATCTTCGTGTATACGTTGCCGCCTGTGATAGTTGGGATCCCAATACCTAAACAAAGTTTATATTTGTGGATAAGTCAACAAATAATATTAACAGAAATTTAAGAGGGTCAGATGGCTCAGATATGTGCCTAGTTCTTGAAGCTTCTAACCATGATTGCCAAGATTTTGAAAAGGAAAAGACATCCTAAGGCTTATCCATGTTAAGCAAATGATCAAACTATCCTATTGGATGGTATCATATTACAATTTTAAGATGCATTATACATAATGAATTTTTTTTTTTGCACTAAAAGAACTGCGAGTTCTTGATAAGAATTAGAGCAAACTAAATACAAAAAGGAGCAACCAAATCAAGACAGGAGAGAGGATTCTAATGTCTTTCACTTAAGAATCACTTAAGGACCTTAATAGCTAGAAAAGCAAAGACATTTTGACAAATATATAGCTAATGATTATTCAACTTAAAGACAGTCCCTTGTCTAATCATTATCTCTGTATATTCTATCTGAACAATACCCTATGCGCAATTTCCCTTTCTATCGCATGATAAAATATATAGTATCACATCTTTCAACTTGATAACATGCTAGTTAGAACAGCAAAATACTATGTAGCTTCTAAGAAGGAAGATGCGGACGGTTTCCAAATCAAAGCTTCTCGAAATACGAATTTTAAAACTGGAGATATGTTCCACAAAATCTAGATCAAAAACGTTTACCAAATAACAAATAAGGCAACTATGGAGAAAGGTGTGTTTTTTCAGTTGGCTATCTATGAGGGAGTAATATTGACGGCGGAGAATTTGAGGAAGAGGAGGATAACATGTATCAGTTTGTGCTTCATGTTCAAGAGTTCGGGCGAACACGCGAATCATCTTTTTTTACATTGCCGAATAGCGTCTCGCTTGTGGTAGGAAATATTGGGATGCTTTGGACTTCAATGGTGATGCTAGGCACGATCAAAGAAGTAGCGTTTAGCTGGACTTTAAGAAGACAAAAGAGAGTAGGGCGTGGTTGGCTCCACTAGCACTCATGTGGACTGTTTGGAGAGAGAAATAGGAGAGCATTTGACGGAATAGAGAAGGATTTTGTACACTTAAAGAATAGCTCTTTTTCCTTATTTACTTTTGGTGCACCCTCGAGGTTCTTGTAGGTATAGAAGATCGAGACCGTTCTTTTGGTGAGGTTTTCTACTTTTTGGAATACTTCTTGTATATGGGTATTTTGTCCAACAACAACAACCTAGTATAATCCCACAAGTGGAGTATGGGGAGGGTAATATGTACGCAGACCTTACCCCTACCCTGAGGGGCAGGGAGGCTGTTTCCAGGGTCTTGCTCAAGACAGTAACAAGAGACGATATATTAGTATTATCAATACTCATACTAAAATAACATAAAATACAGAATATAATATAAAATAACATAATAACAGTAATATAAGAAATACAGTAAATACGAAAGGGTGGACGGTAAACTAATATCCAACAGATAAATCCATGCATAAGTAACTGATTAGTAGCATCCTAAGATTAACTCCTAACTGGCTAGTCTCACTCTAGTGCGCTGGAGAAATATCTACACTTACCCCTAACCTACAACCTTAATGCTCGACCTCCATAGTCCCCTGTCAAGGGCAATGTCCTTAGAAATCCTAACACGCGCCATGTCCTGCCTGATCACCTCTCCCCAACACTTCTTAGGTCTACCTTTACCTCTCATCATTCCCCCCACAGCCAGTCGCTCACACCTTCTCACCGGTGTATCAATGCTCCTCCTCTGAATGTGCCCGAACTATCTGAGTCTTGCTTCCCGCATCTTGTACTCTATGGGGGCCACGCCTACCCTTTCTCGAATATCTCCATTCCTAATTTTATCCATCCTTGTATGCTCGCACATCCACCTCAACATCCTCATCTCTGCCACTTTCATCTTCTGGATGTGTGAGTTCTTAACCGGCCAACACTCGGTCTCATACAACATGGCAGGCCTAACCACTACTCTATAAATCTTACCTTTTAGTGACGGTGACACTTTCTTGTCACAAAGGATTCCCGTTGCTAACCTCCACTTCATCCACCCCACCTATATACGGTGTGTGACATCCTCGTCGATCTCCTCGGTCCCCTGAATAACTGACCCAAAGTACTTGAAACTACCCTCTTAGGAATGACTTGAGAGTCAAGCCTCACTTCCGCTCCCGCTTCCGTTGGCTCGACCCCAAATTTGCACTCGAGGTATTCCGTCTTCGTCCTGCTCAACCTGAAACCTTTAGACTCAAGGGCATATCTCCAAACCTCTAGCCTCTCGTTGACGCCGCATCGTGTTTCGTCAATAAGGAGTATGTCATCAGCAAATAGCATGCACCATGGCACCTCCCCTTGAATATGATGTGTTATGGCATCCATCACCAGGGCAAATAGGAAAGGGCTGAACGCAGACCCTTGGTGCAACCCCGTAACAACCGGAAAATGGTCAGAATCGCCTCCTACTGTCCTAACCCGAGTCTTAGCCCCATCATACATGTCTTTAATCACCCTAATGTAGGCTTCTAGGACCCTTTAACCTCTAAGCAGCGCCATAAGACCTCCCTATATGGGTATTTTGTCCATTGCTGAAAAAATTTGTTACTTGGTAGAATAAAAAAAGGCAGCGTCGGATAAGATTGCAGATTTAGGAAGTTCTTTTCAATCAAGTAAGAGATTTAGGAAGTTAATCATCTATCATGCAGAACTGGAAGCTTTTGAGGGATGGGATGAGAAGGATATCTCAGGTTACAAACCATTTTTGATAAGGTGAGGTAATTTTATTAATGAAATTAGTACCAAGAATGTACTGCAAAGATACAAGAGAACAAAAGGATGAGGAGAAAATTTCACCATTGGGGAACTCCAACATATTACCCCAACACTTGTACACTTTGTATTTGAGAACAGAAGGGCGTTGCTTTTTCCCAACAAAACATCTTCTATTCCTTTCCAGCCATATATTCCACATAATGCATAGGGGAAGGGTTAAAAACGAGTTAAAGGAAGAATGCTAAACTTGAGAGTCAAGCCCATCTGAACACCAACATCTCTTGGTCCCAGCAAAAAGTGTTCAAACCAACTCGGGACACTGATCCATGGCTCTATGGTAATCATATCCTTCCATGCTTATTGGAAATGAAATGAAGAATAGAATTCCACAACTTGCCAATACAACTCCAAGAAATTGAAAATCTCTAGTACAAAATTCGAACAAACTTACATGCTTGCTAAAACTTACCCTAAGCAAAGCTAACTAATTAGGTACCAATGCCTCTCTAGTAGTTCGAGATAGTTCACACCTAACAAAGAGTGGATTCACAAACATGCCTATCAACCTACTTTTAAGGACATTTGGAAAGGCACCATGGTTCCCCATAGAGGATAAAACAAATGTTTTGGTGTTATTACCTTTATCTTTTAAAAGATTAGATATTATTACTAATTGGGGAATCGAATTGATTGCACTTTTTTCAATCTCTTTTTAACAATCTCATGATAAGAAACTGTAAATGCGCCTTTTATGAAATCTATGAATATGTAATCAATGTTAAAATTCATAGTGAAAAAACTGGATGCTTTAACCTTCCTATCCCATCATTCTTTTTGGGATCGTATGGAATTATAATATCTCATTGTACTAAGATGCTAACAATCTTGCTAGACTGTAGATGAATTTATTCCAAAGCCCAAAAAGAGGCTACAAGCCAGGCTTTTAAATTGACTTAAGAAAATAGACCGATGTAACAAAAGTGAAAATGAAGCAGCTACTTCTTCAATAACAAAAAAGGTCAAAAGAAAAAATTACCAGAACAGACCACTATCATAAGATGTCGCTCGTCTTCCCTTGTTGTTTAAACCAATGTCAGGAAAGCTTATGTCATCATCACTATAAGGAAAGCAAATGTCAGGTACAGAACATTGAAGTGAAAAAAGAAATTAAATGACGAAAAATGAAAGTCTTGAGTAGAAGGAGATATAAGAGGATCTGATACCCTCTGCTTAAGGCAATGGCAATTATAATCGTATAGACAATAACAATTGAAGCAATCAGTGTGGTACCAAAGGAAACCCTGACTAAATATTCTGCTGCCATCTGCAAAATGTTCGAGACTTGCTTAAAGTATAAGTTTTATGGTATAACCTATTCAATATAATGCATTCAGCAACTAACAATATGGGAGGGTTAGCACCTTTGCTTTCTCCAGCAAAGGCTCAACTTTAATCCTAAATGATTTAGCAGCAAGATTTGATCGATAACCCTTGGGAAACACATATAGGACATCACCTTCATCAGACACCTATCAAAACCATATTAGCCAAAAAATCAAATATAACATAGTTACATATTGGAGTATGTGTAATGCGCTATATGTTCAACAGTTGAGTTGAACATGGGAAGCAAATGAAAAAATTGAACGTTTAATTATACATAGTATTCCGTAAATATTAAGAGGATTCCGTTGTACAAATGAAGAGTCTCGGTGAAACTTATCAGAAAATATAGCACAATTAGGGCTCTGTACATTTCATTTATCACTACATTAACTTACAAATATCTCATTTCACAACCAACTTACATTACTAAATAATTTCTCTATTAAGACAAATTATGGGTACTCTATATTTAGCAATTTATCCTACATTGACATGCAAATCTAGCCTTACTAAATAACTTTTGAAAACAAACTAGAGGTTCTATAAATTTCAAATTTCTTCCTAAACTAACATACAAGTCTTTAACCAGACTGAGTGGCGGAGGCTGGATCTCCACGAAGGGGATTCAAAAAATTTTTTGTAGCTAGGGGAAATTGAACTTATGACCAGGGGCGGAGCTACAGTATAGCGTGTGGGTTCGGGCGAACCCAGTGACTTTTTCCCGGACCCTATATTTGTATTGAAATATTTATTGTTTCTATATGTATTTAATATGCCGAACCCAGAACAAAAAGAGATCTGGGTTCAGTGGTAAGGCTTCTGGGTTCATTTTGAGAACACCCGGGTTCGAATCTCCTTTGAAACAATTTTGCATTTTGTTAGATTTTCTTTTTTTCTTTGAAAAAATAAATAAGAAATAAAAGAACAACAATACGACAAAGCTCCAAACTAGTCAAACTACTTTTTCCTTTATGCTTTTATCATTCCTTTTTTAATAAAGAAAAACAAAGCCCTTTTTCTTTTTTAATAAAGAAACATAAAAATTAAACACACTCTCTCTTTAAAACAAAACACAGACGCATAGGGTTTTGCATTTCTGTTGCGCCTCTGTTGCATCTTCCTCTTCATTTACATTGTATATTCCTTCTTCCTCTTTCTTCTTCTTTTTAATTGTTTTTTTGCTCCTATTATATTTTGTGTAATAATTCATACAAAATCTAATTTTTAATCTTTCATCCAGGGTTCTATATTTTGACCTCTATTTTGTTTGCAATTTGTGCTTTCCAAAATTTCAAAGGCACTTGACAAACCAACAAGGTATGTGGTCTTACTTTCTTGTTTTAAGTTTTTTAGCGCAGATAATATCCTCAACAAAATTGTGAATTTAGAGATTTTCAGATTATCAACCTTTATTTTCTAATTGATTGTTGTTATTTTTTTAATAAAGTAATTGGCTATGGATTTGTTGGCATATAAATTTGGCTATTGGACAAATTAGTAGATGACCCGACATAAAAGGATAACTGAAGTAGCTAACCAATTAAAGATAAAGTAATCACTCTACTGGATGCATTCTCTAATTATTGGTATATATTGCAATTTACAAATTGAACTATGTAAGAGGGGATAAATAATTGTTTATTATAGCATTTTGAAACATACAACTTCAAGTAAATTTCTGTTTTGTGATTTTTAGGTTTTTCTAGCAAAAGTCGATATGATCACGAGTTTTTACAAAGCTCGAGCTTCTGCAACTTCTTCTAGCTCTCCTTTGGCAAGTTCTCCATGTCCAGTTATTAATAACAATATTAATTCTTCCCAAGCATCGGATAAAGTGTGTTATTATGAGCCCGATCCTGCTAAAAGAAAACCAATTTCAGAATATCCTCCTAACTTACGTGACCGTATAAGGAGAAATTATATACAAAATGGAGCTTGTCAACCTCGTGGTTTTATTTTTCCAAAAAGAGATTTTGGGGGAATAATGCGTCACTTTAATCCTGGATGGTTTAAAACGTCATGCTCTCAATGGTTAGAATATAGCATTAAACAAGATGCAGCATTTTGTTTATGTTGTTACTTGTTTAAAAATGAGGTTGGAGGATATGGAAAAAAAGTAGGTGATGCTTTCACAACGGATGGTTTTAGAGGTTGGAATAAAGCGTTAGAAAGATTTAAATCACATGTGGGTAACGTGGATAGTGTTCATAATCGATGTTTCAATATGATGCTAGATTTAATGAACCAAGAACAATCTATTCTAACTTCTTTGGACAAGCAATCCGAGAAAATTAAAAGTGAACATCGAGTTCGTTTGAATGCTTCAATTGATGTGATAAGATATCTTTTGAAAGAAGGAATTCCTTTTCGGGGCCACGATGAGAGTGTAACTTCTACTAGAAGAGGCCATTTTTTAGATCTCTTAAAATGGTATGCAGATAGGAAGGAAGATGTGAAAAATGTGGTATTAGAAAAAGCTCCAAAAAATAATACCATGACTTCTCCTGATATTCAGAAAGATATTGTGAATTCTTGTGCAAAAGAAACGGTGAAAGCAATTATTGAAGACTTGAATGGGGATTTTTTTGGGATATTAGTTGATGAATCTAAGGATGTCTCTCATAAGGAACAAATGGCTCTTGTTTTGCGCTATGTTAATAAAGATGGTGAACTTATTGAGCGATTCCTTGGCCTTGTTCATGTTAAAGATACATCTGCACATGCATTACAAAAAGAAATATACTCTTTGCTTTTACAACATTCATTGAGTTCATCTCTGATACGGGGACAAGGGTATGATGGAGCTAGTAACATGCAAGGAAACATCAATGGTCTTAAAACTTTGATTCTAAAAGATAATCCTTCAGCACATTGCATACATTGCTTTGCTCATCAGTTGCAATTGACTCTTGTAGCTGTTGCAAAAAAACACCAAGATATAAATAATTTTTTTGACATTCTTGCTAATGTTTTGAATGTTGTTGGAGGTTCTTATAAGCGTAGGGAGATGCTTAGAGATGATCAAGCTGAAAAATTAGATGAGTTATTAGTGCTTGGTGAAATTCATACAGGAAGTGGATTAAATCAAGAACTTGGGCTTCAAAGACCAGGTGATACTCGTTGGGGATCTCACTTTAAAACATTGCGTAACTTTATTTCTTTATTCTCATCGATTGTTCATATACTTGGAGTTCTTACAAATGAGGGTTCAAATTATCAGGAGAAAGCTTTAGCCAAAAGTCTAGTGGAAGATATAAGATCTTATGAGTTCGTTTGTATATTACATATGATGTTAAAACTATTGGCAATTACATATGATTTGAATACGGCTCTACAAAAAAAAGATCAAGATATTGTTAGTGCAATGAAACTTGTTGATTTCACAAAGAGACAATTGCAAACAATGAGAGAATCTAAATGGAATTCTTTGATAGAAGATGTCTCTTCGTTTTGTGATAAGAATGGTATTGTAATCCCAAAAATGGATGAGAAGTATGCACTGGGAAAGTCGAAGCGTAAAAGCTCAACTGTTACATATTCCCATCATTTGTACGTAGAAGTTTTTTGTGCTACTATTGATTTGCAACTTTCGGAGCTTAACAGTCGTTTTAGTGAAGTAAATACTTCTCTGCTTCTTGGTATGGCTAGTTTGAGTCCCGATGATTCTTTTGTGAATTATGATAAAAACAAAATTATGAAACTTGCTACATATTATCCAAATGAGTTCACTGCTTCTAAGCTTGAAGATCTTAGTTATGAGCTTGACAACTATATTGACTATGTGCGAGAAATGGATAATGCATTCTCTAACTTGAAAGGACTTGGTAATCTGTCGAAGACATTGGTTAAAACAAATATTCACAAGACATGGGGACTTTTTTATTTGCTTGTGAAGTTGAGTTTGATATTACCCGTGGCTACTGCAACAGTTGAAAGAGCTTTTTCTTCAATGAAGTTTATTAAAAATGATTTGCGAAGTAGGATTGGTGATGACTTTTTGAATGATTGTTTAGTTTGTTTTATAGAGGATGAAGTATTTGAAAGTGTATCTAATGATGCGATCATTGATCGTTTTCAAAACATGACAACTCGTCGAGTGCAATTGAAATGATATATTTATATTCATATATTGTGTTTGTCTTTCTTACTTTTTAAATATATACAATATCAATACTTATTCTTTAGTCAGTTTGATATTGTATATTAGTTTTAGGTCATAATCTTATTCTAATTTTAGAACCCAGACACTCCAAATCCTAGCTCCGCCCCTGCTTATGACCTTATGGAGTTTTTGAACTCCCTTGACCACTAAACTATTCTTTTGGTTGTGTTAAGGGGGTTCAAAACTTAATATATAGAGATAAACATCAGATTTTGCCTTAATATATACAGTCTAATTTTTTGGCGAAGGTAGTTCGGGTACCCTTGTGTCCCGCTAAATTCGCCCCTGACCAGACTACATGTGCTAGTAGGATAGTGCAATAGTCAGAGTAGCACGAAAGCTGGCCCGAAAATAATCGTTCATACTAAATTTACACAGGCATTAAAATGTCAAATTGACGTTACATTATATAAAACTAGTAACATTAGCATCTCCAAACATAAAAAAAAAAAGATCAGAAATTTTACCTCCAAGAAGCCATTAGTATCAGTAGCCAAAGCTTGCAAAGCTATCTGTGCTTCACTCAACTGAAGGCCAGCCTTGCTGGCACCCTCCTTCCCAATGATTCAATTGCATCCATAGCTCGCTTCCGTACATCCCACCGCAGGTGATCACTCTCCACTAAACTTCTACTGTAACTAAGTATCAGTTTTTTCCTCGAAGACCCATGAGTTTTTTTGTTATATCTTAAAGACCCATAAGTTTTAGTGATAAATTTGAATGATCCGGAATTAAAAGATTGATCCTTTAATTGTTTCACCGTGAAGAAGCTTTTGGAATAAATGGCTGCCATTTTAATAGAAGTTTACTTTTGTGATCAAGATTTTGCCTTTTGAGAAATGGAATTTCGTGAGTTTCTTTGGGTTTTTTTTGTGCCCATTTGTTGAAATTGGAATTTGCTTGATGAAAATGTCAAAGCTATTGCTCGTCTGACCACTTTACGGGGAAAGCGAGAGGATGTTGTATTTTGCGCCAACTAACGCAAGTCAAACTATGTACTCAAGTTTTACGTTCGTTTCTAGAGAGGAATTGCCAACAACACCTCCTACTTTTGTTTGATTCAAAAGATACCGAATACTTTATAAGTAAAAATAATTAAAATAAATTAAAGTTAAATCGTAATCAAAGATAATGAGACCTAAAGATATATATTATACTAGGATATTCAAGAGAGAGGAGAGAATAGTTTTTTCAAGATAAAGAAAGTTTGAGGCCTGTTCAATAATTAAAAAGATCTTCTTTTACAATATTGAGATCCCTTTTATATAATAGGAGACCCTACTTGAAATAATAATAAAAGAATACAGAGATTGGTTGTGTCCCTTCAGGGACACGATGAGATCTATGATACAGTTTGCTCCGACATTTTTAGGTCGTGCACTTACTTCGGTTAGCATACATTCGTTGGCCGTCCCTATCAACGTGGAGACATAATTGGTAAAATTTGACCATATACAGTTAGTCCCTTCGTTCGTCGGCGACGCATCGAGGTGCGTCCCCGATGGACGGAACCATGAACCTTGTTCTAGAAAAAATTAACCATGTTTGAAGATGGCAACGTGAATGAGAGTGAAAATTTGAGATTATTGAAATACTGACGCACAATCTCTTTCTTAGAGTGACGTCATCACACGCATGCGTCATCATTACACGTATTCTCGAGGAAGCACAAAAGGCATTCTGACGCTTGGTTTCCCGCACCCGTTTGAACTCCGTCTCTTCAACTTCAACGCCACTCAACCTTATAAATAGGGAAAGGGTTTAACTTGATCCAACTTTTGATCATTTGCAAGCATTTTCTGGCATTCTAAGAAAATACTCCCTTTCTTCAAAACCCTACTGCTTCTCAGAAATCACACTCTCTGTTGTGTCATACACCGCTCTTTAAACGAAAATCATGGCAAAACCCTGACGGGATAATGATCCGAGGGCTCGCAATAATACGTCATCCGATGTACCGCTTCCATCTGGCGGTGATGAGGGATAAGGAGAGAAGGACCTCACCCCCCTTTGCTATGGACAATGTGCTA
Organism: Nicotiana noctiflora; assembly: GCA_032618575.1. NCBI lineage: Eukaryota > Viridiplantae > Streptophyta > Magnoliopsida > Solanales > Solanaceae > Nicotiana > Nicotiana noctiflora. The sequence continues at coordinate 628,035 of JASVEL010012972.1, forward strand.
TCGAAACACCTTCTTGTTAGGAAAGACTTCCAAAAGGACTCCCTCGTGTAACCTTCAGAGCGTTCTAAGTTAATGCAAGATCACTTAGATGATCTTCGCACGTCGTTCAACATATCTGCTCGTGTGAAGATGGTCCCAGTGGGAACTAATTATGTGAACGTCCACAGACCGGGATATCGCACGTTCTATGAATATCCATTTTTGATTGGTTATGGTCTTCCCATCTTTCCTTTGGCGGAGGAGCTTTGCCGCTTTTACAATATGTGTCCGTCTTAACTTACTTCGTACACCTTAAAATTATGTAGGATAATGTCTACATATGTAGAGTTGGCTAGGTGCGAGGTCTCCGTCCACCATATTTTGTAGTTATTCAGCGCCAGTTATCTAAGGGGTACCATGCTGCATTTAAAGAGTCGTGGCTCGAAGGAGCTGAAAGTCAAGATTGATGACTGAGCCAGTCGTGGTTATTGGCGTAGTTACTTCTTTATTAAAATGGAGCACCTAGTATCTAACCCTGTCGGAGGACCGCGAGATGAACCTAGATAGGGCAGCCATTCGTCCTGTCAGCTTTTGTACCTGTTTTTTTCTGTTCAAAGTCTCAAGTATTGTGTCTATTGCCTTGATCTAGTCCGGGTTGACCTTAATACCTCATTGTGATACGAGGAAACCCAAAAACATTCCCTAGGCCACGCTAAAAGTGCACTTTTCCGTGTTCAACTTTATCGCATATCGTCTTAGTATCTTGAAGGCTTCTTTCATATGGTCGATGTGGTCTTCTTTCTTTGCCGACTTTACTAGCATATCGTCGATATAGACCTTCATGGTCTTGCCAAGTTGTTCCTTGAATATTTTGGTAACCAGTCTCTGATACGTTGCCCCTGCATTTTTTAGTCCGAAGGGCATTACCTTGTAGCAATATGTCCCTTGGTGGGTGATAAAGTTTGTCTTTTCTTGGTCCTCCTCAGCCATCATGATGTGTTTGTAGCCGAAGTAGGCATCTAAGAAGCTTAGCAGTTCATGTCATGTGGTAGCGTCGATCAACTGGTCAATGTGGGGTAATGGGAATGAATCTTTCGGGCATGCCTCGTTAAGGTCGGTGAAATTCACGCACATTCTCTATTTCCCATTTTTCTTTTTCATCATGATGACATTGGCGACCCATTGGGGGTACTTTGATTCTTTGACGGACCCGTTGGCTAGTAACTTATCTACCTCTTCACTGACTGCCTCGTTGATTGCGGTGTTAAACTTCTTTCTAGTTTACCGCACCGGCGGATATAGTGGGTTGGCGTTCAACTTGTGAGTGGTGATGTCTTTCGGGATTCCCGGCATATCTGAGTGAGAAAAGGCAAATAAATCTGCGTGGTCAGTTAGAAATCCATGGTACTTACTTAGGTCGCGGAGGTTGTGCCCGATGTAGGCTTTCTTTGTGTGGTCGGTGCTGTCCAGTTGAACTGGATCGAGATCCTCGACCGTCATTTTGTAGGCTTCTACGATGTTTGGATCTTTGATGGCTTCCATCGTCGAGTCGACCTTAGTCCCCGACATGGCTGATTGATATGCCTCTGCACTTGCTCCTTTCAACTATTTGGTGTCGGAACAATCTTGAGCGATTCAGTAGCATTCATGTGCGATGCGCGGCTCGCCTCGAATGTTAAATACTCCCCATGGGGTGGGGAACTTGATCACTTGGTAGAAGCTTGAGGGGACTGCTCGCATGGCATGTATCCAAGGGCGTCCTATGATGGCGTTGGAGGCCGTCTCCTAGTTCATAATGTGGAAAGTGGTTTCCAGCGTGACTCCCCCTACTAGAACCGGCAATAATATCTCCCCGGATTTCGGTTCTACTGCATTGTTAAAACATGTCATTGTTATGCAATGCGGTATTATCTTATCTTCGATTCTTATTTGCATGAGGACTCTTGGATGGATAATATGGCGCCGCTTCTGTCGCCAACCATGATTCTCTTAACACTAGTATTGGCAACATGTAAAGTTATGACCAAAGCATCATAATGAGGAAAAGAGAAACCGTCGACATTGGACTTATCGAAGGTGATACTTTCTTTGAAGTCGTCATACTGTTCATGGGTGATTGTTTGTTTCTATTTGTGCGTGATGGTGAACTTTACGTGGTTGATTGCTGAATTGTCGCCACCTTCGACGACCATGTTTATGGCACGTGCTGGCGAAGGTGGTTTCGTCGGCCCTTGGGGTTGTTCCCGCCCTTGTGCGAAGTTGGTATTTCCCTTATCGCTAAGCAACTCCCTCAGGTATCCTTGATTTAGCATCCTGACTACCTCTTGTCGTAGACCTGTGCAGTCTTCGATTTTGTGTCCTCTTTCCTGATGGAACTCGCACAGGACGTTCGAACTCCTTGCGGTAGGATCTGATTTCATTTTCTGCGGCCATTGCACCTTGGTGCCCAGCTTCTCCAGTGTGTACACTATTGATGAAAGAGACACGTAAAAGTTATGGGCAGATATTAAAAGAGACATACCTCTTTCATTCTAGAGTGGAACGACATGTCGTTGCAATGCCTCTATGTGTCTCGGAGGTGGTGGATGGGAGGATCTAATGTAGGGTTGATGCCTTTCTTTGTTGAAGCGTGGGAGTTGTTCCCGTCGCCCATTGTTGCATCGATCCCTTTTTGCTTCTGATTGTATTGTGGTTAGCCGTTGGGTCGGTCCATTGAGGTCATCCTCATCTACTCGTACTTCGGCACAGTAGGCATTGTGGATCTCTTCCTATGCGGTGGAGGATATTTCATGAGTCGGCTTAGTAGCTTTTTGGTCGCCGTCGAACCATCTCTATTCAGCCCATTTTGGAAAGTTGCGACTACCATGCCTTCTGATACATTTTGTAGACTCATCCTTACCATGTTGAACCTGGCCAGGAAGTCCATGAGTTCCTCTCCTACGGTTTGCATGACAACGAAGATATCATTGACCCTGGCCTTTGCTTTCTTTTCTCTTGCATGGGCGGTGGCTAACTTATCCGCCATTTCTTTGAATGTTGATATTGTCCTAGCTGGTAATTGAGAGTACCATGTTAGGGCCTCTCCTGTCAACGTTTCTCCAAACGTTTTCAAGAGTACGAATAGTACTTGCTCTTTTGACAAATCGCTGCCCTTTACAATGGTCACATAGTGAATTAGATGGTCCTCGGGATCCATAGTTCCATCACATATCCTCAAGTAGGGTGGCATTTTGAAGGTTTTCGGGATTGGGTGAGGGGCAGCCTCTTCATTGTACGGTTGTTAGACAAACCTTCCTACGTCGCGTTTTGGCAGTAACTTAGGAGCACCGGGAATTTTGTCTACTCTTTCCTTATGCTCTTTCATTTGATCATGAAGTGCCTTATTCTCATTCTCCATTTCTTCTATCTTCGTAAGGATGGTCACGAGTGAACCATCGTTGGCTTGGACATTGATGTGGGTGTTATTCATTCGTACAACATTGGGTTCACTGGTGGTAGCGGCTATGTCTTCCACTGATGGATTTCTGATATTGCTTTGGGTGACTTTTCAATCAAGCTACCTAAAGTGTTCATCAACCACTCCTCCAGTAGTTTCTTGACCATCGTGGGTGGTGTTTCTTTGACTACAGATATAGAGGCACCTTTTTCGTGCAAGATTGTCAGGTCTTCGGATGGAGAGGGTGAGACCTCTCTATGCACTACCAAGTGTTGTACTCAAGATGTTCTCTCTACTGGCCTCGTTGAGAGGGCCTATGAGATTAGTTGTGACGTCTGCTATTGCTTTTATTCTTGTGTCATTTTCTGCCATCTTTGGATTTTGTAGGGTGTGAAGAAGGGTGGTTCATTGTTCTTTTTTATATTCTAGGTGAAAACTACTATTTCGATTGTTGAAATCCCCACAGACGGCGCCAAATTATTTGACTCAAAAGATACTAAATACTTTATAAGTGAAAACAATCAAAATGAATCAAGGGTAAACCGTAATCAAAGATAATGAGACCTAGAGATATGTTTTACGCTTGGATATTCAAGAGAGAGAGGAGAGAATAGTTTTCTCGAGATAGAGAGAGTTTGAGGCCTGTTCAGTAATTAAAAAGATCCTCAGACGACGAAACATATGATACAGTTTGCTCTGACATTCTTAGGTCGTGACCTTACTTCGATTAGCTACATTCGTTGGTCGTCCCTACCAGCGTGGAGACGTAATGGGTAAAATTTGACCTTATACAAAGTTGGTCAAGTCACCTTCTATTGAGGAAAAAAAAGTCACCTCCTATTTTCTTTTTCAATCTTTTTTGGGTTGAAAAATAATTAAATGGGTGACTTAAAGTGGATGAGGCCTTTTTATTATTTTTAAAACTTGCGAGTCATCTAAAAAATTTGAAGAACAATATTTCTCTCTTATTTTTTCGCCCAAATTCTTTCCCACCTCTTTACTATCTTCTCTCTCTCACTCAACCCCTTCGACCACGGTAGTTTTTGTCGAAAAGGGAGAAGAATCAAGCTTTGATTTTGGATAGAATCATCTATACATACCAAACAAGCACTGTATTGTTGCTCATAACGTGTCAATTTTGGTAATCCTAATTTTTTCCTCATTTCTTACATTTGTGATTTCTGGGTTTGTTAGAGTGATTCGCTCATGTGCATGTTCAAGCTCGATTAGTTTGTGTATAACCATATCTTATATGGCATGGGTGGTTATATTTGCTTCTTGGACTACTTCTGTACTTTATATTTTAGAATTTCATCGTAACTAGCAACCTAATTTTTATTGATAAACATGTGGTTAATTGTCTTCATGTCATAGATGCTTGTTGGAACGGGGACTTGTTTTCTTATTTTGATCATAAGTTTCAAATTATTAAACGTGACATTGTATATTTTCATGTAGACAAATTGAGGAAGAAATTAATGCATATTCCTTTGACAACAAAGGCAACCTCCAAATATGAAAGGAAATGCAAAAACACAAAAAACATTGCCAAGTAAAGCAAATGCTCGGCTTTCAAAAACTACTACCAGAAAATAAAAAGTAGATACTTCTAAAGCTTCCCCTGGTAAAGGAAATGCTGAGATTTCTAAGCGTGATAGGAGAAAAAGAACAAAGAGCCATCAAAGTCTACTAGTCAAAAAAAAACAAGCTCAAGGTCTAATTAGTTGACGAGGACATATTTATTAGTAAAAAATCCGTTTCAAGGAGCTTGGTATTAGAGGGTGTTGATGAGTGATAAGTGCATGTTACCATATGTTAACCACATAATTTCTCTCATAAACACATATAAATTATCATGTTTCCTCCATATTTTTAACTTTATTTTGCATGAATAATTATAGAAGAATTGTTGTGCGCAATATGAAAAAAAAACAAATATTAAAGAAAAATACAATAAAGAAGTGTAAGATCGAGCTATGATTCATTACTGCCGTGACAACGCACCAAGTCTCCATTTTCCATGATGAACGAATTCTTCTCTGCAAATTCAAAATCTAGATTTGCCATGGAAATCTAGCACCATATCGAGAATTCGAATTCTCATATCTGCAAATGCAAAATCTAGATTTTCCATAGAAATCTAGCACCAAATCGAGAAGTCATGATGAATTTTTCTTATATAAGAAGATGTTGCCCGATCAGAAGAAGGGATCTCAGTAAAGACAAAGCTTAGAGCTAGAGGTCTAAATCCAACTTCTTAATAAGCTTCTCTGTTTTATTTCTTTCACTAGTATCGAGTTATCTTTTATTTTAAATCACAGTGGTGGTTTAGTTGTTGTTTCTAAATAAATTTCAGTGTAGGAATTACTCTAACTCCTGCTTTTAATTAAATAGTAGGAATTCTTCTTCTTGAATATTTCTTTGTATTTTCTTATTTAACGGACAAGAATATTTTCATTGTTACTACTAATTCCAGTATGGAATAAATTTTCTTGTGTTGGGAGAAAGTTGGATCTTAATGTTTCTATATAATAGTAGATATTATTCCTCAAATTCACATGCTTGAGCTAAAACTTTTTATTTAACTTTTATCCGCTTTTACAGTGAGATGTTATTTGATTTATTAATATCTATCTATATTGTACTTTATATTAACTGTTTATTAATTTTGTAATCGAGAGAGGCGGAAGAAATAATATAGTTAATTGTATTATTGAAAGATGTTAATATTTATTCAGTAATGTCTATGTCTTTTATGTTATAATTAATTGTATATTTATTTGTAACCGAGAGAGGCAAATAGTATAATAATCAGTTATAACAAGTAGGGTAACCGAAAGGGACTTACTAACAAGAGCATATTTTAGTTCAATCATGTATTTCTGGTTCTTGAGTATTACTATTTTGAAGATTAATTTGTATAACCGAAAGGAATGTAATTAATTATTCAACTTGAGTAATAATATATATTTGTAATCGTGAGAGGTATTTATACATTTATGAGAGATAGAAATTGAGGATTAATAATTCTACTATATAACAGAAATATTAAGTGAAGTCAAGATCCCAACACATTTTTATTGTATTTGTGAAAAACAAAATATATTCTATTGCTTTATTTATGAGTTTTTAGTTAGTTAATTTATAACTCAACTCTTTCTGATTTTCTCAAATAGTAATTAAAACAAAAAATATTTGTAGAATAGATAAATCAATCTCTGTGGGTTCAACATCTTTCTATACTATTATTTGACATAGTACGAGTTAGAATTTTATATATACTTAGACACTCGTCAATGAGGAGAAAAAAGACTTGGACGTAAATGCAGCACAAACTCAAATGGAAAACAGGTTTTCGAAAATATAATTGTCGAGGAAGAAAAGGATAACGGTGATGAAGATTTGGGTGGGGAAGATGATTAAAATGGTGATCATGATGATGCTCAATAGGTTGACAAAAATGTTGAAGAAAAAAAAATATGTAGCAGAAGAAGAAGATGATGATAATGATGATGAAGAATATGATAAACAACTTGAAGATGGTGAAAAATAGGTGGAAATTAAAACACATGTAACAATTGAAGGTGACCAAGATGCTCTGTCAATTCTTGTGTTTGTAAGGACGATCGACGCATATAAATACAAATTCAAGACTTTTTTAAGAAAGCATAGATATTTTCTGGCCAAAATTAGTGTAAGGTCTAGGATCAATGTATTCCACGAGTTCAAGGATAAACTTAGAATAGTCAAATTGATGGAAAAATTTAATAGTAGTTATTTTGGACAATTTGCAAAACTTTCAGAGCACTGGATACAGTTCTATGGACAACTTGTTCATTCCCTACTATTTGCCGAATATATTGAGCAAAGAAGTACAAGTTTCGATTTTTAGTTAGATATAAGCTTGTTCACTTGGATTGAGGATTTTTGCTATGATGACTGGATCGGACTATGGTGCCAAAACCTAGTAAAGAAAAAATGAAGAAAGTGATGGATGATCACGAAGTATTCTACGATAATGTTTGTTGGTGTAGTAGGAAGGGGTGGAAACAAGGCTACTTTTGAAACATTTGAAGTGCAAGAGGTTTGACACAGCCAAGAGGTTTAAGATTGCATCAGTGTGGTTTGTCCATTTAGTCTTGATTGCAAGGGATAACATACCGGGTGTCAATAAGAAGTTGTCACGACCCAAAACCGGTCGTGATGGCGCCCAACAATCAAGCTAGGCCAGCCAGATCAACAATTCAATTATAGTACCATACCAGTCCCCAAATGGACAACCCAAGAAGAATATATGAGTTTAAGAACTCCAATAATAATAATACTGAACAAAAGTACTGACCCTCCCAAAGATCCGGAGTCACAAGTCTAGAGCCTCTAACAAAACCCAACAGGAAATAGAGAGTACGATATAGAAGTACTCAACTCTGAATACAAAATATACAATAACAACTGGAATGAGAGGAGAAGCTAGGTTCTGCGAACGTAGGCAGCTACCTCAGCAACTCGATGTGACAATGTAAACGCCGGAGATGCCCGTCTACTGCTCCTGAGTACCTGAGTCTGCACACAAAAGGTGCAGGGAGTAGGGGTGAGTACTAAGTACTCAGTGAGTAACAAATATATATATGTAGCTGACAGTAAGAAATCCACAAAATACCACAATATGAAGCTACACTACAGTCCGAATCTCCTACGAACTAGCAACAATAATACAATACAGCTACCACAGAGTAATTCAACAAATACGGATGCAATGCAATGCACATAACCGCTACGGCGTGTAGCCCGATCCAATTTAACGTCGACGGCGCTCACTGGGGGTGTGTACAGACTCCGGAGGGGCTCCTACAGCCCAAGCGCAATACTGCTGCGGCGTGCAGCCCGATCCTCATATCAACCACTGCGGCGTGCAGCCCGATCCCATGCTCAGTCCACAATAAGCAAATAAGTCACAAAACAGTTCATTTTCCTTAATTCCAGTTCTCAATTCATAATTTATGAAAAATACTTTAACCTTATCAAATTTGTAAAAGCCGGTGACTTAACATTTCAAAAGTGTGATTACAATTTCCAGGACTGAGATCAGTGATTTAAGCAATTATAGTTATCACATAAATATTGTCCTCTAAGGACGCTACAGATCGGCACAAGGCCCCAAACAAGGCTTACAGCCCACAAATATAGCAAATACAGTGTATTTCCAACACTAACAACATATTATTCACCTTCGGGATGGACCAAGTCTCAATCCCCAATCACAATCAATCCCGCACCTGCCACGGTGTGCGAGCCACGCCCTATTAGTGTCACAATGTGCTAAGCCGGGGTTTCGAACCCTCAAGCTACCATATACACAAACTACTCACCTCTAGCCGGTCGTAGACTCGTCCGCGATGCCTTTTCCTTTGAATTTCGTTGCCTCGTGTGTAGAATCTAGTCAAATAACAATAATTATATCAAATACGGGTCAAAGAATCATAACCCACTTCAATTTATATGAAATTCGCATAATTATACTAAGTTGGTAAAACCCGACCCCGGGCCCCACTGCTCGGAAAATTCTCGAAATTAGTACCAACGCGTTCCTTATCTCGCCACGAGTCCGTGCATATATAATTTATCGAAATCGGAGTTCCAATGGCCTTCCAAATCCAAAAATCCCGTTTTCAATACTTAGGCCACATTTCTTCAAGATTTCAACCCAATTTCATGAAGATTGATGTTAATACTACCATAAAATGATGTTTTTGAGTCAAGAATCTTACCTCCAACGAATACCCGATGACTTCTCGGTGATCTCCTCGAGTTTTCTTCTCTCTAGGGCTCAAAATTGAGTTTTGGGTTAATGAACCCGTAACTCTCTGTTTCTGGATTAAATTCACTGCCAGGACTTTTTCTTCTATGCGATCGCGACTCGCTTCACGCGATCGCGATGTTCAAAAACTCGGCCTCACGCGATCGCGATGTACAATCTCCCGGCTTCACGCGATCGCGTCCTTATTCCTGCGATCGCGTAGCACATTTTTCCCCTGGACCCATTTCTCTTCTACGCGATCGCGTAGATGATCCTGCGATCGCGATGTGCACCCGTTTAATTCTACGCGATCGCGACTTGTTACCCTGCGATCGCGATGCCCTAGCCCCCAGCTCTACGCGATCGCATCCCCCTCCCCGCGATCGCGGAGAGCAAACGCCTGCTGTGTTTATGACAGCAACCAGTTTTTCTCTTTTCTTCCAAAAATGGTCCGTTTGGACCCCCGGATTCATCCCGAGACCCCGGGACCCCAACGAAAACCACCAACATATTCCAAAACATGATACGAACTTGTTCCAATCATAAAAACACCATACTAAACATCAAAATCTCCATTTACTCACGGATTCAAGCCTAATTTTCTTCAAAACTTCCAAAACTAACATTCAATCCAAAACCCGATCAAACGATGTCCGAATGACCTGAAAATTTGCGGACACATCCAAAATCACATAATGAAGCTACAGAAATTGTCGGAATTCCATTCCGACCCCCGGATCAAAATATCACCTACCATCCGGTTTTCGCTAAAATTCAACATTCGCCAATTCAAGTTTAAAACTACTCCGGACCTCCGAATTCAATTCCGATTGTTCTCCTAAGTCATAAATGATCCCCCGGAACTAGTCGAATCATCAGAATCCGATTCCGAGCACTCTAACTCAATAGTCAACTCTTGGTTGACTTTTCATATTCAAGCTTTCTTCAAACATGCTATTTGTTTCATTTTCAATCCAAATCACTCCTAACTCACCCGATATACTCTAATACTGTTTTAAAAGCATAATATATGTAAATTCAAGGTAACGGGGTGGAAATTCCCATAACGACGGGCCGGGTCGTTACATTATCCCCAACTTAAACAAACGCTCGTCCGCGAGCGGGTTAAGAAACATACCTGGAGCATCAAATAAGTGTGGATATCTGCTCCGCATTTCTTGCTCGGTCTCCCAAGTTGCTTCTTCCACGGGACGACCTCTCCACTGCACTTTTACTGAAGCTATGTCCTTAGATCTCAGTTTGCGAACCTGTCAACCCAAAATGGCTACCGGTTCCACATCATAAGTCAAATCCTCATCTAGCTGTATCGTGCTGAAGTCCAACACATGAGACGGGTCTCCGACATACTTCCGGAGCATAGATACATGGAACACCGGGTGAACTCCCGACAGACTGGGTGGCAAAGCAAGCATATAAGCCACCTCCCCAACTTTCCTAAGCACCTCAAAAGGTCCAATGAACCTTGGTCTCAACTTTCCTTTCTTTCCAAACCTCATAACACCCTTCATAGGTGAAACCTTCAGCAACACCTTCTCACCCACTGAATAGGACGCATCTCGGACCTTCCGGTCCGCATAACTCTTCTGACGCGACTGAGCCGTGCGAAGTCTCTCCTGAATCACCTTTACCTTGTCTAAGGCATCTTGGACTAACTCTGTCCCCAACAACCTAGCCTCGCCGGGCTCGAACCAACCGACTGGAGATCTACACCGCCTCCCATATAAAGCTTCATACGGTGCCATCTGAATGCTGGACCGATAGCTATTATTGTAAGCAAACTCCGCCAAAGGCAAATAATCAGCCCATGAACCACCAAAATCAATGACACAAGCACGCAACATGTCCTCCAATATCTGAATAGTACGCTCAGATTGCCCATCCGTCTGTGGATGAAATGCTGTGCTCAGCTCCACCTGTGAACCCAACTCTCGCTGAAATGTCCTCCAGAACTGAGATGTGAACTGGGTACCTCTGTCCGATATAATGGAAATAGGAACTCCATGCAATCTCACTATCTCACGGATGAATATCTCTGCCAACCGCTCTGAGGTATAGGTAGTACACACTGGGATGAAATGAGCTGACTTAGTCAGTCTATCCACAATCACCCAAACTGAATCAAACTTCCTCGTCGTCCGAGGGAGTCCACTAACAAAGTCCATAGTTATTCTTTCCCACTTCCACTCCGGAATATCAATACGCTGGAATACACCACCAGGTCTCTGATGCTCATACTTGACCTGCTGATAGTTTAGACACCGAGCCACATGGCTCACAATATCTTTCTTCATCTTTCTCCACCGGTAATGCTGCTTCAAATCCTGATACATCTTCGCGGCTCCTGGATGAATAGAATACCGCGAGCTATGGGCTTCCTCCAATATCAATTCACGAAGGCCGTCAACATTGGGCACGCATATCCGGCCCTGCATCCGCAACACACCATCACTATCAATAATGACATCCCTAGCATCATCATGCTGAACTCTGTCCTTAAGGACAAGTAAGTGTGGATCATCATACTGGCGCTCTCGAATACGATCATATAAAGAAGAACGAGCTACTACACAAGCCATCACCCGATTGGGCTCAGAAATATCCAGCCTTACCATCCGATTAGCTAACGCCTGAACATCAACTGCTAGGGGTCTCTCCCCAACTGGAATATACGCCAAACTGCCCATACTAATAGCCTTCCGGCTTAATGCATCAACCACTACATTGGCTTTCCCGGGATGATACAAGATAGTAATATCATAATCTTTAAGCAACTCAAGCCATCTCCGCTGCCTCAAATTTAGATCTTTCTGCTTAAACAAATGCCGGAGGCTGCGGTGGTCTGTATATACATCACAAGATACACCATATAGGTAATGCCTCCAAATCTTCAAGGCATGAACAATAGCAGCTAACTCCAAATCATGAACAGGGTAGTTCTTCTCGTGGGGTTTTAGCTGACGAGAAGCATATGCATTAACTCTACCCTCCTGCATCAACACAAAACCGAGTCCAACTCTGGAAGCATCACAATACACCGTATATGATCCTGAGGCCGATGGTAACACAAGTACTGGAGCCGTGGTCAAAGCCTCCTCGAGCTTCTGAAAGCTCTCTTCACATTCATCAGACCACACAAATGGAGCATTCTTCTGTGTCAGCTTAGTCAACGGTGAAGCAATAGATGAGAAATCCTGAACAAACCGGCGATAATAGCCTGCCAAGCCGAGAAAACTCCGAATCTCTGTAGCTGAGGAAGGTCTGGGCCAATTCTGCACTGCCTCAACCTTCTGTGGATCAACCCGAATACCATCACTGGACACTATATGTCCCAGAAAACCCACGGTATCAAGCCAGAACTCACACTTAGTGAATTTTGCATAAAGCTTCTCTTCCCTCCACCTCTGCAATGCCACTCTCAAATGTTGTGCATGCTCCTCCTGGTTGCGTGAATATACCAGGATATCATCAATAAACACAATCACAAAAGAATCAAGGTACGGCCGAAATACACTATTCATCAAGTGCATGAATGCTGTTGGGGCATTAGTCAACCCGAAAGACATCACCAGGAACTCGTAGTGCCCATATCGCGTCCTGAACGCTGTCTTCATAATATCCGAGTCCCTGATCTTCAACTGATGATAACCCGATCGAAGATCAATCTTAGAAAATACACTAGCTCCCTGTAGCTGATCAAATAGGTCCTCAATACGAGGTAATGGATATTTATTCTTCACTGTTACCTTGTTCAGCTGCCTGTAATCAATGCACATTCTCATTGTGCCATCTTTCTTCTTTACGAACAACACCGGTGCACCCCAAGGTGACACACTCGGACGAATGAAACCCTTATCTAAGAGTTCCTGAAGCTGTTCTTTCAATTCTTTTAACTCTGCTGGTGCCATGCGATAGGGAGGAATAGAAATGGGCTGAGTGCCCGGCACCAAGTCAATACCAAAATCGATATCTCGGTCAGGCGGCATACCTGGTAGGTCTGCTGGAAATACATCCGGAAACTCCCTTACAATGGGGACCGAATCAAGACCGGGTGTCTCGGCCTCAACATTTCTAATGAAGGCCAAATAAGATAAACAACCCTTGCCAATCATTCGTTGAGCCTTTATATAAGAAATCACCCTGTCGGACACATAATCAGTCAAGCCACGCCACTCGATCCGCGGATTACCTGGAATAGCTAGTGTGACTGTCTTGGCATGACAGTCCAGAATCGCATGGTAAGGAGATAGCCAATCCATGCCTAGAATTACATCGAAATCCACCATGCCCGGTAGTAATAAATCAACTCGGGTCTCCAGACCCCCAATAGTAATAATACCAGGATCGATATACCTGATCCACAACAACAGTATCCCCCACTGGGGTGGACACATGTACGGGCAAAGCAAGAATACCACGGGTCATACCCAAATGATGTGCAATATAAGTAGAGACATAAGAATAGGTGGATCCGGGATCAAATAAGACAGAAGCATCCCTGTGGCAGACTGAGATAATACCTGAAATGACCGCATCTGAAGCACTAGCATCCTTCCCGTCCGGAAGAGCATAGAAACGAGCCTGGCCTCCACGAGTACGATCCTCACCCCTAGGGCGACCTCCGGATACCTGGCACCAGTCCTAGCCGATTGTGCTGGCGCCGAAGAAACCAGGAGTAGAAGACGAAGGCTGATCCCTCCGCCGTGACCGCCTACGAAGCCACCGAGGACACTCTCTCCCGATATGGCCCAAATCACCGCACTCAAAACAACGGCCCGAAGATGGAAGAAGGGGCTGCCGAGGACCCTCGCTACCGATGAATCCTGTGCTTAGGAAACAGGAGCGAGCTCGAGCTGGAAGAGCACTAAGTGCGGTGCGACTCGCCGACGGCCCTGCTGACCCTGATAACCCTGATGGCCCTGACGACCACGATCTAATGAAACCCTACTGGACTCTGCACGTCCAGACTGATGAGACCTGAAAGAACGACCCCTGCTATGCTGAGGTTGGCCCCTAGACAGAGCACCACTATATCTGCCAGTACCACCAGGCCTCTTAGCCTCACTCTCCTCCCGCTCTCTGCGGCGATCTGTCTCAATGTGACGGGCAGCATCAACCACCTCCTCAAAGGTAACTGTTGAAGCTCTCTCCCTGGTCATCAATATGCGGATAGGATAAATAAGGCCATCAATAAATCTCCGAATCCTCTCTCTGTACGTAGGAACCATCCACATGGCATGACGGGCCAGCTGTGTGAATCTCATCTCATACTGGGTAACTATCATATCTCCGTGCTTCAGCCACTCAAACTGACGTCGCAACTCTTCTCTCTGAGATTGAGGAACGTACTTCTCCAAAAATACCGTGGAGAACTGCTGCCAAGTGAGGGGCACTACCCCAGCGGGCCTACGCTTCTCGAAATCCTCCCAAGCATACGCTGACATTTATCGAGAAAACCCTGGGCGTCCTTGCCCTTAGGACCGCTGAACGCCGGAGGCTGTAGCCTATCAAACCTCTCCAAATAACGTTGCTCATCATCAGGCATAACTGGAACCACATGAGCAGGAGCTGGTGCAACGGGTGCAACTGGTTGAACTGGAGCTGCCCAGGTGCCTGAATACCCTGTACTACCGGCTCGGGTGTGCGAGCCACGGGGGTCTGATTCCCTCCCCCTGCCTGTGAAGAAGATACTGCAGCAGTAGCAGCAACTACCTGTGCCAAGCCTGTGCACACTGATAATATATGAGCCAAGGTCTCCTAAAGACCCGGTATCACAATAGGCACTGCCGGTGCCTGAACCTGAGCTGCCGGAGCGTTCGCTGCTGGAATCTGGTCCTGAGTCTGGGCCACTGGTGGGTCAGCAGGTGCTGGTGCTGCTGCCCTACCTCTACCACGACCACGACCTCTGGGTGCCAATGGTGGTCGTCCGCCACGTCCGTTAGCTCGTGTTCTCGCCATCTGCGAGAGAATAGAATATGGAAAGATTTAATTTCATGATAACACAAATCGCACGATATGAATTCAAGAAAATGAGGTTTTTCCTAAAGTTTATGTAGCCCTTCGAAGATAGATACGGACGTCTACGTACCGATCTGCGAAAGCCTACTAAAACGGCTCATGACTCGCGAGTCCTAATAACCTAGAGCTTTGATACCAACTTGTCACGACCCAAAACCGGTCGTGATGGCGCCCAACAATCAAGCTAGGCCAGCCAGACCAACAATTTAATTATCACAAAATACCGGTCCCCAAATGGACAACCCAAGAAGAATATATGAGTTTAAGAACTCCAATAATAATAATACTGAACAAAAGTACTGACACTCCCAAAGATCCGGAGTCACAAGTCTAGAGCCTCTAACAAGATCCAACAGGAAATAGAGAGTACGATATAGAAGTACTCAAGTCCTGAATACAAAATATAAAATAACAACTGGAATGAGAGGAGAAGCTAGGTTCTGCGAACGTAGGCAGCTACCTCAGCAACTCGATGTGACAATGTAAACGCCGGAGATGCCCGTCTACTGCTCCTGAGTACCTGAGTCTGCACACAAAAGGTGCAGGGAGTAGGGGTGAGTACTAAGTACTCAGTGAGTAACAAATATATATATGTAGCTGACAGTAAGAAATCCACAAAATACCACAATATGAAGCTACACTACGGTCCGAATCTCCTACGAACTAGCAACAATAATACAATACAGCTACCATAGAGTAATTAAACAAATACAGATGCAATACAATGCACATAACCGCTACGGCGTGTAGCCCGATCCAATTTAACGTCGACGGCGCTCACTGGGGGTGTGTACAGACTCCGGAGGGGTTCCTACAGCCCAAGCGCAATACTACTGCGGCGTGCAGCCCGATCCTCATATCAACCACTGCGGCGTGCAGCCCGATCCCATGCTCAGTCCACAATAAGCAAATAAGTCACAAAACAGTTCATTTTCCTTAATTCCAGTTCTCAATTCATAATTTATGAAAAATACTTTAACCTTATCAAATTTGTAAAAGCCGGTGACTTAGCATTTCAAAAGTGTGATTACAATTTCCAGGACTGAGATCAGTGATTTAAGCAATTATAGTTATCACATAAATATTGTCCTCTAAGGACGCTATAGATCGGCACAAGGCCCCAAACAAGGCTTACAGCCCACAAATATAGCAAATACAGTGTATTTCCAACACTAACAACATATTATTCACTTCCGGGATGGACCAAGTCTCAATCCCCAATCACAATCAATCCCGTACCTACCACGGTGTGCGAGCCACGCCCTATTAGCGTCACAATGTGCTAAGCCGGGGTTTCGAACCCTCAGGCTACCATATACACAAACTACTCACCTCTAGCCGGTCGTAGACTCGTCCGCGATGCCTTTTCCTTTGAATTTCGTTGCCTCGTGTGTAGAATCTAGTCAAATAACAATAATTATATCAAATACGGGTCAAAGAATCATAACCCACTTCAATTTATATGAAATTCGCATAATTATACAAAGTTGGTAAAACCCGACCCCGGGCCCCACTGCTCGGAAAATTCCGAAATTAGTACCAACGCGTTCCTTATCTCGCCACGAGTTCGTGCATATAAAATTTATCGAAATCGGAGTTCCAATGGCCTTCCAAATCCAAAAATTCCGTTTTCAATACTTAGGCCACATTTCTTCAAGATTTCAACCCAATTTCATGAAGATTGATGTTAATACTACCATAAAATGATGTTTTTGAGTCAAGAATCTTACCTCCGACGAATACCCGATGACTTCTCGGTGATTTCCTCGAGTTTTCTTCTCTCTAGGGCTCAAATGTGTGTTTTGGGTTAATGAACCCGTAACACTCTGTTTCTGGATTAAATTCACTGCCAGGACTTTTTCTTCTACGCGATCGCGACTCGCTTCACGCGATCGCGATGTTCAAAAACTCGGCCTCACGCGATCGCGACTTCCCTCACGCGATCGCGATGTACAATCTCCCGGCTTCACGCGATCGCGTCCCTATTCCTGCGATCGCGTAGCACATTTTTCCCCTGGACCCATTTCTCTTCTACGCGATCGCGTAGATGATCCTGCGATCGCGATGTGTACCCGTTTAATTCTACGCGATCGCGACTTGTTACCCTGCGATCGCGATGCCCTAGCCCCCAGCTCTACGCGATCGCATCCCCCTCCCCGCGATCGCGGAGAGCAAATGCCTGCTGCGTTTATGACAGCAACCAGCTTTCTCTTTTCTTCCAAAAATGGTCCGTTTGGACCCCCGGATTCATCCCGAGACCCCCCGGGACCCCAACGAAAACCACCAACATATTCCAAAACATGATACGAACTTGTTCCAATCATAAAAACACCATACTAAACATCAAAATCTCCATTTACTCACGGATTCAAGCCTAATTTTCTTCAAAACTTCCAAAACTAACATTCAATCCAAAACCCGATCAAACGATGTCCGAATGACCTGAAAATTTGCAGACACATCCAAAATCACATAACGAAGCTACAGAAATTGTCGGAATTCCATTCCGACCCCCGGATCAAAATATCACCTACCATCCGGTTTTCGCCAAAATTCAACATTCGCCAATTCAAGCTTAAAACTACTCCGGACCTCCGAATTCAATTCCGATTGTTCTCCTAAGTCATAAATGATCTCCCGGAACTAGTCGAATCATCAAAATCCGATTCCGAGCACTCTAACTCAATAGTCAACTCTTGGTTGACTTTTCATATTCAAGTTTTCTTCAAACATGCTATTTGTTTCATTTTCAATCCAAATCACTCCTAACTCACCCGATATACTCTAATACTGTTTTAAAAGCATAATATATGTAAATGCAAGGTAGCGGGGTGGTAATTGCCGTAACGACGGGCCGAGTCGTTACAGAAGTGGATTTGTACGGCTAGCAATTTGGAAGTTTTCATGAAATATTCATGGGGAAAGGAGTGTATTGAGCTTACAATTGAGTACTTGAAGAAGGACATGTTGCCAATGTACAAATCATATGTAAGCAAGAGGAAGAAAAATAAAATCTCGGGTAAAAAGTCTAAAACGATTACTTATGCCATGTACCGCTTCCCATGAGCATTCATAGTGAGCATTAAAAAACCTTCTCAAAATTTCTTTACAGTTGAGTCGTCACGATCCAAAATCCTACTAGTCGTGATGGAACCTAACCCAACTCGCTAGGTAAGATAATATAATAATAATTAATTTCAAATGAGATTTACCGAGAGAAATGATGATAATATAACTTAACTTTTATACAAAGAATTCCCAAGTACTTGTAGTACAAGTCATGAGCCACTAAGATTTAGACTTTTACAAAACTAAATTGAAATAATTACAACATCTCTTTCAAATGTAAATAAACAGAATCCAAATCTAATGCTACCAAGGAAAAGTTATAGCCATAACTAGAACGCATGTATATCTTCAATGTCAGCCTTCGCCGTACATAACAACATCAACACAAAAATCTGCATGCAAGGTGCGGAAGTGTAGTATGAGTACAACTGTCACGACCCAAATCCGGTCGTGATGGCGCCCAACAATCAAGCTAGGCCAGCCAGACCAACAATTTCTGATTACAACGATATCAGTCCCAAATGGACAACCCAAGAAGAATAGATGAGTTTAAGAACTCCAATAATAATAATAATGAATAAAATACCGACACTCCCAAAGATCCGGAGTCACAAGTCTAGAGCCTCTAACAAAACCCAACAGGAATACTAGTACTATATAGAAATACTCAAGTATGAATACAAATACAAATAACAACTGGAAAGGAGAGGAGAAGCTAGGTTCTACGAACGTAGGCAGCTACCTCAGCAACTCGATATGACACTGCAAACACTGGAAATGCCTGTCTACTGCTCCTGAGTACCTGAGTCTGCACACAAAAGGTGCAGGGAGTAGGGCTGAGTACTAAGTACTAAGTGAGTAATAAATATATCAAAGTAGCTGAAAGTAAGAAATCCACAAAATACCACAATATGAAGCTACACTACAGTCTGAATCTCCTACGAACTAGCATCAACAGTACAATTCATCTACCACAGAGTAATTCAACAAATAAAGATGCAATGCGATGCACATAACCGCTACGGCGTGTAGCCCGATCCAATTTAACGTCGACGGCGCTCACTGGGGGTGTGTACAGACTCTGGAGGGGCTCCTACAGCCCAAGCGCAATACTGCTGCGTCGTGCAGCCCGATCCTCATATCAACCACTGCGGCGTGCAGCCCGATCCATGCTCAGTCCACAATAAGCAAATAAGTCACAAACAGTTCATTTTTTTTAATTCCAGTTTTCAGTTCATAATTTATGAAAAATACTTAACTTTATTAAATTTGCAAAAAGACGGTAACTTAGCATTTCAAAAGGTGATTTCAATTTCCAGGACTGAGATCAGTGATTTAAGCAAATATAGCTATCACATAAATATTGTCCTCTAAGGAAGCTACAGATCGGCAAAAATCCCCAAACAATGCTTACCGCCCATAAATATATCAAATGCAGTGTATTTCCAACACTAATAACATATTATTTACATCCGGGATGGACCAAGTCTCAATCCCCAGTCACAATCAATCCCGCACCTGCCACGGTGTGCGAGCCACGCCCTACTAGCGTCACAATGTGCTAAGCCGGGGTTTCGAACCCTCAGGCTACCATATACACAAACTACTCACCTCTAGCCGGTCGTAGATTCTCCCGCGATGCCTTTTCCTTTGAAATTCGCTGCCTCGTGTGTAGAATCTAGTCAAATCACAATAATTATATCAAATACGGGTCAAAGAATCATAACCCATTTCAATTTACATGAAATTCGCATAAATATACTAAGTTGGTAAAACCCGGCCCCGGGCCCACTACTCGGAAAATTCCGAAATTAGTACCAACGCGACTCTCATCTCGCCTCGAGTCCGTGCATATAAAATTTATCAAAATCGGAGTTCAAGTGGTCTTCCAAAACTCAAAATCCCGTTTTTAGTACCTAGGCTACAATTCTTCAAGATTTCTACCCAATTTCATGAAGATTGATGTTAATTCTACCATAAAATGATGTTTTTGAGTCAAGAATCTTACCTCCGATGAATACCCAAGGATTTCTCAGTGATTTCCTCGAGTTTTCTTCTCTCTAGGGCTCAAAATTGTGTTTTGGGGTTGTAAACCGTAAGCCCTCTGTTCTGTGATATAAATTCACCGCCAGAACATTTATACCTATGTGTTCGCGATGCTCCTTGCGCGAACGCGATGCCCAGTTATGTTGCTTCATCGCGAACGCGACGTCACTTCACGCGTCCGCGATGTGCATTTCCCCGGTCGCCTGTTTCCAAACCAACGCGAACGCGTACACCACCCACGCGAACGCGAAGCTCCCCCTTATCCTTCTACGCGTTCGCGACACCCAGTCACGCGAACGCGAAGCTTAACTCCCTCTGGCCTACGCGAACGCGATGCCCTTGTCGCGAACACGATGCTTTAGCCCACCTGGACTTCGCGAACGCGACCCATGCCACACGAACGCGAAGGTCTAAATAACTGGGCAGAAACCTACAATTTTCTGCAGATTTTGCCAAGTCCCAAATGCCCGGTTGATGGTCCGAAATCATCCCGAGGCCCCGGGACCCCAACGAAAACCACCAACGTACTCCAAAACATGATACGGACTTGTTCCAATCACAAAAACACCATGCTAAACATCAAAATCACCATTTACACACGAATTCAAGCCTAAGTTTCTTCAAAACTTTCAAAACTAACATTCAATCCAAAACCCGATCAAACGATGTCCGAATGACCTGAAAATTTGCAAACACATACAAAATCACATAACGAAGCTACAAAAATTGTCGGAATTCCATTCCGACCCCCGGATCAAAATATCACCTACCATCCGGTTTTCGCCAAAATTCAACCTTCGCCAATTCAAGCCTAAAACTACACCGGACCTCCGAATTAAATTCCGATTGCTCTCCTAAGTCATAAATGATCCCCCGAAACTAGTCGAATCATCGGAATCCGGTTCCGAGCACTCTAACTCAATAGTCAACTCTAGGTTGACTTCCCATATTCAAGCTTTCTTCAAACATACTATTTGCTTCATTTTCATTCCAAATCACTCCTAACTCACCCGATATATTCAAATACTGATTTAAAAGCATAAGATGTGTAAATGCAAGGTAACGGGGTGGTAATTCCCCTAACGACGGGCCGGGTCGTTACATTCTCCCCAACTTAAACAAACGCTCATCCGCGAGCGGGTTAAGAAACATACCTGGAACATCAAACAAGTAAGGATATCTGCTCCGCATCTCCTGCTCGGTCTCCCAAGTTGCTTCCTCCATGGGACGACCTCTCCACTGCACTTTCACTGAAGCTATGTCCTTGGATCTCAGCTTACGAACCTGTCGACCCAAAATGGCTACTGGTTCCACATCATAAGTCAAATCCTCATCTAGCTGTATCGCGCTGAAGTCTAACACATGAGACGGGTCTCCGACATACTTCCGGAGCATAGATACATGGAACACCGGGTGAACTCCCGACAAACTGGGTGGCAAAGCAAGCATATAAGCCACCTCCCCAACTTTCCTAAGCACCTCAAAAGGTCCAATAAACCTTGGGCTCAACTTCCCTTTCTTTCCAAACCTCATAACACCCTTCATAGGCGAAACCTTCGAGCAACACCTTCTCACCTACTGAATAAGACACATCTCGGACCTTCCGGTCCGCATAACTCTTTCGGCGCGACTGAGCTGTGCGAAGTCTCTCCTGAATCACCTTCACTTTATCTAAGGCATCCTGAGCTAACTCTGTCCCCAACAATCTAGCCTCGCCGGGCTCAGACCAACCGACTGGAGACCTACACCGTCTCCCATATAAAGCTTCATACGGTGCCATCTGAATGCTGGAACGATAGCTATTATTATAAGAAAACTCCGCCAAAGGCAAATAATCAGCCCACGAACCACCGAAATCAATGACACAAGCATGCAACATGTCCTATAATATTTGAATTGTACGCTCGGACTTCCCATCCTTCTGTGGGTAAAATGTTGTGCTCAACTCTACCTGTGAACCCAACTCTCGCCGAAATGTCCTCCAGAGCTGAGAAGTGAACTGGGTACCTCTATCTGATATAATAGAAACTGGAACCACATGCAATCTCACTATCTCACGGATGAATATCTCTGCCAACCGCTCTGAGGAATAAGTAGTACACACTGGGATGAAGTGAGCTGACTTGGTCAACCTATCCACCACCACCCAAACTGAATCAAACTTCCTCGCTGTCCGAGGGAGCCCACTAACAAAGTCCATAGTTATTCTTTCCCACTTCCACTCCGGAATATCAATACGCTGGAATAACCCACCAGGTCTCTGATGCTCATACTTGACCTGCTGACAGTTTAGACACCGAGCCACATGGCTCACAATATCTTTCTTCATCTTTCTCCACCAGTAATGCTGCTTCAAATCCTGATACATCTTCGCGGCTCCTGGATGAATAGAATACCGCGAGCTATGGGCTTCCTCCAATATCAATTCACGAAGGCCGTCAACATTGGGCACGCATATCCGGCCTTGCATCCGCAACACACCATCACTATCAATAATGACATCCCTAGCATCATCATGCTGAACTCTGTCCTTAAGGACAAGTAAGTGTGCATCATCATACTGGCGCTCTCGAATACGATCATATAAAGAAGAACGAGCTACTACACAAGCCATCACCCGACCTGGGCTCAGAAATATCCAGCCTTACCATCTGATTAGCTAACGCCTGAACATCAACTGCTAGGGGTCTCTCCCAACTGGAATATACGCCAAACTGCCCATACTAATAGCCTTCCGGCTCAATGCATCAGCCACTACATTGGCTTTCCCGGGATGGTACAAGATAGTAATATCATAGTCTTTAAGCAACTCAAGCCATCTCCGTTGCCTCAAATTTAGATCTTTCTGCTTAAACAAATGCTGAAGGCTGCGGTGGTCCGTATATACATCACAAGATACACCATATAGATAATGCCTCCAAATCTTCAAGGCATGAACAATAGCAGCTAACTCCAAATCATGAACATGGTAGTTCTTCTCATGGGGCTTTAGCTGACAACAAGCATATGCAATAACTCTACCCTCCTGCATCAACACACAACCGAGCCCAACTCTAGAAGCATCACAATACACCGTATATGACCATGAGGCTGATGGCAACACAAGTACTGGAGCTGTGGTCAAAGCCTCCTTGAGCTTCTGAAAGCTCTCATCACATTCATCAGACCACACAAATGGAGCATTCTTCTGTGTCAACTTAGTCAACGGTGAAGCAATAGATGAGAAACCCTGAACAAACCGACGATAATAGCCTACCAAGCCGAGAAAACTCTGAATCTCAGTAGCTGAGGAAGGTCTAGGCCAATTCTGCACTGCATCAACCTTCTGTGGATCAACCCGAATACCATCACTGGACACCACATGTCCTAGGAAACCGACAGTATCAAGCCAGAACTCACACTTAGTGAATTTTGCATAAAGCTTCTCTTATCTCAACCTCTGCAATACCACTCTCAAGTGTTGTGCATGCTCCTTCTGACTGCATGAATATACCAGAATATCATCAATAAATACAATCACAAAAGAATCAAGGTACGGCCGAAATACACTATTCATCAAGTGCATGAATGCAGCTGAGGCATTAGTCAGCCCGAAAGACATCACCAGGAACTCGTAGTGTCCATATCGCATCCTGAACGCTCTCTTCATAATATCCGAGTCCCTGATCTTCAACTGATGATAGCCCGATCGAAGATCAATCTTAAAAAATACGCTAGCTCCCTGGAGCTGATCAAATAGGTCCTCAATACGAGCCAATGGGTATTTATTCTTCACGATTACCTTGTTCAGCTGCCTGTAATCAATGCACATTCTCATTGTGCCATCTTTCTTCTTCACGAACAACACCGGTGCACCCCAAGGTGACACACTCGGATGAATGAAACCCTTATCTAAGAGTTCCTGAAGTTGTTCCTTCAATTCTTTTAACTCCGCTGGTGCCATGCGATAGGGAGGAATAGAAATGGGCTGAGTGCCCGGCACCAAGTCAATACCAAAATCAATATCTCTGTCGGGTGGCATGCCCGGCAGGTCTGCTGGAAATACATCCGGAAACTCCCTCACAATGGGGATCGAATCAAGACTGGGTGTCCCAGCCTCAACATTTCTAATGAAGGCCAAATAAGATAAACAACCCTTGCCAATCATTCGTTGGGCCTTTATATAAGAAATCACCCTGTCGGACACATAATCAGTCAAGCCACGCCACTCGATCCTCGGATTACCTGGAATAGCTAGTGTGATTGTCTTGGCATGACAGTCCAGAATCGCACGGTAAGGAGATAGCCAATCCATGCCTAGAATCACATCGAAATCTACCATGCCTAGTAGTAATAAATCAACTCGGGTCTCCAGACCCCCAATAGTAATAAGACAGGATCGATATACCTGATCCACAACAAGAGTATCCCCCACTGGGGTAGACACATGTACGGGCAAAGCAAGAATACCACGGGTCATACCCAAATGATGTGCAAAATAAGTAGAAACATAAGAATAGGTGGATCCGGGATCAAATAAGACAGAGGCATCCCTGTGGCAGACTGAGATAATACCTAAAATGACCGCATCTGAAGCACTAGCATCCTTCCTATCCGGAAGAGCATAGAAACGAGCCTGGCCTCCACCAGTACGATCCTCGCCCCTAGGGCGACCTCTGGATACCTGGCCACCAGTCCTAGCCGACTGAGCGGCGCTGAAGAAACAGGAGTAGAAGACGAGGGTTGATCCCTCTGCTGAGACCACTTACGAAGCCACTAAGGACACTCTCTCCTGATGTGGCCCAAATCAACGCACTCAAAATAACGGCCTAAAGATGGAAGAAGGGGCTGCTGAGGACCCCTCGCTACAGATGAACCCTGTGCTGAGGAAGCAGAAGCAGAGCTCTGAGCTGGAAGAGCACTCAGTGCAGGCTGACTCTGCTGACGGCTATGCTGACCCTGGTAACCCTGATGGCTCTGCTGACCCTGATAACCCTGATGGCACTGACGACCACGATCTGATTAAACCCCACTGGACTCTGCTCGTCCAGACTGATGAGACCTGAAAGAACGACCTCTGCTATGCTGAGATTGGCCCCTGGACGGAGCACCACTGTAACTGCCAGTACCACGAGGCCTCTTAGCCTCTCTCTCCTCCCGCTCTCTACGGCGATCTATCTCAATATGGCGGGCAACATCAACCACCTCCTCAAAGGTAACTACCGAAACTCTCTCCCTGGTCATCAAAATGCGGATGGGATAAATAAGGCCGTCAATAAATCTCTGAATCCTCTCTCGGTCTATAGGAACCATCCACAATGCATGACGGGCCAACTGTGTGAATCTCATCTCATACCGATTAACCGTCATATCTCCCTGCTTCAACCACTCGAACTGACGTCGCAGCTCCTCTCTCTGAGACTGAGGCACGTACTTCTCCAAAAATACCGTGGAGAACTGCTGCCAAGTAAGGGGCACTGCCCCAGCGGGCCTACGCCTCTCAAAATCCTCCCACCACTGAAATTCTGCACCTGTAAACTAAAAAGTGGTGAATTAAACACCGCTGGACTCTAGAATACCCGCAGTGCGAAGCATGCGCTGACATCTGTCAAGAAAACCCTGGGCGTCCTCGCCCTTAGCACCACTGAATGTCGGAGGCTGTAGCCTCTCAAATCTCTCTAAACGATGCTACTCATCGTCGGGCATAGTTGGAACCATATAAGCAGGAGCTGGTGCAACGGGCGCAACTGGCTGAACTGGCTCAGGTGTGTGAGCCACGGGGGTCTGATTCCCTCCCCCTGCCTGTGAAGAAGATGCTGCAGCAGTAGCTGCAACTACCTGAGCCAAGCTTGTGCACACTGATAAGATCTGAGCCAAGGTCTCCTGAAGACCCGGTATCACAATGGGCACTGCCGGTACCTGAACATGAGTTGCCGGAGCGTCTGCCGCTGGAATCTGGTCCTGAGTCTGGGCCACTGGTGCAGGAATCTGACCTTGAGTCTAGTCAGCTGGTGGGTCAGCAGGTGCTGGTACTGTTGCCCTCCCTCTACCACGACCATGGCCTCTAGGTGCCAATGGTGGTCGTCCGCCATGTCCGTTAGCTCGTGTTCTCGCCATCTGCGAGAGAATAGAATATGGAAAAATTTAATTTCATGATAACACAAATCGCACGATATGAATCCAAGAAAATGAGGTTTTTTCCTAAAGTTTCTGTAGCCCTCCGAGGATAGATACGGACGTCTACGTACCGATCCGTGAAAGCCTACTAAACCGGCTCATCACTCGCGAGTCCTAATAACCTAGAGCTCTAATTCCAACTTGTCACGACCCAAATCCGGTCGTGATGGTGCCCAACAATCAAGCTAGGCCAGCCAGACCAACAATTTCTGATTACATCGAATACTAGTCCCAAATGGACAACCCAAGAAGAATATATGAGTTTAAGAACTCCAATAATAATAGAAATGAACAAAATACTGACACTCCCAAAGATTCGGAGTCACAAGTCTAGAGCCTCTAACAAAACCCAACAGGAATACATAGTACTATATAGAAATACTCAAGTCTGAATACAAATACAAATAACAACTGGAAAGGAGAGGAGAAGCTAGGTTCTGCGAACGTAGGCAGCTACCTCAGCAACTCGATATGACACCTGCAAACGCTGGAAATGCCTGTCTACTGCTCCTGAGTACCTGAGTCTGCACACAAAAGGTGCAAGGAGTAGAGGTGAGTACTAAGTACTCAGTGAGTAATAAATATATACAAGTAGCTGAAAATAAGAAATCCACAGATTACCACATAATGAAGCTACACTACAGTCCGAATCTCCTACGAACTAGCATCAACAGTACAATTCATCTACAACAGAGTAATTCAACAAATAAAGATGCAATGAGCACATAACCGCTACGGCGTGTAGCCCGATCCAATTTAATATCGACGGCGCTCACT
Organism: Nicotiana noctiflora; assembly: GCA_032618575.1. NCBI lineage: Eukaryota > Viridiplantae > Streptophyta > Magnoliopsida > Solanales > Solanaceae > Nicotiana > Nicotiana noctiflora. Next base: position 655,331 of record JASVEL010012972.1, read on the forward strand.
GGGGGTGTGTACAGACTCCGGAGGGGCTCCTACAAGCCCAAGCGCAATACTGCTGCGGCGTGCAGCCCGATCCTCATATCAACCACTGCGGCGTGCAGCCCGATCCACGCTCAGTCCATAATAAGCAAATAAGTCACAAACAGTTCATTTTTCTTAATTCCAGTGTTCAGTTCATAATTTATGAAAAATACTTAACTTTATTAAATTTGCAAAAAGCCGGTGACTTAGCATTTCAAAAGGTGATTTCAATTTCCAGGACTGAGATCAGAGATTTAAGCAAATATAGCTATCACATAATTATTGTCCTCTAAGGACGCTACAAATCGGCGCAAGGCCCCAAACAAGGCTTACCGCCCACAAATATATCAAATGCAGTGTATTTCCAACACTAATAACATATTATTTATATCCGGGATGGACCAAGTCTCAATCCCCAGTCACAATCAATCCCGCACCTGCCACGGTGTGCGAGCCACGCCCTACTAGCGTCACAATGTGCTAAGCCGGGGTTTCGAAACCTCAGGCTACCATATACACAAACTACTCACCTCTAGCCGGTCGTAGATTCGGCCGCGATGCCTTTTCCTTTGAAATTCGCTGCCTCGTGTGTATAATCTAGTCAAATCACAATAATTATATCAAATACGGGTCAAAGAATCATAACCCATTTCAATTTACATGAAATTCGCATAAATACACTAAGGTTGTAAAACCCGACGCCGGGCCCACTGCTCGGAAAATTCCGAAATTAGTACCAACGCGACCCTCATATCGCCTCGAGTCCGTTCATATAAAATTTATCAAAATCGGAGTTCAAATGGTCTTCCAAAACTCAAAATCCCGTTTTTAGTACCTAGGCCACAATTCTTCAAGATTTCTACCCAATTTCATGAAGATTGATGTTAATTCTACCATAAAATGATGTTTTTGAGTCAAGAATCTTACCTCCGATGAATACCCGATGATTTCTCGGTGATTTCCTCGAGTTTTCTTCTCTCTAGGGCTCAAAATTGTATTTTGGGGGTGTAAACCCGTAAGCCCTCTGTTCTGTGATATAAATTCACTGCCAGAACATTTATACCTACGCGTTTGCGATGCTCCTTGCGTGAATGCGATGCCCAGTTCTGTTGCTTCATCGCGAATGCGACGTCACTTCACGCGTCCGCGATGTGCATTTCCCCAGCCGCCTGTTTCCAAACCAACGCGAACGCGTACACCACCCACGCGAACGCGAAGCTCCCCCTTATCCTTCTACACGTTCGCGACACCCAGTCACGCGAACGCGAAGCTTAACTCTTTCTGACCTACGCGAACGCGATGCCCTTGTCGCGAACGCGATGCTTTAGCCCACCTGGCCTTCGCGAACGCGACCCATGCCACGCGAACGTGCAGGTCTAAATGACTGGGCAGAAACGTGCAGTTTTCTGCAGATTTTGCCAAGTCCCAAATGCCCGGTTGATGGTCCGAAATCATCCCGAGGCCCCCGGGACCCCAAAGAAAACCACCAACATACTCCAAAACATGATACGAACTTGTTCCAATCACAAAAACACCATCCTAAACATCAAAATCACCATTTACACACGAATTCAAGCCTAAGTTTCTTCAAAACTTTCAAAACTAACATTCAATCCAAAACCCGATCAAACGATGTCCGAATGACCTGAAAATTTGCAGACATATCCAAAATCACATAACGAAGCTACAGAAATTGTCGAATTCCATTCCGACCCCCGGATCAAAATATCACCTACCATCCGGTTTTCACCAAAATTCAACATTCGCCAATTCAAGCCTAAAACTACACCGGACCTTCGACTTAAATTCCGATTGCTCTCCTAAGTCATAAATGATCCCCCGAAACTAGTCGAATCATCGGAATCCGGTTCCGAGCACTCTAACTCAATAGTCAACTCTAGGTTGACTTCCCATATTCAAGCTTTCTTCAAACATACTATTTGCTTCATTTTCATTCCAAATCACTCCTAACTCACCCGATATATTCAAATACTGATTTAAAAGCATAATATGTGTAAATGCAAGGTAACGGGAAGGTAATTCCCATAACGACGGGTCGGGTCGTTACAACAACCGACCCCATGTACTCAATAAGTATCCTAACTAATCTCGGCGAGATAAAAGAATCAAGAACTATAGATGATACTCACAAACACATGTGCAATTCAATATCCCAACAAGTATAGAACAATTATATGATCACAATTCTTTGTTTTAAAGTGTTATGCTTAGTGAAAAATCTAGCATATAAGGAAAATATGCAAGTAAATCATGTAATCAATCAATGGATTTGCATGTAAAGATGAAATACAATAACCAAATATCAGCACATTGCGGCGCAACCCGATCCAATAAAGGTAACCAGCTCTCCTTGAGCTCACATAAATATCGACTACACGGACAACTCAAGTGTTACACGGATAACTCACGTGCTATAGTATCAATATCTGGATCCGTACGGATAACTCACGTAGTGCACATACGACTCATATAATATAGTATCAATATCTGGATCTTCACGGTCAACTCACATACTATAGCATCAGTATCAAACAACACAATTCATCGGGCATGGTCACAGGCATTTCGACATAATCCGCCAAGCGTGGTACGGGCATCCAGTCCAATCATGTCACACGTAAGTAAATATACAAGAGCACATATATATGATGGATAAAATATCAAATTTCATGCTCCCAGACTGGTAAAATTATATGCTAAAGTATAGGCATGTGCAATGTGTGTTATTATAGCTAAAATCGGTAATTATCACAGAAATAGCAATTACAGAGTTTTATTGAGGGATTTAGCCGCTTAGTAACCTCAAACATGGCTCAAATACTTAACAACAATTATAAAAATGTGAAATACATTGTAGCTTAAAGCTTAGCTATCAACTCTAGGTGTATCATATCCTAAGGCACTACCCCGACCATGGATAAATACCCGGTGCTCGCACGTGGGCTCAATCCCCACACATATGCGCACCCATAGAGCGTAGCTATCACAAATAATTCAGGGAGCTAGTGTATCAACTAAGTTTAGATAGGATTCTTACCTCAAATAAGCTGAATTCAATACTGCGCAAGCTAACCAATACTCTAGAAATTTCATTCGGTGTGCATCAACCTCCGAACGGCTCAAAACTAGCCAAAAGTAACTCAAATATATCAAATAATGCTTAAGAGACAATTCCAAACAATAAAGGTCGAATTTCTAATCAAAATTCTGAAGTCAACCAAAAAGTCTAATCCAGGACCGCACCTAGGAACCCAACGGAATTCACAATATCCGACAACCTATTCAATTGCGAGTTCAACCATACTAGTTTCACTCAATTCCAATCTTGAAAAATTATTTTATGAAACTATAGACAATTCCTCCAATTTCTCTTTCAAAATCAATAATCATACCCCAAAAACGAAGATTAATTCATGAAATACAATCACAACTGAGTAAAGAATGCTTACCCCAGTTCTTGTGGTGAAATTCTTCTCCAAAGTCGCCCAATCCGAGCTCCAAAATACCAAAATGTGAAATAAATGACCAAAACCTCGAAATATAGTTCTACCCATGCATGTTCAATTTTGCAAAATATTTAGCCACTTCTGCATCGTCGCTTCTGCGACCTTATACCCGCTTCTGAAAAATCAATGGGATAAATGGCCCTTTGCATCTGCAAAAAAACATCCGCTAATGCGACATCGCAAGTATGATATTAATCGCGCATCTACGAAAATGTCTGCTATGCAGACCAAACTTCGCATTTGTGATGCTTCCAAACATATCCTTTTCCACTTTTGAGACCACTCTGCTACTTTTGCGGCTCTGTATCTGTGCCCATAGCTCCACGGATGATGTCACACCAGAATCCCTATCAAACTAGCCTTAATCAAATAGTTCAAAAATGATATGATTCCCGTCCAAAACGCACCCGAGCCTTTCGGGACCCCATCCGAATATACCAACAAGATAATATGGACTTACTCGAGGCCTCAAATCACACATAACAACATCAAAACGGCGAATCGCACCTCAATTCAAACTTAAATGAACTTTCAACTTTCAACTTCCAAAACTCGTGCCGAAACATATCAGTTCAACTTGGAATAAGCTCATATTTTACACACAAGTCCCAATGACATAACGAAGCTGTTCCAATTTCCCAAACCACATCTAAACATATATCCTCAGAGTTAATTCCGGGTCAAACTTATGAATATGCCAAACCTTCAAATTCTAACTTTCACCACTTAGTGTCAGAACCTTTTAGAATTATCCAAATATAAATTCGGACACTCGCCCGAGTTCAGAATCACCATCCACCTAACAGAACTATCAAAACTTCGAACCAAGGTCAAATACTAAGAAGTCAAATTTGGTCAACTGTTCCAACTTAAAGCTTCAATTATTGAATTCATTATTCCAAACTAATTCTGAAACACCTGAAAATAAAAAAAACGATGAATACAACCAATTTATAATACATCATACGAAGCTAACCGAGACTCCAAATAGTTTACAGAATGCTAGTGCTCAAAACGACTGGTCGGGTCATTACATTCTCCCCCACTTAAACATACGTCTGTTCTCGAACGTGCCAAGAGTCATTTCCAAGCCATCAAATCACCGTGTAACCTTAACATGCCCATACCCTAGGGTGATCACATGTCATCGTATTCCATATAGGCCTGACAACACAACATAACTGAAGATCATTACTCCAACCTTAGTCTGTAAACCTCAAACCAATTTCCAACATCTGAAATCTCCTACAAGAGCCGAATCTCACATTTACCCACTATATAAGTCTGAACAAGCTATATCAATCCATAATCATAGCCCAAGATGTAATCACATTATATACCACATAACTCAAATACCCATAGCAATAACTTCCTGATCAGAGTAGTTGCTTAAAACAAACCCGATTCTAGTAATAAACCTCATATTAAACAAAACATCATTAAAACCTTCGCACACTATCGATGATGAATGAAACACGCATAAACTCATAACCGCTCATCAGATCAATAAGTCGTATGGCTCCATCTCATTCGACAAGAACTATAGCAAATTTCTAAGTAGATCTGCGACATTATCCTTCCAAATATACTGCAATCAAATCCAATAGCACCCATTCTAGGTCTGATGACCTCATCTTATTAAATACAGTTGCCCTACTGATATGCTACACCAATACAACCTTCAACCAAAAGCTATGCAATCCGTGCACCAATACATAATAATTCAAGTATACTCAAACATGGAAAATGACTCAAATGAGAGAACTATCATGCAATTTCAACAAGTACCACCATAACACAAAACTAAGAACCCATCACACACGGTAGAACCTATCATAACCCCAGTTCGCCCTTCGTGAACTATTGTGACGGCACCTAGTCTCTACGACTAGGTAAGCCTAACAATGCAGAAAATAAATAATTTGCAGAAAAAAGCAATTTTTCTTAAAAAAAACCAAAATAACGAAATGAAACAGTGTTTAAGATGCCGCTAGACATATACCATACAAACTCTCGAAACTAATAACATTTCCCAAACCCGAAATCTCATGAAACACAAGCTTTTGAATGTCTACAAGTATCTAACTCCAAAATGTATAAGAAAGAAAAATACATAAGGGATAATACTTAAAGAGAGAATAGAAAGGGACTCTTCGGTCTGCGGACACGGCAGATATACCTCGGAGTATCTACAAGCACCTCGCCTAAAGCGTGATAAGTCTGAGTGGAAGTACCTGTATCTGTACATGAAAACATGTGCAGAAGGGGCATGAGTACACCACAACGGTACTCAGTAAGTGTCAAGCCTAACCTCGGTCGGGTAGTGATGAGGTAGGTCAGGGCCCTACTGAGGTTAAATGAAAAACAAGGTATAACAGTATAGGATAAGACAGTATAATCAAGTGCAACAGTAAGAAATAACATAGGATATAAGGTACAATGCAACTATAACAGTAACAAAGAAGTCACAAAAAGGAATACAACATAACACAGAGATAACAATTGGGGTACCTTCCACAATACCATCCTGTAGTCCCAAATACAACTATCTAGTGGATCTCCCGGGATATTGTTTTGTAGTCCATCGTACATATCCGAACGATATGTGTAATCGACAACCAAATCCGACAAACAGTGACCACACAAATTTCGGACAGCATTTTATAATTTCAACATCTAACAACTTGACGATATTAACAACGAATTGAATTCGACTAACAACTACACGTTATCAACAAAGAATAAACCGATCGACCAAATAAAAGGTCTTGAGTTCGGAGAAGAAGAAGGAAACGATTTAAAACTAAAAACGAGAAAACGAATGAACAATTAAACCAAACAATGAGCACAACAATACAGAAGAAAAAATGAAATACCTTATGAAGACAATCCGAAATCGAACAAACCCGGGCTCATATGGACTTGAAATTGCATTTTTTGAAGTCGAATGGACTTTAATTGAAATGTTTTCAAATGAAAACATACCAATTAAAGTCTATTAACTTCAAGTCATTTCAATTGGACGAAATCCCTAGTTTTTAATTCTAGGGTTCTTAGGCTCAAATTGGGGTTCGAACATTTCTAGCCGGATTCGAACCAAAACAAGTTTGGTTCGGTTACGAGGAAGGTCGGGGGAGCAATTGGTACGAGTTTGGGGTCAATCGGAAGCGGCGAAGTTTGACGGCCGTTTTTTGATTCAATATTTGAGGCATTGAGGTGAGATTCGAAGGAATCTAAGCTCGGGAATGGAATGAGGAGGTTATGGGGATGTTGTGGTGTAAAAATGGGGAGGTTTGGCCCACCGGAACCGCCGTGAGGCGATTTTCGGTGGGTGGAGATGGCGGTCTGCGGCGGGAGGCGGCTGGTGTAACAAATGAGTGTGATTTAGGTTTTTGGGAGGGGTTTGGGTAATTAAAATTAGTGTAATGTTCTGGACCGTTGGATTGGACTTGAAGAACGGCTGAGATTAAAAGGGGGGAAGAACCGGGTATGGATCGGTCCGGGCCTGGGGCGTCTTTGGGTATGGGTAGGGGCGGCTGGGCTGCAGTCTTGGGCCATTTGGGTTTAAAGAAATTGGCCCACTTCCTTTATTCTTCTTTTTTTTCTTTTCTCTTGTTTCTTTATGATAGATTGTATTTTGTATTTTGTTCTTATTGTATTATTAATTTTTTTATTTTGTTGTATTTTAATTACTTTGTAATTATTTGGAACTAATTAAAAACTAAACTAATTACCTTTTTTTTTTTGACAATTTTCCATTTAAAGGCTAACTAATTTTTTTGATTTTTCTCTTTAATTTGTTAGAAAAAGAATTAATTTCCTAAAGATGCAAATTTTTTGTATTTTTCATTTATCACACGCAAATAACACGCAAACAACTAACACAAAAATCAAACAAAATTTAAAACAATAAGGAAAATCATTTATTTTGGATTTTATAGGAATAACTCATGTGTAGGGTAAAAATCACGTGCTCACAGCAGATCATCATGTTGTATAAATACAGTGCAAAACTCCATTAGAATAAGTGAAACATGTGAAATCGTTGAAAATTTCCTTGGTTAAGTTTAAACCTCTTTTTAAAACTAATCCTTTCAACCGTTGCAAAAATAATCTCAATCAATCAGTATCGCTATTCACAGAACCTCGCCCATTGGGCCTTACTCTTGTTCATGGTCAGCCATTGTTACCTGACCAAACGTATGATTTAGTGTCATTGTTACCACTGTCTTAAAGTTATCCTCTTTAGGAGTGATCAGATAATACTGTAACAGCAAATAGATATCTCATGAAATATCACAAAAACAAATAATGAACAAATGGATAAATGCAATGCAATCCATATGATGGTACATTCCAGTACCCACTATGGCATATTGTCCGATCCATTTAACGTCGACGACGCTCACTGGGGTGCATACAGACTCTGGAGGGGCTCCTACAGCCCAAGCACAATAATCAAGCCATCCAGTGGCATCAACCAGGCCTTTAGCCTCAATATCAGTACAGTACTGCTGCGCGGTGTGCAACCCGATCCAACCAGATATCCAAAAGTCACTATACCACTGTTGCGATGCACATTCCGATCCATGCGCAGTCCAGAAATTGCACATAAGCCACTTGGACACATTTTAAAATAACAGTTCTCAGCTCAAAACGATAATAAAATATGGTTCAAGTTTTTCAAATCTTAGAAAAATAGCTGAGTTTGCAAAACCGTATTAAAACCTTAGACTGAGACCGAATAATATGCAAAGTAATGCAAAATTAGTGATACCAATCCCCGAAGGACCCAAATAATCAGCACGAACCCCAACATATGGCAATTAGCCCAAATCAAGATAGTATCAAAGTAAGTTTCAATCCATTACGCAGTAAAATCAATAATCGGGATGGACCAAGTCACAATCCCCAACGGTGCTCTACCCCATGCTCATACCCGGTGTGCAAGTCACCTCAATACAGCATTATGATTGCAAATCCTCAGGATATCATTTACAAGTATTACTCACCTTGAACCGGCAAAATCTCTAGCTTGCGACGCCTTTGCCACTCAAATCAGCCTCCACGCGCATTTTCAATAAGTCAATACCAAGATTTGCTTTATGCGCCTACTGATGTGATGATAATTCATTAGCTAGACAAGTTGCTCCCTCGCCTCGCAACGGCGGCATCTGTCTTTTAAGTTATTTCCTAAGACGTCTCCTCTTATTCTACGATAATCCAAGCTGCAGCGGCAGCCGAGTTTTATATGGACAAGCCGAGATCATCTCACTTAGAAGCTGACCTCGTTTCAAAAAGATACGCCGCCCGGGGGCTTTACCAAGACTAACTTATCATCTAACCAATAACAGAGCAAATACATCACAATATGCTAAGGGAACAATACCCAATCGAAAACAATTGAGATATAGCAAAAATCTCAAAATTAGCAAAACCCGAGCCCGGGCTCACTTCTCGAAAACTTACAAAACTCACATTACCAGATTCCTCGTCTTGCCACGAGTCCGTCTATATCAAGAACTCCCAAATCCGAGCTCAAATGACCTATCAAATCCCAATTTGAAATATCAAAACTCAAGCCCTAGCTTTACCCGTTTTTGGTGAATTTCAACCAATTTCCATGTTAATTTATCATAATCTCGTGTATTTAGGCTACAGAACTTACCTCCGATAAATTCTCCTTGAATCCCTCTTCAATTTGCTCTCCTAAGCTCCAAAATCTCTCAACAATGGAGGAAATATGACATAAGCTCGCGGATGAAATATCAATTGCCTAGGTGTTCTACTCTATGCGATCACATACAGTCTATTACGATCGCATAGCAAAAACAATCACTCTCCCAGAATTAACCTTACGCAATTGCACATAAGCACCCGAGATCGCATAGCACAGGGTCTTTACCCTGTGCAATCGCACACTGCATAGCACATTCAAAATAGCCCTTTAATTTCTTCTATGCGATCGCATGACTCCCTCTGCGATCTATGCACAAAATTCCTCTACAATTTTCTGTTGCATTTATACAATTTGAAACTCCCCCGATAGCCATCTGAAATCACTCCGAGGCCCCCGGGACCTCAACCAAAAACACCAACACATCCCATAACATCATTCAAACTTGTTTCAATCTTTGAAACACATCAAACAACGCTAAAACTATTAAATTACACTGGATTCAAGTCTAAGTTCTTAAAACTTCCAAAAGATGCATTCGATGAAACCCCAACTAAACGGCGTTCGAATGACCTAAAACTTTGCACACACATCACAAATCACATATTGAAGCTACAGCAACTCTCGAAATTCCATTCCAACCCTTGGATTAAAATCTCACCTATCAACCGGAATTCGCCAAAATACTAACTGCGCCAATTCAAGCCTACTTCTACGTCGGACCTCCAAAATCAATTCCGATCGCACTCCTAAGTCACAAATCACCTCCCGAAGCTAACTGAATCACTGGAAATTCCATTCGAGCCCTATAACTCATAAGTCAACATTCGGTTGACTTTTCCAACTTAAGTCTTCCTTAAAGAGACTAAATGTCTCATTTCTTATCAAAACCAATCCGAATCAACTCTAACACACCACATACCGATAACGAAGCATTAAGAAACAATAAACGGAGAAAATGGAGCAGTAACACATGAGACGGCGGGTCGGGTCGGGTCGTCACATCCTCCCAACTTAAACAATCGCTCGTCCTCGAGCGTACCCAGAGTTGTACTAGAAGCCAACCAATAGCTGAATAACCTTACCAAGCATATACCCGGGGTGATCCCACGTCACTCTATCTCACATAGGTCTGATAACACAATATAGTTAAAATTTCACAGTCCATCTAAACCACCAACCGTAGAACCACATTGCACTTTCCGAAATCATACACAAGATCAAAACCTCACATCTATACTCAGAATAAGCCCGAACCAGCTGTAATATCACATACCTGCCACTTCAGGTGAAATCATATGACATACTACATAATCCAAACACTCGAAACGATAGCCTCTATTCACAGCAGTTGCCCACAATAACCAAATACCGATAGAAACCTCTTATTAGCTAAAGCCTTATTCCAACACTTCCATATACTACCTACGATAAATAAAACCTTTGTTTTAAATGCAGAATTGGGACTCGCTCGGGGCTCGCCCCGGGGCGGAGCAGTCGTAAAACATCCATGGTCTTATGTGTGGGGCTTAGTTCTGTGAGACTTACGCCTCGACCATTGAGGCTTACACCCTGGACACGCCCTACGCCCAGTGTTCTTGGCTCGCCTAATAGAACTTTATGCAATTGTATGTAATTAACCTTGTAAATCCTCAAATTTTCTTAATAAATTATTAACTATTCAAATTTACTTTTTTCTAATTTTAAATCATTAAGTTGAGAGTATTTTATGTCATAATTAAAATGAATATTATTGCGCGTTATTCACTAAGGCTTCTACGATAGTTAATTTTAAATAAATCTTTTATTTAAAATGTATTTATTTATTAACTTTTGTTATGTCTTTACTATATACTAGTCCATAACTTTCTTTATAATTATTTTTCTAAATATTTTTTTTCATGTTTATAACATACAATACATATTAATTTAATAGCTCTAATTTACAAGTAATTAGTTATCATGGTATTGTATGGTGAATTTTGTGTCACTTTATGAACTTGTTGAAGCTTAAAAATGAACAATGTTTGAGAATCACAATTAAAATGTGAATTATATTTTTATATAAATTCTCTTTCAAATACAAAGCATATTAAATAAAAGGAGTATTTTAAGATAAATATCAAATTATAATATCACAATTCTTTCAAGATTTATTACTCATTAATAGATACATATAAGATTTCATATCGAATACATTACTTTTGATGTTTGAGTTGTAACGACGTTGCAACTAATATACTTTTTGTGTTATTCATAGTTGAATTATAATTTACAAATATTTTTAAATATATTATTTGTACAATTTTGTGATTTTAACGTTATTTTCATAATAATTTTTTATTTTATACTACCTTAAAATTTTTAAAACTAGTAAAATTTAAAGATTTGTGGGACTTACGCCCCATGTCTCAGGGCTTACGCCTCACCTCGTTAGAGGTAAAATGCTTCAACTCACGCCCCCGCCTTTTAAAACATTGAATAAAACACGCGATATCTCACAACCATTTCTCAGATCAACCATTCATGAAGCCACCTCCCATATGACTAATACCACGACAGATTTTCGAGCCAAACCTCGATGTTATTCTTATAACAAGATGAAATCACATCTGCTCGAATTCATTAATTACCCCAGTGTTCACCTCTAACCCAACACACAACTCTGGTGATATGACACCTGTCACACCTCCCTTGGGTAGAGGATTTATGTTAGTTACTTTACACTATTATTCATCTTTTATGCGAAAGACTTCCGCATTTAAAATTTTTGAGTATTATTCTTGCTATGAAATATGAGAACAAAAGGATGTATAAACAGGAAGATGGTGAGTGAATTGGCTTGCCTAGCTACCACGAGTAGGCGCCATCACGATCCCGATGGTGAGGGAAATCCGGGTCAACTGCACCTACTTCTCTTCTTTGTGATAATGAGTTTGGAATTGGTATAAATATATATTCCGCCTATACGAATTTACGTGACAGCGTATGACTGAATGCGGTGTTTAAGTAATTAAAGTAGACTTGTGACATGTAAGTCAAATGTATGTAAAGTACCAACAATATCCTTTTAAACAAGTGGGGGCTAGAGTTCCACATGTATTTTCATTTTAAATGAGTGAGGGTCCAAACATGTTATACGGTTAAAGATAATATGGAGATGCTAAGATCAAATAAAAAGAGAAAAGTATTATTCTTTGGGATAGAAAGTTTGTCACATAAATGGGATATTTAGAGTGTTTTTATAATTTTCAATATTGTGAGGCAAAGGGCTTGCCCAATTTCTTCGGTATGTGTGTACATGTGTATTCGGTTATATCTGTAGTTGTTTGGTGGATATATAGGTCAATTAACTAACTTAGGGTTCACATTGCATAGGCATTTGGTTGAAGCTAAGTCGAATTTCACAATGCAAAGTCTCCAAGCAACTTCAGCCTTATCACAAAACTTATTTTGGGGGAAGAATCTCAGCTTTGCACCGTATACTCTTAACAGAATGCAAGATTTCAAGCCTGCTAAGATATTGCCTCCATCTAGTATGTCTGATGTAATAGCATATTTTGTTGTATATCTATATGAATATGACTCGATTTTGAAAACTGTACAGGACCGCAGAGGTTATCCATACAATGTGGGGTTCGGTTCCGCCCTTGCATTGATATACACAAGGTCTTTTTCTTCTTTTTCTTTTTTACATCTTTCGTTGTTTGAGCTATGTATACCTTTCAAATTTTTGCGAATAATTCTGCAAGTCCTGGTGCCCGTAGTCATAAATTGAGAACATGTATTTAAGAAGGTTCGAGAAACTGTTCGCTGCATTTATTAATACATATGCATAAAAAAGTTAGTGTTGCCATTTTTCTGTGACGACCCAAAGGGTCATCACCTGTTTTCCCACTTGTTCCAAGCTTCCGATTCCTTGAAAACCTCATTTTATGTTGCCTCGATTTACGTTCATAATCCGGGCATGTAGCCGGAAAGATTTTGTGCTAGAATACGTGAATTCTATGAAAACTTTAAAGAAAATTAATATTAATATTGGTATAGTTGACTTTGGTCAACATTTTTGGTAAACGGACCCAGACCCGAGATCGGAAGGTCCCGGAAGGTCCGTAGAAAAATATGGGACTCGGACATGTGTCCGGAGTCGAATTCGGAGGCCTGGAGCCCAAAATATGAATTTTTTGTTAAATTATTTGTGCTAGAATTATTAAATGAGAATGGATTAAACAGCCATGGTATCAGGCTCGTATTTTGGTTTCGACGCCCAGTACAAGTCGTAAATATTATATGAGTACTTTCTGCAAAGTTTGACGACATTTGGATGTGGTTTGATGTGTTTTGAACCTTGAGTTCCAAAATTGAAAGTTTATGAAACTAAAGAAAGATAATCATGAACTTGAGGCTTGATTTGATGAAGACGATATTATATTGGCGATTTGATCGCACGAGCAAGTTTGTAATATGTTTTTGAAGTTGTGTACATGTTTGGTTTGGAGCCCGAGGGCTCGGGTAAAGATTTGATAGGCCGTTGGAGCAACACAGCTGGTATTTTTCCCCCAGCTGATATCTTCGCAATTGCGAAGAAATGCTCGCAATTGCGAAAGGGATCAGATTTAGCCTTGGTTCGCAAATGCGAACCAATCTTCGCAAATGCGAATTATACCTCGCAAATGCAAGGCCTTTAGTGAACAACCCATGTTCACAAAAATGCGAAGGAACCAGCATTTCAGCCTAGTTCGCAAATGCGAACTTATTATCGCAAATGCGATGCTGACAGGCTTGGGCCAGAGTTCGCAAATGCGAATGATTTCTCGCAAATGCGAGAGGCACAGTCCCCAAACCTGCTATATTTGCAATAGCGAACAAACGTTCGCAATTCCCATAATCGCGGCTGTGCAATCTGATACTTAAACGAATTTTACACCTTTTTTCTTCATTCTTCCAAAACCCAACACACCACACACGATTCTCCAAGAGAAAAATCACTCCAAAATACTTGTAAGTCACTTTTTACTTAATTCTTTCAATTCCTAACATCATTAAACATGTTTTTCAAGAGAAATCAAAGGTTTTCATGGTAGAAATTCTTGTTTTTGGGTATAACCTAGGTTTTTCATGAATTGGGGAATTGGACCTCGAATTGAGGTCCGATTTTGAAACAAATCATATATTTGAACTCGTAAGGGAATGGGTAACCGGATTTTGGTACGAACCCCGAGTTCCGACCACGTGGGACCAGGGGCATTTTGGGATAAACTTTGAGAAAACCATTTTTAAGCATCCAAACCAAGTTATATAGTATTTATTAATGTAATTGAATCAATTGTGATTAGATTAGAGCAAGTTGAAAGCTGAATTTCAAGGTAAAGCTATAGTTGAAGGATAAATTTGACTTCAAGGCTAGAGGTAAGCGTTTGATCTATCCTATCTTGAGGGAATATGATTAATGTGCTAATTGTTATGTGATCGAGTGTGGTGTATGGGTTGTGGTGACGAGCATCCATATACTGGTGTCTAGCATGACCGTGAGTCGTTTGTTGACATATATTGTGGGATGTTTTTAAGATATAATCTTGAACCCTTGCCGGGTTGTGAAGTTGATTACTGTTTTCCCTTGCCGGGACCTTGTTGTGAAGTTGATTATTATTTTCCCTTGTCGGGACCTTGTTGTGAAGTTGATTATTGTTTTCCCTTGCCGGGACCTTATTATGAAGTTGATTATTGTTTCCCTTGCCGGGACTTTACTGTGATGATTATTGTGTCCCTTGCCGGGACGGTTCATGATTATTATTTTCATTCTTTTGCCCTTAACTGTGATTGTTATTTGGGTGAGGAATAATGATAATACACGAAGGGTGATGTCGTGCCTTGTTTATTAATTATGCATGAAGGGTAATGACATGCCTTGTTTTATTGATTATGCACGAAGGATCATGTCGTGCCTTATTTTATTGATTACGCACGAAGGGTAATGTCGTGCCTCGTTTTAATGATTATGCACGAAGGATCATGTCGTGCCTTATTTTATTGATTATGCACGAAGGGTAATGTCATTCCTTGTTATTGTTTATGCACGAAAGATCATGATGTGCCTTATTTTATTGATTATGCACGAAGGGTAATACTGTGCCTTGTTATTGATTATGCACGAAGGATCATGTCGTGCCTTGTGATATTGATTATGCACGAAGGAACATTCCGTGCTGTTGTTATTTAAACCATGCACGAAGGATCATGTCGTGCCATGGATGTGAAGATGACAGTAAAAGCACGAAGGGTGATGCCGTGCAACTATTTGCTATTCCTTGTTTTGATATTAGTTGTTTCCATTATACTCTGATTTTCATTACTGATTTAATAAATGTTGCTGATTGTTGTGTTTTCCCCTATTATGATACTTCTTATTTAATTTGTTATTTGGTATTCCTGTTATCTTGTGGTGTACATATATAGAACTGCATAGGTTTATGTGAGTGTCTGGTCCTAGGCTTGTCACTACTTCTCCGGGATAGGCCAGGCACTTACCAGCACATGGGGTCGGATTGTGCTGATACTGCACTTCTGTGCATTTTTGCACAGATCCAGGTTTTGAGCAGGAACAGCAGCAGCAGTAGAGTATTTGTGGGAGTTGATCATTTCGAGACTGAGGTAGCTTGCAGGCGTCCGCAGGCCCGGCGTCTCTTCTATTTACTTTACTATTTGATGTGGTCTCATTGTTCCGAGACAGACAGATATTTATCATTTTCTTTCAGACCATTATGTGTAGTATTCATTAGAAGTTCGTGAGTTGGTGACTCCACATCTTGGGTAGAGGATTTTATCAGTGTTTTACCTTAGTATTATTCATCTCTATTTTAGAAAGATTTCCTCATTTATTAAATTGGGTAATTATTTCTCTTGTTATTAAGTATGAGTATAAAAATGATGATATGAACAGGTTTATGTTGAATGAATTGGCTTGCCTAGCTACCACGAGTAGGCTCCATCACGATCCCGATGACGGGGGAAAATCCGGGTCGTGACAAGTTGGTATCAGAGCTCTAGGTTACATAGGTCTCACCACTCACGAACAAGCTTAGTAGAGTTTGAGGGGTAGGTACGGAGACGTATGTACTTGTCCTTCAGAGTCTATTGAGTTAGGAAAAAGTTTCTCATTTGTTCTTTCTTATCGTGCGAATTCGTTCTTCAAAATGTTAAGTTGAATTTCCATTATTGTCTTCCCACGAATGGCGAAGTCACGTACCGCTTCTTCAGACGAACAATGACACGGGCTGGTGATAGATTAACTACGCCTTCAAAAGTCTTACGGAGGACGGATAGTTTCCCCAAACTCTTCGCTACCACCTTCAGCGGTGCATCTTTTGAGGACCCACGGGATTGTGCTTGACCGTTATTGTGAGGAATTACAGAACGTGGGAATAGTCAAATGCGATGGGTTGATTTTACTGTGCTTCGGATGGCAGACAGAAGTAGTGGGAAGATAATGTATTTATCACGCCAGTTGTGGTACCGATGGAAGATGCAATTATATCAGGAAATCACCTAATGCATCGTGTGGGGTTTCAACGGACCTTGACGTCCGGTGGATTTGTTGGAGTTGTGAAGGACAAATATTGTGAACTATTGGGATGCATATGTACGGTAGGGAAAGGTCCTCCAAATAACTTATACATATTTAAGGTTGGTTCCTTTAATGGTGTAAGAATCGCCCCAGAGAATAACGAAGGGTATGTGAGTAAATGGGGTAGCTCAGCAGTGTTAAGCCAATATAGCAAAAGAGGAAATTGGTCGTCGATGGTTGCGACAAGTCCACGAAAAGGGCAAGCCGGCCAATACAATGCTAGTTACTAAATGCTATTTTAAGAAGATGTTCGAAAGACGTCACACCCCCCCCCACCGCCCCAGATTCTCTGCAATATGTAGTATATGCGATCTGAACGGTTGTACCAGGTCACAATGACTGTGTCCGAATATATATTGTCATGAACAACAAGTTAACTGAGCCTTAAAGGAATTGCTGTGAATGTGGAATTTTGGAGAAATATAATTTTAGGAAAGCACTCATGCTACACGCTCCATTGCAGTTAATATTTATCCTACATGGCCAGCCAGATGTATAGGTCAGGATGTTAGAGGTGGAGGTGAAAATCCTAGAGGTGGAAACCCAACCATTGATATATTTTTTATGATATGAGGGAGGTCACTACACTAGATGGGGTCATCACACGTATAATTCAGATTGTTATAGATAGAATAATTTTCCCTTAATTTGATTTGGTTTTTGAAAGAAAAATTTAAGCGAGTCCTTTTAATATGCACCATTCATGAGTGAGCATCGTAATCATAAAATCTGCTTATGGAAATACTCACGTTGGGATATTACATGAGGATAGACATCCCTATTATTAGGTGTTATCACTAAAATATCTATGAGGCTAATGGTGACTTTATATTATTTATTATAGTGGGTTTTGATATAATTCTCAGAATAACTAATTTTAATAGCTAATTGTGCGCCATATCAGTATGAGGGTTCATTTTATGTCGTGATTATCTTTGACAGACAATTATTGAAAGGAAGAAAGAAAGGAAATGAAAAGTTTCAGATGATATAATGTGCAAGCACTGTGATTCAGAGTTGAGGACGAGATCCTCAAATTTTTGGCATAATGTGAAATATTTCTAAGCCGAGCTTCCAGCTACGGTGGATATCATATGAGGACTAGGTCCTGATAATAAGAGTTTATGTGTTTAAAATTCTCCTTTTATGAAATTAATATTTTTGCATTACATTTTTAAATGAGAGTCATGCCTGTTAGGGCTATTTGACCATATTTTTTTTTGTTTTTATATAGTTCCTATTCATATCTAGCTATCTCTATTTTGAAACCGTTGAGAGTAGCCTTCGAGACGAGCACCTAGGTGCGGATAAATATGACTCATTAATTCGAAAAAGTAATCACGGGGTCTCCATACCTCATTCTGAGTAATGTGGGATCTTTGAAATAAGCTATTTGCTAGCACGTAGTTAATTGGCAATGTTGTAATTTAGGGACGACTCTTATGGCCAAAGTCATGGCTATGTGTATAAGTACGTGGTGTTCATGCCCTAGTTAAAATGGCTCGTGATAGTACCCATGGATAACGTATTGATATGCTCCCGCAGTTAGGAAGAGCATACGCAGCATCTCAGAGTGGCTCTCCAGACTTTGGAAAGGTAGTCAGCTATATGCAGATATCTCAAGAGTGTGAGTTCTAGCTAAGTACAGTTGCATTACTGGGTCATGTTGTGACAGCAGAAAGTATACATGTCGATCCAAGGAAGATGGAGGTAGTCAAGGACTGGCCTAGACTAAGATCAGCCACAAAGATTCGGAGTTTCTTGGGGTTAGCAAATTATTGTTGGCGGTTTGTGGAGGAATTTTCATCTATTACGACCCCGATGACCAGATTGACCTAGAAGGGTGCCCAGTTCAAGTCGTCAGATGAGTGTGAGGCAAGCTTTCAGAAGCTCAAGACAGCCTTGACTACAACACCAATGCTGATATTACCTACGGGTGCAGGGCCGTGCACAGTTTACTGTGATGCATCCCGTACGGGGCTCAGAGCGGTATTAATGTAGGATGGTAAGGTTATTGCTTACGCTTTGAGACAGTTGAAAATCCATGAGAAGAATTATTCGGTTCATGATCTTGAGCTAGCAGTTGTGGTTCATGCCTTAAAAATTTGGAGGCATTATCTTTACGGTGTGGCGTGCGAGGTGTACACGGATCACAAAAGCCTACAGTATTTATTCAAGCAAAAGGAGTTGAATTTGCGACAAAGGAGATGGTTAGAGTTGCTGAAGGACTATGATGTTACTATCCTATATCACCCAGGTAAGGCCAATGTGGTGGCCGATGCGTTGAGTAGAAAGTAGTCTCGCTTATATTCTGGACAGTCAGAGTCCACTTGCCCTAGATGTCCAGGCCTTAGCCAATCGGTTCGGGAGACTAGACATTCCTGAGCCTAGCAGGGTGTTAGCCTGCACGGTCGCTCGTTCTTCTCTATTAGAGCGTATCCGTGAGAGGGAATTTGATGATCCTCATTTGCGTGACCTAAGGGATACCGTACAACGGGGAGGTGCTATAAAGGTAACTATAGATGATGACGGAGTATTGAGAATGCATGGGCGAGTTTGTGTGCCCAATGTTGAGGGGATTCAAGAGTCGATCTTAGCGGAGGCCCACAGTTCGCGGTATTCTATTCACCCGGGCGCCACGAAGATGTATCAGGATTTATGACAGCACTATTGGTGGCGCAGGATGAAGAAGGACATTGTTGTGTATGTCACTCGGTGTCTAAATTATCAGCAGGTAAAATATGAGCACAGAGGCCTGGTGGCGTATTTTAGAGAATCGAAATTCCCGAGTGGAAATGGGAGCGGATCACAATGGACTTCATTACTGGACTTCCTTTGACTCGGAGGAAATTTGATGCTATTTGGGTCATTGTTGATAGGCTGACCAAGTCAGCACACTTCATTCCAGTATTTGTCTCTTACTTATCGGAGAGGTTAGCAAAGATTTACATCAGGGAGATTGTTCGTCTTCATGAGGTGCCGGTGTCTATTATCTCAGATCGGGGTACGTAGTTTACCTCGCATTTCTATAGAGCGGTCCAGCAGGAGTTAGGCACCCAGGTCCAGTTGAGTACAGCTTTTCATCCTCAGGCGGACGGTTAGTCCGAGAGGACTATTCAGATCCTAGAGGACATGCTCCGAGCCTGTGTCATTGATTTTGGAGGCTCGTGGGACCAGTTTCTGCCATTAGCGGAGTTCGCCTACAACAATAACTACCAGTCTAGCATTCAGATGGCCCCGTATGAGGCGTTGTATGGCAGGCGATATCGGTCTCCAGTCGGATGGTTTAAGTCGGGAGAGGCTCGATTGTTGGGTACAGACTTAGTCCAGGAGGCCTTAGACAAGGTCAAGACTATCCAGGAGAGATTGCGTTCAGCTCAGTCTAGACTGAAGACCTATGCGTATCGTAAGGTTCGAGATGTAGATTTCATGGTTGGCGAGCGGGTATTGCTCCGAGTATCGCCTATGAAGGGCGTGATGAGGTTCGGAATAAAGGGCAAACTCAGCCCTAGGTATATTGGTCCATTTGAGATTATGGACCGAGTGGGAGAGGTGGCTTACAGACTAGCTCTGACACCTAGCTTATCAGCCATGCATCCAGTTTTTCATATATTTATGCTTCGGAGGTACCATATTGTTCCCCGACTCAGGTACTTCCTTCTCTTGTCCCTTCGAGGACGAACGGTTGTTTTAGAGGTAGAGGATGTGACGACCCAAAGGGTCATCACCTGTTTTCCTCACTTGAAAACCTCATTTTATGTTGCCTCGATTTATGTGCATAATTCGAGCATGTAGCCGGAATGATTTTGTGCTAGAATATGTGAATTCTATAAAACATTTGAAGACAATTGATATTAATATTGGTATAGTTGACTTCGGTCAATATTTTTGGTAAATGGGCCTAGACCCGAGATCGGACGGTCCCGGATGGTCCGTAGGAAAATATGTGACTCGGATATGTGTCCGGAGTCGAATTCGGAGGCCTATAGCCCAAGATATGAATTTTTCTGTTAAATTATTTATGCTGAAATTATTAAATGAGAATGGATTAAACGACCATGGTATCGGGCTCGTATTTTGGTTACGACGCCCGGTACAAATCGTAAATATTATATGAGTGCTTTCTGCAAAGTTTGACGATATTTGGATGTCATTTGATGTGTTTTGAACCTTGAGTTCCAAAATTGAAAGTTTATGAAACTAAAGAAAGATAATCATGAACTTGAGGCTTGATTTGATGAAAATGGTGTTATATTGGCGATTTGATCGCACGAGCAAGTTTGTAATATGTTTTTGAAGTTGTGTGCATGTTTGGTTTTGTGCCCGAGGGCTCGGGTAAAGATTTGATAGGCCGTTGGAGCAAATTATGAAAAATAACACAGCTGGTATTTTTTTCCCCAGTTGATATCTTCGCAATTGCGAAGAAATGCTCGCAATTGCGAAAGGTATCAGATTTAGCCATGGTTCGCAAATGCGAACCAATCTTCGCAAATGCGATTCACAAATGCGAATTATACCTCACAAATGTGAAGCCTTCAGTGAACAACCCATGTTCGCAAATGCGACAAAAATGTCGCAAATGCGAAGGACCCAGCATTTTAGCCTAGTTCGCAAATGCGAACTTATTATCGCAAATGCGATGCTGACAGGCATGGGCCAGAGTTCACAAATGCGAATGATTTCTTGCAAATGCGAGAGGCACAGTCCCCAAACCTGCTATGTTCGCAATTGCGAACAAACGTTCGCAATTCCCATAACCGCAGTTGTGCAATCTGATACTTAACGAATTTTACGTCTCTTTTCTTCATTCTTTCAAAACCCAACACACCACACACGATTCTCCAAGAGCAAAATCACTCCAAAACACTTGTAAGTCCCTTTTTACTTAATTCTTTCAATTCCTAACATCATTAAACATGTTTTTCAAGAGAAATCAAAGGTTTTCATGGTAGAAATTCTTGTTTTTGGGTAGAACCTAGATTTTTCATGAATTGGGGAATTGAACCTCGAATTGAGGTATGATTTTGAGACAAATAATATATTTGAGCTCGTAAGGGAATGGGTAATCAGATTTTGGTCCGAACCCCGAGTTCCGACGATGTGAGACCATGGGAGTTTTGGGAAATTTTGGGATAAACTTTGAGGAAACCGTGTTTAAGCATCCAAACCAAATTATATAGTATTTATTAATGTAATTGAATCAATTGTGATTAGATTCGAGCAAGTTGAAAGCTG
This sequence comes from Nicotiana noctiflora, assembly GCA_032618575.1. Lineage (NCBI taxonomy): Eukaryota > Viridiplantae > Streptophyta > Magnoliopsida > Solanales > Solanaceae > Nicotiana > Nicotiana noctiflora. Next base: position 677,412 of record JASVEL010012972.1, read on the forward strand.
AAATTCGAGGTAAAGCTATAGTTGAAGGATAAATTGGACTTCAAGACTAGAGGTAAGTATTTGATCTATCCTATCTTGAGGGAATATGATTAATGTGCTAATTGCTATGTGATCGAGTGCGGTGTATGGGCTGTGGTGACGAGCATCCATATATTGGCGTCTAGCATGACCGTGAGTCGTTTGTTGACATATTTTGTGGGTGTTTTTAAGATATAATCTTGAACCCTTGCCGGGTTGTGAAGTTGATTACTGTTTTCCCTTCCCGGGACCTTGTTGTGAGGTTGATTATTGTTTTCCCATGTCAGGACCTTGTGGTGAAGTTGATTATTGTTTCCCTTGCCGGGACTTTACTGTGAAGTTGATTATTTTTTTCATTCTTTTGCCCTTAACTGTGATTGTTATTTGGGTGAGGAAGAGTGATAATGCACGAAGGGTGACTTCGTGCCTTGTTTATTAATTACACACGAAGGGTAATGTCGTGCCTTGTTTATTGTTTATGCACGAAGGATCATGTCTTGCCTTATTTTATTGATTACGCACGAAGGGTAATGCCGTGCCTTGTTTTATTGATTATGAACGAAGGATCATGTTGTGCCTTATTTTATTGATTATGCACGAAGGGTAAAGCCGTGCCTTGTTATTGTTTATGCACGAAGGATCATGTCGTGCCTTATTTTATTGATTATGCACGAAGGGTAATGTCGTGCCTTGTTATTGATTATGCACAAAGGATCATGTCGTGCCTTGTGATATTGATTATGAACGAAGGAACATTCTGTGCCATTGTTATTTGAACCATGAACGAAGGATCATGTCGTGCCATGGATGTGAGGATGAGAGTAAAAGCACGAAGGGTGATATCGTGCAACTATTTGCTATTCCTTGTTTTGATATTAATTGTTTCCATTATACTCTGATTTTCATTACTGATTTAATAAATGTTGCTGATTGTTGTGTTTTCCCCTATTATGATACTTCTTATTTTATTTGTTATTTGGTATTCCTGTTATCTTGTGGTGTACATATATAGAACTGCACAGGTTTATGTGAGTGTCTGGTCCTAGGCTTGTCACTACTTCACTTGGATAGGCCAGGCACTTACCAGCACATGGGGTCAGATTGTGCTGATACTGCACTTCTATGCGTTTTTGCACAGGTCCAGGTTTTGAGCAAGAGCAGCAGCAGGAGTAGAGTATTCGTGGGAGTTGAGCATTTAGAGACTAAGGTAGCTTGCAGGTGTCCGCAGGCCCGGCGTCTCTTCTATTTACTTATACTATTTGTTGTGGTCTGTTCCGAGACAAACAGATATTTATCATTTTCCACATCTTGGGTAGAGGATTTTATCAGTGTTTTACCTTAGTATTATTCATCTCTATTTTAGAAAGACTTCCGCATTTATTAAATTGGGTAATTATTTCTCTTGTTATTAAGTATGAGTATAAAAATGACGATATGAACAGGTTAATGTTGAATGAATTGGCTTGCCTAACTACCACGAGTAGGCGCCATCACGATCCCGATGACGGGGGAAAATCCGGGTCGTGACATTTTCTTATTTCGTATTTATAGTATAATATTCTTAAATGATAAAGCCTTTAACTTCACAGAATAATATTATTATTATTTATATTAGTAAGAGCCAACTCAAATATATAAGATGTTAGACATGTATTTTCAATATGTCCCCTTTGATATTTTTACAAAAAAATATATTTACTAATATGAAGATTTAAGTAATTTAATTGAAAGTTCTAAAGTATTTTTGGTGTTAAGGAGTAGACAATTTTTTTTTTCTTTTGTCCGATATTTTCTGTACTTTTTTTTTTTTTTGCAAATTTTAATATTGTTTAGCTTGAAATAAAATCATAAAATTCATTGTTGAAATTTTTCTTGGACCTATATCAAAGCTTACTAGTCTCTTACTTAAGTTACTTGTTGGTTCATCCTCAATCAATTTTTATGGTGCTTCAATTAAGATAAATTAATAATTAGTGAAAAAATTATTTAGTTATAAAATGTGAATGAAGCTGGTTGAACAACATGTACATAGGGCAGTGATCTATAAATAATTATTGATCATTAACTAAGGTGGCTCAACATAAATAATGGTTTGAAACTAAAATATATTAGAGGACCCTTAAATTTCTGTCATAAAATTCATATACTATTAAAAAAAAGTTTACATTGCTTTGAATAACTTTGATTTAGTGGTAAGATAGCAATGTATAATATATGGCGCACACAATATGGAATTGAACTCTCCCATGTATAGAAATATAGCAATAAGTGAAAATGCTTAGCATATGATGAATCATGTTTTGAACCCTTATGTACACTTATCTTGGAGATTTCTTAGTTAAAAAATATAGATACAAAAAAACTTGTTTTCTGATGTGTGGATCAATCAAATATGACAAATAGAAATAGCTAATTTAGAGAATGTAAATTAAAATAGTAAAAAATATAAAAAAGACTATACATAAAAAAAGAAAAATAGATTTAATGAAAAGTTAAATATATATTAGTTAATTTAGTGAGAGAATTTTTTTATCCTATTAAATTATTCAATCCTACCACTACCAAGTTTCAAAAAAAATTAAAATATAAAATATTTTATTAATAATTATATAAATATAAATTATATATATAATCATACTTTATATTTTTGGGCCTTAAATATTTGGGGGCATGAGGTAATAGCTTCACTTCCTTTACTAGAGCCGCCCTTGATACGGGGATCAGAGGTATCGGATTTACTTGTAAGTGTAGCTTTTTATTAGCAAAGTTGGAAAGTGTTGCTCTCAATATGAAGTAATCTTGAATTTTGATGCTTAAATTTCCGTTCTCTGTAATGGTTTGTATCTTTTTGTTCTTTATTTGACTTGGTATTTGTCCCATTTGCTGAACTCATTATATTGGTTTGAACATGGATTTACTTGACCCCCTCCCCTCTCGCTCTCTCTCACACACACATATTCAGTTAGTTATTCTGAGTTTTATGTCTGAAACTGGCAGTGTATTTTATTGTTTTGACTTCTTTAGCTCCTGGTTTGCTATAACAATTTAGACCCCCTTTTTTTTCCTGGTATTTGAAATGTTAAGATATTCTGGTTTTTTCTTGTGGAGCAATGGGAATTCGATTTACTTCTCATTGTTAGATTAGTGATGAACGTGCAACTCCATAAAACTTTCGGGTCGGTATAGATTATGCTGGTATAAGTTATGTTGGGATAAGTTATGCTGTGATTAGTTATGCTGGGATTGTTGTTTATTCACTGTTTGGTATGTTGTATTAAGAATGACAATTGTATAATTTATAAGAAGAAGGTATAAGTTATAACGATACTAATTACCCACCCTCTATAAGTTATAAGTTATTCAAGTGTTAACATTAACACCAGAATAACTTATATCAGGTTTGCTAACCAAATAGAATATTAAGGTGGTATTAAATTTTTATACCACTCATATTACTTATACCTCAAACCAAACAACCCCTTAGTATGTCCAAAGTACCACTAAACCCAGAAGCAGATTCATTATTTAAATCATATGATTTCAACCCTTAGCATTGAACCCATTATACTTTTAAAATTACGGGTTCATATCCACTGTGAGCACGTAATTTTTGCCCCGCACGAGAATTACTCCCAAAAATCCAAAAATAAAATAGTTTTGTGTTGTGTGTGATTTTCTGTGAATTTTGTGTGATTTTCTGTTATTATTTTTGCATTTTTATGTGCGCGTGTTTATTTGTCAAATTAAGAAAATACCAAAATATGACATTTACATTTTTAGAATTTAATTTTACGATTAGGAGTAATCAAGTGTGCTTTACAAAAATGAATTTTTTTAGGATGGGTTGATTAAGAAGTAATATAGGATTGTATTTTATTTTAATTAAGAAAGAAAATTAAAAAGAAAAGAGAAAAAATTAATTAAGAGGAAATCACATTTGGGCCATCTTTCACATTAAATCAACCAAACCCAATCCAAATTCACCCAAAACCAGCCCATACCCACGCCCCAACCTACAACTCGCCCCGACCTGGTCTGCCATAAGCAAGAATGACCCCTCCCCCCCCATCTCAATTATACCATTTTCATTCAATACCCAAAATAATTTACCAAACCCTAAGAGACCCCCCCCCATCCCCAGCCGCCACACACAAACGATACCATATCCCTTGACTACAGCCGCCGCCTCCAACCTCTCACCCGCCGTAAACAAGCCATCGTTCCATCCTCTCCATCGCGCGACCTTCACCACCACTGACTCCCATCGCCTGAACCAGCAGCTTCGCCGAAAAAGAGAAGAGGAATCATTCGCCGCCGGCCATCTGACCAGAAGTGCCGCTGACAGACGACCACTCTTCTTTCTCCAGCCCGTCACCAGAAAAACCAGGCGAAACCACCATTCCAGCCTACTTCCAGTTGCTGTCGTTGCTGCTTCTCCACCATATCAGACAACAACTTCAACACACGCCAGAACTCGTTGAAAACCAGCAGCATCAGTTACCAAACCCGCTGAAAATCCATTCCCCCTCACAGTCCAGCGACCCATCTTCTCATCTTTAGTCCCAAAACAGAAGTTGTCGGCACCTTGAGTGTCTCGTTTGAAGTCAGTATTCGATTCAGTCAAGGTTCAAAGCTTTCCGGTTAGTTTGAGATCCCCTCATTGGTCCTTGTTCATTTGTGGATTTGTTTAAGAGCGCATCAAGGTTCAACCGTGTTCTGCCACTGTTTGCCGTCAAGGTCAATCCTTATTTTTCTCGTTGGTTGCTCATTTTGTCGTGTATGATATTTGGGTATTAGACTTGTGTGAATTCTATACGTATTTGTGATACCTAGAATTGAAATCTGATTCTGAATAAAATGTGATTACACGAGTCAATGGAAAGTTACTGAAATGTTCATATGACAGTTTGCGCAAATACCTATTGATGAACTCGTTGAATTTATGTTTTTTTTTTTGGTTTTGGGTTGATTTGAACGCATCTTGTTGTGTTGTTCGAAAAGGTTTGCGAAATTGAAGTTACATGTAATTGTTTATTTGTTGCTAAGAGTAATTTTGTAGCTTAGAATAAATTGTTAGATCTTAATATCATTCTACTGGTTTGAATTGTTATGCGAAAGTTTTTCTGTTAAGTTTTCAATTCATATCTTCATGGATCATCTATTCTTGAAGTTTGGGATACGATTGTGTACTAAAATAATTGACTCTTAATTTGTTGCATTGAGCTGGTGTGCATTGACTGATGTGACTAAATTGATAAAGCTGAATAATAGCTTGATTATCTATTGAGGGGTGGGCACATTATGGGCTGCTAATAAAGATAAAGGTGCACTAACTTTTCTTTTTTAATAATAGCACTAGGTTAGTGTGTCACTAATGAATAATTAAAAATTAAAATGATAAGATGAAAGGGTACAAGCACTAGAGAAGAGGTCTATTTAAGAAAATAAGTCTTAGAAGGAAAGAGGACGGACAGAGATACAATCCAACAGGAAATTAAAGAGAGTTTTGAGTGCTTAGGAGATAGATACAATCTGAAAAAGGAGATAGAGAGGAAAAGGGGAAAATACAAACAAAGAGAGGAAGATTCTGAAAATTAAAAAACTCAAATTTGATCTATGTGCCATTGAGCTTTTCTCTAATTTCTGAAGTTTTATTTTTTGAAAACACTTCCTCATTGATAAGAGTTCATAATGGGTTTAATTTGAAATTGGTGAAAGTCTTGGTTTGAATTCGTGTGAAGTATTATTCGAATTTGATTCAATTGGTTTTTTCTCTTGGTCATTACTGGGCGATTTTGTTGTTGAAGACACTGTATATGTTACTGATGTGATGTTGTTTTGCTGCAACTCACCTCTTCATTGTCTTCTTCTTCTATTTCCATTATTCAGGTACACATCTCTCAGCTAAGCATGTAACACCACTTGAAGTGTTTTGGCTGAAGAAAAATGGAGATCTTTCCTCCTAATCAAATTTTGTTTTCTTCTTAGTTTTCTGATGGTTTGTGTTTAAGATGGAGAGATAGAAAGAGGATTGTTGGGGAATACTTAGAGAATATACATGGATTTTAAAAAAAAAAGGGGGGGGGGGGGACTGTTCATTGTTTTCCTCCATTGAAAAAAATTGAAACAAACACCACGAGCAGCTCGTCGTTGCTCACCATCGCCAAAATCATCCTTATTTTGTTTTCGTCACCAGCGGCTTCAACTAGATGAACCTCCGTAAGCCCCGTATCCAAACAACCACCCCTTCCATTCGACCACCCTTCACCTCACGTCTAACCTCCATAGCATCCAAACTCCTCCAGTCAGCCCCGTTCCCAGCTCACACCAGACCAGCAGCAACCTCGCCAAACGACCCTCTCCTCGCCGGAAATTCATCCCTGCAATGATCAGCAACCTTTTCTTCATAAGCAGTGACCAGCAACAACTAACAAGCAGCTGCTACTGCTTCTTTAACTCACTCACGACCACCACAACAACCAGAACATAGCCTTCTCTCTCATTTTTCCGTCGCTCCTCCGTCGCCGGCGAGGTTCCAGTGCCGTCGAGGTCGCGTTCAAGTTCCATTGTGGATCCCAGTCAGATTTGCTGTAGGTCCTTCAAAGGAGGTTCTTCTTATTTAATCTAAAGATTTGTTATTAAAAGTCATCTTATTCCTTACTTATTCAATATATATTATTACATGTTCGTTTGTTTTGATGTTTAAGTATTTCAAGCTAGATTCGTTTTTATGTTCTTTATTACTCTAAATTTGTTTATTGATATTTTGGTAGTCTAAGAAGTAGGAATTTTTGTCCTACATACACATGTTGAGTCCAAAGGTACAATCCTTTCAAGTCTGATTTAAATTTCTAACACATTAGTAGCATAAACTCTTTTAATACGTACTATTAGTAACATAGGATGTTGCATACAAAGCGATATGAAATACAACTATGCAAGTTGCTAACAAATATAGTGCTGCAAATCTCTTCATTTTTGGTTGCGACATCCTTGTACAATTGTAAACTGTAACTTCGTTCGATCAGTCAGGTGCATAAGTGATAAATAGAGTTCTACGTCGTTTCTCATCAAATGTTTTCTACAAAGAAGACCACTTCGAACATTTAATTCTTTTGGTTCGGTTTTCTTTGTGTGATAAGAACTAGATAAAGTTTTTAAGATGTTGAGATGAGTGTTTTTTTTTAATTTCGTAGTTGCTTTAGGCCCAATTTAAAATACTAGTGTGGTTGTGTATACGTTCGCGTAACACAATTGCGCTTATAAAAATAAAATCGGAGTATGCGTTCGCGCAACTTCGGCCCAAAACTTTCTTAATAAATATACAAAGCGATATTATTGGTGGACACGTTCGCGTGGCATAATTTGACGCGTCAAATAGAATGAGTATACGTTCGCGTAATTCAATTCTTTAAATGCGAGTAATCCAGGTAATCAAAAGCGGTAAAAAGATAAATTGCACATAAGGTTTAAAATCAGTAATTAAATATTTTTAATAAGCCAAGTATGATCAAAGCGACCGTGCTAGAATCACGGGATCTGGGGGTGCCTAACACCTTCCCTCGGGTCAACAGAATTCCTTACTTAGAATTTTTGGTTCGCATACTTCATTTAAAAAGTCGAAAATTTCCTCGATTTGGGATTTAAAATAAATCGGTGACTTGGGACACCGTAATTTATTCCAAGTGGCGACTCTGAAATAAATAAATAATCTCATTTTGAATATTGTCACTTAAATTGGAAAAACACCCTTGTGCATTATCATTCGGGGCAAAGCACGCCAAAAGGAGGTGTGACAGCTCTGGCGACTCTGCTGGGGAACAGAAAACCCAGAACCACTAGTTCAGGGTTTAAGAATTCGAGCTTATTTTATGATTTTTATTTGGCTTATTTATTATTAATATTATTGTATTTTGTGAACCTCGGTGCTAAAATGATGTTTGTTTACCGCTTTGTATATAACTATTTTCTTACGTCACCCTCTGAGTCTTCTGAATTTATGGTGCTCAGGTGCGCGTGGCCCACTTTCTGTTAGAAGTCAAACCAATCAAAATGGGGTTGGGTCAAGTAACTAGGTCGGGCTAAATTTCGTGCTCCCAGTATGTTACCCCCACTTCGGCTCGAGTTGTCCGCTCGAGTAAGCCAAGTATAGAACAACAAACTCAAGATTTAAAACTTAGAATAACACAGCCTCACACTGGATCCCTAGTAGGAACGCTTATTTGCATCATATTGCATTTGACTTAGGGGACTCAACATAGGGATTGGGTCCGTCTAGGACAGGCAACCTGAAATGAAAGACCATCCTGCTGCATCCTGTTTGTTTTACGCATTTATTTGCTGATTTGCATGCTGACCAACTTGAAAAAATGAAAAAAATGGAAAAAAAATAACAGTGTAGAGAGATAAATACTTATTTTTAGAAGAAGAAAAAAATAATGCTTAAGTAGTGTCAAAACTCTGCCTAATTTTTGAGAAAATAGAAAAAAAAATATTTTTGTAGTTTATACTGTTTGCCAATGAAAAAAAAAAGAATTGATAAGTTTTTATTTTTCAAAATAGTTTGTTTATTTGCCAATAAAAAAATGAAGAGTTTATTTTTCAAAATAGTTTGTTTTACTTTCCACTAAAAATATATGTATCTTCAAAAAATAGTTTGCTTTATTTGCCAATATAAAAAATGTGTGATTTTGTTTTAAGAAAAATAGTTTATTTGTTTGTCAATAAAAAAAATAGTTTCTTTTGTAGCAAATAAAAAAAATGTTTGTCTGCACATATAGTTTGTTTTATTTGGAACTGAACTACGTGGGTTTGATTCTCACCGGATGTGACATACGTAGGCAACCCCCATCGGGTCCAACCTCCTATTTTGCAAAAATAGCCATATAATGTCGGAATTAATTTTCGTCATAAATGAGTCGGTGATGCCGTTTTCAGAATAGCCGAATGTTCCCAAAAGGGACGCCGGAAGGCTCACTTTGCATAAACGGTCACCCTTGGGTCATTTTGTAGCTTTTCGGTCGGTTGACCCACACAGCCTTAGAATCTTCATCCCCGAAGCACTGAAATATCGTATTTGCAATATCGTATTTTTATTTTCAATTTTAAACAAAAAATGTTAAAATTTTAATTTTGTCATGAATAAGTCGGTGATGCCGCTTTACCAAATATAGTCGAATCTTCCCGAAAAGGACGCCGAAAGGCTGACTTTGCATAAACGGTCACCTTTGGTTATTTTTAGTATTTTGGTCGGTTAGCTAACGCAACCTTAAAATCTTCGTCCTCGAGGAGATGAAAGGTCGTGTTTGCAATATCGGGTCTTTTGTTTTAGTTCGAAAAAGAAAAATGTGTGTCATAAATAAGTCGGGTGATGCTGTTTTTGTTAAAAATAGCCGAATATTCCCGAGAGGGACGCCGGAAGGCTGATTTTGTATAAACAGCCACCTTTGGGTCATTTTTTTCCGATTTTGACCGATTTACCCACACGGTCTTAAAATCTTCGTCTCCAAGGCACTGAAAGGTCGTGTTTGCAAAACCAGGACTTTTCATTTTAATTATAAAAACAAAAATAAAAACAAAACAAAAAAAACGTGACTTTATTTGCGAATGATGTTGGATTTTTGGTCAAAATAAGCTGAGCCACCCTTTGTGGTGTTTTACCACGTTCTTGCCAAAATAGCCTTAGAGTATTTTTTAGTTATCAAAAGGCTATTTTCGTAAAAGAACAAATAAGTTTGTGAAGTGTCGTAGAATAATCCTCCCCGGCCTCAAAATTCATGTGGAATAGAGAAGGGGCCACATTTGCAAGAATAGCCATTTGGTTAAAATTATCATATAGGGGGAGGAATTTGTCCCTTTGTTTTGAGTTTGTTATTATTTTACGTGTGGGTATTTGATTTTCGAGTCTATATATCGTTTTTCCGTCAAAGTCTGTTAGTTTAATTAGTTTTTGAACCTTTCTTTTAAAATCAAAGTTTGTTTTTATTATGAAAAACTAAAAAAATTGTTTTATTGATTTTGACCTTTCATTGATCCTGAACTACGCAAGATCTGATTCATGCGGGGTCATGATACGTAGGCAATCCCCATCGGATTCGATCATAGTCATAAATAAACTGAGAGAAAAATAATGAAAAAAATGAGTGAAAAACGGGGAGAGAGCGACAAAAAAGAAAAGCAACAAAAAAACAAACAAAAAAAAAGACAAAAAGAGTGCCAAAGAATAAATGAATGGCAAAAAATAAGATGAAAAATCAAGACTGATCAAAGAGGCATAAATGAAGAAAAGAGGTACAAAATAAAAGGGGCTAGTTAACGCAGGTTTGAAACATGCAACACGTTCAAACACATGGTAGAAGCGTTTAACTGTTTAGGTGCATTGCAACCCAATGTGCGATTTCTTATAAGTTAAATGCTTCAAAACTAACAAGGTTGTATGTGTGAACAAATTAGCTAGGTTCTATTTAGGTGTTTGATTTTGTTGGTATGTGGTGATGAATGCGCAACCGTGTTAGCGACCACAACATTATCCACAAAGCTGAGCTCCACCTCCCAGAAATGTCCATGCTTACCAAGCTTCATATAATCATCAACAAAATAATCCCCAATACAATCCTCGCCCAAGTGAGCAATTCAAAAGGAATCAGTTCACCCCTATTGGTGAATCATACTCGGGTTTGTTAAAAAAGCTAGTCAGGCGAGTTTTCCTGCAGCCAGTTGCCTAAATCCAGCTGGACCGTGAGTGCCCCTCACACCGAGCTGATGTTATACGTGAATACCACTCTGGAGCAGTGTGACACAATGCAGAGGACTGTTGGATCCTCAAAAGGGGCGGATGAAAATCTTATTGAAGCTGAAAGAATTGTTTTCTATGAGGAAGAAGCTCCTGATGTGACGAACAATTTGTTGTCTACCCACAACATCAGGCCAACAGTCGGAATGATCTGTGAAGTTGAGGAATTTGATCTGGCACTGAAGGCTATTGCACACATTGTCGAGACAGAAGAAAAGTCGAAACGATTGCCAAGCCTAAAAATTCCCTTTCAAATAGGAGTCTTGGTAGCCAATCTTGCTATCCTTTCTGCGCCTAGGTTATTTCAGGGTGAGATCCAGATGTTTTACTTTATTGCCTTATTTTCCGACGTAAACCCTTTTTCTTCAAAATTGAAAAAAAAAATCAAATAAAATTAACATTCTATTAAATGCAGATTTCAATAACATGACATACTTGCAGACTTTATGCCCAGATCCCAAAACACTGTCGGACTTCGAAATAATGAATCATGAGTCGAAATGAAAGGTAGATAAGTTTGAAGAAATAAAACAAAGAGTTTGATTAGCTGAAGGAAAATTAGTTTCAAAATCGAAACGATCCATACATTGCAACAAGAGTACTACCAAAAGAGTACGTTGTACTTGGGACAAATCGAAGGAAATGTCCTAAAAACAACTGTCAATACAAATGCATTGAAAATGTACTATGTTGGATCCTCCATATAGTTCTAATATTCTCTAGTTTGGGATGACGAAGGCTTTCTTTCTACCTACACAAATACTATCAACCCTTTGCAAACCCTTTGAGCTGGTTTATTATTTTTTGACTACCCTCTTTGGAACCTGAAAGTGTAATTAAAACAAAATTGAAAAATGAAATAGAAGAAGGAAAAAAAAGAAAGAGAAGGAAGAAAAGACAAAGAAAATGAAATAAAAAAGAGAGGAAAAGGAAAAGGAAACAGAAAGAGAAAAAAAAAACAAAATACAAAAATAAAAGAAAAAATCAAAAACAAAGTTTGCCTGAACTACGTTCGACTTGATTCTGAAAGGATTGGTAGGCAACCTCTCTCTGGGGTTTAGTCACACCAAAATAAAAATCCAATCCCCCTAAAAATTGAAATTGGGGCAGATGATATAATAGTTCAGCCATGAGACCGCTAAAAAGGTTCCAAAGTTGTAATTCAATCCAAATTCTTTTTACCCCAAACCTTATTCAAGTCCTTCTGATCAATCGGCTTGAACTACGTTCGACTTGATTCCGAAAGGATACGTAGGAAACCTCTCCCTGGGGTTCAGTCACACCAAAATAAAAATCCAATTTCCCCCAAAAATTGAAATTGGGGCAGATGATATAATGGTTCAGCCATGAGACCGCCAAAAAGGTTTCAAAGTTGTAATTCAATCCAAATTCTTTTTACCCCAAACCTTGTTCAAGTCCTTCTGATCAATCGACAAATAGGTTAAAAATTGGAGGATAAAATTATTTGGATCTGATACAACAAAATGAGAGGAATAAAATGAGAGAGTCTTATTGGTGAAAACCCACACGGGCACCGTAAGGCGATAGTAAGCAGAGAAATTAATATGACATAGTCTTATTGGTGAAAACTCACAAGGGCACCGTCTGGCGATGGTAAGCCAAGAAAATAAAAATGAGAGTGTCTTGTTAGTGAAAACCCACACGGGTACTATTAGGCGATGGTGAGAAGTGAAATGACAGAGGTCAACTAGTAAAAACTCACAAAGGGCGCCCCTGATTGAAAAAAGGACCCTCACAGCCAATGGCGCCGACAAGGTCCTGACAAGGTTTCTCGAATTTGAAGCGAAAGTTGTGATGAATTTCTGAAAGTCGGACGGTTTACACAAATCAAGCATCCAGTCCAAAAGGCATGTCATGTTTATTGAAGTCCGTATGACAATAATTAAGTCTTTCTTTCCTCTACCCGAAAGGGATACCTTTCATTTAAATTCATTGTACTGTCTATTATTTATTTTTCTTCGAACCCCTTTCGGTCTAACTCTATTCCGGAACTGAGACAAAGAAGGGATAGCAAGATTGACTTACAAGGCTTTTGTTTGATAAGAGCTTATATGTAAGAGGCACCCAGCCTCGTCAGGGCATCAAATAGACCTCGACCGCCCATTGTAGTCGATGTTTTGAAATTGAAAACTCTTGGAAGGAGAAAATCAGTTGAAGTACCTATAAAGCCAAAATGAAGTTAAATGGTTGAGTCCCACGTGGCTAACAGTCCTGGCAAAGATTTGAAAAGTGAAAGAGCCTCAAATGCTCTGAAATTGAAGTTAGAAGAAAGAAGCTAGAAAAGAGAAGCCTACGAAAGCAAAATAAAGTTGGAAAAGGTTAAGTCCCATGCGACTAGCCGTTGCAGCAAAGCTCGAAGAGCCAAAAGTTCCCCAATGTCCCGAAGAAAAAAAAAAGAATCAGAGAGGAAAGGCCTATGAAGGCGAAATGAAGTTGAAAGCTGAAGTCCCATGTGCCAACCGTCATGGAAAAGACTGGAAAAGCCAGAAGTTCTCCAAGGCCTGAAATGAAATCAATCCTCAGGGAACAAGCAGATGCAGTTGAGATCTTTATCAACAAAGATGGGCCAAAATCTAGTGATCAAACAATCAAGGTCACAAAATCAACCACCGTTTCAACTAACAAATTGTTCTTTGTTGAAAACATGTCTATTTCAAATTAGTTGTGCAATAAGAAGGTGCAGTCCAAAGAAATGAAATGCGCGAGCATTGAAATGGCTCTGTAACAAGGAAAATGCCCAAAAGGGAAGTGTCTTTTCAAAAACATTATTTTTATGCATTATTGATGAGTAAAAGGAAAAAACGAAAATTCCAAAAGAGAATCAAGTCATGTTAGTCTAACATTTCTTTCAAAATCCCGGCCAGAAAACCGAGGATCTCCCGGTTAGAAAACTATGGAGCTGTTTCTTCTAAATCCAGGCCAGAAAACCGAGGATCTCCCGGCCAGAAGACCGTGGAACACTTCTTCAAAACCCCAGCCAGAAAACCGAGGGTCTTCCGGCGAGAAAGCCGTGAAATTTGTCTTTCAAAATCCTGGGCAGAAAATAGAGGATCTCCCGGTCAGAAAAATATAGAGCTGTTTCTTGAAAATCTCGGCCAGAAAATCATGGAGCCGTTTCTTTTAAATCTCTGCCAGAAAACCGTGGAGATGTTTCTTTCAAAACCCCGGCCAGAAAATCGAGGGTCTTCCGGCCAGAAACCGAGGATCCCCTTGGCCAGAAAGCCATGGAACATTTCTCTTAAATCCCGGCCAGAAAACCAAGGATCTCCCAGTCAGAAAAATTGTGGAGCCAATTCTTTTTAAACCCCGGCCAAAAAACCGAGGGTCTTCTGGCAGAAAGCCATGAAACTTTTCTTTTAAAATACCGGCCAGAAAATTGAGGATCTCCCAGCCAGAAAATCGAGGATCTCCCGGCCAAAAAATCGTGGAGCCGTTTCTTTTAAATCCCGGTTAGAAAATCGAGGATCTCTCAGTCAGAAAACTGTGGAGCCGTTTCTTTTAAATCCTGGCCAGAAAACCGAGGGTCTTCTGGCCAGAAAGCCGTGAAACTTTTCTTTAAAAATCCCGGCCAGAAAATCGAGGATCCCCATGGCCAGAAAGCCATTGAACATTTCTCTTAAATCCTTGTCAGAAAACCGAGGATCTCCCAATTAGAAAACTGTGGAGCCATTTCTTTTTACACCCCGGCCAAAAAACCGAGGGTCTTCCGGCCAGAAAGTCGTGAAACTTTTCTTTTAAAATCCCGGTCAGAAAACCGAGGATCTCCCGGCCAAAAAACCATAGAGCCGTTTCTTTTAAATCTCGGCCAGAAAACAGAGGATCTCCTAGTCAGAAAAATGTGGAGCCATTTCTTTTAAACCCCGGCCAGAAAACCGAGTGTCTCCCGGCCAGAAAGCCGTGAAACATTTCTTTCAAAATCCCGGCCAAAAAACCGCGGAGCCATTTCTTTCAAAACCCCAGCCAGAAAACCAAGGATCTCCCAGCCAGAAAACCGTGGAACATTTCTTTGAAATCCCGGCCAGAAAACCGAGGATCCCCTTGGCCAAAAAGCCATGGAACATTTCTTTTAAATCCCGGCCAGAAAACCGAGGATCTCCTAGTCAGAAAACTATGGGGTCGTTTCTTTAAAACCCCGGCCAGAAAATCGAGGGTCTTCCGGCCATAAAGCCGTGAAATTCTTTCAAAACCCCAGCCAGAAAATCGAGGGTCTTCCAGCCAGAAAGCCGTGAAACATTTCTTTTCAAGAGTATCTCGGTCAGAAAACCGAGAATCTCCTAACCAAAATGCTGTGAAACCCTTTTTTCCCCGACAAGAAAATCGTGGAATCTTTTTCAAAATATCCCGGCCAAAAAAACTGTGGAAACTTTTTTTTAGAAAGTCTCCCGGCCAAAAAACTATGGAGCATTTATTTCTGAATGTAGGTTTTGAAATTGAGATTCTCTTGGACAATATCGAAGAGTCTTTTAATCATTTTCTCTGTCACAACTAACTCACGAAATTTTTCTAGTGAAACTGGGGCAGAAAAAATTCGTTCGTTTGTTTGTTTTGTTGTCTAAATAGGTTTGACATCGAGACACAAGGATCTGGATAACCTACGAGTTGAGTCTCAATCCAGAATGAAGAAAAGAAGAAAAGAACCAAAAAGAATTCAAATGTTGGAGTAAACCGAGGCAGGAAGTGCTTAGAATCTGATTGAAGTCACGAGTTCCACCAATTCCGTTTCACTCAATGTTACAGGAATAAACAAGCATGTACAACTTGCAAACATCAAGATTCAGATCGAGGTCTACAGCAAAATCAGCTAAGACTCAAGATCAAATTTTCAAGAGAATCATAGATAGGAATCTTGTAACTCATAGTTGACAGCATAACTAGCTAGCTTTAACTTCTCTTTTGGTATAATAAGGAGGTCACTAAGCAGTAAGCAGCAACAACATCAACGATAGCAACAATAACAGCAAAGTGTTAGTCTACGGTAGTCCCAGCTACCAAAACTTCTCGTACTACATTGACATGATTCATGTTTAGCCTAGGATATGTAGGAGGCCTCCCGAAGTAAAGGCTCGGTCAAGATCTTTTCAAAATGCTTCACACGGAGTGCTCGAACGGGCAAAAATCGCTCGTATTTGCTTATTATTCTATGCACGAAAACTCTTCGCGTTTCCGCGCAAAGAGGGGCAGCTGTGAGCATGTGATTTTTGCTCCGCACGAGAATTACTACAAAAAATCCAAAAATAAAATAGTTTTGTGTTTTGTGTGATTTTCTGTGAATTTTGTGTGGTTTTCTTAATTATTATTTTTGCATTTTTATGTGCGCGTGTTTATTTGTCAAATTAAGAAAATACCAAAATATGACATTTGCATTTTTAGAATTTAATTTTACGATTAGGAGTAATCAAGTGCGCTTTACAATAATGAAAATTAAAAAAAAAATAATGTACTTTGCATTTTTTTAGTGTTTAATGTTAAATTGTGTGATTTTTCTTTTAATTTGATATTAATTATTTTTTAGGATAACTACTTATAGTTAATAAATGTTTTAGGATAAGTTGATTAAGAAGTAATTTAGGATTGTATTTTATTTTAATTAAGAAAGAAAATTGAAAAGAAAGGAGAAAAAATTAATTAAGAGGAAATAACATTTGGGCCATCTTTCACATTAAATCAACCAAACCCAATCCAAATTCACCCAAAACCAGCCCATACCCACGCCCCAACCTACAACCTGCCCCGATCGGGTCTGCCATAAGCAAGAATGATCCCCCCCATCTCAATTGTACCATTTTCATTCAATACCCAAAATAATTTACCAAACCCTAAGAGACCGCCCCCCAGCCGCCACACTCAAACGACCCCCTATCCCTTGACCACAGTCGATGCCTCCAGCCACTCACCCACCGGAAACAAGCCATCGTTCCATCCTCTCGATCGCGCAACCTTCACCACCACTGACTCTCGTTGCCTGAACCAGCAGCTTCGTTGAAAAAGAGAAAGATGAATCATCCGCCGCTGGCCATCTGACCAGTAGCGCCGCTGCTAGACGACCACTCTTCTTTCTCCATCCTGTCACCAGAAAAACCAGGCAAAACCACCATTCCAGCCTACTTCCAGTTGCTGTTGCTGCTGCTTCTCCACCCCATCTGACAACAGCTTTAACACACGCCATAACTCGTTGAAAACCAGCAGCATCAGTTACCAAACCCGCTAAAAATCCATTCCCCCTCACAATCCAGGGACCCATCTTCTCATCTTTAGTCCCAAAACAGAAGTCGTCGGAAACCTTGAGTGTCTCGTTTGAAGTAGGTGTTCGAGTCAGTCAAGGTTCAAAGCTTTCCGGTTAGTTTGAGATCCCCTCATTGGTCCTTATTCATTTATGGATTTGTTTAAGAGCGCTTCAAGGTTTAACCGTGTTCTGCCATAGTTTGCCGTCAAGGTCAATCCTTATTTTTCTTTTTGGTTGCTTATTTTGTCGTGTATGATGTTTGGGTATTAGACTTGTGTGAATTCTATGCGTATTTGTGATGCCTAGAATTGAAATCTCATTCTGAATAAAATGTGATTACGCGAGTCAATGGAAAGTTACTGAAATGTTCATATCATAGTTTGCACAAATACCTATTGATGAACTCGTTGTTTTTTTTTTTGGGTTGATTTGAATGCATCTTGTTGTGTTGTTGGAAAAGGTTTGCAAATTTGAAGTTACATGTAATTGTTTATTTGTTGCTAAGAGTAATTTTGTAGCTTAGAATAAATTGTTAGATCCGAATATCATACTACTGGTTTGAATTGTTATGCGAAAGTTTTTTCTGTTAAGTTTTCAATTCATATCTTCATGGATCATCTATTCTTGAAGTTGGGATACGATTGTGTACTAAAATAATTGACTCTTAATTTGTTACATTGAGTTGGTGTGCATTGAATGATGTGACTAAATTGATAAAGTTGAATAATAGCTTGATTATATATTGAGGGGTGGGCATATTATGGGCATATTTTTGTTTGTTTCAATTTCACTAGTAGTTTGGGGATTTAAATATTCAATAATTAGATTAGTGGGCTGCTAATAAAGATAAAGGTGCACTAACTTTTCTTTTTTAATAATAGCACTAGGTTAGTGTGTCACTAATGAATAATTAAAAATTAAAATGATAAGAAAGTGGTACAAGAATTAGAGAAGAAGTCTATTTAAGAACATAAGTCTTAGAAGGAAAGAGAACGGACAGAGATACAATCCAACAAGAAGTTGAAGAGAGTTTTGAGTGCTTAGTAGATAGATACAATATGAAAAAGGAGATAGAGAGGAAAAGGGGAAAAATACAAACAAAGAGAGGAATATTCTGAAAATTAAAAAACTCAAATTTGATCTATGTGCCATTGAGCTTTTCTCTAATTTCTGAAGTTTAATTTTTTGAAAACACTTCCTCATTGATAAGAGTTCATAATGGGTTTAATTTGAAATTGGTGAAAGTCTTGGTTTGAATTCGTGTGAAGTATTATTCGAATTTGATTCAATTGGGTTTTCTCTTGGTCATTCCGGGCGATTTTGCTGTTGAAGACACTGTATCTGTTACTGCTGTGCTGTTGTTTTGCTGTAACTCACCTCTTCATTGTCTTCTTCTTCTATTTCCATTATCCAGGTACACATCTTTGAGATAAACATGTAACACCACTTGAAATATTTTGGTTGAAGAAAAATGGAGATCTTTCCTCCTAATCGAATTTTGTTTTCTTCTTAGTTTTCTTATGGTTTGTGTTTAAGATGGAGAGATAGAAAGAGGATTGTTGGGGAATACTTAGAGAATATACACAGATTTTTAAAAAATGGGGGACTGTTCATCATCTATATCCATTCAAAAAAAATTGAAACAAAAACCACAAGTAGCTCGTCGTTGCTCGCCATCGCCAAAACTAGCCTCATTTTGTTTTCGTCACAAGCGGCGTCAACCAGACAAACCTCCATCAGTCCTGTATCCAAACAGCCACCCCTTCCATTCGACCACCCTTCACCTCACATCTAACCTCCATAGCTGCCAAGCTCCTCCAGTCATCCCCGTTCCCAGCTCACACCAGACCAGCAGCAACCTCGCCAAACGACCCTTTCCTCGCCGGAAATTCATCCCTGCAACGACCAACAACTTTTTCTTCCTAAGCAGTGACCAACAACAACTAACAAGCAGCTGCTACTGTTTCTTTAACTCACTCACGACCACCACAACAACTAGAACACATCATTCTCTATCGTTTTTTCGTCGCTCCTCCGTCGCCGGCGAGGTTCCATAGCCGTCGAGGTCGCGTTCAAGTTCCGTTGTGGATCCCAGTCAAATTTGATGTAGGTCCTTCAAAGGAGGTTCTTCTTATTTAATCTAAATATTTGTTATTAAAAGTCATCTTATTCCTTACTTATTCAATATATATTATTACATATTTGTTTGTTTTGATGTTTAAGTATTTCAAGCTAGATTCGTTTCTATGTTCTTTATTACTCTAAATTTGTTTATTGATATTTTGGTAGTCTAAGAAGTAGGAATTTTGGTCCTACATACACCTGCTGAGTCCAAAGGTACAATCCTTTTAAGTCTAATTTAAATTTCTAACACATTAGTAGCGTAAACTCTTTTAATACGTACTATTAGTAACATAGGATGTTGCATACAAAGCGATGTGAAATACAACTATGCAAGCTGCTGACAAATATAGTGCTGGAAATCTCTTCATTTTTGGTTGTGACATCTTTATACAATAGTAAACTGTAACTTCGTTCGATCAGTCAGGCGCATAAGTGATAAATAGAGTTCTACGCAATTTCTCATCAAATGTTTTCTACAAAGAAGATCAATTCGAACATTTAATTCTTTTGGTTAACTTTTCTTCGTGTGATAAGGAATAGATAAAGTTTTGAAGATGTTGAGATGAGTGTTTTTTTTTTTTAATTTTGTAGTTGCTTTAGGCCCGATTTAAAATACTAGTGTGGTTGCGTATATGTTCGCGTAACACAATTGCGCTTATAAAAATAAAATCGGAGTATGCGTTCGCGCAACTTCGGCCCAAAACTTTCTTAATAAATAAACAAAGTGATATTAATGGTGGACACGTTCACGTGGCATAATTTGACGCGTCAAAGATAATGAGTATGCGTTCGCGTAATTCAATTCTTTAAATGCGAGTAATTCAGGTAATCAAAAGCGGTAAAAAGATAAATTGCACATAGGGTTTAAAATCAATAATTAAATATTTTTAATAAGCCAATATGATCAAAGCGACCGTGCTAGAACCACAGGAACTGGGGGTGCCTAACACTTTCCCTCAGGTCAACAGAGTTCCTTACTTAGAATTTCTGGTTCGCAGACTTCATTTGGAAAGTCGAAAATTTCCTCGATTTGGGATTTAAAATAAATCGGTGACTTGGGACACCATAATTTATTCCAAGTGGAGACTATGAAATATATAAATAATCTCATTTCGAATATTGTCACTTAAATTGGAAAAATACCCTTGTGCATTATCCTTCGGGGTAAAGCACGCCAAAAGGAGGTGTGACAGCTCTGGCGGCTCTGCTGGGGAACAGAAAACCCAGAGCCATTGGTTCAGGGTTTAAGAATTCGAGCTTATTTTATGATTTTTATTTGGTTTATTTATTATTAATATTATTGTATTTTGTGAACCGCGGTGTTAAAATGCTATTTGTTTACTGCTTTGTATATAACTGTTTTCTTACGTCACCCTCTGAGTCTTCTGAATTTATGGTGCTCATTTGCGCGTGGCCCACTTTCTGTTAGAAGTCAAACCAATCATATTGGGGTTGGGTCAAGTAACTAGGCCAGGCTGACTTTCGTGCTCCCGGTACGTTACCCCCACTTCGGCTCGAGTTGTCCTCTCAAGTAAGCCATGTATAGAACAACAAACTTAAGATTCTAAACTTAGAATAACAAAGCCCCACACCGGATCCCTAGTATGAACGCTTATTTGCATCATGTTGTACTTGACTTAGGGGACTCAACACATGGGTTGAGTCCGTCTAGGACATGCAACCTGAAATGAAAAGATCATCCTGCTGCATCCTATTTGTTTTACGCATTTATTTGCTGATCATGCTGACCAACTTGAGAAAATGAAAAAAAAGGAAAAAAAATAATAGTGTAGAGAGATAAATACTTATTTTTAGAAGAAAAAAAAATAATGCTCAAGTATTATCAAAACTCTGCCTAATTTTTGAGAAAATAGAAGAAATTTTTTTTGTAGTTTATATTGTTTGCCAATGAAAAAAAAAAAGAATTGATAAGTTTTTATTTTTCAAAATAGTTTGTTTATTTGCCAATAAAAAAATGAAGAGTTTATTTTTCAAAATAGTTTATTTTACTTTCCACTAAAAATATATGTATCTTCAAAAAATAGTTAGCTTTATTTGCCAATATAAAAAATGTGTGATTTTGTTTTCAAAAAAAATTTTTATTTGTTTGTCAATAAAATAAAATAAATTATTTCTTTTGTAGCAAATAAAAAAAAAATATTTGTCTGCACATATAGTTTGTTTTATTTGGAACAGAACTATGGGGGTTTGATTCTTACCGGATATGAGATACGTAGGCAACCCCCATCGGGTCCAACCTCCTATTTTGCAAAAATAGCCATATAATGTCGGAATTAATTTCCGTCGTAAATGAGTCGGTGATGCCGTTTTCAAAACAGTCGAATGTTCCCAAAAGGGACGCCGGAAGGCTAACTTCGCATAAACGATCACCCTTGGGTCATATTGTAGATTTCGGTCGGTTGACCCACACAGCCTTAGAATCTTCACCCCCGAGGCGCTGAAAGGCCATGTTTGCAATATCAGATTTTTATTTTCAATTTCAAAAAAAAATATTAAAATTCTAATTTTGTCATGAATAAGTTGGTGATGCCGCTTTACCAAATATAGCCGAATGTTCCCGAAAGGGAAGCCGGAAATAAACGGTCACCTTTGGTTATTTTTAGTATTTTGGTCGGTTAGCTAACGCAACCTTAAAATCTTCATCCTCGAGGAGATGAAAGGTCGTGTTTGCAATATCGCTCTACTGTTTTAGTTCGAAAAAGAAAAAATGTGTGTCATAAATAAGTCGGGTGATGCTGTTTTTGTCAAAAATAGTCGAATGTTCCCGAGAGGGACGCCGGAAGGCTGATTTTGTATAAACACCCACCTTTGGGTTTTTTTCTTATTTTGACCGATTGACCCACAAGGCCTTAAAATCTTCGTCTCCAAGGCACTGAAAGGCCGTATTTGCAAAATCAGGACTTTTCATTTTAATTATAAAAATAAAAATAAAAAAAAAACGTTAGTTTATTTGCGAATGCTGTTTGGATTTTTGGTCAAAATAAGCCGAGCCACCCTTTGCGGTATTTTACCCCGTTCTTGCCAAAATAGCCTTAGAGTATTTTTCAGTTATCGAAAGGCTATTTTTGTAAAAGAACGAATAAGTTTGTGAAGTGTCATAAAATAATCCTCCCCGACCTCAAAATTCACGTGGAATAGAGAAGGGGCCACATTTGCAAAAATAGCCATTTGGTTAAAATTATCATATAGGGGAAGGAATTTGACCCTTTGTTTTGAGTTTGTAATTCTTTTACGTGTGGGCATAGATCGTTTTTCCATCAAAGTCTGTTATTTTAATTAGTTTTTGAACCTTTCTTTTAAAATCAAAGTTTGTTTTTATTATGAAAAATTAAAAAAAATTGTTTTATTGATTTTGACCTTTCATTGATCCTGAACTACGCAAGATCTGATTCATGCAAGGTCATGATACGTAGACAATCCCCATCAGATTCGATCATAGTCATAAATAACTGAGAGAAAAATAATAAAAAAAAGAGTGAAAAAAGGAGAGAGTGACAAAAAAAAAAGCAAGAAAAAAACAAACCAAAAAAAAGAGAGACAAAAAGAGTGCCAAAGAATAAATGAATGGCAAAAAATAAGATGAAAAAACAAGACTGATCAAAGAGGCAGAAATGAAGAAAAGAGGTACAAAATAAAAGGGGCTAGTTAACGTAGGGTTGAAACATGCAACCCGTTCAAACACATGGTAGAAGCGTTTAACTGTTTAGGAGCATTGCATCCCAACGTGCGATTTCTTATAAGTTAAATGCCTCAGAACTAACAAGGTTGTATGTGTGAAAAAATTAGCTAGGTTCTATTCAGGTGTTTGATTTTGTTGGTATGTGGTGATGAATGCGCAACCGTGCTAGCGACCACAACATTATCCACAAAGCTGAGCTCCACCTCCCAAAAATGTCCATCCTTATCAAGCTTCATATAATCATCAACCAAATAATCCCCAATACAATCCCCGCCCAATAGAGCCTTTCAAAAGGAATCAGTTCACCTCTATTAGTGAATCATACTCGGGTTTGTTCCAAAAGCTAGTCAGGCGAGTTTTCCTGCAGCCAGTTGCCTAAATCCGACTGGACCGTGAGTGGCCCTCGCACCGAGCTGATGTTATATGTGAATACCACTCTGGAGCAGTGGGACACAATACAAAGGATTGTTGGACCTTCAAAAGGGGCGGTTGAAAATCTTATTGAAGCTGAAAAAATTGTTTTCTAGGAGGAAGAAGCTCTTGATGTGATAAACAATTTGTTGTCTACCCACAACATCGGGCCGACAGTCGGAATGATATGTGAAGTTGAGGAATTTGATCCGGCACTGAAGGCTATTGCACCCATTGTCGAGATAGAAGAAAAGTCGAAACGATTCCCTTTCAAATGGGAGTCTTGGTAGCCAATCTTGCTATCCTTTCTGCGTCCGGGTTATATTAGGGTATGATCCAGATGTTTTACTTTATTGCCTTATTTTCCGATGTAAACCTTTTTTCTTCAAAATTGAAAAAAAAAAATCAAATAAAATTAACATTTCTTCGTCTAGGAATGTCTCTTTTCTTAATCTTGTCATTTCTTATTCTCTTTTCAATTATATTAAATGCAGATTTCAATAATATGACATGCTTGCGGACATCATGCCCAGATCCCAAAACACTGTCGGACTTCGAAATAATGAATCATGACTCGAAATGAAAGGTAGATAAGTTTGAAGAAATAAAACAAAGAGTTTGAACAGCTGAAGGAAAATTGGTTTCAAAATTGAAAAGTCCATACATTGCAACAAGAGTACTACCAAAAGAGTACGTTGTACTTGGGACACATCGAAGGAAATGTCCCAAAAACAACTGTCAATACAAATGCATTGAAAATGTACTATGTTGGATCCTCCATACAGTTCTAATATTTTCTGGTTTGGGATGACGAAGGCTTTCTTTCTGGCTACCCAAATACCATCAACCCTTTGCAAACTCTTTGAGCCGGTTTATTATTTTTTGACTACCCTCTTTGGAACTTGAAAGTGTAATTAAAAAAAAAGAATTGAAAAATAAAATAGAAGAAAGAAAAAAAAAAGAAAGAGAAGGAAGAAAATACAAAGAAAATGAAATAAAAATAGAGGAAAAGGAAAAGGAAACAGAAAGAGAAAACAAAACAAAATACAAAAATAAAAGAAAAAATCAAAAACAAAGTTTGCCTGAACTACGTTCGACTTGATTCCGAAAGGATACGTAGGCAACCTCTCTCTGGGGTTCAGTCACTCCAAAATAAAAATCCAATCCCCCCAAAAAAATTGAAATTGGGGCAGATGATATAATGGTTCAGCCATGAGACCGCCAAAAAGGTTCCAAAGTTGTAATTCAGTCTAAATTCTTTTTACCCCAAACCTTGTTAAAGTCCTTCTGATCAATCGGCCTGAACTACGATCGACTTGATTCCGAAAGGATACGTAGGCAACCTCTCTCTGGAGTTCAGTCACACCAAAATAAAAATCCAATTTCCCCTAAAAATTGAAATTGGGGCAGATGATATAATGTTTCAGCCACGAGACCGCCAAAAATGTTCCAAAGTTGTAATTCAATCCAAATTCATTTTACCCCAAACCTTGTTCAAGTCCCTCTGATCAATCGGCAAAGAGGTTAAAAATTGGAGGATAGAGTTATTTGGATCAGATACAATAAAATGAGAGGAATAAAATGAGAGAGTCTTATTGGTAAAAACCCACACGGGCACCGTAAGGCGACAGTAAGCAGAGAAATGAAAATTAGAGAGTCTTATTGGTGAAAACTCACAAGGGCACCGTAAGGGTAAGCCTAGAAAATCAAAATGAGAGGGTCTTGTTAGTGAAAACCATACGGGTACTATTAGGCGATGGTGAGAAGTGAAATGACAGGGGTCAACTAGTAAAAACCCACAAAGGGCGCCCCTAATTGAAAATAGGACCCTCACAACCATTAGCGCCGACAAGGTCCTCACAAAGTTTCTCGTATTTTGAAGCGAAAGTTGTGATGAATTTCTGAAAGTCGGACGGTTTACACAAATCAAGCATCCAGTCCAAAAGACATGTCATGTTTATTGAAGTCCGTATGTACTCCGGATAAGTCTTTCTTTCCTCTCCCCGAAAGGGATATCTTTCATTTAAATTCATTATACTGTCCATTATTTATTTTTCTTCGAACCCCTTTCGGTCTAACTCTATTCCGAAACTGAGACAAAGAAGGGATGGCAAGATTGACTTACAAGGCTTTTGTTTGATAAGAGCTTATATGCAAGAGGCACCCAGCCTCGTCAGGGCATCAAATAGACCTCGACCGGCCATGGTAGTCGATGTTTTGAAATTGAAAACTATTGGAAGGAGAAAATAAGTTGAAGTGCCTATAAAGGCAAAATGAAGTTAAAAGATTGAGTCACACGTGGCTAATAGTCCTGGCAAAGATTTGAAAAGTGAAAGAGCCTCAAATGCTCTAAAATTGAAGTTAGAAGAAAGAAGCCAGAAAAAAGAAGCCTACAAAAGCAAAATAAAGTTGGAAAAGGTTAAGTTCCATGCGACTAGCCGTTGCAGCAAAGCTCGAAGATCCAAAAGTTCCCCAATGTTCTGGAAAAAAAATCAGAGAGGAAAGGCCTATGAAGGCGAAATGAAGTTGAAAGTTGAAGTCCCATGTGACCAACCGTCGTGGCAAAGACTGGAAAAGCCAGAAGTTCTCCAAGGCCTAAAATGAAATCAGTCCTCAAGGAACAAGCAGATGCAGTTGAGATCTTTATCAACAAAGATGGGCCAAGATCTAGTGATCAAACAATCAAGGCCACATTATCAACCACCGTTTCAGCTAACAAATTGTTCTTTGTTGAAAATAGGTCTATTTCAAATTAGTTGTGCAAGAAGAAGGTGCAGCCCAAAGAAATGAAACGCACGAGCATTGAAATGGCTCTATAACAAGGAAAATGCCCAAAAGGGAAGTTTCTTTTCAAAAACATTATTTTTATGTATTATTGATGAGTAAAAGGAAAACACCTAAAAGAAAACCCAAAAAGGAAGGAGAAAGGAAAGGAAAATGAAAATTCTAAAAGAGAATCAAGTCATGTTAGTCTAACATTTCTTTCAAAACCCCGGCCAGAAAAACGAGGATCTCCCGGCCAGAAAACCGTGGAACACTTCTTCAAAACCCCGGCCAGAAAACCGAGGGTCTTCCGGCTAGAAAGCCGTTAAACTTTTCTTTCAAAATCCCGGCCAGAAAATCGAGGATCTCCCGGTCAGAAAACTGTGGAGCTATTTCTTCAAAATCTCGGCCAGAAAACCGAGGATCTCCCGACCAGAAAACCGTTAAGCCGTTTCTTTTAAATCTCGGCCAGAAAACCGTTAAGCCGTTTCTTTTAAATCCCGGCCAGAAAACCGAGGATCTCCCAGCCAGAAAACCGTGGAGCCGTTTCTTTCAAAACCCCGGCTAGAAAACCGAGGGTCTTCCGGCCAGAAATCCATGAAACTTTTCTTTTAAAATCTCGGACAGAAACCCGAGGATCCCCTTGGCCAAAAAGTATTGGAACTTTTCGTTTAAAATCCCGGCCAAAAAACCGAAAATCTCCCGGCCAAAAAATAGTGGAGCCGTTTCTTTTAAATCCCCACCAAAAAACCGAGAATCTCCCAATCAGAAAACTGTGGAGCCACTTCTTTTAAACCACGACAGAAAATCGAGGGTCTTCCGACCAGAAAGCCGTGAAACTTTTCTTTTAAAATCCCGGTCAGAAACCGAGGATCCCCTTGGCCAGAAAGCCATGGAACATTTCTCTTAAATCCCGGCTAGAAAACCGAGGATCTCCTTGTCAGAAAACTGTGGAGCCATTTCTTTTTAAACCCCGGATAGAAAACCGAGGGTCTTCCATCCAGAACCGTGAAACTTTTCTTTTAAAATCCCGGCCAGAAATTCGAGGATCTCCCGGCCAGAAAACCGTGGAGCCGTTTCTTTTAAATCCCGGCCAAAAAACTGAGGATCTCCCAGTCAGAAAACTGTGGAGCCATTTATTTTAAACCCCGGCCAGAAACCCGAAGGTCTTCCAGCCAGAAAGCCGTGAAACTTTGCTTTTAAAATCCCGGTCAGAAAACTGAGGATCTCACTGTCAGAAAACTTTGGAGCCATTTCTTTTAAAACCCCGGCCAGAAAACCGAGGGTCTTCCGGCCAAAAAGCCGTGAAACTTTTCTTTTTAAATCCCGGTCAGAAAATCGAGGATCTCCCGGCCAGAAAACTGTAGAGCCGTTTCTTTTAAATCCCGGCCAGAAAATCGAGGATCTCCCAGTCAAAAAACTGTGGAGCCATTTCTTTTAAACCCTGGTAAGAAAATCGAGGGTCTTCCGGCTAGAAAACCATGAAATATTTCTTTCAAAATCCCGGCCAGAAAATCGCGGAGCCATTTCTTTCAAAACCCCGGCCAGAAAACGGAGGGTCTTCCAGCAAGAAAGCCGTGAAGCATTTCTTTCAAAATCCCGGCCAGAAAACCGAGGATCTCCCGGCCAGAAAACCGCAGAGCCATTTCCTTTAAATCCCGGCCAGAAAACAGAGGATCTCCCGGCCTGAAAGCCAAGGAGCATTTCTTTTAAAATCCCGGCCAGAAAACCGAGGATCTCCCGGTAAGAAAACCGTGGATCATTTCTTTTCAAAGTATCCCGGTCAGAAAATCGAGAATCTCCCAGCCAGAAAGTTGTGGATCCCCCTCTTTTTTTTTACCCGGCCAGAAAATCGTGCAGTCTTTCAGCCAGAAAGTCGTGAAATATTTCTTTCAAAACCCCGGCCAGAAAACCGAGGGTCTTCCGGCCAGAAAGCCGTGAAGCATTTCTTTTCAAGAGTATCTCGGTCATAAAATCGAGAA
Source organism: Nicotiana noctiflora (assembly GCA_032618575.1). Taxonomy (NCBI): domain Eukaryota; kingdom Viridiplantae; phylum Streptophyta; class Magnoliopsida; order Solanales; family Solanaceae; genus Nicotiana; species Nicotiana noctiflora. Next base: position 705,446 of record JASVEL010012972.1, read on the forward strand.
TCTCCCAGCCAAAAAACTGTGAAACCCTTTTTTCCTGACCAGAAAACTGTGGAATCTTTTTCAAAATATCCCGGCCAAAAAACCGTGGAACCTTTTTTTTAGAAAGTCTCCCGACCAGAAAACTATGTAGCATTTATTTTCGAAGGTAGGTTTTAAAATCGAGATTCTCTTGGCCAATACCAAAGAGTCTTTTAATCATTTTCTGTGTCACAACTAACTCATGAAATTTTCCTAGTGAAATTGGGGGAGAAAAAATTCGTTCGTTTGTTCATTTTGTTGTCTAAACAGTTTTGATATCGGGACACAAGGATCGTGATAACCTACGAGTTGAGTCTCAATCCAGAATGAAGAAAAGAAGAAAAGAACCAAAAAGAAGACGAGTTTAAATGTTGGAGTAAACCGAGGCGCGAAGTGCTTAGAATTTGATTGAAGTAACGAGTTCCGCCAATTCCATTTCACTCAATGTTACAAGAATAAACAAGCATGTATAGCTTGCGAGTATCAAGATTCAGATCGAGGTCTACAACAAATTCAGCTAAGACTCAAGATCAAGTTTTCAAGAGAATCATAGATAGGAATCTTGTAACTCATAGTTGACAGCATAACTAGCTAGCTTTAATTTCTCTTTTGGTGTAATAAGGAGGTCAGTAAGCAGTAAACAACAACAACAACAACGATAGCAACAGTAACAGCAAAATGTTAGTCCACGGTAGTCCCAACTACCAAAACTTCCCGAACTACATTTACCTGATTCCTGTTTAGCCCAGGATATGTAGGAGGCCTCCCGAAGCAAATGATCGGTCAAGATCTTTTCAAAATGCTTCACACGGAGTGCTCGAACGGGCAAAAATCGCTCGTATTTGCTCATTATTCTTTGCACGAAAACTCTTCGCATTTTTGCGCAAAGAGGGGCAGCTGTGAGCACGTAATTTTTGCTCCGCATGAGAATTACTCCCAAAAATCCAAAAATAAAATAGTTTTGTGTTGTGTGTGATTTTCTGTGAATTTTGTGTAATTTTCTTAATTATTATTTTTGCATTTTTATGTGCGCGTGTTTATTTGTCAAATTAAGAAAATATCAAAATATGACATTTGCATTTTTATAATTTAATTTTACGATTAGGAGTAATCAAGTGTGCTTTACAAAAATGAAAAGTAAAAAAAAATAATGTACTTTGCATTTTTTTTAGTGTTTAATGTCAAATTGTGTGATTTTTCTTTTAATTTGATATTAATTATTTTTGAGGATAACTACTTATAGTTAATAAATTTTTTAGGATAAGTTGATTAGTATTTTATTTTAATTAAGAAAGAAAATTGAAAAGAAAAGAGAAAAAATTAATTAAGAGGAAATCACATTTGGGCCATCTTTCACATTAAATCAAGGGAAATTTTCACTGTAGAACAATTGAGCTCCATGCTTTTCAATTTTATAGCCCATATTTCAATTTACAATCAACTAACCCAAAAATAATATGCTAAGATTTAACATCCAACTCTAATAGGTTATCAGAATCACTATTTAACTTTTAAAATAGATTCCTCAAACTTTTAAATTAATTTTCGAATAGTAATTGTGACTCAACTATTAATTTAACAAATCAAATTCATTTGGGGGGTGAAAATTAGATTTTTAACAAGCTTAAATATGTGAGTTTAAATTCCAATTTTGATTTTATGAGAAATTTGGAGTGAGTGTCATTTAAACTTGTTAGAAATAGTATAAGGAAATTATATATAAAATTTGAAGTCATTTAATGGAGATTTGGACTGGTTTTGAACAAAAATTACAACTGAAAATCGTGAAAGAAGTTCGTCTACAGGCGCTTGTATAAAGATGTATAAAAGTGTATAACAGTGTATAATGTGTGTTTATACACATATATACACTATTATACAAGATTATACATAATTATATAAAAATCTGACTCCGTCTTCTTCCTTGCGTTTTTTCTGAAATTTAACTTAAATCTTGCCCAAATATACTCCAAATCACTTCCAATTTAAATTTTGAACTCTTTTTGATATTTTCAATCAATTGGAACAATATCCAATCCAAACAACTAACAAATTAAAAAAAAATTCAAAACCAAAGCTTTGAATGGTCTTCAATGGTGGACTTCTACCTTTTAATTTTCTTGTATTGCAAACATGTGACATAAGAGGATAAGCAAAAAATACACGGCCACTTGAAAATCATATGTAGAAGATGTGAGAAAATAAGAGAGAAAGCAATGGTTGTGAGAACAAAGAATTAACTTCATATGTTTTAGAAGCAATGGTTGTAAAAACACAAATTTTGAATTTGCATGTACTTTCAAAATATGTACAATATGGACTAGGTAGGGTAAAACTTAAAAATATGGGCCTTTTTTTGTTATTGTGTGAAGTCATGTGTATTTTCTTGTAATTTTTTCTTAAATCAACCAAAGCCAATCCAAATTCACCCAAAACCGGCCCATACCCACGCCCCAACCTACAACCCGCCCCGACCCGGTCTGCCATAAGCAAGAATGATCCCCCCATCTCAATTATACCATTTTCATTCAATACCCAAAATAATTTACCAAACCCTAAGAGACCCCCCAGCCGCCACACACAAAGTCCCCCTATCCCTTGACCACAGCCGCCGCCTCCAGCCTCTCACCCGCCAGAAACAAGCCATCGTTCCATCCTCTCCATCGCGTGACCTTCACCACCACTGACTCCCGTCGCCTGAACCAGCAGCTTCAACCAGACGAACCTCCTTCAGTCCCGTATCCAAACAGCCACCCCTTCCATTCGACCACCCTTCACCTCACGTCTCACCTCTACCAAGTTTCAAAAAAATATAAAATATAAAATATTTTATCAATAATTATATAAATATAAATTATATATAGTCATACTTTATATTTTTGGGGCCCTAAGTCAATAGCTTCACTTGCTTTACCTAGAGCCGCCCTTGATACGTGGATCAGAGGTATCAGATTTACTTGTAAGTGTAGCTTTTTATTGGCAAGGTTGGAAATTGTTGCTCTCAATATGAAGTAATCTTGAATTTTGATTCTTAAATTTCCGTTCTCTGTAAAGGTTTGTATCTTTTTGTTCTTTATTTGACTTGGTATTTGTCCCATTTGCTGAATTTTATTCATTATATTGGTTTGAACATGGATTTACTTGACCCCCCTGGCTCTCTCTCGCACACGCATATTCAGTTGGTTATTCTGAGTTTTATGTCTGAAACTGGCAGTGTGTTTTGTAGTTTTGACTTCTTTAGCTCCTGGTTTACTATAACAATTTAGACCTCCTGGTATTAGAAATGTTAAGATATTCTGTTTTTTTCTTGTGGAGCAGTGGGAATTCGATTTACTTCTCATTGTCTGCACTTATTACATTAGTGATGAACGTGCAACTCCATGAAACTTTCGGGTCGTTTGGTTGGAATAGGGTTTATGCCGGTATAAGTTATACTGGTATAAAGTTATGTTGGGATAAGTTATGCTGTGATTAGTTATGATGGGATTGTTGTTTATTAACTATTTAGTATGTTGTATTAAGAATGACAATTGTATAATTTGTAAGAAGAAGGTATAAGTTATACCGATGCTAATTATCCCACCCTCTATAAGTATAAGGTATAAGTTATCCCGGTGTCAAAATTATCACCACCATAACTTATACCTGGTTGTATTAAGGTGGTATTAAATTTTTGTACAACTCATATACCTTATACCTCATACCAAACGACCCCTTAGTATGTCCAAAGTACCACTACACCCAGAGGAGGATTCAGTATTTAAATCATATGGTTTCAACTCTTAAGGTTTTTAGTATTGAACCCATTATACTTTTAAAGTTATGGGTTCATATCCACTATTTTTGCAGTTTTAATGAATTGTTACATTTAAATTTTTACATCGCAATGAATGTTATGTGTTCAATTGAACCCGTTAGTTGCTAACTACATCCGCCTCGGACTGCACCTACTTCTCTTCTTTGTGATAATGAGTTTGGAATTGGTATAAACATATATTCCGCCTATACCATTTTATGTGACAGTGTAAGACTGAATGCGGTGTTTAAGTAATTAAAGTAGACTTGTGACATGTAAGTCAAATGTATGTAAAGTACCAACAATATCCTTTTAAACGAGCGGGGGCGAGAGTTCCACATATATTTTCATTTTAAGTGAGTGGTGGTGAGGGTCCAAACAAGTTATGTGGTTAAAGATAATATGGAGATACTAAGATCAAATAAAAAAAGAAAAGCAGTATTATTCTTTGGGACAGACTAAAAAGCAAAGTTTGTCACATAAATGTCATATTTAGAGTATTTTTATAATTTTCAATATTTTGAGGCAGAGGAGGGCTCGCCCAATTTCTTCGGTATGTGTGTACATGTGTATTCGATTATATTTGTAGTTGTTTGGTGGGTATATAAGTCAATTAACTAACTTAGGGTTCACATTGCATAGGTATTTGGTTGAAGCTAAGTCAAATTTCACAATGCAAAGTCTCCAAGCAACTTCAGCCTCATCACAAAACTTATTTTGGGGGAAGAATCTCGGCTTTGCACCGTATACTCTTAACAAAATGCAAGATTTCAAGCCTGCAATGATATTGCCTCCATCTGGTATGTCTGATGTAATAGCATATTTTGTTGTATATCTATATGAATATGACTCTATTTTGAAAACTGTACAGGACCGCAGAGGTTATCCATACAATGTGGGGTTCGGTTCCGCCCTTGCATTGATATACACAAGGTCTTTTTCTTCTTTTTCTTTTTTACATCTTTCGTTATTTGAGCTATGTATACCTTTCAAATTTTTGCGAATAATTATGCAAGTCTTGGTGCCCGTAGTCATAAATTGAGAACATGTATTTGAGAAGGTTCGAGAAACTGTTCGCTGCATTTATGGGTTGGATTATGACATCAGATGAATATGATATTGGGGTTTCCTTATGCTTGCACCTTCTTGTTATGCTTTAGCTAATGACATGTAGTGACATCATCGTTTAGTGTTGACAATACGGAGTATATGCATATACCATTACCAGTTAAATGAAGAAGCTAAAATGGACCTGGTATTTTGGTTGCTGAGAAGGATTGAATAGAAGAAGAAAGAGTAAAGGTTCATTACTACTGGTTTTCACTCGGTATTTAATAGCATATCTCATTTAGGAAGTTGTATCAACTAATAGATAAGTCAGAGAGGAGACTAAACTATTTATGTTTCTCTAATTACTTTTCAAGGTTTCCAGAGAGTGCTAACTTATACAGTTTTCTAAATTCCTCAAGATACTAGGAAGATGTTTACTTGAAAATTTTATTTTTAGGGAAAAGTGAAGCAAATTGTTGGATCCACTCTTCGAGATTCTAAGGAGGCAGATACAAGCCTGGTAACTAACTTTGAATCTGATAAATCAGCTGCAGAATATGCAAAGCTTTACAGAGACGACGACCTTATAGGTGGCCATGTTATTATGCTTGGTGCTGATCCCTTGAGCATATCAGCTGCAATTGAAGCGTTACATGCTTACCCTGGTAGGGCATCAGTCTTTCTCTTCTATATGATTTTTTTTTCAATTTTTGGCATCTCTTGTAAAATATGAGCAACCTCATATCCTTCTATTGCCCTAACCTCCATATCTCCTACTCATTACCCCCCTTGTTTGACTCTTCCTCTAAGGGTTGTCATGTAATAAGCACATAATGTCCAAGGATTTTTCCAACAGTGGTGGTAGAATCATGGAAATGCTTGCTTATTCCATATTTTGGACCTTAGCTCCATAAAAGAGTATGTTACTGTTGAAACACAGAAGCTCTGAAATCCTAGGCTATATCAAAACACTATAACAAAAAACCAGATCAGATCTTTGTTTTGCATAAGAAATTTTAATCTTAGAACTAGATGTTTGACATAAAAAACTAGATGTTTTTTCACACTTAGATATAACAAAGTGCCATCTATGAGTATCACTCATACATAAATGTTTGTCTTATTATTTGACATAATTCCCAGTATATGAAACTAATATGTGGCCATAGATGTCGAAAGATTAGCCAGAGTTATTGTATTAAACTGGTAAAACATGAGTTGGAGCAAAATTGAATTAGTTGTCGAAAGATTAGCAAGAGTTTTAGAACTACTTATTATTATTAGTTAATAGAAATGTCAGCAATCGATAGGGCTGAAGCTGGTTTCATAGTGCTTTTGGAGATTTGGTTGTTACATGTTAGTATCAACTGAAGATAAAATCGAATTGGAAAGGGAAAAAGGTCTAAATCATTTTTACTTGGTTGTCTATGTACTTAGTAACTGTATGTGATCTTTAAGCTCTTGGACACTTTTAGTACTCCCTCCGTTTCAATTTATGTGAACCCATTTGACTGGGCACGGAGTTTAAGAAAAAAGAGAGACTTTTGATCTTGTGGTGTAAAATGAGACACTTTTATTTTGTGTGGCTATAAATCATTGCATAAAGGTAAATTGTTTCCAAATAAGGAAAGGGGTCATTTTTTTTTGCACTGACTAAAAAGGAAATAGGTTCACATAAATTGAAACTGAGAGAGTATAACTTTATTTGAAACTGTTTACCACAAATATATATTACAGGTACTCGATGTTATTTTAAAGTGTATATAGGGTTGATACTTGATACAACGTCTCAACTTACAGATTTTTCCTCTGGTGATATCCTTCGAGGGGTGAAAACATCTAGGTGGGTTGCAAGTTGGAGGAGGAATCAGAAGTGAAAATGCTTTGAGTTATATTGAAGAAGGAGCCAGCCATGTCATTGTCACCTCGGTATGTATTCATGATTAATTTCTTGTACAAAAGCAACTTTTTGTGTTATATTTCTCATGTTACGATTTCTGAAAATATCTGACTGTCATCTCCTTTGGTCTTAAAAGACAAATTATTTAGTATTGGAATGTATTGGACCTGAATAGAGTGTAATGGTTACCGAGGATTTACATAAGACACCCTAACTAATTTGGTATTTGAGACCTGATTGATTGATATCTCACAGTCATATCTTTATCGTGCTCTTCTTTATATGATTTTGTACTAGTGTTGAAACCCCTAATTTGCCTTAAAACACAGACAGGACCGAGATAAAGTGGAGCGATATAGGGTATTCATATAGATTCGTAGATTGATTGATTGCTCATTTCATGAGAATAGAAGCAGCTAATGCGCCTGCTATACACTCATAGTTTAAATTGATTACTACCTTCTGATATTATTTAATTATTTTGTGTACGACAATCATGGGCTGGCAAGGAGAGCAACAAGTATTAAGTTGAACTGTTGCCTTCGATAGAGAAGGTGAAGCTGCCTATCCTTTCCCATCTTTATGCTCTATATCATAATTAACTAAAAAGTTCAATCTTATGTCAGTTTGCTGGTGGCGTCGGGTGAGAGAGTGAGTTGACTCCATTGTAATCTGAATCAGCATGACTATATGCACTTAAAGTAGATAAAAAGTGCTGCAGGATCTCGTCTTCAGCTCTAAAGTATTAAGCTTACTATGGATCTAAGATTAATCATTTCTATTGGCTGAAAGCAACCTAATTGAGCGAAGAGCTCATAATGAATTTAATGGCACGTCAATATACTTCAAAGGCGGTTTAGCCTGCAGAATACTGTTTGAACAGTGCATAGTTGTAGAGCTAAAAGAGAAAAAGTTATAAGCTGGGTAGGAAACTGGGAATATGGTTAGTAGTTGCATAAAAAAAATTTCTGCTGGATAGTGAAGCATGCTTACAGTTTCTTAATAGAAGTACTTAATTCAATAAACCAAGAAACTAGTCGATGAGACAACAATTTGAACAGCATAGAAGAAGTCTTGTTGTGTCATGTGTGCAAAACATGTTGCCTAAGAATAAGCTAGATAAAATCCCCAAAGACAAGCTCAGAACAAAATAGATCTTAACTGATGCAGCAGCAAGGTGCTGGAAACTACAAAAAGATTCGGAGCGCTTTCAAGATGAACTGAAGGTTTCAGAATCGGCATTAAAGTTAGCATAGGAACTGGTTCTCTCAAAGTTGTTAAACTCCTCAAAATCTCTTCTCCCAATGTTTTGTTTAAAATTTTTACGACATGCCTCAATTTTTTTATACAGAAAATAAAAATAGTTCTAAATTGTGATTGGTTATGTTTCTATTGTTTTCCAAATGACAGATGATTTGCTTTGGAAGCCCTCTCTATATTTTTATATTAGTAGATCCTCTCTATCTGATACTTCTGTCTATGTTACAGTATGTCTTTAACAATGGGCAAATGGACCTTGAGAGACTTAAGGAACTTGCTTCTCTCGTTGGAAGGAAGAGGCTTGTTCTGGATCTTAGTTGCCGTAAAAAGGTATTCACTTTTTAAATGAAATTATCTTTGATAAACAACAAAAGATAAAAAGGTATCCATTTTTTTGTGGCTCCTAGAAAGACAGAGCTCTTCATATTAATGTAGATGAGATTCTTGTCTGGGACTGGCTCAGGGCTATGGATGATTAAATTTGTAAAACTAGACTCAGTTACTGCTCTCCTTTCTTTCTGCTATGATAGATCCAATGACTTGAAAGAACATGCAGGAGGGCGAATATGTAGTTGTCACAGACAGATGGCAGAAGTTTACTGATGTACGTCTCAGTGAGGAAGTTCTGAATTTTCTTGCAGACTATGCTGATGAATTTCTGGTCCATGGAGTTGATGTTGAAGGCAAAAAGTAAGCCCCAGTACTTTTTCTATGTACCGTCATTATAGAGCTGCAATAGCAGTTGACACAATTGTTTAATGAAAGACTCTTTGATGTTTGAAATGTGCCTCATACCACATAGACAACTAGGTCGTTAGGCCAATAACTGTCCCAATGTCTTGTGAAAAATGAAAAAGAAAAAGAATGAAAGCTGCGATATCCACATCGTTCAAAAATTCAATTCTATATGAACTACTCATTTTCAAATGATATCCACATTGTTCACAAATGCTCATTTTTTATTTCAAAAATTTCTTATAATTTAATCCATAACAATTTTCGCATTGAACCCACAAATGCCTGTATTTTGTAGTTACCTCGAGATCATTTGAACTTTCTCTTATAGTTAAATCACTGCCCTTCGTACGAATTCCCCTCGTTTTCACTACTATTTCGACTTTCACCACCACAGATGGCTCTATAATTGGCTGAGGTCTGACCTAAGTTTTTCTATTTCCTGATCTGCTTTGAGTTTTTACACTTTTTATTAGCTGTATCATTAACTAGTTTAATAACGAGGAATTTCCCATAACTATCTCGAATCTGCCTGATTGAGCAAAGGTCCATTGCTGTGTCTGAAATGAAAGATCTTATATTGGTGCATGTATTTTCTTCTGCAGCATTCTCAAAATATTGTACACTAGAATGCGAAGCTACTCGTGAGAGATAGTGGTTACAACAACATACCCAGTGTAGTCTCACAAGTGGGGTGTGAGAATAGTTGTTAAAGAGAAATATTATATGGATATCCGTGTTCATCATTTTAATTGGACATATGGTTCGTAAATTATTTGCGAATTAAAAAAGTTGACGTGTTTATTGTGTAACACAGGCTGGGAATAGATGAGGAGCTCGTGGCATTGCTTGGGAAGTATTCCCCTGTAAGTGCAGTTTATATTATTGACTGCTGTTTATATTTAGTTTTCTCACTATTGTGGCTTCTCATTCTTCTATTCTGGGGAGCATTATAAATTGATTCCATTAGACAATGCTTGTCAAATGAGGGACAAAATGCTTGTGCCCCACGGACTCCCCTTTTGTCGCAATGTGGCATTATATAAAGGGGAATCTATATAGGAGCTAGTCGCTTATATCCGAGACATAGCCCCAGGGTTAAGGGGAAAGATGTAGATCAATCACCCTAAATAAACGACATAGAGGTTCTCGACTAGTCTATATATTCTTTGATTTTGTTGCCCTTGTATTACAGATGAAGTGACCAAATTTTATCTTCATGTGGCTCTCAGATTCCTGTAACATATGCCGGTGGTGTCACTGTGATGGCTGATCTGGAGAAGATCAAACTTGCAGGGATGGGGCGTGTGGATGTAACAGTGGGCAGTGCTTTGGATATTTTTGGAGGTAACTTGGCATACAAAGACGTCGTGGCTTGGCATGCTCTGCAGGATCCCTTGGCTGTCTAATCTTAACTTCCAATTGTTTGTTCAGTCGGATTAGAGCTGATATCATTACGAGGGAGTAATTCAGATTAAACGTTTTTCTATATCATGGGATATTACATGAATTTTGAAGTCGAGTTTGTTTTGCCCAGAAAGACCTGTTTGTGTAATTTCACCTAGTTACTTGCTATGTAATATTTTGATGTTGAATTACATTAGCATTGTGGTAGGTTTGGGATTAGACATGAGAACAAAAAAAGGACAAATAGGGTAAATCTACATTGGCAATTTATCAAACTGTTGATTGGGTTAACTCCCTTATAGTACCTTATTTTGTCATGCTTTTGGCATTGAGTGGAAGTGAAACAACTAATAAGTTGATTCTCTTTAAAATGTTGAACAAGTAGAGTAAAATTTAAAGAATGATTCAAGGTAGGCATTCATCATATTTAAACATATGAGTTTATCTACGAAATTGTTGAGAAAAAAAATATTTGAACTGATACAAAACATAGATACTTTAGTTTTGAAGTCTTCGAACCCCGTCATTCTTCTCGGATAAAGAAATATATATTTATGTTTTTGACATATTGACATATGTTAATTCAGTAAAGGTTAATTCAGGTCAATTAGATATTAGTCATATGTTTGCAATACCTTATCTTGGATTGAATTAAAAAAGAATTATTTTACTAATATGAATTTGAGTATTGTTAACAAATAGACAGTTGTCATGACGCTAATCCGGTCGTGATGGCGCCTAACACTAAAGTTAGGCCAGCCAGATCAATAATTGTTTCAATAATTGTTTCCACAGTTAAATATCAGTCCCAAATGGACAACTTAAGGAGAATATATGAGTCAACAGAAACTCCAATAATAATAATATGAATAAATACTGAGAAGTGCGAAAAAAGGAAATAATACTCTCAAAGATCTGGGTCACGAGTCTAGAGTCTCTAAACAAAACCGAATAGTAATAGAATACTGAATGAAATACTCAAATCTGAAACATATAATGAAAATTGAATGGAATGAGAAGCTAGGTTCTCCGAACGTCGGCAACTACCTCAGCAACTCGAAATAACTCTGTAGAAGCCGGAGTGCTCGTCTATCCCTCTTGTGTACCTGAATCTGCACACAAAGGTGCACGGAGTAGGGGTGAGTACTAAGTACTCAGTGAGTAATAAGTATATATTAATAGCTGAAAGCAAGAAATCCACAGAATACTACAGAGTAAAGCTAAACTACAGTGCAATTCCTCCTACGAACTAGCAACAATAGTACATTACAATTATCACAGATAATGCAATAGATAAAGATGCAATGCAATGCACATGACCACTACGGCGCGCAGCCCGACCCATTTAACGTCGACGACGCTCACTAGGGGTGTGTACAGACTCCGGAGGGGCTCCTACAGCCCAAGCGCAATATATCATGTGCTGCGGCGTGCAGCCCGACCCTCATATCATCTGCTGCGGCGTGCAGCCCGATCCATCCTCAGTCCAAAACATGCATATAAGCCACACAACATATCAAATTATTTATTTCCAGATTTCCATTTCATTAATAATGAAGATACGTTAGTTTTTATTTAATTTTGCAAGAACAGGTGACTTATCATTTCAACATGGTGATTTCAAACCAGGACTGAGACCAATGATTAAGCAAATAGAGCTAACACATACATAACTATCCCCTATGGATACTACATGTCGACACAAGGCCCCAAACATGGCTTACAGCCCACAAATATATCTAACACAGTGTGTGTTTCAACCACATATATCATTTTATTCATATCCGGAATGGACTAAGTCTCAATCCCTAGTCACAATCAATCACGCACCTGCCACGGGGTGCGAGCCACGCCCTACTAGCGTCACAATGTGCTAAGCCGGGGTTTCGAACCCTCAGGTTACCATATATACTAACTACTCACATTGTATATGGTAGCCTGAGGGTTCGAAACCCCGACTTAGCACATTGTGACGCTAGTAGGGCGTGGCTCGAATGGCCTTTCAAAAGTCAAAATTTTGTTTTCATGATCTAGGTCCTAATTCTTCACAATTTCTACCCAAATTCATGAGTTTTGATGTTAATTCTACCATATAATCGTGTTTTTGAGTCAATAAACTTACCTCCAATGTTTACCCGACGAAATCCTCTTACTTCTCGTCCAAAAGCTCTCCAAAACGTTCAGTTTTTATGATAAAATAGGTTTAGTTCGCGGAGGTTCTGTTATTAAACCCCTCTGTCATGCCTGAAATTAGCCTTATGCGATCGCAACATCTTGCATGCGATCGCGATGAACAAATTTCCCCAGGCCCTGATTTGCCTTATGCGATCGCAAAACCCTGCATGCGATCGTAGTGAACCCGGTCACCCTTCTACGCGATCGCAATGCACGCTACGCGATCGCGATGAGTAACTCCCCATGCCTATGAGATTGCAGGCCTATTCACGCGATCGCATAGAGGAACTTTTGGCTGCCCATTTTCTCTTCTACGCGATCGCAGCCTTAGGCTCGCGATCGCAGTGAAAAATTCCCTAGCAGTTCGTGCTACAATTTTTTCTAACTAAAAGCTCCCGTTGGGCATACGAAATCATCCCGAGATCCCCGGGACCTCAACCAAAACTACAAATACATCACATTACCTCATTCAAACTTGCTCGTAACATAAAAACACCATCGTAAATATCAAAATCACCATTTTCACATTGATTCAAGCCTAAGTTTCTTTAAAACTTCCGAAACTAACATTCGATCCAAAACCCGACCTAAACACCTCCGAATGACATGAAATTTTGCACGCATATCCAAAATTACTTAACGGAGCTACTTCAACTCTCAGAATTTCATTCCGAGTCCCGCATCAAAATCTCACCTACCATTCGAATTTCGCCAAAATTCAACATTAGCCAATTCAAGCCTAAAACTACACCGGACCTCCGAATTCGATTCCGATTGCTCTCCTAGGTCATAAATGATCCCCGAAACTAGTCGAATCATCAGAATTAAATTTCAAGCTGCCTAACTCATCGGTCAACATTCGATTGACTTTTCCAAACTATCGTTTTCATAAAGAGATTTATGACCTCATTTCTATCTAAATTCCTTCCGATTTGCTTCTAACTTTCCGAACACATATAAATTAGTATATTGAAGTGTTAAATGAAGAAAACGGGGCGATAACTCCCATAACGACGAGTCGGATCGTTACACCATTCTTTTTTTTAAAAAAATAAAAATTAACTTTTTGTCTAAGGGAAAATATTACTATGTATCCACTATTAATAATTTTTTCGGGTCTCAACATTTTGGGGTCTTAAAGCAAAGATTTTGATCGCCTTCCCTTGAGTCACCCCTAAGATTCACACAAAATGTCATGTTTAAAAAACTTAACAATTTTTGAATTCATAATTGATGATAATAAAATAGTAGAAACTTATATGAGAATACTCTCAACTAAACTTAAAAAAGAGGACTTTACTTCGCATCTTAAAATAACAATATTATCTCAATTCATGGGTATTTGTATCTATACCCACTTTTTGTGTCACGTTTTAATTTGTCCTCACTTTGTAAAATAATTTATCCTCACTTTGAGTCCCACGTGGCTAACAGTCCTCGCAAAGATTTGAATAGTGATCGCAATGAACTAGTTTTTCCTTCTACGAGATCGCAGTGTACACTACGCGATCGCGATGAGTAACTCCCCATGCCTATGAGATTGCAGGCCTATTCACGCGATCGCATAGAGGAACTTTTGCCTGCCCATTTTCTCTTCTACGTGATCGCAGCCCTAGGCTCGCGATCGCAGTGAAAAAATTCCCTGGCAGTTCGTGTTGCAATTTCTGCTGCAATTTTTTAAACTAAAAGCTCCCGTTGGGCATCCGAAATCATTCCGAGACCTCCGGGACCTCAACCAAAACTACAAATACATCACATTACCTCATTCAAACTTGTTCGTAACATAAAAACACCATCGTAAACATCAAAATCACCATTTTCATATGGATTCAAGCCTAAGTTTCTTTAAAACTTTCGAAACTAACATTCGATCCAAAACCCGACCTAAACACCTCCGAATGACATGAAATTTTTCATGCATATCCAAAATCACCTAACGGAGCTACTGCAACTCTCATAATTTCATTCCGAGCCCCGGATCAAAATCTCACCTACCGTTCGGATTTCGCCAAAATTCAACATTAGCCAATTCAAGCCTAAAACTACACCGGACCTCCGAATTCGATTCCGATTGCCCTCCTAGGTCATAAATAATCCCCCAAAACTAGTCGAATCATCAGAATGAAATTCTGAGCTGCCTAACTCATCGGTCAACATTCGATTGACTTTTCCAAACTATCCTTTTTATAAAGAGGCTTATGACCTCATTTCTATCTAAATTCCTTCCGATTTGCTTTTAACTTTCCGAACACATATAAATTAGTATATTGAAGTATTAAATGAAGAAAACGAGGCGATAACTCCCGTAACGACGAGTCGGATCGTTACAACAGTCTTTTTTTCTCTTTTTTTTTTAAAAAAAAAAATTAACTTTTTGTCTAAGGGAAAATATTACTATTTATCCACTATTAATAATTTTTTCGGATCTCAACATTTTGGGGTCTTAAAGCAAAGATTTTGATAGCCTTCCCTTGAGTCACCCCTAAGATTCACACAAAATGTCATGTTTAAAAAACTTAACAATTTTTGAATTCATAATTGATGATAATAAAATAGTAGAAACTTATATGAGAATACTCTCAACTAAACTTAAAAAAGAGGACGTTACTTCGCATCTTAAAATAATAATATTATCTCAATTCATGGGTATTTGTATCTATACCCACTTTTTGTGTCACGTTTTAATTTGTCCTCACTTCGTAAAATAATTTGCTAGCGTACCCTCTTTTTCGCATAACTTCAGCATACGGGGCTGAAGTAGCAAAGACAATCATACAAAACTTCAGCATTCTAGTAGCCGGGTCTGAAGTTTAGCTCTGGATTTGAAATTTTTCATCATGTCTCACCTATAAATAGACCCCATTTGAGCCTAATTAAGGGCTGGATTTTGGGAATAAAAAATTCAAAGAATATACATTTAGAATTATAGAGTAGAACTGCCTGGGTTTTCTAATCGAAGCTTATCTAAGAGTTGTGGTGGATTTCTTGCTTCTGTTGATTCTCTATTGATTGTTTTGCTGGGTGTTTGCTTTGTTACTGCCTTGGGATTCAATTAACTACTGGAACTCATCTCTATTGCTGTTGCATTGCCTGTCGTGGATTAACTGCTATTTCCTGACTTGTTTCCCTTAGACTCATAAGAGTTTTCTACTGAATCAGGTACACAGCTGTTACTCCAGCATGTAATTGCAGTCAATTTGAGGAAATGAATGAGTTGAATTGATTTTCAAGAATTGCCTCTGTTATTCATTTTCATTTTAGATTTTATGTAATTCAATATTAAATGGTTGTATAATTGACATATGAACATCATGAGTTGATACTAGCAAACAATGTAATAGAGTAGTATGTAGATTAGAGTAGTAGTAGTGATCGTAATCATCTAAACTTAGTTAAAACAAGTTAATAATTGAATTAATTCACCTAGTCTTTAAAAGGTTCATAACAGGTCTATAATCGTAATTACATTAGCATATAATAGTTAATTTAGTTTGATAACAATTTGTCCAGTTTAAACAAGTTAATAGTGATTGGAAATAATATAGAGTAAAACTTGTTAATTAGTGAATTGATATAGAGTAAAACCAGTGGACAAACTCGAAAGTAAATAATCATGTGACTAATTAGTTTGTTACACATTTAGCTTATTGCTTTAATACAATTAATTTCTGATAGTTAAAGAGTAGAAGTTTCAATTAATCTCTGTTTCATATAGTTAAATAATATTTTATCACTATTAGTCAATAATTAATCTGTTTTCAATAGTTTTAAAATTAAGTTGATAAAAATACAAAAAAAAAGGTAGTCTGTTGGTTAAATTCAATTTGTATTAGATAAGTTATGATTTGCAACTGGTACTGTAATTTTTGTATTATTACTTCTCTTCATAAATAAATAAAACTTGAATTTTCCCTTTTCTGATTCTAACATACATGTATACATAATGAATTCCTGTATCTGTTTCTCCTTTTCAATCTCGTTTGGTTTGCGCCTAATGATTGACGTAGGCCCAGATCTGATACAACCAAAGACTGGGCTTCTGAGTATAAGCTCCAGCAGTATCTGGGTTTCTAAAACCCAGATGCAAAGACAGGGCTGTTAAGAAAGCCCAAAGTGTCCAGGCCTAGTGACATAGAGTAATAATGGCCCGACTTATATTCTAAAATTGTAATTACAGTTAATTGATTAAGGAAAACCAAAATGATAGAAAATATAGTTGTTTATTAGGATTGGACTATAAAAATCGAATGGGATGAGCCTCGCATGGAAACAAAATAGCTGGGCCCCCATATAAACGAATAATAACATGATAGACTCGGGAAGGTTGATAGCTCATTCCACAACCTTTCCTAAAGATTTAAAAGCCGTTAGACGATTTAGGAACAATTGAATATACTTTTTCCTAATACGAGTGCACACTTGGTGTGACTCAAATCGTAAATCCCGGCAAAGCCAAAATGTATTAAAGGTCACACGCGTACTGGTTGCGGTGTGACTCGGAATACATTTTCACAACGTCGTAATTCATAAAAATATTAAAGTTTGAAATATGTATACATTGTTAAAAGGCATATAATAAGTCACATAAAACCGAGAACGACATTTGAGCGACCGTGCTAAAACTACGGAATCCGGAAGTGCCTAACACCTTCTTCCGGGTTAATATAATTCCTTATCCACGTCTCTAGTTTCGCGGACTGTAATACAGAGTCAATTTCCTCGAATTCGGGATTAACCAGTGACTTGGGACACCATTATCTTCCTAAGTGGCGACTTTGAAAATTAAACAAAACCCCGGGCCGATTGTCCTTTATTTGGAAAACTCATTCCTCTTTGTTATTATATCCTTCCCTGGTATTTGAAACATTGAGGTATACCCTATCATCCCAATCGGGAATCAAACATTTAAACACGGTAGTAAAAAGGGAGGTGTGACAGCTGGAACCACATGAGTTGGGGCTGGTGCAACAAGTGCAGCTGGCTGAGCTGGAACTGCCTCAGGTGCCTGTAAACCTTGAACTACCGGCTCGGGTGTGCGAGCCACGGGGGTCTGAGTTCCTCCCCTGCCTGTGAAGAAGCCGGTGTAGTAGAGGCTGCAACTACCTAGGCTAAGCCAGTGCATACTGATAAAATCTGGGCCAAAGTCTCCTGAAGACCCGGTATCTCAATAAAAACTGTCGGTGCCTGAACCTAAGCTGTTGGGGTGCCTGCAGCTGGAACCTGATCCTGAACCCGGGCCACTGGTACTGGAATCTGACCCTGAGTCTGGTCAACTGGTGGGTCAGCAGGTGCTGGCACTGCTACCCTACCTCTGCCACGACCACGGCCTATGGGTGCCACTGGTGGTCGTCCGCCACGTCCGCTAGCACGTGTTCTCGCCATCTGCGAGAGAATAGAATATGGAAAAATTCAGTTTCATGATAACACAAACCGCACGATATGAATCCAAGAAAAGTGAAGTTTTTCCTAAAGTTCTATAGCCCCCCGAGGATAGATACGGACGTCTACATGCCGATCCGTAAAAGCCTACTAAACCGGCTCATGACTCACGAGTCCTAGTAACCTAGGCTCTGATACCAACTTGTCACGACCCAAATTCCGGTCGTGATGGCGCCCAACACTAAAGCTAGGCCGGCCAGACCAATAATTATTCCCACAGTGAAATATCAGCCCCAAATGGGCAACTCAAGAAGAATATATGAGTCAACAGAAACTCCAATAATAATTATATGAATAAATACTGAGAAGTGCAAAAACAAACTAACACTCCCAAAGATCTGGGGTCACAAGTCTAGAGCCTCTAAACAAAACCGAATAGTAATAGAGAATACCGAATGAAATACTCAAATCTGAAACATATAATAGTAATTGAATGGAATGAGAAGCTAGGTTCTGTGAACGTCTACAGCTACCTCAGCAACTCGAAATAATTCTGTAGAGGTCGGAGTGCTCGTCTATCCCTCATGTGTACCTGAATCTGCACATAAAGATGCAGGGAGCAGGGGTGAGTACTAAGTACTGAGTGAGTAATAAGTATATATTAATAGCTGAAAGCAAGAAATCCACATAATATTACAGAGTAAAGCTAAACTACAGTCCAATTCCTCCTACGAACTAGCAACAATAGTACATTACAATTATCACAGATAATTCAACAGATAAAGATGAAATGCAATGCATATGACTACTACGACGCGTAGCCCGACCCATTTAACGTCGATGACACTCACTGGGGGTGTGTACAGACTCCGGAGGGGCTCCTACAGCCCAAACGCAATATATCATCTGCTGCGGCGTGCAACCCGACCCTCATATCATCTGCTGTGGCATGCATCCCGATCCATCCTTAGTCCAAAACATGCATATAAGCCACACAATATTTCAAATTATTTATTTCCAGATTTCCAGTTCATTAATAATGAACATACGTTAGTTTTTATTTAATTTTGCAAGAACATGTGACTTAGCATTTCAACATGGTGATTTCAAACCAGGATTGAGATAAGTGATTAAGCAAATAGAGCTAACACATACATAACTATCCCCTAGGGATACTACAGGTCGGCACAAGGCCCCAAACATGGCTTACATCCCACAAATATATCTAACAAAGTGTGTGTTTCAACCACATATATCATGTTATTCTTATCCGGGATGGACTAAGTCTCAATCCCTAGTCACAATCAATCCCGCACCTGCCACGGGGTGCGAGCCACGCTCTACTAGCGTCACAATGTGCTAAGCCGGGGTTTCGAACCCTCAGGCTACCATATACACTAACTACTCACCTCAACCGACCGTGGACTCATCCGCGATACCTTTTCCCTTTGAATTTGCTGCCTCGAGCATCGAATCTAATCAAAACCATAATAATTATATCAATAAGGGTCAAAGAAATATAACCCAATCTAATTTACTTGAAATACACAATAATGCACCAAGTTGGTAAAATTCGGGCCCCGGGCCCGCTTCTCAAAAATTTCTGAAATTCATACCAACGGATTCCTCGTCTCGCCATGAGTCCGTGCATATAAAATTTATCGAAATTGGAGTTCGAATGGCCTTTCAAAAGTCAAAATTTCATTTTCATGATCTAGGCCTTAATTCTTCACAATTTCTACCCAAATTCACGAGTTTTGATGTTAATTCTACCATATAATCATGTTTTTGAGTCAAGAAACTTACCTCCAATGTTTACCCGACGAAATCCATTTACTTCTCGTCCAAAAGCTCCCCAAAACGTTCAGTTTTTATGATAAAATAGGTTTAATTCGCGGAGGTTCTGTTATTAAACCCCTCTGTCAGGCCTGAAATTAGCCTTATGCGATCGCAGCATCTTGCATGCGATCGCGATGAACAAATTTCCCCAGGCCCTGATTTGCCTTACGCGATCGCAGGACCCTGCATGTGATCGCAGTGAACCCGGTCACCCTTCTACGCGATCACAGTGAACTAGTTTCTCCTTCTACGCGATCGCAATGTACGCTACGCGATCGCGATGAGTAACTCCCCATGCCTATGAGATCGCAGGCCTATTCACACGATTGCATAGAGTTACTTTTGGCTCCCCATTTTCTCTTCTACGCGATCGCAGCCCTAGGCTCGCGATCGCAGTGAAGAAATTCCCTTGCAGTTCCTGCTGCAATTTCTGCTGCAATTTTTCTAACTAAAAGCTCCTGTTGGGCATCCGAAATCATCCAGAGACCCCCGAGACCTCAACCAAAACCACAAATACATCACATTACCTCATTCAAACTTGCTCGTAACATGAAAACACCATCGTAAATATCAAAATCACCATTTTTGCATAGATTCAAGCCTAAGTTTCTTTAAAACTTCTGAAACTAACATTCGATCCAAAACCCGACCTAAACACCTCCGAATGACATAAAATTTTGCACGCATATCCAAAATCACCTAACGGAGCTACTGCAACTCTCGGAATTTTATTCCGAGTCTCGGTTCAAAATCTCACCTACCGTTCGGATTTCGCCAAAATTCAACCTTAGCCAATTCAAGCTTAAAACTACACCGGACCTCCGAACTGGATTCCGATTGCTCTCCTAGGTCATAAATGATCCCCCGAAACTAGTCGAATCATCAGAATTAAATTCCGAGCTGCCTAACTTATCGGTCGACATTCGATTGACTTTTCCAAACTATCCTTTTCATAAAGAGGTTTCTGGCCTCATTTCTATCTAAATTCCTTCCGATTTGCTTCTAACTTTCCGAACACATATAAATTAGTATATTGAAGTGTTAAATGAAGAAAATGGTGCGATAACTCCCATAACGACGAATCGGGTCGTTACAATAGTCTTTTTTTTCTCTTTTTTTTAAAAATAAAAATTAACTTTTTCTACAAACCTTTTGTCTAAGGGAAAATATTACTATGTATCCACTATTAATAATTTTTTCGGGTCTCAACATTTTGGGGTCTTAAAGCAAAGATTTTGATAGCCTTCCCTTGAGTCACCCCTAAGATTCACACAAAAGGTCATGTTTAAAAAACTTAATAATTTTTGAATTCATAATTGATGATAATAAAATAGTAGAAACTTATATGAGAATACTCTCAACTAAACTTAAAAATGAGGACGTTACTTCGCATCTTAAAATAACAATATTATCTCAATGAGTATTTGTATCTATACCCACTTTTTGTGTCACGTTTTAATTTGTTCTCACTTTGTAAAATATTTTGCAAGCGTACCCGCTTTTTCGGATAACTTCAGCATACGGGGCTGAAGTAGCAAAGACAATCACACAAAACTTCAGCATTCTAGTAGTCGGGCCTGAAGTTCAGCTCTGGATCTGAAGTTTTTATTTTGTAACTATCGAACTTCAGCTCTAGAGCTGAAATTTTTGTTTGTAACTGGCAAACTTCAGCTCTAGAGCTAAAGTTTTTGTTTTGTAACTGTTTAATTTTTTGTTTGTAAGCTTCAGCTCTAGAGCTAAAGTTTTTACTTTATAACTGTCGAACTTCAGCTCTAGAGCTGAAATTTTTGTTTGTAACTGGCAAACTTCAGCTCTAGAGCTAAAGTTTTTGTTTGTAAGCTTTTAGCTTTAGAGTTGAAGTTTTTATTTTGTAACTGTCGAACTTCAGCTCTAGAGCTGAAGTTTTTGTTTGTAAGCTTCCGCTCTAGAGCTGAAGGTTTTGTATTGTAACTGTCGAACTTTACAAAAACTTCAGCTAGAAGGTTTTATTTTGTAACTGTCGAACTTCAGCTCTAGAGCTGAAGTTTTTGTTTGTAACTGGCGAACTTCAGCTTTAGACCTGAAGTTTTTGTGCAGGAAGAACTATTTGTGCTCAGGTAGGTTGCATGTATGATTACTAAGTTCCAACAACTCGATTTGTCTTAGCTTCTGAATCTTTACCACCCAAAACATGCTACAATCCAAATCTCTATGGATAATATGTATCCTTGAATATATATGAAGATAAAGAAGCCCCTTAGGTAATGATAAAGACATTAATCCTCCATTAATCTAGCATTACTTTAATTTTTGTTTGAATATGTCAATTCCTTTGTTAGTAATTGAGATACCAGGAAGAAAGTGTTCATTTATATAATATCACTGCATGGGAAGAACGTCTTAAGATTCTTAGCTGAGATTCTCCTGTATATGATTCGAGAGAGTTGCAAAGCAAGGAAGAGGAGAAAGGAGGCTGAATTTATTTAAAAAATAGGTACAAATTAAAAGTTTTTTTTAAAAAAAAGTGGGTATAGGTTAAATTGGGGCGACCAAATAGGGCACCCCGTGTAATTTTTACCTCAGAAAGTTAAATCGTTAACATAGGAAATACTATCATAAGCTTGCTTATTGAGGGTCGCCAGTCTATTGTTAATGGGAGAAATTCAAAAATAGCGAGAGTTATAAGTGTTCATTTAAAATAGCCGCAGTTTCAAAAGTAATCGAAATTTAGCCATTTTTCATGTAAAGATTATCTGAATGAAAACACTGTTCAAAATCCGGAAAAATACTCCAGTATATTATACTGGAGTTCTAGTATAATATATCGGTCCAGCATAATATACTGGAAATTGGAGCACCGGTGCTCCAATCTCCAGTATATTATACTGGAACTTTTCACGCGCGTGTTAGAATTCCAGCATAATGCTGGAAGTTCATACATATGTGCACCGTTCTTCAGTATATTATGCTGGAACTTTCCGTGTTGCAACAAAATAGTAGCTAATTTTTTAATGACTTTGCAAATGTTATGTATTTTTGAATGACCAGTCCAAAAACTGATTAGCCGTACTATTTTTACATTGTTAATATATAGTTTCATGCTTTCCAAACCATTCCAGCAACATAGCATAGAAGGGATTTTTTAATAATCAATCATATTTAGTTTGTATGTGAGAATTCAAACTATTGAAATGAACTACTTAACCTTAGTTAAGATATTTCTTTCTGTATTATTCCAATTTTTCTGAGGAAACAATTGAAAGATCAATTATATTAGCATTTAAAACGAGTGATTAATATGCAACATTAGAAAACTACAGGGGTGATATTGAAAACCTGTTGAACGAGAAGAAAACATTTTATAAGAGGTCATGAAAAGAGTAATATGTAAAGTTATAAGGATGCCTTTGCAAATTTCAAGTATTTATCCATAGTGACATTTTGGGACATGATGTTTGGCAAAATGACCCCACAAGGTGCATAGATTACTAGATTAGGTTTGACTTGTTGCTGCTCTTAATGATGAATGGTGATGATTATGATCAACCACATGTGACATCATAATAAATAGAGCTACTATATTTGTTACTATCTTTAATTCTATTTATTTGAATATATTTGACCGACTATGTTTAGAATATAATTAAAAAAATTAAAATTTTATCGTCTTAAATATGCTATAAATGAGGGTAGAACGATGCACTAAACTTTTGCGAGTCCAACGAAGGGCTGAACCACACGGATCTATTCTCCGTAGCTTTAACATGCATTTTTGCAATAGGTTATTTCTACGGCTCGAAATCGTGACCTGCTAGTCATATGACAACAACTTTACCAGTTACACCAAGGCTCCCATTCTTAAATATGTTATATATATACTATAATATTGGTATAACTATAAATCTTTTAAAACTATATATATATAAAAATAATATTTTTGTGACATATTATTATTAAGCGTAAAATGAGTATAAAGTATTTACTACAAGAATTAATAATTAAATCACATATTTTGTTTAGCTACAGAATATATCCATCCCAGCTCTTATTGCTTTAATAATGATTGGTTTCATACTTAGAAAGAGGCCACTTTTTTTTTGCGACGAAAAATATAAGGTTACACAAGCTGAAATGGAAGGAGAATACTGTTACTATTAATTAGTTGATTTTATTGTATGGATATGCATGGATAAAAAATATAAAAAAAAAAGATATGCATGGATTGAAAAGGGAGAGACCCTTTAAAATAATTCTCACAAAGAGTACTTTCGGACAAAAAGTTGACTTATAATGTTCCCCGTTTAAATTTTTCATTGTCTTTTTTGTGCACCATCATCATCCATATCTCAAGAAAAAAACATTAGATTAACTAAAGATTACTAATTCCCTACATAATGTGTTAGACTATTACGAAGTGATTCTTCTTAATTATTCCCTAACTTTTTTAAAATTTAGTTATGAAGAAGGAATCACATCGAAGACATGATGAAGTGAAACAATTATGGTGGAAGAATATGAAAGAAATTTGATTAAATATTTCCTTATACTCTTTGATGGAATACAAAGTTTAAGATATAATTTGATTAATTTATTATACTATTAGTAGTGGAAGATTATGAAAGAACAATTAAGAATATCGCATCAAAGTTTAAACTTTTGTAGTTAACGGAACAAATCCTTAAAAGCTTTAAAATTGTGAAAATAGCATGGGTTAGCCAGTTTTTGGACAGGTAATTAAAAAATAGTCAGCGTTTACAAAATTATTGAAAAATAGTCATTATTTTGCTGCAACATGAAAAATTCCAGCATAATATATTGGATATTGAGGCACCTGTATATGAACGTCAGCATATTATGCTGAAACTCCAACACATGAAAAGTTTCAGCATAATATACCGAAGATTGGAGGATCTGTGTATAAACTTCTAGCATATTATGCTGGAGGTTCAATATATTATGCTGGAAGTCCAGTATATTATACCGGAACTCCAGTATATTATGCTGGAATATTTTTGAATTTTGAATAGTGTTTCAGATTTATCTTTACAAAAATGACTAAATTTTGATTATTTTAGAAATTGTGGTTATAATTTTCCAATTACTACTTATAAATCTGGTTATTTTTAAATTTCACCCTTTATAATTTGTCTAAAACAACATTGTAACATGTAAGTGACTTCCAAAATTAAAATATATTCATATAATTAATTATGATAATGGATGAATATTAAGATTTGTCCTTTTTAGATATTAACATGAATGTTTTGAGGTATACATGAAGTGTTATGATATATACCAAAAATGTAGTAAAAATTAGAGCAATTCTTTTTTGACAATTCATCTAATATATATAAAAGACAGTTGAGGTTGCCAAAGCTATGGTCAAAAATTGGATTAGTGATTAGTCAAAGTAAGAGAGTAGTAGTAATTAACATGGGAGAATGAGAAGGGTCACTAATGCTGTACAGATCATATTAATATTCTTTTATAATTATGTATGTAAAAACAATACCACACTGCCCTAAATCACCAAAGTGGGAGGCACCATCACAAGAAAATGTTCTTTTAGAATAATGATACAAAAAAGTCAGCTTTCTAGTTGACTTCCCCTAGAAAGTCTGCCAAATTTTAGAGGTACTAAAGGGAATCCTATCCTTATACAAACCCCCCCCCTCTCCCCCCCCCAACCAAGGTCAAGAAGTGGATTAGGGTTTGATTATACTTCATAAGAATATTTTTTCCAATAGAATCTTACTCCCTGTCTAAAATAAATGATTTTTTGGCTTTTTTTTATGGTCCAAAATAAGTGATTTTTTCGGATTTCAAGAATGATTTAATGATGTTTTTCCTACATTGTACTTGGAGTAAATAGTGTTGGAGTATGTGTTAGAAGTATTTATATGAGATAGTAAGGTTAAAATGGTCAATTTTATTGCTAATTGATGTTAAAAGGTGATTTTCTTAATATATGTGAGAACATCCAAAAAATCACTTATTTTGGACCAGAGGGAGAATTAATTTGCATATAGTGCTTACATAAAAACTAATTATATAAGACAACATGTTTGGCTTTTATCAATTAATCTTAGTATATATTAACCCTTAAAGTTATAACTATTACTATAACAATAACAAACTCAGTGTAATTTTACTTGTGGGGTCTGAAGAAAATAATGTGTTCGTAAATTTTACCTTTATTTTATAAAGATAAAGAGATTCTTTTTCGATTTTAATTTATATTTGAGATTAAATTATTTGATTAATATAAACATAGAGTATGAGTAAGTAATTTTTAATATTAATATGTTGGAGGCATGTGTGCTCTCAAAAGTAGGGGAAGAAATGAAAAGGGATCACTTTCTTGGTTCCTAGTTGATATTCTTTTGTGTGGGAGAGGAATAACTTTTAGGGGGTTAAAAAGATAAGGGTATTTTCTTTTCTTTTCTTTTCCTTTTTTCCTCCACTTTTTTTCTCTTTTAAAAGGTTGTCTTTTCGAGTGGGAATAGGGAACTCCACTCAAAAGCTTTATAAAAATTAAAAATTATGTTTGGTCCACTCTTACTTTTTACTCCATTATGTATATATATTTTATACTTTGCTCTCATTTCATTATCCTCAATTCTTGACAAGAAAAGGAGTTGAAGTCATGGCTAGGATTCCATATTTGACAAAGTGTGCAAATGTGAATCATTTGATGCCCTCTTTTGTGGCCATTAATTCAAATGAAAGGGAAAATCTATAGTCCAACCAAAATAAAAGTCTACCTATATATAATTTCCTTACCTTTTTTTATCCTCAGAAAACATTGTAGGATAATGTGAAAATACATCTTCTTGCAAATAAATTTATGTCTCATTTTCAAAGGATTACATTTTACTCATGTTGTGAATTTGATTTACTTGTGGCGCTATGCTTGCCTAATTATCAGATTTATGTGCAAAATAAGTTATTTTGGAATCAAAGTCACAAGAAACAAGAAAATTCTTCTCTATAATACTTTAGATTTTTAAGTGAGTTGGTTCACATAATTTAATATGATGATCCAAGAATTATTTATCCAAGATAATGTATATTCTACCTAAGTTTTACCACTTAACCATGATTAATATGTACTATTACCTAAATTTACACCGGGTATTGAATAATTTTTTTCTGAAGGGAATCAAGATTTCTTTAAAAACCTAGTACGTATAATTTTTTTAATTGCAGCATAAGGTTCTGCACTTGATATAATAATTAATTAGGAGAATATTAGATGTTGTACATATTTGGATCAACTTCGACCACATACTTCAAAATACTCATGGTGACTTGTGAGTCACATTGTAGAATCATTTCCTTATGGTCCAACATATATATATATATATATATATATATATATATATATATATATATATATATATATATATATATTATTTACTGAATCACTCACTTTTTCCTCTCAATCCATGCTGTATCAAATTTGACAGAGAACTATATGTTTTTATTCTTAAAATGAAGTTAATTATGCATTTTCTGATCAACTTTTGTTTTATGTCAACAAGGAAATATGTACAATGAGTACATAAACGAATATAATTAGGCGTATTAATTAATACATAGTTTACTCTTCGACAAAGCCCCAAGGGAGGTTCTTTGGAGATGCTTGGAGGCTAGGTGTTTCTGTCGCATACATTAGAGTAATTAAGGACATGTAAGATGGAGTTAAGACTCGGGTGAGGACAACGGGAGGTGACTTGGAACATTTTCCGATTGGAATAGGATTACAACAAGGATCTGCGCTCAGCCCATTCTTATTTTCTTTGGCAGCGGATGCACTTGCACATCATATTCAAGAGGAGGTACCATGGTTCATGTTATTCGCTGACGATACAGTACTGATTGATGAGACGCAAGACGCTGTCCATCAGACGTTGTCCAACATGCCTTAAAGTCTAAAGATTTCAAGTTGAACTAGACTAACACAGAGTACATAGAGTACAAGTTTAGCAGTGAAACGACGGGAACATATATAAACGTGAGGTTTAATTTGCATGTGATCCTTAAGAGAGGAAGTTTCAAGTATCTTGTGTCAGTTATCCAAGGAAACATGGAGATTGACGACGACGTGCTATACCGTATATGGGAGGGGTGGATAAAATGGAAGTAAGCATCCGGTGTCCTATGTGACAAGAATGTGCCACCAAAACTAAAAGATCAGTTCTACAAGGCGGTGATTAGACCGACTATGTTATATGGGACCAAATTAATGCTGGTCAGTGAAGAACTCATATATCCAGAAGATGAACATAACTAAAATGAGGATGTTGCGATGGATGTGTAGGTAGACTAGGTTGGATAAGAT
Organism: Nicotiana noctiflora; assembly: GCA_032618575.1. Classification (NCBI taxonomy): domain Eukaryota; kingdom Viridiplantae; phylum Streptophyta; class Magnoliopsida; order Solanales; family Solanaceae; genus Nicotiana; species Nicotiana noctiflora. The sequence continues at coordinate 733,328 of JASVEL010012972.1, forward strand.
TAGGAATGAGGATATTAGGAAGAAAGTGGGTGTGACCCCATGAAGAATAAGATGCAAGAAGTGAGACTTAGATGGTTCGAGCATGTGAGACAGAGACGCCTAGATACCCCAATGAGAAGGTGTGAACGGTTAGCATTGACATGTAGGAGAAGAGGTAGATGACTACCTAAAAAGTATTGGGGGTAAGTGATGAGGTAGTACATGACGCAACTTTAGCTTACCAAGGACATGCCCCTTGATATGACGGTATGGAGGTCAAAAATTAGGGTAGAAGGATAATATGTTTTAGTGTATTTTTCTAACCCGTTTCGGGTTTATAAGGGCTAGCCTGCTAGTACCTTGTCGAGTCGTACAGTGCTAGTATTAGCATTATTTTTAGTACTATATTCTGCTTCGATTTTCAAATACCTTGTCATTATTACTACTTGAGTATTGCTATTGCTTTCTTCCATCTATTTTTTGCAGTTCATACATTGTTGATTTTATTTTTCTAGTTTGTTATTGATATTTACTTGCTTCAATTTTTCTTCTAAAGCCGAGGGTCTTTCGAAAATAACCTATCTACCTCCCCGGGGTAGGGCTAAGGCCTGCGTACATTATCCTCCCCAAACCCCACTTATAGGATTCTACTGGATTGTTGTTGTTGTTGCTGTTGTTGTTGGTGTTGTTGTTGTTGTTGTTTACTCTTCGAGATTATAACTAACTTATTCTTACACACCCTCTTTGTGATGATCAAGCCGGTCGTCTCATGAGTTAGCGCTTTGTTTCTCCTATTTCTACTTCCATTTGCTTTGTTTGTCGGTTTTTATAGGTGATCAAGTTGGTTAGCTTGGGTTCGGAAAGGTTTTGAGAAGGTTGAGACACTTAGTCTCTTTTAAGAAAACTTAAGTTGGAAAAGTCAATCGAATGTTGACTTATGGGGTAGAGGTCTCGGATGTGAGTTATGATGGTTTGGATAGCTTCGAGAGATGACTTTGGACTTGGGAGCATGAACGGAATGTGTTTTGGAGGTCCAAAGTAGATCTAGGCTCGAATTAACGAAATCGAGTTTTTGGCATTTTTCGGTTGATATGTGAGATTTTAATATATGGGTGGGAATGAAATTTTGAAAGTTGCATTAGCTCTGTTATGTTATTTGGGATATGTGTGCAAAATTTCTGGTCATTTGGACGTGGTTTGTTATACTTTTTGATCAAAAGCGGAATGCAAAAGATTTTAGAACCTTAGGCTTGAATTTGACGTGTTTTGGTAGTTTTGGTGTTGTTTGAAGTGTTTTGAAGGTTGCTATAAGTTTGAATGGTAGTATAAGACTTGTTGGGGCTTTTGGTTGAGGTTCTGGGGCCGTCGGGGTGATTTCGGATGGTTGACGGAAGGTTTGGAATTAAGTTGTGAGATGAAGACTTTTTGGTTGCTATCATAATCGCATTTGCTGTCACGATCCGAATTTCCCACCATCATAAGTCATGATGGCGCCTACTGTTGGAGCTAGGCAAGCCAAACATTTAAACATCTTCGGTTAACAACACAACAATAATGAAATAACGAGTTTTTAAATAAATGTGGAAGTCATTTAAAACATAATTAACAGAAAACACAAAATGCGAAAGTTTAATATTTCCCTACCCAAGACTCGAGTCGCTATCTCACGAGCTACTAATGAGTGCTACAAACAAGTCTCAATAGGAAAAAAAATAGATAGTGTCTGTCTTGGTACAATGAAAACAAACAGAAAATATGGAAAGAGTCTCCGGCCTGCGAACACCAGCTAGGCTACCTCGTAATCCATGGACTGAAGTTAGCTCCTACTCAATGTGCTACTGTTGCGGTCCAAAAGCTGCTCTGATACCATGATCAGTGCAAAAAGCACAAAAGCACATCATTCTCACAACCGACCTCATGTGCTGGTAAGTGCCTCGCCTAACCCCGACGAAGTAGTGACGAGGCTAGACAGGACTACCAAATCAACCCGTGCAGTTCAATACATATATGTGCAATAAAAGAAAAGAATGCTGAAAACTAAACAGTTAAAATGGGAGAGAAACATGCTATGGGGGGGGGGGGGCACAAACGGGATATAAAATTATCAATTTAAGTAGGAAACGGGGCACAACAATAACTAACAAAAATAGGAAATTAGTAGTTTCACGACATCAACCTACGTGTTTTTACTCTCATTCGTACCCAAAGCAATCAAATAAAATGCACAGCATCACCCTTCATGTTTTCCCTCACATAACTCTCATTTCAAGGCACGGAATGACTCTTCGTCCAAATATAATCACAACATGGCACGGAATGACCCTTCGTGCAAATATAATCAACAATGGCACAGAATGACCATTCATGCATTATCACTCTTCCTCACCCAAGCAACAATCAATATCAAACGGGCGAGGGAAAATAAACAATAATAAGAAATGTCTCGGCAAGGGAAAACACAAATAAATAACTAAATCCAGGCAAGGGATAAATAACAACAACTTTCATATCCCAGCAAAGGAGATAATCAATATACTCAAGTCATCCCGGTAAGGTATTAATCACATCTCTTTCCAATTCTTTCATTTCTTACTCAATAGTATTTTTATCGTTCGATCCAACGCTCCAAAGAATTTACAATTCATAATTAATCCTCGAACTCTTCACATTATGTAGAAATCATTAATTAGCTTGAAAGAGTCCCATAATATACTTAAACAAGTACCAACAAAGATCCACGGTCATGCTAGATACCGATGTATAGATACTCGTCACTATGCAATACTCCGTACTCGATCATTTAGCAAATAGAATGGATAATATTTTTTTATTTTAGTTTTTTATTATAAAATATTTATTTTATTATTTTGTAGCTATTTAAATTCTAAAACAATAACTAATAAGTATTAACTACTTATGCCACGTGTCTTCTTTCTAAGCTACCACTTGGTATAAACTTTGTTCACATTGCCAATTTCAAGTTTATACAAAAGGAGGGTTGCGATATATTGATAGCCATCACAAAACTAGTTAATTTAAGATAAATTCTTACAATACAAAATAATGGAATATGTTCACTTATACACATGGCACGTCGCTTAAATAGGGCATATGACAGTAAATATTGACATAACAAACCTTAATTTGATAGGAATTGAGAGGTGCGTATTACTTTACTTAAACTTTTGTAACTTAAACGATCGAGGACTTTAGGAAGGTAAAGAAGTGCACGTGGGGGAGTGCTTTACTAATCCAAATCACGTGTTAACATTTTGATCATTGCCAAAATCCTACCAATTTGACTTTCCTTTTTTTCTTTTTCCTTTTCTTGTCATATTGATGATGCATATGGCCTTTGCCAATAATATTATCTCCAGAGGATGATAATTTCAATATAGCAGGGAACATGAGTGTACTGTTCAATTTGTGCCTTCATCGTTTTTTTTAATCTTTAAGAGTTTCTAGAAAAATATATAAATATTTTTAATATATATACACTTATATATGCAGGGGCGAAGCCACCTTTAACAAAGGGTGGTCAATTGACCACCCTTCACCGAAATAATACGAAAATTTATATTGTGTATATAAGTAAAATATTGATTTTAGATGTATAAATATATATATTGAACACCCTTTGTCGAGAACCTTTTTTTAGTTCTTTCAAATTTGAACACCCTTAGAAATATTTTTGGCTTCGCCACTGTATATATGTCATAACAGTAATATTGACACGCAATCTCACTTTCTATTGATAGTAGGTTTTTGTGGTTTGCCGTTGTTTTCTTTCATTGTTGATCACCTTACTATCTTGTTGTTTTTATTCTGCTTTGATATATTTCTTTGGTGCTGTCCCTTCTTGGCTATATTTTTATTAATGTGGTACTTATGTTTTCTGAGCCGAGGGTCTATTGGAAACAGTCTCTCTATCCTCACAAGGTAAATGTAAAGTTTGTGTATATACTACTCTTTCAAACCCATCAGTTTCGAATACTAGTATGTATTTTTATCGAAGTTAACGAGATCCGATAATCCCTCTTCTCTAAGCATAGTTCTGCCTCGGACTATCTCACATATAGACTAAAACTTTATCTGGTAAACAGTTACTCACAAAAGTTATACATCAAATTATATTAGATATAGGGTAAAAAAAAGATTTATTTTGCGCTGTTGGGTTAACTTTTGCTTTTGTTACATAAAGTAGTGTCTTGTAATCTAATATTCTGTACTCAAGAATTTAAATCTTGTATGAGTTTCATTATAGATTCGTTTTTGAAAATTAATGTTCTTGAAATATAAAGTTTGGGTTTCTAGAAGGTAATCACGTCAATTTTCAAATATTAATAATTATTAGTCAGAATCTGTTACAGAATACAGATTGCTAAGAATTTTCTACATAAATAATAAGCCGTGTAAAGATGAAGTTGGCAAACATATGAATTAATTAAATAATCTTGAAATAGCTTCTTGTAATTACATAATATTTTTTTCTTGCCAAATTTGCAAGTGAACCAAAAAAATCATGGAATTTGTTATCAGAACAAAACTCAAAGTTTCTTGATAGGACTATTTCAAACTCTTTTTTTTAATAGAACTTTAGAAGTTGTTATAAGAGGGATAAAGAAGTGTAAACATTTGAAAACCAATTTATTTCACATAAAACGACACCAGAGTATCAATTGATCAAATTAATCTGTTTTAAATAGTTCAAATCAATTATTCATCTAAGTTAGATTATTTAATGATAATTAATAGTTAATCTTGTCATAATCCTTCAATCTTTAAATAATACCGATTAGTATAATTTACGGCCAACAACATACACATAAATAGATTTAAGATAACACTAAAGTATAAAGTTATCTCAGGACATAAACTTTTTATTTTTATTTTAATGTTGTGGTAGGGAAGATTAGAGTTTAAGTTAAGAGTTTAAGTTAATCTAAACAAAAGTTTAAGCGGCTAGAGAGAGTTTATGTTCATCTGCTTAATTACGTTTTCAACACCTCCTCATATGCGAGTTTGATTCATTTTATGAGTTAAACACGTAAATTTTTTGATAATAAATATGATGAAACCCGAACTCACACCTCTTACTATAGTATATTACAATATATGGGTGACAAAATGGTTCAAAGAAAATAGATATCCACCCATATTATTCATTAAAAAATGGGTTGGATAAAGAACTATTTAAAAATGTGTCAAATATGGATAAGAACCATATTATCCATTTAGAAAATAGATAATCAATGAGTCAAACTTTTAACTTTGTAAAACCTCAAATTGGGGGTTCTTCGAGTCAGAAAGACTAAAAATTCTCCAAAAAGTGACCATATATAAAAAATCATGAATAATCCGCCGGTTAATTTATTTTTTATCCATATTAAAAATGGATTAGGTCAGATAATTTACCCGTTTTCTCATTGCCATTTCGATCCGAACCATATTCGCCCCCTCCCCCCAATTTGCCACTCCTATTACAATATATCATTAAAAATTTAAGAGTAAAAGATTACTTTTAACTTGCGACTGAAATTATTACACCCGATAGTCGTAAAAGTGAATAAAATTTATATATATATTTTTTTATATATATATATCTTCAGGTTATTATTTTAAAAGTACTTATATAATATTTTTTTTACAAAAATTTAAACAAATTTAAATGAGCACACTATTATTTGTCTTTATAACTATGTGCAAATAGATGCAACAAAGTTTTTACAAAGGGAGAGGAATACTAGAGTCTAGTGGTGTGGTATCTTTTAGGAGGTACTTTTTACATTACAAATATCAATAAACCAAAAGTCAAAAAGACCAACCACACATAAATCTACAAAAGATACAAACAAACAGCCAAACAGGTCAGCTCTGTGGTCCTACTCCACTCTCAGCAATCACCTTATTAATCTCCATATTACATTATTATTACTCCTCCTCCTTCCTTTACTCTTTCATTTTCCATTTCACTTATGCCCACCTAAACAACACAACACAACACAAACAAAACAAAAAAAAAAAAACAGTTTTTTCAAGAATGGTAAGCAAATGGTAAAGGGTACTTTTTTGTTTTAGCAGTGAAAAAAGGAGACCTTTTTTGTTTCTTTTAGTGAAACCCCATATTAAAAAGAGCTGATTCTTGAATTTCTGATAAGGGGTTTTAGTAGTTTCGTTTCAAAATGGTAAGTAAATGGGGGAAAGTGAAATTGGCTCTTGGTTTGAATCTTTGTGCTTATATTCCCAAAAGAACAGTGGATGATAATGATGACAGTGGCAGTTCAACAGTTTCTGAGTCAGAAAGACATTCCGGCGCCGCCCTTTTGTCGCCGGCGATGGTTGATTGGGACATTGCACCGGCGACTCCAAGGTCACATGGGTTAAAGCTCTCCAAGAGCTTAAGTAGATCTTCTAAGGTTTGTTTCCCTTTTTTTTCTTTATATTTTGTATGACTACTAGTGATTGTAGCTGAGGAAAGCTGTGAGCTTGGAAAGAATTGGATTTTATGAAGAAAATTTCTAGTGCTAAATTTTGTTTGGTGATGAAAACATGAATTAGAAAGTTAGTAGTATGATTCAGGGGGGTGTGGTCTAGTGATCAATAAAGCCGAAGAAAAGGTTAGTTCTAGGTTGAAATTTCACTAGAGGCAAAGAGAAAATACTAGGTGATTTCTTTCCATTTTGCCTAAGCTTTAGTGGGGAGAGTTACTCGGTGCATGTGCTAGTAGAGGTAGAAGGTACTCGGCGGAAGAATCGAGATGGACTAGACACCACCTTCATCAGTAAAAAGAAAAAGAAAATTTGGGTCTTTCATCAATATATGAAGTGTTTGGTGGGAAAGGAACTACTAAAAGGGGAAGGAAATGGGTGAAAAACTCCGAAACTTTACCCCTCTAGATATTTGGTTATAATTTTGTTATTATTCCATTGAAGTTTGAATTTGCAATGGTTTAGTCTATTGTTTAATTTCTGCTTTTGCTGTTGCTATATGTATATGCAAATTGTTTGAAATTACTGACTCGAGAAAAGTAGAGAAAAGTAGACCAATTCAAAGTGTTTGTTCTGTAATTAGCCATAATAGTTCTTTTCAGGACCCTTGTCGTCTTTACTCGTTCTGGCGATTTAAGCTTTGTTCTTTTCATCACTTTAGAAAGGAAAGCAGCTTGTTCAGCAGCATCTGTTGAAAATTCTTTGTTTTGTAAACATGTATTCGTATTTTTCCGTTTGTCACCAACATGACCTCTTGTTCTTATTTTCTTTGAGTTTCGATATTTGTTTTATTTACTTACTCTTCCATCTTTATCTTGATCACAAATTATGCCTGGTAGATATTTATTTCTTATTGCACAATTTGATAAGCCGTTTGATTTATCTTCTTATGCTAAATCTTCTGTTTCTCCCTCTATATTCTATCTTGGATCATTGGCTTAGCCGTGAGATTTCCTATTTCTGGTCAGTTGATATACTGCAGAAGAAAATGAAAGTTTCCTTTCTTCGGCTGTCAGTCTTTGACTGGTATAGTCCATCTACTGGATTAAATTCAATTGTTTAGATGGAACCTTTTCTTAGATGCATCGTATTTCAATCAAATTGGTTTGTTATTCTTTTAGTCAACTGACCAGTTCGTTTTGTACTTTCAGAAAACTTGCTCAATATGTTTGGCTACAATGAAGAGAGGGGACGGTCATGCAATATTCACTGCTGAATGTTCACATTCATTTCACTTCCATTGTATTGCTTCAAATGTAAAACATGGAAATCAAATTTGCCCAGTTTGTAGAGCCAAATGGAAAGAAATTCCTCTGCAGTGTCCCAGCCTGGATCCTCCCATTGGGAGGGCTAGAATCAATCCTGTTGACTGGCCCCAAAATAATGCACTAATGACTGTAATACGTCGTTTACCAACAACCCGCCCAACTGCCAATCGGCATATTGCCCCATTATTTCAGGCTCCCGAGCCAGCCGTCTTTGATGATGATGAATCTTTGGGTAATCAACTCAACTCTACTGAGGAAAGTGCTTCAGATAAGAGTTCGATAAATGGTTGTGGCAACAGGAAAGTGAAGATTGAAAATTACCCTGAGGTTCTGGCAATCTCAAGGTCTAGTGCTTCAGATAACTTCACTGTGTTAGTCCAGCTGAAGGCTCCTGGTTCAGTTTCAGTACATGATCCAAAAGGAAACAAGGTAAATTTGTCCCAGGTTTCCCAAACGGCTCGTGCCCCTGTTGACCTTGTCACCGTTCTTGACATCAGTGGAAGTATGGCTGGCACTAAACTTGCACTACTAAAACGGGCTATGGGTTTTGTGATACAGAATCTTGGTCCCAATGATAGGCTGGCAGTAATTGCTTTTTCTTCGACAGCTCGCCGTGTCTTCCCTCTTCGTAGGATGTCCGAAACAGGACGGCAGCAAGCACTGCAAGCAGTAAACTCCCTGGTTGCAAATGGAGGGACAAATATTGCTGAAGGCTTGAGAAAGGGTGCCAAGATAATGGAAGATCGTAGGGAAAAGAACTCAGTTGCTAGTATAATACTGTTATCTGATGGTCAAGATACATATACAGTCAGTAGTAACTCTGGTAGTAGCCGGCAGCAACCTAACTACAAGTTGCTTCTGCCTTTGTCCATTCATGGTGGAAATAGCTCAGGGTTTAAAATACCGGTACATGCTTTTGGGTTTGGTGCCGATCATGATGCTTCATCAATGCATTCAATATCAGAGATTTCAGGAGGAACGTTTTCTTTTATTGAGACAGAAGGCGTCATACAAGATGCTTTTGCTCAATGCATCGGAGGCCTACTCAGTGTTGTATTGAAGGAGCTTCAGGTAAGCATCGAGTGTCTTCACCCGGGTGTCTACCTTAGCTCTTTAAAGGCAGGAAGCTATCCAAACCGCTTAATGTCTGATGGACGCATGGGAACAATTGATGTTGGAGATTTATATGCTGATGAAGAAAGGGATTTTCTGGTTTCGATCAATATCCCCACTGAATCTTCTTGTGCAGAAACATCATTGTTAAAGGTTAAGTGTGTATATGTCGATCCTTTCACAAAAGAAAAGGTTTCAGTCAGAAGTGAAGATCTTATGATCAAGAGACCTGAAAAGGCTGGACAAGAGAGTGTTTTGATTGAAGTGGACAGGCAGCAGAACAGGATCCGAGCAGCTGAGGCAATGGCACAAGCACGAGCAGCTGCTGAGAAAGGAGACCTAGTTGGCGCGACTTCCATCCTTGAGAACTGCAGAAGGTTGTTGTCAGAGTCAGAGTCTGCTAAATCTCATGATCGGCTTTGTGTTACACTTGATACCGAGCTCAAGGAGATGCAAGAGAGGATGGCAAGCAGACATGTATACGAAGCATCAGGAAGGGCATATATCTTATCAGGGCTGAGCTCACACTCGTGGCAGAGAGCAACAACACGAGGTGACTCTACAGACGGTTCAAGTCTTGTCCAAGCCTACCAAACCCCTTCCATGGTCGATATGGTAACTCGTTCTCAAGCTATATTACTTGGAAGCCCTTCAGCTCAAAGACATGTTCGACCAGTGTGGTCATTTGCATCACAACCAAAGCCTAGGTAACAGTTACATAACCAAAGCCGAAGATGTCACTTCTGCTGTTCTTTAAATCCTTCCTCTTTCTATTACTAATAGCCTTTGTTGCGGAGTGGAGTAAAAGGAAGGACGAGAAGTTTTTGAATATCCGTATATTGATGTCTATGCTTGTAAAGGAATAAACTTCGGCCTAGGGGAATCTCGGTGAAACGTGCAACATAGTTTTGGGAAATGGGATGTAAGGGCACACTAGTTAGGTTCTTGTGACTTCATTTTGGTCTTCCCTTTTTTTGGTGTTTTTTGACTTCATGTTGTTGGGGGTGATGTATATAATGTGAGATGTCATATATCTCTGGATTAAAGGTTATAAGTTTGTAACTGTGGGATTTTGTTGAAGAACTGTCATTTATGTATAAAAATCGTGCAAACTGATTCTTTCCCTTGACTTTCTTGATTATTCCCTCTGCTTGCCTTTGCTTTTAAATTTCATTCAAAAAGCTTTTACAGTTTTGCAAAAGGAAGTTGAAAAATGAAAGTGGAATAAGCAGTGATTGACTTTCATGAATTAAATTGTTCATCTTTTTTTAGGGTCAAAGAATAAACATGAAAAGGTCTTTTCATGCTTTTATGTCTTCCTTTAGTTACTTTTCACATTGCTGTTGGGTGGCTGAAAAAGGGTAACGTTTATTTTGAACTTGATTCTCCCTTGTTGAAGATAAACTAGCTACCTACACCTGTGTAGGGGTATACATGGATTGGGTTAGTTCGGTTTTTATAAAAAAACAAACCAAATCAATTATATCGGTTTGGATTGGTTCGGTTTTTTCGGGTTTCCGGGTTTTTTTGTTATTTACATATTATTTCAATCTTACTTTGTGAAATATTTAATACGTATACATCTATTTAGTAAAAATATAAAAAGTTGACAAATATATTATCAATTAATATATCCATATGCGAGAATTCCATTAGTTAACACATAATAGGTATTTTTTTAGTTGTCTGACAATAATTTTTCATTGCTATACACTTTCAGGTTATCCAAATTTAGTATTAAACATAAAAATCAATATGATACTTAAATATTAATAATCACTTCACATTCGAAAAAGATATAAGAATATACATCTTAACATATGATATGAATATGTAAGAATAAAGAGATAGACGTGTTTCAATAACACTTGATAATGATAAGACACTAATCACACAACTCATTATTTAAGGTCAATAAATATGGAACACTTCATATTCTATTAAAATTTATATCCCGCAAGAGAATCCAAATATATCTAGACATTTTTATAATTTTTTATATAAAATATTAAATAATATATATAAAAATTATATATTTATATGTCGGGTTGGTTCGATTTTTTTTATTCAATACCAAACCAAATCAGACCAAATTGAGTCGGATTTTTTAATCGGTTTGGTGCGGTTTTTCGGTTCTGTACACCCCTACAACATATGTGAGACTGCATGACACTATAAGGAAGTTAGAAAAAACAGAGAAAAGTGAAAAGCTACCGGATAAAGCGGTGTTTTAAAAGCGGAGCTGTGAGGCGGGGCGTTTTACTTTATACGGGGTGAGGCATAAGTCTCGGAACCTTGGGCATAAACCCCACAGATATTAAATTTTTTAATTTATAAATTAATAATATAGCACTATAACAAAAAAAAGTTATAAAAAGTACATTCAAAGTTTAAGAAAACAGATTTTTTTTTTAAAAGAAACACATACAAAGTAAAATATCTAGCAGGTTTGACAAATACTAATAATGTTAAAGTTACTAATAAATCAACTATAACGTCTTAAATTTCAAACAATGATAAATTATAATTTCTAAGAAAATATTATCAAACTTCATATTCTTCCTCCCTAATAATAAATACACTATAAATTTTAATACTATAACTTAAAATTATTACTCCTTCATGAGTAAATATAAAATTATTTTTAAATAGCAACATAATAGATGTATAATAATTATGAGAGACATTGAACTAGGACATGAAGATCTAGCAAGTAAAAATATAAATTTGGCTATTTAGTTTAAAAAAACATTCTTACACCTTATAATGTTCTCAATTAGTAAATATACAATATTATGATTCATTATTTGAGTTATTCAAAATTTTCATATTCATATAGATGAAAGAACTTTAATTATTCAGTTGTCAAGATTTTTGAGAGTAAAAAGTATTAATTAGTGAATTCAACACATGATTTGTACAGAAGAAGTTCCTTATTCCGGGGAATATATATAGATAGATATTTACACAGATTAGTCCTTTTAATAATAAAAGGGCTTTTCCAACCTGTCTAGCTTCGGTGTGTTCTTTGCTTAATTAAAGAGCATCTGTTGGGCGAGTTCAGGCCGTTGAGTATTAAGTATGTTTAGAGCGTATAGTTGGGCGCTTTAGGGTGTAAGCCTCACAGAACTAAATGTCACATATAAGTCTCAAGGCGTTTTGATAGTGCCCCACCCTAGAACGAACAGCGGGATAAAGTAGGAAGATTTTGTTTGCAGAGACCGTAATTTTGAACCCCCTATTTAGTTTTCATTTATTTTTTACCCTAGAAAATGCTAATCGGGGATTTAAGTTTGGTCGGGGGCCATTTTGAATTTTAAAAAATTTATGAGGCAAACTTAAAACATAATAATAGGGTGTAATTTTGTCTCCGTACCAAATTGAACCTAAACGGTTATTCTCTTTGGTGATTCTCCCTCTACAACAACAACTATCCAATATAGTCCCAAAGGATGGGGTCTGAGGAGGATAATATATACGCAGGCTTTATCCCTGCCTGATAGAGCAGGGAGGTTATTTCCAATCGACCCTTGGCGCAAGGATAAGAAGAGAAAAAAATAAAACAAAAACAAAGAGGACAAGCATTAGTGATGTTAGCATAAACAAAGACCATAAATAACCTGGCATATAGAAGGACAAGATATACAAGAACAAAATACAGGGCATTAGTAAAAAATGGCATGCCATACAATATATCAAGCCTATATGGGTGAACCCACCACACCCCGACCCTACCCCGAGGAAGGAGAGCGTGTAATACTAGAAGTTCCTATCCTATAACCCTAATACTAGACGTACAGACGTTCCTATCAAGGGTCATGTCCTCGGAAATCCGCACGATAGCCATATTTTGGTTCTTCAAGATCATTTAAGTTTGGAATGCAATTCAACATCATAATTACAATAAGTAGTGACTAGATGGAATTTCTTCAAGTTTCACTTCTTCCATTTTCCTGGAAAGCGGGCGATTTCAAGCGTTTACACTTGAAGAGATATACAGGTGTGGGTGTGGAGCCCTATATTTTTTTTTTCTGTTTTTTTGTTGTTCAATGTACATTTATCATTATTTTCCCCCTTATTTGCACACTTTTTATTTCCATTGTGCATAACAGTCATGGCAAGAAAGCAAAATAAAAGTAAACGGGATGATATTGGAGATGAAAATGGTGTCAGAAACAGTACATCGGTGGGCAAGAGCTATAGACATTCAAGGAATAATTAAAAATAGTCGAGATTAGATGACGAAGAAATAGACAGTTTTTTTTTGTGTTGGCTGAGTTTTTAGTAATAAACGGAAAAAAATTATTAATACACCGATAAAAGAAGAAAATAATGCTGATGATGAGGGAGATGATATTGTTGATGATGGAGAAGAAGAAGCGAGGGGAAATGATAGTGATAGTGAGGGAAAAAAACTTCTAAAGATAAAGAAGAAGGGGAAAAGTATTCTGATGATAAGAAAAAAGAAAAAGATGATGATGAGGAGGAGGTGGTCAATGTCAATCCTATCTGCGTTGAGATGACCTTAAGTTATGGATTGGTCACATGGCAGGATAAGTTTGGTGGTTCTTTCCCCCTGCAACATCTCAATGAGGGCGATAATGCAAATATTTTTCAAATTCAAAAATATTTTGAAAGATTTAGACCTTATAACATAGTTTAAAATTAGTTGTTTTGGCAACTTTTGTAAAACTGTCAAAACACTGATTTAGATTCAGTGGACAAATAGTTCATTCTCTTCTTCTTCGTTAAGTTAGAAAAATGGACGTACACTGAAATTTTTGTAAGTGGTGTCGAAAATTATATAAGAGTGGGAATAAATAACTTTAATTATTATGCTTTTAAACAAGAAATAGTCTTAGTCTATTAGTAAAAGGTCATGAGATCAATTCTACTTAATCAAATTTTTTAACCACAGAGGCTCATGCTAGTTGAGGTTCGAACTTGACTTCTCATAGCAAAATTAAGTACATAACCGAAGCACTAAGAGACAATATGTGATAAGTGGAATTATTTTTCCTATTTGTCCACTTCCTTACAAGTACTAATAACATATATTTAATAAAATTCTCCGATGAAGTAGTGTCGCATGACACCACTTCGTTAAACGTGCATCCGCCACTGGTTAGAAAGTTGAGGGAGTGACCTGTTGTTTTGGGATGAGGGAGTATGCGCTGATAACAAGATTGAATTTTTCAAGGAGAAGAAGATATTAAAGATCCATTAAAGAGGAGAGAAACTAGAGAAGTTTGTTGAAATTTCAGAGGCAAGAACCCCAAATGCTCACTGAATCCGACTTTATTATAATACTTGTAGCCAAAGTAAAATTGCAAAACAAGAAACCAAACTAACTATAGAGCTAATGATCCGTCCCAGTAAGTGGCCATAAGTTAGTCTTTTGCCAATGGTCAAATTCTAAATGAAGATCAGTGCACTTGATGTCAGTGCCATAGTCAATATGATGCTGATGCTCTGGTCTGCAACCCCACTGGTGCCTGTAGTTGTAGTACTAGAATTCTTGGCATCTGAACCTGTTGAACTAGAAGAGGAAGCTGGTGTTGAGGTTCCAGATGAAGTAGAAGTGGAATCTGCACCATCTATTTTAAAGATCTTTGCATCTGGTGAATCTGCTGGGAGCTTCAGTATTGCTGCACACAAATAATTAGCCATTCAAGTTAAACCAATGTTCTTTAAAAGATTACCACAAAATACTCTCTCACTTTCAGCTTATGTGGTGATATTTGACTGGATGCCAAGTTTAAGAAGAAAAAAAAGAACTTTTTAAACTTGTGATCTAAAATATACGGCAAAATAAATATTCTTTTGGATATAAAATTGTATGTCACTAAGGATAAAATAGAAAGTTTAAAATTAAATTATTTCTAAATATAGAAAGGGTGTCGATCATTTGGAATTGATAAAATGATAGTAAAAAAAAAAAAGGACAACCCAGTACACTAAGCTCCCGCTATGCGCCGGGTTCAGGAAAGGGCCGGACCATAAGAGTCTATCGTACGCAACCTTACCCTGCATTTATGCAAGAGGCTATTTTCACGGCTCGAACCCGTGACCTCCGGTCACATGGCAACAACTTAACAACTTTGCAAGTTACGCCAAGCCCCTTCTAACTAAAAATGATAGTATGACACAAAAAATGGGACAGAGTAGTAATAGGCTAGTGAAAGAAGAAGGATTGGTTACATGGGCAATCAGAGACTTTGGCATCAATATTGCAAGCAGAGGGCATTTGAAGAGCCAAAGTAGTATTGATAGGGAGGCCTAAAGAGGGATCAGTGCTCTCTTTGATAAGAACACAAAGGCATTTAGGCTTAGCAGCTTTAACTTTCTGAGTATCCTCACAACATTCAGCAGTTGGCTTCTTTGCTGTGCCACTCACATATGGAATGCATGCTGCTAGAGTTGTCAGTTGGTCTGCACAGTCTTTTTCGTCATCTTCTATAGTAGCCATTGCTGCTACTGCTAATGTCACAACTAACATGCAGACCATTGATAATTTCTTCATCTTCTCAATGTTAAATCTCTTTCAACTCTTTGCTTTGTGTTCTTTAGTGTAAAGAGTATATTATTGCTTGTATGCAATTGTCTCTTTGTATAGAGTGTATTCTTTTGGTTACAACCCCGTGGTTTATATAGAGTTACTCTAAGACAAGGTATTTAATTCTTGCTCCCCATCTTAGGCCACATGTAATATAAGTGAATTAGTGTAGTTTCTAAAAATGAGGATGTTCCATGCATAACAACAATAGCAATAGCAGTGGGGGTTGTCCACATGGGCAACGCAGGTTCGATCCCCCTCAATGCCCTCTGGATCTGAACTTGTCGCACGGCTTGCCTAGTGCAGTTTACATCCCTTGTGTGGTTTGCAGGCTATTACACAGTAGGGGGTTTATTCGGTGCGCATAAAGTGCTCACCCGAAGGGCAGAGACTGTGGTAGAGGTTGTGGTAGAGGCTGTAGCGGCTGCAGGTTTTCCTGATGTTCCAAAAATAATAGCAATAACAACAAACTCAGTGAGGTATGATGATGGTAATGTATACGCAAACTTTGTCTTTATATTGTGAAGGTAGAGAAACTATTCTTGAGAAACTATTCTCGATAGACCCTCGTCTATGTTACATACATAACATGAAAGTAAAATGGTTTTAAGATTTGTACACCCACTATCCATAGATTATGTTGACCTGCAATTTATTACTCCTATAACCTTAAGTAATTAAACCATAGATAATTTGTATGCTCACAGTGTATATACAAAATAACAAAGAGAGATTGGATTTTAACAAATAATACTATATTAAATTTAAAGTTTAGGGTTATTAATATAAAGTAATGCGTGTGACTCTCCATAATTACACGAAATTAGACTGAGAACTTGTCAAATTTTGAGAAGGGCTGAGCTGCATTTATTGCCTGAAAGAAGAAGAGATAACAAAATTTATGATACACGCTTGGAGAAATGTAATTGCGCTTTCCAAGAAATGACAAATTAAAGGGTAAATATATGGATTTTGGATTCCCAAGAATTCACCCTAGCTTCCAATTAATCCTCAGGGTTAATTTGTCACTTGATAGTCTGCAATTCATTGTTCAAGGGCTCTCACCCTCGTTGAAAAATGAAAATCAAAAGCAGTGATACTCTATTATTTATTGCCATTTAATGTTTCTGCACTGTGCACTGCAAGTCTACCCCCATAATAAGAACGAAGATAAGTGTCACATGGTAATTTATGTCATTCTAATTTTTCCCGAGGTTTATCACCGTGCGACAGTCAAGTTCAGCCTTTGCTTGAGTCTTTTCAATATTTAAAATAACTTTAGGCATGTTTGAGACTTAGACAAATTTAGGCAGCAAATAAAGTAAAAAAGGCACACACAAAATTTACATAAATTTCTTCATAACTTGTATTAATATGTGAATACAAGAATACAATAATCCAACCCTATGCCAAGAACAACGAACATTCTAGTTTCCTGTCCCAAAATGATTTTTCACCTTTAGGCTAAGTTTCTACCCATTTGGGACAGCTTATGCACTTATTTATAGTGTAAGCTACCCAATTACGCTTGGCAGCATCTAAGACAATAAGATGTTAAGCCCCAACTGATGTGCAAACATGCTAAGACATGATACAAAAATGTGCCAACACTTTAGCCCGTGATCAACCATGTTTTGAATGTGGTTGTAACCCCAAGCTAGTTGTCATGTGCCCAACACACTTTTCGTAACTTTTGTTTGTGCACTATATGTGTATGTTTTGCCCAGTTGCTGTGCGCCTAAGGTTGGCATTGCGCCCAGCCTTGCTCTTTGACACTGCTCCGCCCTAATGTCATGGCCACAGCTTGTCGCCCACTAACTTAGTCGCACAAACCCATTGCCACAACTGTCCGCTTATGTCAAGTCGCCCTCGACTTGATCAAATCTGCCTGCATCAATTGTCACTGCTTGTCCCGCATTGCCTTGCCTTCTCTTGCCATGTCTTTGCCCATACTTTAACATGACTTTGCTTTGCCATTGTTATGCCAACCTGTACGTCCATGTAAAATGCATTGCCTCCATTCAAGGTGTGTTTGTCAACCCCGCATAGTTCATTATGCGGAACTGCCCGTCATGGTGTTGCTCCAATCAGGTTGTGTGCCAAGGCCATCATGAAAATCTTTGTCACAACCCACACCTGCCGTGGAACTTTGTGTCACGACCCAATTTCCCCTCTGTTGGGTTTCGTGATGGTACCTAGCCTTAGAGACTAAGTAAGCCTAACAATATACGGAAAGGTTGCTGCCCACTGACTTAGTCGCACATGCCCATTGCCACAACTAGCCGCTTATGTCAAGTCACCCTTAACCTGATCAATTCTGTCTGCATTAATTGTCATTGCTTGTCCCACATTGCCTTGCTTGTCTTGCCATGTCTTTCCCTCTGCTTTAACATGGCTTTGCTTTGCCATTGTTATGTCAATCGGCACGTCCATGTGAAATTTAATGCAAACTACTCCAAGAATTGGTATTACAAGTCATGAGCAACTAAAATTAGGATTTTATCATTGATAAAAAAATGTACATCATCTATTTTAGTTTACATGAACAGAAATACAAGTTCTAAACTAGCATGAACAAGATGACTGCTAATGACTGGAACGCTAATGTATTCAATGCTCTCCCTCGAGCACCGCAACAGCTCAACCCCAAAATTTGCATGCAGAATGCAAAATTATAGTATGACTACAACTTAATATAACTTGTGTAGTTTACAAGCATATATAATAATAGAAAAACAACTAAGATACAACAGATCTCAATAGTAAGTATACAGTTCAAGACAAAAATATTACAAATACTTGTTCAGATAACAAGGTCAAAATCATATACAAATGCTCTCAATTCGCATATAAGGGAGTTATGTAAAAAGTAGCATAAAATCAAATGTCTCTACGTGATTATGTAATGTCTATACATGATGAAGTCTCAAATCTTACATAGATCTGACAACCTTCAAGTGCTCAATAACCTGCTAACAAGTCTCATGCATATATAGAATGCACGAATATGTGTATATTGATGATATTCATGAATACATCTACAAGATTCTAGTATTTTTATGCATATAAAAACTCAAAATTAACAACAGCAGCACTTCTAGTGCCCCGATACTCCTAGTGTTGTATCGCGTGTATGTCGCAAAGAGAGAAATATGGAAGAGTGACCCTAGGGAGATTTGTTCGTATACAAAAGCAAAGCAGAATATTACCAGCACACTCAATGCATGAACAACTCACATGCCACAACGTTAGTCTATATGGAATAACCATATGTAAGGATATATGCAAATGAGCAAAAGATAAAAGTATTAATATAATGCATATGGACAAGAGAGATAAACATGTATGAGTATATGCATGTGTATAGTATATGAATGACTACAGCAGATAATCTAGTTTATAAATAGCCTTCATATCCAAATAAATCATCAAAAGATCACGACATGATCTCTAGCATGAATAATATTGCTCAAGTAGTCATACAACAACAAGGCATGACGTATAATATTCAATCATGTTACAATAGCATAAGAGGGATGCCTATTAGATAATACTAACATGTGAAGATGCACGATAGATTCATGACATAAGTAAATCAAGTAAGACATATAAAGTGAAGCATGTACGAAATAAGGTACAAATATACTAAAAATCACCCGAAACATGGTTCAATCTTTCCGTTAATATGCTAGTCACCTCGCATTGAGTCAATCCCAAACACATAGTATATAACACGTAAATCCGTTTTATAAAAAATTTCCTCAAGTCGAGGTTAAGAAAGATACTCTCCTTTTTTTATGGTAACTCTATTCTTCATAATACGTATTTTCTAGCTTTAAATTCATCAAAAGAAGCCAATCTATTTCAAGGATTCATCAACAAGGTAAAATAAAGTTATAAAACTAACTCCAAATAATAAACCTTTAATCTTTAATCAATTCTCAAAAGTCAACAAATAGTTAATCCGGGTCCGCATGATAAAAAATTGAGTCCTCAAATCTCGTCGATCCATAATCCTACGAGTCCAAATATATGATTAGTTTATAAATTCGACACCAAATCGAGACTTAAAAACCTTAAAATATACTTTTCTAACTTTTTGATGAAAACATTAATTTCTCTTATTTAATCCATTGTTTGATATTTAATCTAGTGATAGATTTATGTTAAAATTACTTACCTCAAGCTTGTAGACGAAGGTATAGGTAACCTCTCAAAATCGAGATCCCAAGTCTAAAGTGGAGGGAAAAAATTGAGAAAAATAGTCTGAAATTTGCCCCTTTACATATCTGATTTTAGCGCCACAGGAACTGAAACACCATGATTAGAGCCCAAGTCCTTTTTACCTTGTTGGTTGCAGTGCTACAGGCACTACAATATAGTGTTTTGTGTATCGGCATCAGGTCTCTCTCAAAAGTTGCAATTCACTTATTTTACATACGTACGTTGAATATCATCTGAGCTCCTCGGGACCTCATCCAAATATTTTAACAAGTTCGTATAGTCTACACTAACTTGACTAAGGGCTCAAAATACATCAAAAGAATCCTATAACTAAGAATCAAGATCTAACCAAACATAAACTTTCCTTAAGTTATTCAAGCCTCAAATTTTACAAGATAGGTCCGAATCACTTTCAAACCCTTTAAACCACCTCTAACTATTCCAAAATTTCAAATAACTTATGTTGACTTATCCAAAGATTGAAAATACAAAATAAAGTACAATAACACGAAAGTCAATTTTAAATCAAGCTTATGAACTCTAAAATCCTTCAAATTGCCAACCTTCAACCAAAAGTGATGAATCCTTCCCGGGCCATTCAAGACCTGATTCAAACATGCGTACAAGTCCAAATCATCATCCAAATCTATCAAAATATTTAAATTACCAATCCGAGCTTGTCTTCCTAAAATGTTAACTTTGATTAACTCTTTCACCTTTTAGCCTCTAGTTATAAACTACGTAATTCAAATTATTCCCGAACATCTTGGAACCAAAACCAACCATACATATCAAGTCACAACACATCATATGAAACTTGTCAATGTCTCAATTATAGAACAGGATGCTAGAACTCCAAATGATTGATTGGATCATTACATTCTCCCCCGTATAACATATACTCATCCTTAAATGTGCCAAAATAATTCCAAAATCATTAAATAGCTGTATAAACATATACACGCATTCCCATTGTGTTCTTATATCACCTCCATTCGAGTCAGGGGCGGACTTACGCTTGGAGGTGGGGGGCACGGGCACCCGTTGGCCTCGGTAAAAATATTGTATATATATATATATATATATATATATATATATATATATATATAAGTTAATACAAGAAGGATCCCTATAAATATATTATGCTGCACCCTCAATCACAAAGATTGGATAGTTGGTTTGTGGAGTAGTTGGCTTCTTTAAGACCCAAGTTTGAATCTTAGGTTCAACAATAAAACTAACATTTTTGATTGGGTCTCATTTGGTAATTTCAACGCCCCTACTATAGTGTATTTGATTTAGTTTTTTTCAATGACCCATCTTTTACTTTTAGTTAAATCCCTACATCAAAACCTTCTTCTACAGTTATCTCTCTCCACACAAAAAACTTTTTCCTTAATTTTCAAAGCCCATATGCAACCACTAGTTATTAGCCCGCCTAAAGCCATCGAGTAATTATTTCCGTCGTGACCCTACTGCCTATAAATATTGTTAAGGTACTGTTACAGTGCACCCGCTACCTTTAAATCCTGGGTCCACCTCTTCGAGTAAACCCGTAAACACATCTTGACTGAAGATTCCTCCTTCAACCATAACTTATAAGTTCATAAACTCAACTTTGACATCCGGTACTTCCTTTAAAATTGATTCTTGTATATATTCATTGTACCAATCTCAGCAATTTGTATCTATTCAAGAATGAACTACTAAAACATAACCATATAATATATCCCGTGTTCTTTATATTCATGGATATACCTCTTTGCCACACCAACCGCTTCTTGCTATACCCGGTAATGATCATAATGCCCTAACTCAAATAGATCCTTATCTAAACCTTCCCAACAACAACAACAACTCTACCCAGTATAGTCCCACAAGGTGGGGTCTGGGAAAATGTTGATGCCCAGGATCGAACTGGGGACCTTCAGTGTGTAAGACTGACGTGATAACCACTACACCACACCAACCACTTCCCAACATTGTTAATAATGAAAGAAACATGAAAGAACTCATAATCACCTATTATATCATTAAGTCATGAATTTCTCTCATTCGGTAAAAACTATTACATGTTCTAAGTTGTCTAAGCATGCTAATTCTAAGTTCGTTAACTTCGTATCATCCAGTTGCAGTTGCTTCACCAGCAAGTCGTATAAAATTTCACATGGAACCTTATCAACACGGTTCATGCATTATACAAGCAGTAACCTGATTATATCAAACATGTACAAAAGCAACTAAATCACCCAACTCCTCGAGTCTATGATACTCTTTCCCAATACGTCTCCAAGTATATATATAACTCACTCGTCTGTCTGTTACGCAACAGTTAAACAAACTTTATCCAAATCAACTCGTGCACCTAAACCACCTTACATAATTACCATAATCACATGGTGAGCGACACTCTATCGAATCTGATGAAACAAGTACCTTATGCAACATAAAACCTTTCAAGTTGATATAAAATTCTTCTAGATGATACATCTGTAGTAAATGTTGTGATATGTAAGCAAAATCTGATCTGGCATAGAAAATACATTCTCAATAGGCCAACCAATAGACATCCAAACCATTTTAAGACCTTTCTAAAATAGATAATAAGTCTTCAAAAAGTCCAAAGTGACATATTCTAATTTACATTCGTGGAGACATAAGTAGTTTATAACCTTCCAGTCTCAACTGGCAATTTCTTGACCAGTTATTATATCTTTTACCCTTCATGTTCCTCAAACTACACAAATTACATATGATCTGCTACAATCTAGTGGGAGCTAACATACCGAACACAAATCTTTGAGTTTCTCAAGTTACCTTACATCACTTTTTAATATTTCAACACACATAAATAATGTTAACAATCTTCTAAACTATACTCCTCATTCTAAGATCTCCGATAAGGATATTTTACTATACTTAGGCTGATCATACATACATCAAACACCGTAAACCATGAGCTCTATCAAGCACAAATATTCTCAAGATCTCAGACACACAAACTAAATTGTGTGGTTATATATTAACCCATTATCACTACATCAAAATATATAGTTATGCCTTTAGAACATCCGGTCTCTAAACCTCAAGAATATAAGAATCTTTATAAAAGATATTTCTAACTTGCTTATCCAAACGACTGTAATAACATACATATACATACCTTGCAAGAATACTTCCATCAACTCTTTCATGTCCCATAACAAAAATCTGAATATTATTGGTTACTAGCTAGTCACATAAGTTATGCAATCCTTAGCCAATTTGTCGATAGACTTCATTCTCAATGCATTTTATATAATACGTACCCTTCTTGCAACTTCAATTTGCATGATCACCATTACTCTTAAGAAACTTCAATTTATTATATTATCACATGGTCCCAATATGAAAGACAACCATAACATTTACCATTCAATTCCGATCTCACCTGATCCTCATTTCAATAATAACACCATATCTTGAGTATAAAAATTATGTTATCCACTCCGAATCACAAGTTGGATGGTTCTTCTCATAATCACCCTATTGTCTAGAATAATTTGCTCAATTCATAAGAATATCATAGCATACAACAAACTCTCCAAGCATGTAGGCAACATCAACTTTGAAGTCATGGTCAACACCATATCCAGCTCTTAGAAACTCAAACCTGATCAAGCAATTGGAACTGCCTCTTCTTCCAAACACGTCAAAACTCACCCGAGCACCTCAAGATCCCTCAAAACATTCCCAAAAGTCGGTATAAACTATATAAACTAGTTCAAGTACCCATAATATACCCTTAAATATCAGAACTAAAATCAAGATCCAAACCAAACATGAACATTTCTTAAGTTCTTCAAGTCTCAAATTTGACAATAGGTTTGAATCACTTTCAATCATTTGAATCACCTCTAAACTATTCCATTAGTTTCAAACTATATGGAGCTATCCAAAGGTTCAAAATGTAAAACAAAGTATAATAACACAAATTTCAATCTCAAGTCAAACTTATAAACTCTAAAGTCCTTTGAATTGCCAAACTTCAATCAAAAGTGTTTAATTATTCCAGGATCACCCAATACTTGATCCGAACATACGTGTAAGTTCAAAATAATCATACAAACATATCAAATCTTCAAATCACTAATCCAAGCTTGTTTTTCAAAGTGTTGACTTTAGTCAATTGTTTCAACTTTAAGCTTCTGGCTAGGAACTAAATATTTCAAATCATCCCCGAACATTTTGGACTAAAATCAATCATAGATGCAAGTCAAAACATATCATATGATCATAGTCAATGTCTCAAATTATAGAATCCCGTGCTAGAACTCTAAATAACAGGTCAAATCGCTATATTATTCCTTTATTTTTTGCTAAAAAAATTCTAAGGTGGGGTTTAATTTTGGTTGAGGCCATTTTAAATTTTATAATAATTATGAGGAAAACGTAAAATTTAACAAATAAATTGTGACTGTGGCTCCAAATCAAAGGAACCTAAATGGGCTATTCACTTTGGCAATTCTTCCTCTCTCAACAGAAAAGTTCTGGTTCTTCAGAATTGTTTAGGTTTGTGACGAAATTCAATATCATAATCATGATAAACAATGACTAAAAGTAGTTTGTTAAAATTTTACTTCTTCTATTTCCCTAGAAAACAATGATTTCAAGCTTTTTATACTTGAAGAGATATACATGTGGAAAACCCTAAAACTTTTTATCTTTCTGATTTTTCATAATTTAATGGACATTTTGTGTTAGTATTTTGTTTTGATTTTCACACTTTTTTTTATCTCCAATTGTGTATCACGGTTATGCAAGGATGGAAAATAAAGTAAACAAGATAAATTAGAGATGACAATAATGGCAAAAATAGTATAACGGTAGGGAAGTACAACGGACACTTAAGGAATAATTAGAAAAAGACGATATTAGATGACAAAAAAATAGATAGTTTTGGTGGGTTGGCTGAGATTAGTATTAAACGAAAAAAGATTATTAGTACACGGGTAAAAAGAAGAAATGAGGAGGAGGAGGAGGAGGAGGAGGAAAATGATGGTGATAGTGAGAAAAAAGAAACTTCTAAAGACAGTGAAGAAAGAAAAAAAAATTCTGATGGCGAGGAAAATGAAGAAGATGACGATGAAGGGGAGGAGGCTAATGTTAGCAGTGTCGAATCAACAAATTTCCTCAATGGTGTTGGATCGGGGCCAACCCTGCACCCCTATAGAGCGGCTAGAGCGGTCGGTGCAGCGTTTACCCAAATAGGTCGGGATCGATTTCATAGGGAGCTAAAAGTTGGAGTTGGTTTCCTATCCAAACTAGCAATGTGCAGTACTCTTAATTGCACTTCCAATCATGGTTGGTCTTTTTTGATTACTTCTAATATTATGCTAATAAGATGCTAAATTAAGCTAAGAGTGAAATACTTGAAATGTTATCTAATTGGTTAAAGAGGCACTAGGGAAGTGACTTTCTCCTAGGTGGATATTTGACGGATTCTCAAGTCTAAGGCAAGATTGTTACGATGGGTATTACGATATAGCCAATGCACGAAACTTCTCACTTTATACCTCTCGGTAGTTTGAGTGATTTTGCTCTAATTGACTTCCTCAAGGCCAATTGGGTATTATAATTGAGCAAACAATTGAGGTTCAAGTCGGGTATTACTATCTCTAGTTTTAACCCTTTAATTGGGGCTATCAATCACTTGAATACGCCACAATTCCTTGTTAGACCAATTTTCCTAGACTCAAGTTCTCTTTCTCAAGAAGAACCCGAGTCATAAAGGCACAAATTTCTGTTTACGACCACTAATTCAACATGGAGAACATAAACTACTCCAAATATCAAACACCCATACATATTCAAGCCTTAAAACTCAAGACCCATCAAATACTCACACTAGGGTTGAGTCACAACCTTAGCTAATGGGTCTAGCTACTCATAATATGGAAATAAAATAAGAAATTAGATGAAGAAATAACCATAATAATTAATAACAAACTAAGATAATGAAGATTCAGTGTAATAGTAGCCACAAATTACTCAAAAAGGAACAAAAGGGTCGTTCACGTGCTTAGACCAAAGTCAGATTACAAAAGATAACCTAAAAATATTAAAAGGAAGTATTTATACTAGGCAGAATTTTCTGGACAAAAATACCCCCGATGAGGTTGTGTGGTCCGCACAAAATGCATCGCGAACCCCAATGAGGCTTTTTGGCTTGGCTCTGCAGTCTCTGGATCTGTCCACCGCGGGCCACATAAAATGCACCACAGCCGTGGTGGCTTCAATGTGGTCCGCACAAAGTGGCTTGCGGTCCTCGCTGGCTTTAAACTCTATTTTACACAACGCTCTGATTCTCATATCCACAGACTGCACAAAATGGGTTGCGGCTGCGGTGAGGCTACTGCGGTCCGCACAAAATGCTTTGCGGTCGCAGTGCTTGAGTTACCAAAAACTGCACCTCTCTGAATCTCATCACTGCGGACCGCATAAAATGGGGTGCATCCGCAGTGGATCTGTTTCAACTGTGTTTGCACTTGTCCTAGGTACTTGTGCATATTTCAATCCTTTTTGAGTTGGTTTTGACTAATTATCACCTTTTTTACCAAACCCTGCAAACAAGTATGACATGTAAGCCTTGGGACTATTTTCTATATATTTTTGCTCAAAACTCAAGTAAAAAGAAGTGTAAAATGAACTAGTATCCCTAATTATCAACTCCCTCAAACTTAAGCTTTTGCTTGTCCTTAAGCAAACAAAATAAGACCCACCTCCTAAAGAGTAAATTCACGAAAGTTCAGCTGACCTAAAGTGACCTCATCTAAGTATCAACTTGGACTAACAATTGCCCTCAAATCAAATGAATCATAGACAACATTCAACCTTTTAAACACCATGGTTTTAGTGTGACACATGAGCATCAAGGATTGACCCAACTCATCAAAGAAACTCTTTCTACTACGTTGGTTATTGTGGAACCCAAACTCATACATCCTCAACTCTCCCTAAGCAAATCTCACTTTTAGATTATAGCAATCAGAATGAGGATAGTGGAATCACACTCATCTCTCTCAGATAAAGGTCATAAGTCCAGCTCTACGTACCATAAGCTTGCCCCTTATGTGAATCACCACTAATGTAAGCTTCATTCAACTTAAGATCATATAGGGCTTTCGTGGAGTCATAGTGAAGGCTTTTAGTTCAGGATAGGAAATATTTGGTCTAAGTAGGTTCGTTCTTCCCTCAAACACTTCATTTGCTTTATTCTGGCACACATTCTCTTGAGTTTCTTTTGAGTCAATTACTTCTTTCTTCGGGGTTAGAGAGACACACCGTCACTCTTTCTTGTTCATTTCAAACCTTTTTCTCCCTTTTAGGCTTTCCATGCCTTTCATCCTTTTACTTTTATTCTATCCCTTCATGTTTATCTATATTGCTCATTCTTTTTGACTTTTTGATTTTCTTTCTTTTTCATTGCCTTTCCTTTTCTTCATTTTGCACCTTTTTACCACTTTGTTGCATTCCTCGTCTCCTCCCCCCCCCCAAACTTATGATTTTTTCATGTGCTAACGAAAGATTGGGTGCCCAAAAAGGGGTTGACTAGGTACATTATCATTGATACGCTATGGATGTTTTCAAGATATCATTTGGATCATGGAGAGCCTATAATGAAACTTCTCAAGTCAAACTATACTTAGGATTTTGCCTAGACAAACATTCATGGCAAGTTCTAGACTATTGGCATGGGACTTGGACTTTCAATTCAAATTCTCACCACACAAGCTATGAGATTGCTAAAGAGACAGAGTCGGGGGCACACAACAAACTTAGCTTAATATTTGAGCAACACAATGGTCCCGAAAAACCACTTTATGATTATCGACCAACACAAGAGTCTTAATATCACAATTTTTACCATCTTATACATAACAATTTATTTTTGACCATGGGATCAAAGGCAAATGTGTTAGGCCCAAGTGACGCTTTGCTCGAGGCACCACTACTCACTAGCTATTATTTACACAAAAAGAAAAAGAGAATAGACTCACACCCTTAAGAAGGTTGTCATGCTATCCATCATCGGGAAGAGACATCTAGTTCACACAAATTCAACCTTTGGAAAGAACCGTGACATTAAGAAAATTAAAGGCTTATTACACATAAAAGCTAGAAATAAGAAGCTATCAAAATGAAATAAGAAGCTAATAAAGAATAAAGAAAATACGGAAAGTAAAATGAATATGTACAAGAGGGGATTTAGTTGAATATATATAAGGGAGAATGAATATATACATCAGAAAGTAACTTTATATACAGAAATATATACATCAAAAAGTAACTTTATATACAGACCAAAGTTGCAAAAGTACAAAAAGTGAAATAAAATGGTAAAATTATGTACATACCAAAAGTGAAAATCAAAGCATCAAAAAGAAAATAGTGTTGTATATACGACCCAATGTCATCAAAATAGGTCTAGCCCCTCAAATGAAAGCTAGCATTGTCATCAATGCTAACTAACCAAAATAATCTCAATAAAAGATAGAGAGTAAAGAGAAAACTCCCCATTGGCCCTTCGTCTGCATCGGGTCATGAGTTTGGGTCATTGGGTCCTCGGACTGCTGGGGAACCTGTGGCTGGATCTCTATCACCCATGTCTGCACTGGATCCTAGGACTGCACTAGGTCCTGGGTCTGTACTGGGGCCTGAGGCTGGCTAAAGGAACCTCCCTGCAGATCCTCCAACTGTATCACAGCATCATCAGCACGGGGAATCACCCTACTCCTCTTTTCTGGCCTCTATGTCTCCTACTCTGGCTCAGGCTGGGCTGCTGGAACTGGGTCATGTAATAAGAGGTCCAAAGGCAAGTGACCAGCCTTCATCTTCTCCACGTCCACCCTAAACTCTTTCATTGACTCCTTGGATGCCCGAGTCTTTCTCAATTTCTTTCTTTCTTTGGTGAGCTCCTTCAATGCTTTTTCATGAGAATCCACAACGTCCAATATTAATTTCTAGTTCCCCAGTAGCTTTGTAAGGCCCCGTAAAATTTTTGTGCTTAAAAACCTAGTAGCCGTGGTGTCATGGTCTGAATAATGTGTTAGGAATGCGTAGAATTCTTCGCGGCAAGCTTGCTCACCGCATTTCGGACCCTTGGTAGTGATTTAAGCTTTAAAAATTGAAGGAATAAAATTTTCCAAAAAATGTCAATTATGCGGTCAAGAATGTGGTCGCAGATCTGCTATGCGGACCGCATTCCTACCGCAGAGTTTAACAGAATATTTTCCAAAATTTGTGTTGAAAATGCGGTCCAATATGCGATCACATAACGGAAATACGGACCGCAAATCCATCGAATAATTTCTTAAGAATTTTTTAGTGTCAATTCTATGGTGCATTCTACGACCGTAGAACACGAATGCAGACCGCATTCTGGTCGCATATCGTAACAGAACATGTGAATTTTTGGGGCAATTATGCGGTCCATTATGCAGACCGCATGTTAATTCTGCGATCGCAGATGCGACCGCAGATTTGACTCGGCCCGAATTTTTATATAATTTTAACCCGACTCCTTCTTTAATAAAACACCTCAAACCTTGATTTTCTCATATTTTCTTAGCAAAACTAGAGAGACGAAAGAGGGATTCTAGAGAAAGAAATCTAACCATCTTCAAAGATTGTTTCTAATCGTTTGGTCGGGAAGATCCTAGGGCAAGTGTCATCTTCCCCAGTCTCTAAAAGTTAAAAACCCTAGCCATTTTTCTTTAATTTTCAGTTGTCAAAGGTGGAGAAAGATTTGCATGCTATAGCTTTTGAAAATAGAATTTAACACTCATGCATGTTCTTTGAACTTTAAATTTAGTAAAAGGGGGGTGAATAGGAGTACGAGTTTGCAAGAAGGAAGTTGGCAACATAGGATAATTTGGGTGAACTTAAAGTAGGAGATTAAAGGAAGAAAACCCGACACCAGGTATGTATGGCTAACTTTGATCCTTGTGAAATTGCCTTATGTGTACAATTCATTTGTATGTGATAATTTAAGAATTGTTGTGTAATTCTTTGATTTAGTTGTTGGGTATTCAATTGATTTGAACTATGTGTTGTGTGGTATGGGATGAGAACCGAAAGATGAAAAAGGAAGTCATATTTGGTAAGGAAATTGAGAACGATTGTAATGATGATTTACTTGGCTTCTTGTGGGAAACTAATAAAACAACTCGAATTGTAATAAACTGTTGAACATAATGGTATGGGTACTCTCGAATATGGAAACATTGTAACTTGGTTGTGATACCAGCTTGAAAAGTATTTGAAAGCATGAACCAATTTACGATTCGCTTATTGCCCTTGTTTGTAATCTTGTGTAGTGCTCTTGTTTGCTGTTTGTGATTGTTGTGATTTGAAACTGTACGGTGGGATCGGGTTGTGCGGTGCAACACGAAGTAATAAGGTGTGGGTTGGGGTGATAAGGGTGGCCGAGGTAATAAGGTTGGAAAGCGATCGAAATAGCCATTGAAATTGATATGAAATCATTGATGTGAAATTGTGAAAGGAGACAACAGGAGAGTTTGCAACCTGTGGGGCACTGATTGCCCCTTTGTTTGACTTGATTGTGCTTCCCGGGTATGTTTGGTTGTTGCCTTCCTCACTGATCTTTATTTGTACTTGGGCCGAGGACTACTTGAAACGAAGTAAATGTGGGAACGTGATTGGTTGGCTTTGTTATTTCTTGGTGTAATTGTTGGTTGTTTACTATCGTGATTTATTTGATATATGGCTTGAGTTTACTTGGGACAAAGCTTGTCCATACATACCAGTACAATTCCAGTGTACCGACGTTCCTTTTGCCGGGGGTGCTACATTCGTGTTATGATTGTAGGTGGATCCATAGCAGGTACTTCAGCTCATCGGCAGTAGCATTCTTCATCTTCCACTGGCTATTTTGGTGAGCCCCTTTCCTCTCGGGGCCCTCCGTGTCTCATGCCACCTCTATTTTGGAATTTGATTTTGATTTTGTAAGGTATATCCGGAGCCTTGTTACCGGAAAGTATTGTATCATACTTTGTACCCTAGAGGCTTCGTAGATACTAAACTGTAGGATTATATTCTTATGTATATATTATGTCGGGCGTTGTAAATTGTGAACTTGTTAAGAAGTAAAGTGTGTTGTTATGTTGTTAAAGGTATGACTTTAATTATAAATTGGTAAAGTCCTTGATTTTTAAGTAATGAACAATACATGGGCAACACGTGGGTTAGAAAGGCACCCAGGTCCGCTTGACTCGGGCTACCCGGTCAGGCGCCGGTCATGTCCCTCAATTTGGGGCGTGACAAGCTTCTTCTGGTTGTCCAGAAGCTCCATGAGAGTGTTCTCCACTGACTGTGGGACATATGGCTGAGGTGGTACAGTCTGGGCTTCCATAGAGGTAGACAACTTAGAAGTGACTGCCTGCATCTAGTTGTTGATACTGTCAAGGGTATGGTTCAAGTGGTGGGCAGTCAACGGGTAGGCTGAAGCTGAAGAGATATCTGGGATAGTAAAGGGACCCGGGGGCATATCTGGGGTAGCTGAAATAGGCTGATTAGGAGCTAACACTACTACTGGATCTTTAGACTGGCCAATAGTAGCGATAGATTTGCCCTTCGGATCCTTGCCCTTGGGGTTGTCATCACTTTGTAGGTTGTACCAAAAGAAATGTGCCTTTGGTTTCATCTTCACATCAAACCTCCTCTTGTCCACCTCCAAGTCATCCAGGTACATAGTCAGGAAGTTTGGGAAGGGATACGACCTATCTCCTTCATTGACCACCGTGTGATCACCCTAGACATCACATTCCTGATGTTGATCGGGTACCCTGCCATGATAGAAGCTACTAGAATTGCCCGGGAGATAGGAAGGGAGTTCTCAGGAGTGGTGGGTTCTATCCTGCTGCATAAAAATTTCTCCCAACCTTTTGCTTCGAAGTTTAGGGTTCTCCTTAGATTTCACTCCCGCTGTCAACCAAGATAGGGTGGTACCTGGGATTTCCAAGTACTCTGCTAACCATGGACGGGCATCCTTCCCTAATGCTACCGTCTCTAAGTATAATGTCTCATCCCCCTCCATGAAGCCTAGGTAGTCATTGATTGTTTTTCCATCAAATTTCACTGCCAGATTTCACTCCTTAGTCACTTTCGTGCCCTTTTTATGTGGGCAACATTTGTATAGAACTCTCTGACTAGGTGCTCATTTTCATCCTCAACATTGCTTGTGAAGTAGTCCCAGTCCACTTTCTCTCTCTCTGAACTGTCTCCTCACATTGGGGTTGTGAGGCAAGAGGTCTCTATCAATAAAAGTCCGTTCAAGTATCAACTTCCTCTCAGTCCACCATTCTCTGAACTTGTGGTAGGCCATTTCACTCACAAATCTTTCCATGCTTTTGGGTTTCTAGTTCTTTCCCTCCCCCCCTCCTACTTGGGTCTCACCCCCTCCTCTTCTTCTACGGGATCCTTATCGGGTGGTAAAGTTGTAGGTGAGGTAGAAGAGGCATTATTACCGCTCTCGGCTGAGCCCTCAAACAACTCCGATGAAATTGGAATTAAAGCTTGAGTAGTGGGGGATCCTTGAGGGGTAGTGTCATCTCTTAGTCCAATCCTCTTCGGGAAATCATCCATATACTCAGGCACTAAGTCAGAATTAGATGTCTCCTGGGAGGGCGCATACTCACTTCCCTTTGAATGGGAAGCAACTATATCAGTAGCCCTTATTACCTTTGTTGTTGCCTTTATTGCTTGTCGAACTTGGGGGGTCAACCTTATCTTTCCACGCCCCCTAACCCCGGAGAACTTCAATTTTCCCTTTTGTTGTCTCCACCACCTCGTGATTTGACCATTTTCTGCAAGTGGAATTCATCCTGTATTTGTTAGTATCATAGCACCAGGTAAAGCAGTGAAATTATAAAGTATAAATACAAATTGTCGGACCACATAAAATGAAGTGAGACCGCAAATATGTCATTGTGGACCGCACAAAATGGTACTGCGATCTGCACTAAGGTGGGGGTCTGACTACCCACTCTCTAAATCTAGGCACCGCAGACCACAAGAAATATAGTGCAGTCGCGGTAAGGCATCGCGGATCGCACAAATTCCATCGGGGCTGCGGTCCTCAACTTTCCAACTCTCTGAAGTTATACAGTTGCGGTCCGCACAAAATGGCATTGCGGACCATGGAGAGACAAGAATAGTAGTTAACCCAGGGTTTCAAAAATTCATCTAATTTTTAGCCTTAAATCACATATTATTGATTTCCTAGGTTTTTAATCAACTTTCTTCATTAACTAACCCTAATTTAAGCAGCACCAAGTAAAACCTAAGCTACAATTTAAATAAAAAGGAAGAAAAAGAAAAATAAGCTAACAAATTAAAATAAACTAAAACAAAATTAAAGATTAGGAAGAATTTGAAGTACCAGGTATGAGATGCACACAGATGATTTAGAAGCACAGTTTGAATCTTTGCACAGTTAGGGTTTGGATGAACAATAGTTTCACTATTGAGTGAGCAACGAGCGGAAAGGGTAAATGAAGCCCTAGGGTCCTATTTATAGAAAATGACCCCGGGACCAACTATACCTACCCACCACAGACCGCACAAAATGTCACCGCAGTCCGCAATATACAAACTCATGAAGCATTGATGAGGCAACCACTACTGACTGCACAAAATGCTCCGCGGTCGTAGTGGTCTACCGTGGACCGCAAAAAATGCAATACAGTCGTGGTGGAAAACTTTAGAGAGCTATCATTCTATACCAATCATCATTGCAAACCGCATTGATTTGTTGCCCCCGCACGAAGGTCTTTGCGGCCGCACAAAATGCATTACCACTGGTGCAAGCTTCAGAGAGTTCATATTTTCCCCAACTTGGTCCTACACTGCATCAAAACAATCATACACACACCTCAAAACCAATTAGTCTAAAAACAAATCCTACATTAAAAAGAAAATCAAAGAAAAACAAAAAGAAAGGCACGTGGGTTGCCTCCCAAGAAGCTCCTGATTTAATATCGCGGCACGACGCAATTACCATCAAATCACTTGAGATGGATCATTGCTACCACGTGGTTGTCATCAATCTTGCCAATATAATGCTTGACTCTATGCCCATTAACTCTGAAGACCTCACTATTTTTGTTTTTCAAGTCAAGTGCACCAAAAAGAGTCATAAGCACCACTTCAAAAGGTCCACTCCATTTTGACTTAAGCTTTCCCGGAAACAGACGTAGCCGAAAATTGAACAAGAGAACCAAATCACCCACTTTGAACTCCTTGCTACGAGCTTACTGAAGGTACTTCATCTTGTCCTTATACAAGGAGGAACTGGAGTAAGCATGGAATCAGAATTCATCAAGTTCATTAAGCTGCTCCACACGAAGATTTGCTGCCACATCCCATTCAAGATTCAGTTTCCTCAAAGACCACATGGAATTGTACTGTAACTCAACCAGAAGATGGCAAGCTTTCCTAAACACCAATTGGTACAGAGACACACCAATTGGAGTCTTGTAAGTAGTCCTATAAGCCCATAGAGCATCATCCAATTTTTTGACCAGTCGGTCTTATTGCATTAACCGTCTTTGACAATATACTCTTAATTTCCCTGTTTGAGACATAAACTTGGCCACTCGCCTGAGGATGATAAGGAGTAGAAACTTTGTGATTGATACCATACTTTGCAAGCAAAGTGTCAAAACCTTGTAAAAATGCTCTTTCTGAGAAACGCAACAACACTACGGGCCTTATTGTTGGGTGAAGCCACAGCCTTAACCCACTTTGAAACATAGTCAACCGCCACTACAATGTATGTGTTCCCCCATGATCTTACAAATGGGCCAATGAAACCAATACCCCACACATCAAAAATATCAACTTCTAGAATGGTGTTGAGAGGCATCTCATCTTTCTTCAAAATTCCACCCGCTTTTTAACATTCGTCACACCTCTTCACAAGTTCAATTGCATCCTTATACAGAGTTGGCCAGTAAAACCCACAAATAAGAACCTTCGAAGTTGTCCTCGCCTCGCCATGATGGCCACCATAGGGAGAGGAGTGACAAGCCACTAAGATACTCAACTTCTCCTCATCTGGAACACACCTCCTCCGTTGGTGCAAATCAGCTCATCCCAATAGAAATCCAAACTATCCCATTTGAGCTTCTTCCTTTGGATAGAAGAGAGCTCACACGGGATTATACCAATCACAAGGAAATTAGCAACATTCGCAAACCATGGCATATCATTCAT
This sequence comes from Nicotiana noctiflora, assembly GCA_032618575.1. Classification (NCBI taxonomy): domain Eukaryota; kingdom Viridiplantae; phylum Streptophyta; class Magnoliopsida; order Solanales; family Solanaceae; genus Nicotiana; species Nicotiana noctiflora. The sequence goes on from JASVEL010012972.1 coordinate 768,232, forward strand.
TGACATAGAAAGTAGTTGCTTATCGAGAAATATATCATTAATATCTAGGCCATCACACGGCCTCCCATCCTCCTCCAAGTGGGATAAGTGGTCCGCCACTTGGTTTTCACTATTTCCAAATCCAACTCATAAAGTAACAAGACCCATGCATCAGCCTAGCTTTGGAATCTTTCTTTGTCATCAAATACCTAAGAGCGGCATGATCAGTGTGCACTATGACTTTGGCACACATGAGATACGACCGAAATTTTTTCATTGCAAACACAATAGCCAACAACTCTTTCTCAGTCACCGTGTAGTTCCTTTGGGCATCATTTATTGTCTTTCTTGCATAGTACACCAGATGAAATATTTTGCTCACTCTTTGACCCAAAACTGCCCAACCGCAACATCATTCGCATTGCACATGAGCTCGAATGGCAAGCTCCAATTGGGTGCGATAATAATAGGGGTGGTGGTCAACTCATGCTTGAGAAGTTCAAATGCTTGAATACATCCCTCATCGAAAATGAACTTGGCATCCTTTTCTAATAGCTTGCACAAAAGATTCACTACCTTCGAAAATGCTTGATAAATCTCTAGTAGAACCTCGCATGCCCAAGAAAACTTCTAACCCCCTTGATAGAAGTGGGGAGGAATCCTTGAAATCAACTCTATTATAGCTTTGCCCACCTCTATGCCATGTTTTGAAATTTTATGGCCAAGGACTATGCCCTCCTCAACCATGAAGTGGTATTTTTCCCAATTGAGCACAATATTGGTATCTTCACCTCAGGCCAACACCCTATCTAGATTCTTTAAGCATTCATCAAATGAGTCATGCATGACACTAAAGTCGTCCATGAACACCTTCAAAATGTCTTCCATAATATCGATGAAAATGGCTATCATACACCGCTAAAATATAGCAGGTGCATTACACAACCCAAAAGGCATCCGAAAAAATGCAAAGGTGCTATATGGATAAGTGAAAGTGGTCTTGTCCCGATCTTCCGAAGCAATCAAAATTTGGTTGTACCCAGAATACCCATCCAATAAATAATAGAAGGCATACCCAATAAGTCGATCAAGCATCTGGTCAAGGAAAGGTAATGGAAAGTGATCTTTGCGGGTCATTTTGTTTATCTTGTAGTAGTCCATGCACACCCTCCATCCGGTGACTGTCCGAGTTGGAATTAATGTATTTTGAGCATTGGTCACCATAGTCATACCACCCTTCTTCGGCACACATTGCACCGGCGAAGTCCAAGAACTGTCCAAGATGGGGTACACAACCCCCGACATCTAACCACTTGATCACCTCCTTTTTTACAACTTCTTGCATTGCCTCGCTGTGAGCACGTGATTTTTACCCTATATATGAGTTATTCCCATAAAATCCAAAATAAATAATTTTTTTTTCCTTATTTTTACAATTTGTGTGAATTTTGTGTTAAGTCAAATAAAAAAATACAAAATATGCATTTGCATCTTTAGCAAATTAATCCATTTTTTAACAAATTAAAGAAAAAATAAAAAAAAATTAGTTAGTTTTTTAAATTGAAAATTGCCAAAAAAGAAAGTAATTAGTTAGTTTTAATTAGTCCTAAATAATCACAAAATAGAAAAAATACAAAAAAATACAAAGAGAATAAAATACAAATTACAATACAAGGATATAAGAGCTAATTAAGGGGAAAATACATTGAATAAAGGAATTGGGCCAAATAAAACCCAAAACAGTCTTCAGCCCAAATAAACCCACACCTAAATCTCCTGAACCAACCCACACACTGCCGACCCAACCCATTTCTTTGATATCATCGAGTCTCATTAGATAATAGAGACACGAAAATACCGTGTCTCTATCCTCATCAATGGAGCAAGAAGCCTGAAGGCTATTTCAGGCCAGGCGGAAATCAGATTTGGGGGGATTTTTTAGAGGGAATTTTCAGAGAAAATTCAGAGAGATTTAGAGAGAAATTCGGAGGGATTTTAGAGATTTTCAGTGATCAATTTTTCATTCATTGTTTGTTCTTCGTCCGTTCGCCATGGAGTTCGATTGAGTTAGAGCGGATTGCCGAGCTCGTCGCCGTTGCTGCTTGGTGTAGATTCCGGTGGAGATTTCCTAGCGATTCTATCTGACAACTCCTCTTGAAGATTATTAGGTTCGATTTGAATCATTCGCTGTAATTATTGAGTTTTTGTTTATCAATCAAATCTTATTCACATTTGGGTTAAATTTCTGATTCCTCTCATTTCGCTTTGATGTAATAAACATGTGACGAAAGTTTGGAACACAAGCGAATGAATTAGTATGTTAGTCAGATTTTATAGGTGTCTGAATGTGGTTATTTGTGTATAAATTTTGTTCGACATAGATATCGATTCTGTCTTCTTCATTAGTAATGGTTTGGTTTTCTGTCTACGAGCTTCAATATATATGTTATGTCTCTTCTTTCAATCCGAATTCTGTTAAAAATGAGTTCAATTGAGAGATAGTAAAATTCTTTGTTGCTCGAAGCATCGACTTGCGGTTGTTGCTGTTCTGTGTCGATTTAGGTGTTGAGGCTAGTTCAATTTTATCCCAGGCTCATTATTGTATCCCTGTCAAGTTTTGTTTTAGTTGAATTCAATTTTTCTCTGTTGCTGGTGTTTTGTTCCATTTTTGTGCTTAGATGTCTGTGACTTTCGAGTTTCTTCTGTTGAACATATTGAATTACAATCCGATTTGTTTTGGTGATCGATAAAATAGTATCGGCTTGCATCGAGTCTCACACGAATATGCAGTATGTCCCATTAGTCTTCTTGTTCGAATTCCAACTGGTTCTTCGTTTGTGTATGTCTTGTCCTAATTCGCTCGTCTATAAAGATTCATAAATTCCCTTTTGGTTTTAATTTTGTGTTAGCAGTACGTCTATTGTCGCTTTGGGTCTATTGTGTAAATCTGCTCGCCTTTTACTGTTTGGTGTCAATTTTCAACTCCGTTAAAAGTTAACCTCCATGTTTCCAGAGCTGTAGGCTTGATAAGTCCAGCGAAGGCTCCTGTTTACGTGACTGATTTTAGTGTAAAATGATCTCATAGATCTCGGCATCACTGTTTGATTGCCATTAATCCATTTTGCTTAATTAATATCACTGATTCTTGCTTCAACTACGAGTTTAGTCGAATTCGCTTAGCGTTGAGGTGATAATGTCGCTTGAATATCATATTTCATCATTGCTGGCATATCTAATTGTTTAGCCAGCCTAGTCTCCTGTTTATTAAAACAAATCTGAATTTTTGTTTTCCAGTAGTTGGTTAAGCTTTGTTTCGAAACTTCATGAGTTTGAGCCTTTGTGTACTTTACTTCAAATCTGTGTTGGTGGTTGTGGCATATTTGTACCTATGCTTTCTCTTATCGTTGGATTTGATCCAAAATCATCTACTGCAATTTCAAAGTGTATGATCATGGGAGCTTCGGTCTCTACTATTTACTATAATCTAAAGCTCAGGCATCCAACAATTGATATGCCTATCATTGATTATGACTTGGTTGTGCCCATCCAGCCAATGCTAATGCTTGGCATTAGTATTGAAGTTATTTTCAACGTGACAATTGCTGACTGGATGGTCATAGTTCTGCTAACAGTACTCTTCATCGCTACATCAACCAAGGCCTTTTTGCGAGGGGTTGAGACGTGGAAGAAAGAAACTATTATGAAAAAGGCTGAGGGTGCGAAAACGTCAGGCATAAATGGTGCTGGTGAAGAAGCAGAATACAAGCTCCTCCCTGGTGGTTCTAACGATAACACTAAAAAGAAAGGAACAGAATCTTCCGAACAGCTTTAGCTAAATACAATTCTTTTTTTCTTAGAAATTAGATTCCGAGGCGTGCCATTTAGCTAAATTTCATGGCCCTCGCAAAGTACAAACGCAAAATTACTTTAGGCGCGTTAGTTAATAATAATACCTTCCTAATCACGGGTGCGCATTTATGTGACCCAAATCTTACTCTCGGCAAAACTGAAATACATTAAAGTCACAGGCGTACCGGTTGCGGTGTGACTCGAAATGTGTTTTCGTGACGTCGCAATTCTTCTAAAATTGAAAAGCGGAACATTAAAAGCACCTAATTAAAATATATAAAGAAATCAGGTAAAAACAAAAATTGCAGTTGAGCGACCGTGCTAAATCACGGAATCCGGGAATGCCTAACACCTTCTCCCGGGTTAACAGAATTCCTTATCCAGGTTTCTAGTTTCGCAGACTATATGACAGAGTCATAAATTTCCTCGGTTCGGGATTAAACCGGTGACTTGGGACACCATTATTTTCCCAAGTGGCGACTCGAAAAAATTAAATAAATTGATCCCGTTCCGACTATCCTTTAAGTGGAAAAACTCCTTCCCTGATTATTATTATATCCCTTCTCGGGGTGTAATATTAAACAGTGGCACATTTACGTTTTTACGTTATGTGTGTGAAAAAAGGAGGTGTGACAGCTCTGGCGACTCTGCTGGGGATAAGTAACCCAGAACTTCGGTTCAGGGTTTAAGAATTCGAGCTCAGTTAAATTGTTGTTTTTGTTTATGTCTGATTTCCTTATATATTTTGATTAATGTGCTACATGTTTACCGTTTTGATATTACGTGAACTGTATATATAAAAATTGTGCCGAAAATCTTTCTCTTCTTTACCTCCGGGGATGTGCTTACTGGTTGAGACTCCCCTTTCCGTTAGTGTCAATACCAAAAATAAGAAAAAGAGGCCGGATAAGTTACAAAGCCGATTGACTCCGCGGGTCACCGGTACGTAGCCCCCTCCTCGATCCGAGTTGTCCGCTCGGGTACACGGTCTAGTACCGAAAAAACTTCAGGATATTGAACCTAGATTTAGGACGTTTATTTGCATCATATCCGACTTAGGGGACTCAACACAGGGGTTGGGTCCGTCTAGGACAGGTGACCCGGTAACCAAAAGACCGAGCATGTTATATGTTGCATTTATTTGTCCTATTATGCTGATTGGCTAAATTCCTGAAAACAAAAAGAGAGAAATTTTAGATATCGAAATATTGTCGATTGCTTGAAAAGAAAATTTGAAAAATAGGTAGAACAATTTTGTTGAAATAATTGGTCAAAATAATCTGACCGAACTACGCAGGTTTGATTCTCGCCATTAGGTGGGATACGTAGGCAACCCTCATCGGGTCCAACCACCCCTTTTAAAAAATCAAAAAAAAATGCGTGTGTTTTTGTCAATAAAATCAAAGTGATGCCGTTTTTGTAAATAGCCGAATGTTCCGAAAGGACGCCGGAAGGATGTTTTTGCAAAAATAGCCACTTTGAATCATTTTTAATAATTTGCGAGCACAACCTTGAAATATTCCTTGTGGAAATGTTGCAAGGCCATAACCGCAAAATCAAGTCCGGGTTCACACCCCTTTTGCAAAAATAACCAAAAAATGTCAAATTTTTGATTTTGTTATAAATAAGCCGAGTGATGCTATTCTTGCTTAAACTAAGCCGAATGTCCCTCAAAAAGACGCCGGAAGGCCGTTTTTGCAAGAATAGTCACTTTGAGTCATTTGGAAATAATTTTGGACGCAACCTTGAAATATTCCCTCGCGGAAATGTCGAAAGGCTGTATCCGCAAAAATCAAGTTTTGAGCCATCACTCAACTTTACAAAAATAACCACTTTATCAAATAAGCCATTACATGGCCGGAATTTTGCTGAAATAGCCACATTTTTGCATTTTTAATTCCTCAGTCTTGTGTTGGCCTGTGTCGGTGCTGAACGATGCCCCATAGGCCCCGGGATAAAAATTTTGAATTTGCATCTTCTCAAATAAAATTTTGCAAAAAGAGCCACTTTGCCTGAATAAGCCATTACATGGCCAATTTATGAAAAATAGTCTTGTGTTGGTTTATGGTGATGCCGAACGATGCCCCATGAGCCACAGGATAAAAAAAAATTTCAAGTTTATCTTTCTTAAATAATTTTTGCAAAAATAGTCATTTTGTCAAATAAGCCACTATGTGGCCAATTTTGTAGAAATAGTCATAACTGACACCAAAAATATTTTTATTCTTGTAGAAATCTCCTACACAAGTTTGTAGTTGGAATCGGTTTCTATAATTTTCCTTCAAAGAAAAAAAAAATCAAAAAAATCGAATAAACATCTCTTTATTTCTTGCATTAATTTGCAAGAACTACGCTCGGTCTGATTCACGCGGGGTCGTGATACGTAGGCAATCCACATAGGATTCGACCATTTCCATAACCAAAAAAGAAAAAAAAATGAAAAACTACAAAAAGAAAAAAGGAAAAAAGGAAAAAAAACCACAAAAAGAAAAGAAAATAGCAAAAAAAAAAAAAGGAAATCAATAAGTGGAATACCTTAACCTAACCCGGTGGTTTCGTTTTGTTGATTCAGAAAGTCGAGGTGGTTGGTTGTGGTAAACAAGATTCAAGGAAAATGATAACCGACATCGAAGCTGTTACGAGTGCTCAAGAGACTCAGGGTCAGAAAATTTAACAAGGGTCTACTGTGGTTGAGGAAAACAAAGCATTGAAACAACAAATGACCAAAATGCGTCAAGCATGGGCCAATGGCCAAGGACAACCTTCTCATGAGTCACAATCTGCTATACAGCAAGAACAGTACCACTCTCCCGAGTACCACTCGTACTCGTTTGACCTTCCTGCAAACGTTGAGAAGCTTACCCGAAAGAATGTACAGGAAGAAATGGCCCAAAGATTGAAGAGATTAGAACAACGGCTGAAAAACATGCAAGAAATGGCAGGTCAAAAGAGTGTTGCCTTCGGAGATCTTTGTATGTTCCCCGATGTCCACTTGCCGTCTGGTTTCAAGGTTCCCAAACTGGAAAAGTATGATGGACGCGGAAACCCCATAGCCCACCTGAAAAGGTATTGCAACCAATTGAGAGGTGTGGGAAGAAAAGAAGAATTGCTTATGGCTTATTTTGGGGAAAGCCTCTCGGGAGTAGCATCTGAATGGTTTTGGGATCAGGACGCATCTGGTTGGCACGTCTGGGATGATTTGGCACGAGCCTTTATCAAACAGTTTCAATACAATATTGACGTCACCCCAAACCGCATTTCCTTTTCTAAACTGAAAAAGAAACCAACTGAAAGTTTCAGGGAATATGCCATCAAATGGAGAGAGCAGGCAGCGAGAGCTAAGCCACCCATGAATGATCACGAGTTGGCCATTGTTTTCCTTCAGGCTCAAGAGCCGGATTACTTTCAAAACATGATATCTGCAGTTGGTCACTCCTTTGAAGAAATAATCAAAATGGGAGAAACGGTGGAAGATGGTCTTAAGACAGGCAAAATTATAAGTCAAGCAGCTCTCAAAAATGCGGCTCAGGATGTCCAAAGTGAATTCAGTGATGTGAATGGGAGGGATGACGAAGTCATGATGACATCAGGGTCGAGAAGAGGCCCTATGAGAACATCTCGAAGGTATATGCAACCTCATCAAGTTTTCCATGACCCTCTTAAGCATTACTACCCGCCTCGGAACCCTCCACACTCTGTTGATCCAGTCCAGTATGTTGCTCAATCCTCAAAACACCCAAGAAAGCGAGCCCGAACATCACAAAATCTTTACCAGCCTCCGCAAAATTTTCAAATACCTTATAACCCACATCCAAGCCAGGGGTATGGAAAGGAACAGAAGTTGAAAGATAATTTTACACCAATCGGAGAGTCCTATGCAAGCTTGTTTGAGAAGCTAAAACGACGTGGCGTGATTGCACCCATCCCTCCAAATCGGGTGGACCGACGTGCGAGAAGTTTTGACTCATCCAAAAGGTGTGAATACCACTCCAATGCCCCGGGGCACGATGTTGAAAGTTGTCGGGATTTGAAAATAGAGATAGAAAGAATGATTCAGGAAGGAATAATTGTGGTCCAAGGCAGGGGCATCCAAAACTTTGCACAAAATCCTTTACCTGCACATAACGAAGCACATTTTGTGGGAATGATGCCCGGTGACGTGGGTGATGAAAATCTTCTTGGGAGGTCAACTGAAGTTGAAGATATTGAAACAGAAAGTGATCTTGGCAACATTAATGCAGAATTCAGTGGCTAGGATGCCATGCTTGTTAATTGGGAAGGCGCTCCGTCTCTTGGAGTTTTGGTGGTATATTTTGGTGTCATCTCTTTTGCCCGGGTTATTTCAGGGTTGTAATCTGGACGTTGTCTTGAGAGTCAAAACCCTTCTATCTTTCCACTTTGCTTTGTTTAGTAATAAATTTGTTTAGTCCTGTCTAGGTTTGTAATTCTAGTCTAGTCTGTTCGTTTTGTTGTTCATCTTGTTGTTTCAACCCATCAGTTTAATACAACTTTTCTATTTCCCATCATTCCTAGTCATTCCATTTCTAATCACTTTACAGTTCTTTTCATACTGATTTTAGTGACATGACATGCACATAATTCTCGGCTTGATTTTAAAAGTCAATTTAACAATGAAGCAATGTTGAAGATGTAATGATACTCGCAAGAAATGAAACATATTGGAGTACTGTGAAACCTGAATCAAGTGAATACTGGGGGAAAACAGAACATAAAGAAATGCCTTGGAAATGCATCATGCTTCATCGGTTTAAAGCCAAAGGCAAGAGTACCCCAAGGTTAAAGGAACCATTCGTGGTATCGGGATTGTTGCCCAATGGCACTGAGAGTCATCAAGGCAAATATGTGAATCAATCAAAGGTGTTTAACTGTGTAGTTTGTACTTGGTAGGTTTTGAAGATTGGAATGACGAAGGCATTTTATTCGGCTATCCAGACACTTCGTCCATTGCTACCCCTTTGAGCCATATTATATTTTCTTTCATATCCCTCTTCCGGAATCAACAACAAAAATTGAGGATTGAGCGGGGAAATCAAATGGAGAAACAAAAGAAAAGAAAAAAAAAGAGAAAAAAAAAAAAAAAAGAAAAAAGAAAAATGCAATACAAGAAAGAAAATCGGGAAAAGTCAAAAGAAATTCATTAATTAATGACGTAGTCTGAACTACGTTTGACTTGATCCCGAAAGGGTACGTAGGCAGCCTCTCTGAGGTTCAGTCACAATAAAGGAAAAATCCAAAAAAATTCGCCAACAAGGAAACTGGGGCAGAAGTTATGGTTGTCGAATAAATAAGATTCCGAAAGTTGTAATTTTAACCCACGATGAAATATTTTTGAGCCTTTATATCCTTTTGTCTATATCCCATCCAGAAGCCTGCATTACGGTCCAAAGGAAGACCTTCCGACCAATCTTCAAGAAATGCCGAGTCAAACGAGCAAAGGTGAATAGGCAACACTCAAGTCCGAACAAAGGAGAATGAAGAATTCAAGATGATGAGAACCACCATGAGACTCCAAGATGAGAGAAATCAAAATGAGAGAGTCTTATCGGTGAAAACCCGCACGGGCACCGTAAGGCGACGGTGAGTCGAGAGAAAGAAAGAGCAAATGAGAGAGGCTTGATGGTGAAAACCCTATGGGCACTACAAGTCGACTAAGGATCGGATCAAAGAAATGAAGTGTTGAAGACCGATTTCACAGCAGAACTTTGCAACAAGAGTTGAACATCAACTTTGCTATACGGAGAAGGCCAAAAGTGCGTGTCAAGGTCGCTAGAGTCGGTATTCAAAATCCGATAGGTCATTCTTCTGTAGGCTTCTTGTTAGGAATTATGTTTTCCTTTCTTTCTATTCTTCGTACATTGTTTTACCCTTCCTCTTATTGAGTCTGTCGGGTCATAACAAGTATAGAAATGATTTCAAAATTTGCCACCAAGCTTTCCAATTGCACGAGATGGAATTTGGCCAACACGACAATTGTCGTAAGTCAGGAAAAGGCAAGGCCGGTGCTTTAAGACAAAAGAGCAATATGTGCAATGGAGCGGGCAACAATAAAAATGTTTGGGGTGCGTACAAGATGCAAAGGTCGGCAAAGTGCCAACTCGGGGGAAAATATAATAAATGGAAACATGGGGTTTGAACAGAGAAAGGTATATATTCTGACAAAGGGAAGAGTCAGTCAAGAAACACCCAAGGTTGTAGACTTCAAGATCGGAATTGTGGGATCCGTCAAGAAAGGAACAACATACATGCCGTAAGGAAGGCGGTTTTTGAACAAAGAAGAAGTAAAAATGGATAGCCGGTGAACAGGCCAAGCATTCAAGCGGAAAGTTCAAGGCCACAACCAATCACCGCATTTTTAAACTGACAGAGTTTTCTTTGCTTTGAAACAGGAGCAAAAGATATTGTCAAACTAGGGCAGGAAAAATTTTCTGTCATCGGATAGTCATCCGAAGAGCATACAATTGTTTTGAAGATGAACAATTCAAGTTGAAAGGTGAATGAAGCAAGTATCGGAGTGAGATACAATCTTAGTCTGTTGAAACTTTCTCCTAAGACAAAAGTCTTAGTCCGATGAATTTTTCACCTAAGATGAATGGATAAAATCTTAGTCTGTTGAATCTTTCTCCCAAGATAAAAGTCTTGGTCTGATGAATTTTTCACCTAAGATAAAGAGATAATGAAATGTGAAAACAAAAGGAAGGCCGAAGTCAATGAAAGTAGAAGTTGGAAAAGGAAATGAAGGCATAATTTGAAACGAAAAGGAAAGGCATAATTTGAAAGGTAAAATCAGAAGTTGGAAAAGAAAGAAAGGTAAGAAGTTGAAAAGAAAGAAAAGTTTGTTGAATGTGAAAGGCTTAAGAAAGTCTGAATTGAAAATGGACCCAGTCTGATGAATTATCTCCTGGAGTCATAAACTCAGTCCGATGGTTAATCCTCCTGAGATTACATTGAAATGGACATAGTCTAGTGAGAATGAAAATCTTAGTCTGTTGAAACTTTCTCCTAAGATTAAATGTCTTAGTCCTGATGAATTTTTCACCTAAGATAACCTTTAGTCAAGGTAACACAAGTTTTTAATTTCATGCATTTTTAATTTCTGTTAGGTGCCCACCTTGGAATATTTTCTGCATTCGCATTGCACGTTTAATTTCCGTTAGGTGCCCACCTTCAAATACGGGAATATTTTTTGCATCGCATTGCACGTTTAATTTCCGTTAGGTGCCCACCTTCAAATACGAGAATATTTTTGCATCGCATTGCACGTTTAATTTCCGTTAGGTGCCCACCTTCAAATACGGGAATATTTTTTGCATCGCATTGCACGTTTAATTTCGTTAGGTGCCCACCTTCAAATACGGGAATATTTTTTGCATCGCATTGCACGTTTAATTTCGTTAGGTGCCCACCTTCAAATACGGGAATATTTTTTGCATCGCATTGCACGTTTAATTTCCGTTAGGTGCCCACCTTCAAATACGGGAATATTTTTTGCATCGCATTGCACGTTTAATTTCCGTTAGGTGCCCACCTTCAAATACGGGAATACATTTCGCATCGCATTGCATGTTTAATTTCGTTAGGTGCCCACCTTCAAATACGGAATACATTTCGCATCGCATTTCACGTTTAATTTCGTTAGGTGCCCACCTTCAAATACGGGAATACTTTTCCGCATCGCATTGCACGTTTAATTTCGTTAGGTGCCCACCTTCAAATACGGGAATATTTTTCTTCATCGCATTGCACGTTTAATTTCCGTTAGGTGCCCACCTTCAAATACGGGAATACATTTCGCATCGCATTGCATGTTTAATTTCCGTTAGGTGCCCACCTTCAAATACGGGAATACATTTCGCATCGCATTTGCACGTTTAATTTCCGTTAGGTGCCCACCTTCAAATACGGGAATATTTTTCCGCATCGCATTGCACGTTTAATTTCCGTTAGGTGCCCACCTTCAAATACGGGAATACTTTTCCGCATCGCATTGCACGTTTAATTTCGTTAGGCGCCCACCTTCAAATACGGGAATATTTTTCTGCATTTCATTTCATACATGTTTGCATTTAAAAAGAAAAACAAAAAAAAAAATGAAATTCTGACATTCAATAACATGATGTGCCCAGTCACCATACTGAAAAAAAAAAAAAAAAAGAATCTCTCTTTGGTTGTTTATTTTGTCACAAGCAGAGGTCCACTTGGAGAATGGACGAAATATTGAAGAAGTTGAACAAGTCAAGGCAAGAACAAGAATGCCGGTGAAAAGAAGTTGAACAAGTCGAGGCAATAACAAGAATGCCAGTGAAAGAGAAATACAAGTCAAGGCTCAGCAACTAGGAGCCCACCTGAAATCATGGGCACTATATGTCCAGACTTGATCCAAAAGCTGAAGAAGATTGAACCAACACCTACAGCTAACAAGCATCGAGATTCAGATCAGGGTCCGCATGAAGCACCCAACCAACTCAAGATCAAGCTTCAGAAGACTCATAGATAGGAATTTTGTAACTCGTAGCTAATAGGTTTAGTTAGTCTTTCTCAATTTTGATGTAATAACGGGACAACGGACCGGAGCCTCGGACGGAACCTCGACTCTCAACCTCGATACTCCATCACTCCCGAACTACACTGACCTGATTCCTGTTTAGCCCAGGATATGTAGGCAACCTCAGAAGCAGGGTGCGGTCAAAGCTTTTCGAAAATGCTTCACAACGGAATACTCGAACGGGTAAAAATTGTTCATAGTTGCTCACTTATCTTTGCACGGAAACTCTTCGTGTTCCCGAGCAAAGAGGGGCAGTTGTGAGCACGTGATTTTTACCCTATATATGAGTTATTCCCATAAAATCCAAAATAAATAATTTTTTTTTCCTTATTTTTACAATTTGTGTGAATTTTGTGTTAAGTCAAATAAAAAAATACAAAATATGCATTTGCATCTTTAGGAAATTAATCCATTTTTTAACAAATTAAAGAAAAATTAAAAAAAAATTAGTTAGCTTTTTAAATTGAAAATTGCCAAAAAAGAAAGTAATTAGTTAGTTTTAATTAGTCCTAAATAATCACAAAATAGAAAAAATACAAAAAAATACAAAGAGAATAAAATACAAATTACAATACAAGGATATAAGAGCTAATTAAGGGGAAAATACATTGAATAAAGGAATTGGGCCAAATAAAACCCAAAACAGTCTTCAGCCCAAATAAACCCACACCTAAATCTCCTGAACCAACCCACACACTGCCGACCCAACCCATTTCTTTGATATCATCGAGTCTCATTAGATAATAGAGACACGAAAATACCGTGTCTCTATCCTCATCAATGGAGCAAGAAGCCTGAAGGCTATTTCACCTGGGCGAAAATTCAGAGATTTGAGGGGGATTTTCAGAGAAAATTCAGAGAGATTTAGAGAGAAATTCGGAGGGATTTTAGAGATTTTCAGTGATCAATTTTTCATTCATTGTTTGTTCTTCGTCCGTTCGCCATGGAGTTCGATTGAGTTAGAGCGGATTGCCGAGCTCGTCGCCGTTGCTGCTTGGTGTAGATTCCGGTGGAGATTTCCTAGCGATTCTATCTGACAACTCCTCTTGAAGATTATTAGGTTCGATTTGAATCCTTCGCTGTAATTATTGAGTTTTTGTTTATCAATCAAATCTTATTCACATTTGGGTTAAATTTCTGATTCCTCTCATTTCGCTTTGATGTAATAAACATGTGACGAAAGTTTGGAACACAAGCGAATGAATTAGTATGTTAGTCAGATTTTATAGGTGTCTGAATGTGGTTATTTGTGTATAAATTTTGTTCGACATAGATATCGATTCTGTCTTCTTCATTAGTAATGGTTTGGTTTTCTGTCTACGAGCTTCAATATATATGTTCTGTCTCTTCTTTCAATCCGAATTCTGTTAAAAATGAGTTCAATTGAGAGATAGTAAAATTCTTTGTTGCTCGAAGCATCGACTTGCGGTTGTTGCTGTTCTGTGTCGATTTAGGTGTTGAGGCTAGTTCATTTTATCCCAGGCTCATTATTGTATCCCTGTCAAGTTTTGTTTTAGTTGAATTCAATTTTTCTCTGTAGCTGGTGTTTTGTTCCATTTTTGTGCTTAGATGTCTGTGACTTTCGAGTTTCTTCTGTTGAACATATTGAATTACAATCCGATTTGTTTTGGTGATCGATAAAATAGTATCGGCTTGCATCGAGTCTCACACGAATATGCAGTATGTCCCATTAGTCTTCTTGTTCGAATTCCAACTGGTTCTTCGTTTGTGTATGTCCTGTCCTAATTCGCTCATCTATAAAGATTCATAAATTCCCTTTTGGTTTTAATTTTGTGTTAGCAGTACGTCTATTGTCGCTTTGGGTCTATTGTGTAAATCTGCTCGCCTTTTACTGTTTGGTGTCAATTTTCAACTCCGTTAAAAGTTAACCTCCATGTTTCCAGAGCTGTAGGCTTGATAAGTCCAGTGAAGGCTCCTGTTTACGTGACTGATTTTAGTGTAAAATGATCTCATAGATCTCGGCATCACCGTTTGATTGCCATTAATCCATTTTGCTTAATTAATATCACTGATTCTTGCTTCAACTACGAGTTTAGTCGAATTCGCTTAGCGTTGAGGTGATAATGTCGCTTGAATATCATATTTCATCATTGCTGGCATATCTAATTGTTTAGCCAGCCTAGTCTCCTGTTTATTAAAACAAATCTGAATTTTTGTTTTCCAGTAGTTGGTTAAGCTTTGTTTCGAAACTTCATGAGTTTGAGCCTTTGTGTACTTTACTACAAATCTGTGTTGGTGGTTGTGGCATATTTGTACCTATGCTTTCTCTTATCGTTGGATTTGATCCAAAATCATCTACTGCAATTTCAAAGTGTATGATCATGGGAGCTTCGGTCTCTACTATTTACTATAATCTAAAGCTCAGGCATCCAACAATTGATATGCCTATCATTGATTATGACTTGGTTGTGCCCATCCAGCCAATGCTAATGCTTGGCATTAGTATTGAAGTTATTTTCAACGTGACAATTGCTGACTGGATGGTCATAGTTCTGCTAACAGTACTCTTCATCGCTACATCAACCAAGGCCTTTTTGCGAGGGGTTGAGACGTGGAAGAAAGAAACTATTATGAAAAAGGCTGAGGGTGCGAAAACGTCAGGCATAAATGGTGCTGGTGAAGAAGCAGAATACAAGCTCCTCCCTGGTGGTTCTAACGATAACACTAAAAAGAAAGGAACAGAATCTTCCGAACAGCTTTAGCTAAATACAATTCTTTTTTTCTTAGAAATTAGATTCCGAGGCGTGCCATTTAGCTAAATTTCATGGCCCTCGCAAAGTACAAACGCAAAATTACTTTAGGCGCGTTAGTTAATAATAATACCTTCCTAATCACGGGTGCGCATTTATGTGACCCAAATCTTACTCTCGGCGAAACTGAAATACATTAAAGTCACAGGCGTACCGGTTGCGGTGTGACTCGAAATGTGTTTTCGTGACGTCGCAATTCTTCTAAAATTGAAAAGCGGAACATTAAAAGCACCTAATTAAAATATATAAAGAAATCAGGTAAAAACAAAAATTGCAGTTGAGCGACCGTGCTAAATCACGGAATCCGGGAATGCCTAACACCTTCTCCCGGGTTAACAGAATTCCTTATCCAGGTTTCTAATTTCGCAGACTGTATACTGAGTCATAAATTTCCTCGGTTCGGGATTAAACCGGTGACTTGGGACACCATTATTTTCCCAAGTGGCGACTCTGAATAATTTAATAAATTGATCCCGTTCCGACTGTCCTTTAATTGGAAAAACTCCTTCACTGATTATTATTATATCCCTTCTCGGGGTGTAGTATTAAACAGTGACGCATTTACATTTTACGTGTATGTGTGTGAAAAAAGGGAGGTGTGACACTCGTTCAAACTCATTTGATGTTCCAAGGAGGGTTTTGCATCATCTTCAAGAATAATCTTGTGCATACAGAATGTTGGGCTGATTTCTTGAATATCAGTTAAAATTCATCCAATTGCCTTCTTCCGCTTTTTGAGCACTGCCAATGTAGCATCTACATGCATGTTAGTAAGACAAGAGGAAAGAATAACTAGCAAAGTTGAACTAGGGCATAAGAATTCGTACCTGAGGTATGGAGGCAACGGCTTCAACTCCAATACCTGAGGTTCCTCGATTGACGACTTTGTTGGTGGAGTCTTCCTATTCTCAAGATCCAAGGATAGCTTTCGAGGCTTATAAGAGTAATAGCACATTCCATGTAAAGCATTGACACGCTCCAAATGACCTTCATCCTCATTTACATCAAGATTCAACAAAACCGCCTCTAAAGGGTCCTCCACATTGATCATTTCACTAGTATCATCAATTATCACAGCCGTGACAAGATCCACAAATGAGCACACTTCGGTACAGTTGGGCTGCTTCATTGGCTTACACATATGAAAGACCACTTTTTCATCACCCACTCGGAAAGTGAGTTCTCCTACTTCCAAATCAACTAAAGCCTTTCCAGTTGCAAGGAAAGGTCTTCCCAAGATTATAGGCACCTCAAAATTGACCTCGCAGTCAAGAATCACAAATCAACTGACATGATAAATTTATCCACCCAGACAAGAACATCATCAATAATACCCAATGGTCTCTTTACTGATCTATCCGCCATTTGCAATCTCATGAAAGTCAGCATCGGTTGTCCAATACCCAAAGTCTTGAAAACTGAGTAGGGAATCAAGTTGATACTTGCCCCCAAATCACATAGAGCTTTAGTAAAGTGTACACTCCCAAATAGTGCAAGGAATGATGAAAGAACCGGGATCCTCCAACTTTGGAGCCATTGGATGTACTATAGCACTAACTTGGTGGGTCATCTTGATAGTATCGCAATCCGTGGATCTTTCTTCGTCACCAAATCATTCATGAATTTAGCATAGCTAGGCATTTTCTCCAAATCCCCCACCAAAGGTACGTTAATGGATAAGCTCTTCATCATATCAATGACTTTCTTGAACTGATTCTCATTTTTATGCTTTGCTAGCCTTTAAGGATAAGGTGGAGGTAGCCTAGGAAAAGGTGCATTGGCTTTAGGCACGACCATTTCCGGCATTTCTATTATGTGTTCCCTAGACGGGTTCATGTCATTCTGTGTTTCCATCTCGGTATCTTTGATATCAATCCTCACTTCTTCATTCACGTTTTCAACAATCACGTATTCAACCACAAAAGTGTTCTCATCCTCTTGAAACTCAACTTCATCATTCATAATTTCTTTTTTGTTTGGAGGCATTTACATCACCGGCTCGCCCACTTCTTGTTGTAACTACCATAGCATGACCGGTATAGTTCCCACCCTTCGATTTGACTACCGTATCACTAGTTAGAGCCCCCTTAGGGAGAGTATTCAAAGACTGTAAGGTTTGGCCTAGCTGAATCTCCAAACTTCTGGGATGCCAACTGAGCATCGGAGTCAGCATTCTTTTTCATCATCTGTTCAAACATCATTTCTTCCAATTTCATTGTTGGATGAACTAGGACCTTGGGATGGAAAAGGAGGTGGATTACTTGGTTGTTGATATACTGGGGGCCTTTGAAAGCCGATTTTCCTGATTGTTATTATTCCAACCACCCTGATTGTTGTTTCCACCCCAATTGTTGTTCTTACCCCAGTTTACTTGATTGCTTTGATTGTTGTTCTAGTTGCCCCAATTTGGATTTTGATTGTTGTTCCCTTGTTGTTGATTTTTCCAATTGTTGTTTCCTTGTTGTTGATTACCCCAATTGCCTTGGGATCTCCATTATTGTTGTTGGTTTGAAGAATTGCCCCTTTGGCTTGATAATTATTCACGTATTGCACTTCTTCATTTTGTTCTTCATACCCATCATATTGGAACCCACCACTATCTTAGTTGTATTGATCTGAATTCCCTTGGTTTTGTTGCCCTCTTTGTCTTTTTATGTTCACAAACATGTTGACACCCTTCGTAGCATTCACTTGTCGCAGAGCTTGAATCTATTGTAACTGTGCCTTTGCTAGTTGGTTCATAGTTGTTGTCAGTTCTGCTATTGCCTGCCCATGATCATGGAGCTCTTTGTGCAAATAAATGACCGTTGTGTCACCCTGTAGCACATTTGCTCTACTTTGCCAAGCGAAAAAAGTGTCCACCATCTCATCCAAAATCTCACAAGCTTTGTCATAGGGCATGTTCATGAAATTTCCCCCAGCCAATTGGTTCACTATGCACTAGCTTGTTGCGCTAGTGCCTTGGTAGAATGTCTGTTGTATCATTGCTTTAGTCATGTCATTGTTAGGGAATTCCTTAACCATGGCCCGGTATCGCTCCAAAATCTCATGTAGTGGTTCGTTGGGCTCTTGTTTGAAATCTAAGATTTCATCCCTCAAAGTTGCCATGTGCCCTGGTGAGAAAAAATTTGCAATGAACTTATCTGCCAACTCATCCTAAGTATGAATGGAATAGTTGGGGAGTATCTCCAGCCAATCTAGTGCTTCCCTCGAAGAGAGAAAGGGAATAGTCTTAACCGTAAGACATCCTCGAACACGTTGGTTTGCTTTCGCCCCCAACATGTATCAACAAAACCCTTGAGGTGCTTGTAGGAATTTTGATCGGGAGCACCCGTGAAATATCCTCGTTGCTCCAGCAAGGTCAACATCACATTGGTAATGTAGAAATTGCTCGCCCAGATCCGGAGTGGGACAATTGTACTAGTGTATCCTTGGTTGGGAAGCACCCGGAGGGCTACTCTTGGAGGTGGTGAGGGGGTCTAGAATATTGTCATTGTTATTATCATTGGCCCAGCAGCCTCTCCATTGTCCTTGAGGCACAAAAGGTACCTTATCCTCACCATTGTCAACAACCTCCTTCCCCAGGATCACATTTCCAAGAGGGTCATTGTTGTTGTTTGTCGCCATTTTGTACTTGAATTGGCGTCAAACAATGATTAGTATCATAGAAAGAAAGAAAATCAATACACAAAACTACTTAGAAAGATAGCCAAAACCGTTAGCTTCCCAGCAATGGCACAAAAAAGTGATCGGGGCCAACCCTGCACCACTATAGAGCGGCGAGAGCAGTCGATGCAGTTTTTACCTGAATAGGTCGGGATCGATTCCACAGGGAGCTAGAAGTTGGAGTTTGTTTCCTATCCAAACTAGCAATGTGCAATACTTTTAATCACACTTCCAATCATGAGTTGGTCTTTTTGATTATTTCTAATATTATGCTAATAAGATGCTAAATTATGTTAACGGTGAAATACTTGAAAGGTTAACTAATTGGTTAAAGAGACACTAGGGAAGTGACATTCTCCTAGGTGGATATTTGATGGATTCTCAAGTCTAAGGCACGATTGTTACGATGGGGAGTACGATATAACCAATGCATGAAACTTCTCACTCTATACCTCTCGGTAGCTTGAGTGACTTTACCCTAATTGACTTTCTCGAGACCAATTGGGTATTATAGTTGAGCAAGCAATTGAGGTTCAAGTCGGGTATTACTATCTCTAGGTTTAACCCTTTAATTGGGGCTATCAATCTCTTGAATACGCCCCAATTACTTGTTGGACCAATTTTCCTCGACTCAAGTTCTCTTTCTCAAGAAGAACACACGTCATAAAGGCACAAATTAGTGTTTACAACCACTAATTCAACATGGAAAATATAAATTAGTCCAAATATCAAACACCCATACACATTCAAGCCTTAAAACTCAAGACCCATCAAATACCCACACTAGAGTTGAGCCACAACCCTAGCTAATGGGTCTAGCTACTCATAATAAGGAAAGAAAATAATAAATTAGATGAAGAAACAACCATAATAATTAATTACAAAAACAACAACAATGACCCAGTAATATCCCACTAAGTGGGGTCTGGGAAGGGTAGTATGTACGTAGACCTTACCCCTATCCTGATAGGGTAGAGAGGTTGTTTTTGATAGACCCTTGGCTCAGGAGGATGAAAATAAAAAAAGAAAACAAGAAAAAACAATTCATTAGTAAAGTCAACATAACCATAGAAATAATGATAGCATCCTAAAAACCATAAAATAGATGACATGCAATAACCATAACCCACAACTAAGGACTAAATCTATGGAAAACAGTAATGTTAGTGTGAACTCTACATTAACCATAAGCATGCCTAGGACCAACCCACTCAAACTCGCTTCCCCCCCTCCCCCCGAAATGGAGGGGGAGAAGCTCGACTACCACCCTATCCTACAACCCTAATGCTCGACCTCCAAACCTTCATATCAAAGGCCATGTCCTCGGAAATCTACAATATTGCCAAGTCGTGCCTGATCACCTCTTCCCAATACTTCTTAGACCATCTTCTACCTCTTCCCGTACCCACTACAGCCAGCAGCTCACACCTCCTCACCGGAGCATCCAGGCTTCTCCTCCGCACGTGCCCAAACCATTCGAGCCTTACTTCCAGCATCTTGTCATCCATAGAGGCCACACCCACCTTCTCCCGAATATCGTCATTCCTAATCTTATCTAACCTAGTGTGCCCGCACATCCACCTCAAGATGATCATCTTAGCTACCTTCATCCTCTGGATATGAGAGTTATTAACTAGCCAACACTCGGCCCCATACAATATGGCCGATCTAACCACCGCCCTATAAAACTTACCTTTGAGTATCAGTGGTACTTTGTTGTTACATAAGACTCCAGATACTAGCCTCTATTTTGTCCACCCCACTCCTATGCGGTGAGTGACGTCCTCGTCAATCTCTCCACCCCCTTGAATAACTTAACCAAGGTACTTAAAATTACTTCTCTTGGGGATGACCTATGATCCAAGCCTCACATCCATGCATGCTTCCCTCGACTCGGTGCTGAACTTGCACTCCAAGTACTCTGTCTTCGTCCTGCTTAGTTTGAAACGCTTAGACTCGAGAGCCTGTCTCCAAACCTCCAGCCTCTCATTAATATTGTCCGGTGTCTCATCAATCAGTACTATGTCATCAGCGAATAACATATACCATGGCAATTTCCCTTGAATATGGTATGTTAATGCATCCATTACTAAGGCAAATAAGAACGGGCTAAGCGCTGATCCTTAGTGTAACCCCATAACAACCGGGAAATACTCTGAGTCGCCTCCCACCGTCCTTACCCTAGTCTTAACTCCATCATACATGTCCTTGATTGCTCTAACATAAGCTACTGACACATCTTTTACCTCTAGACATCTCCATAGCACCTTCCTAGGGACCTTTTTATACGCTTTCTCCAAGTCAATAAACACCATGTGTAGATCTTTCTTCCTATCCCTGTACTACTCCACCAACCTCCTAATAAGGTGGATAACTTCTATGGTCGAGTGACCCGGTATGAAATCGAACTGGTTGTCAGATATAGACATTATCTTCCTCACACTCGCCTCCACCACCCTCTCCCAAACTTTCATGGTATGACTTAGTAACTTGATACCCCTATAGTTATTACAACACTGAATATCACCTTTGTTCTTGTACAATGGAATCATTGTACTCCACCTCCACTCATCTGGCATCCTCTTTGTCCTGAAAATAACATTAAATAGCCCAGTCAACCACTCCAAGCATGCTCTACCCACATACTTCAAGAACTCAATCGGAATTTCATCTGGCCCGGTCGTTCTGCATCATCTTACGCATGGCCCACACGACCTCCTCCAACTCAATATGCCTATAATACCCGAAGTCTCGGAAACTCTCTGAATGCCCCAGATGCCCTAGCACTATATCATGGTCCCCTTCCTCATTTAAAAGACCTTGGAAGTACATCTGTCATCTCTGTTTAATCTGGGACTCCCCCATCAAGACTCTACCGTCCTCGTCTTTGATGCTCCTCACTTAATCTAGATCCCGAGCCTTCCTCCCCCTGCTTCAGCCAATCAAAACAACTTCTTATCCCCATATTTTCCCCCCAATTCCTCATAAAGTCGGCCAAATGCTACATTCTTAGCCTCTGTAACCGCTAGCTTAGCCTCATTTCTTGCTACCTTGTACCTTTCTCTATTCGCTCTCGTCACATCATCGCATGTGCTCTCTACCAGCTTCATATACGCTTCCTTCTTCGCCTCCACTTTGCCTTGGACTATGTCACTCCACCACTAGTCGCCTTGGTGCCTGCCAGAGTGACCCTTTAAAATCCCTAGCACTTCTCTCGTTTCCTCCCTAACGCAGTTCACCATCGTAGCCCATATAGCGCTGGCGTCCTCACTACTCCTCCATGTTCCCATAGCCAATATCATCCCCTTCAACTCCTGGGGTTTATCCTTAGTTAAAGCTCCCCGCCTAATCCTCGGTTGACCACGACCATACTTCTTCTTCCTCTTTATCGTAATACCGACGTCCATCACCAAGAGCCTATGCCGGTTACGAGGGTCTCACCCGGGATAACCTTGAAATCCTTGCACAACCCTCTATCACACCTTCTAAGGAGGAGGTAATCAATCTGAGTTTTCACAATCGAACTTCGGAAAGTTACTAGATGCTCCTCCCTTTTTGGCTCGAGTTCATAATCACCAGCTCGAAAGCGTTAGCAAAATCCAACAACGAGGAACCTCCTCCATTCCTATCCCCAAAGTTGGAGCCACCATGTACCTCGCCATAGTCACCTGAAACTGACTCAATGTGGCCATTGAAATCCCCTCCTATAAATAACCTCTCAGCGGTAGAATACTACGCACAACCTCATCCAAACTCTCCCAGAAGTGCCTTTTAACCTCCTCATCCAAGCCCGCTTGCGGCGTATACGCGCTAGCGACATTGAGGGTGCACTCACCAACTTAATAAACATTAGTCTGTTATGCACCCGCCTAACCTCAACCACCGAGACTCTAAGGTCCCTATCCACCAAGATACCCACTCCATTCTTACCCCTCACGACTCCGAGTACCATAACTTATACCCGTCCATATTCCTCGCCTTCGACCCTACCCACTTAGTTTCTTGGACCCAAGCTATATTTACTCTTCTCTTCTGCAGAATCTTCGCCAGCTCAATAGACTTACCCATCAGCGTGCCTATATTCCATGACCCGATCCTCAACCTATAAGCTCTCTTTCTCTCTTTACCCTCATTGCTTCCCATCACCCTCCTCGCCCCCTTCCCACCCCCAAACCCCCTGAGTACATGACCTTACTCTACCATCCTAAACCACAACCACAATAGACTTTAGACAAGTACTAGCACGGAATAGGGTCCAACTAGAAGGTAAAACTAGCAACTACAAGAGCGCTAATAATATGCTTAAAGTAATGCTAACTAGATTGGCAGAATTTAACTATCACAAAGAGATACACAGGAGAGCGGGAGGCACCAACTCCCGATTGGAAAAACCTAAAGATATGACTTGGTGCACCCCTGAGGTCATGGAATCCACCTTGCGTCCTTCCAAATCTCACCAGCCTTTGCACCTACGAGCCACGAATGCTCCGCTTACTTATTCGTACGCCTCGCACTCGTCTCGACGCAACTAGTTCCCTGCAAAACTGCACACAACCACCACAAAAACAATAAGGATGGGTTGTCACCTTGTCGACGTTGTACCAGCTTAGTTCCAGGTTATTAACCTGTCAATGCGCCCAGTATTCGCCTGCCAGAGGTTGAGGGTTTGCTAGATTTGGGCACAAGAAGGGTTGGGGACCAAAACCGTAGGGAAAAAGAGAAGGGCTTAGGGGAATAAGAGAGGAGAATGTAGACACAATGAGAAAAACTAGTCGTCGGCCGGAAAACTCCGGTGATGACTGATGCATGAAAGATGAAAAAACAGAAAATGGGGAAAGGAGAGAAGGGATGGGGAATAGAGAAAGGGGGGGGGGGGGGGGAAGAGAGAGAGAGAGATAGAGAGAGAGAGAGAGGGTAACTTACCTGTGATTTTCGGCGCCGGTGGCGTTAAAATAGATGGAAAAGATGGAGAGAGAGAAGGGGGAGAGAAAGAGCTGTTCAAAAACATCGCCACATAAAAGTGTTATTAATCATATATCCATAATAATTAATTACAAACTAAGATAATGAAGATTTAATGTAATACTAGCCACAAATTACTCAAAAATGAATAAAAGGGTCGTTCACATGCTCAGCCCAAAGTTAGATTATAAAAGATAACCTAAAAATATGAAAAGAAAGTATTTATACTTGGCCAAATTTCCTGCATGAAAATACCCTCGACGAGGTAGTGTGGTCCGCACAAAATGCATCGCGGAACACACTAAGGCTTTTTGGCTTAGCTCTGCAGTCTCTTGATCTGGCCACCGTGGGCCGCATAAAATGCACCGCGGTGGCTTCAAATTACTCAAAAAGGAACAAAAGGGTCGTTCACGTGCTCAACCCAAAGTTAGATTACAAAAGATAGCCTAAAAATATGAAAAGAAAGTATTTATACTAGGCCGAATTTTCTGAACAAAAATACCCCCGACGAGGTAGTGCGGTCCGCACAAAATGAATCGCAGACCACACTGAGGCCTTTTGGCTTGGCTCTGCAGTCTCTGGACCTGGCCACCGTGGCTGCGGTGGCTTCAATGTGGTTCGCACTGGCTTCAATCTCTATTTTCCACAACTTTCTAAATCTCATCTTTGCGGATAGCACAAAATGGGTTGTGGCCGCGGTGAGGCTACTACGGTCCGCACAAAATTCTTTACGGCCGCAGTGCTTGAGTTACCAAAAACTGCACCTCTCTGAATCTCAGTGCAAAATGGGGTGCGGCCGCAGTTGATCTATTTCAACTATGCTTGGACTTGTCCTTGGTACTTGTGCATGTTTCACTCCTTTTTGAGCTGGTTTTGACTAATTATCACCTTTTTTACCAAACCCTACAAACAAGTATGACATCTAAGCCTTTGGGACTATTTTGTATATATTTTTGCTCAAAACTCAAGTAAAAAGAAGTGTAAAATGAACTAGAATCCCTAGTTATCAGTGTTCAAATTTGAAATTAAAAAAAAAAATCTGAAAGGGTGTTCAGTATATGTTATGTATCTCTAAAACCTAATATATTACCTATAAATATTTTCCAACAATATTGACCACCCTTACCAAAACATAGCTTCGCCACTGAATGCGAGTCATTTTAAAGTTGAGATGACCATAAACATCTAAACTTATGAATTGACCACATGGCTTGATGAGTTTGGTAGTTCTTTCCCCTTCAATTATTCATAAACGTTGGAAAAACGATTGACTTTATAATAGAGTTTGATAATAATTGTTTCAGTTACTTTTTAAAACTGTCAAAATACTGTGTAGGATTTGGTGAACAAATGGTTCATTCTCTTCTTCTTCGTCAAGTTATGAAACATGAGATGTAGTTCATAGTGACAGGAGTGCCTTGTTATTTTGGGCAGAGGAAGTTTGCGTTGGTAATAGAGTTGAATTGCAGGGAACTTGAAGTTGCTAAAGATCCATGAAAAAGGTGAGGAGTTTTGGCAAATGATACAGGATAACAAAATGGAGTGATCCCAGGTAGGCTAATGTATTTGATGGACATGAGAAAATTGATTAAGGAAGAGAAGTTTAAGGCGTTATTGCTTGGTTTATCCACACTTTCTTCATATATAACTATATCAATGAAGAGCACAAAAGTGAAAAATATGACAACTTATTTGGATGGTTGTTATGTATGGTTTCATAATATATTGTATATATTATAATGTATCGTTTTGATGTATACAATGTTTGAATAGATTGTATTTGTTTGCCGCTTTTTTATGATGTCATGCACCAAGAATATGAAGAATAAAGTTGCAATATTACGAAGAAAAAGTAAAGTACGCGGGTAGAATTACTATACAAAAAGGTAGGGCAAAACATAAAAGATGATTATGTAAAGATAAGGAGGGAAAAGATGAGAGAGAAAAAATAAAGTAACGATGCGTCCACATCAAACCGGTTGTTCCATAAAGTAATATTTTTTGTCGTTATGTAACGATAAAATTTAAGTAGCAATCAAAACAAATAATATATTTAAAGTAACAATACGATAGTTAACAACCATCTAAACAAGCAATAAAAAAAGCATATGAAGTTTGCTTGCATAAGTAATATGCTAAACTTCATACCCGCTTACGTCTGAAGTTTATAACTGCAGACGCGGCTAAGCTTGCAAAAAACTATAAACTTCGTCTATGAAATTAATTAACATTCCTCAAACGGCTGTTTATGCACTTACTCGTAAAAATTGCACGGGGCGCCCTATTTGGTTGCCCCCATTTAATCTATTCCCATAATTTTTTTAAAGTTTTAACATGTACCCACTTTTAAAACAATTGAGCCCCTTACTCCTCCTCCTTCTTCTTCTTCTTCTTCTTCTTCTTCTTCTTCTTCTTCTTCTTCTTCTATGTTGTTGGTGCTGCTATGAAACTTCAGTTCATGGGATGATTATCATAAGTATGTTTATCAGATTATTTTAAAACAAATTATAAATAATTTGTGAATATTTTCACATAATTTTGTTCTTTTTCCGTTTATTGTTTTTGAAATTTATAATTTTAATATTGTTGGCACTCTAATTATTTTATAGTAGTAATACACTATGAAAGAATAAGGTGATTATTTATGTAGTATATTAGAAATCTTTTGCAAAAACTTCGGCTTATATAGTGTTGAAGTTTTTACAAATGAACGAAATAATTTCAACATCTTCTGCTGAAGTTTTTGAAAATTTCTTATGACAAAACTAGAGAATCCAGGACAAAAAAACTTCAGCTATTTTAGTGTTGAAATTTTTACAAATGAACTAAATAACTTCAGCATCTTATCAAAGACAAAAAAATTCAGTGTATTACCTTTGCTACTTCATGCCTGTCTACTAGAATGTTGAAGTTTTACGTGATTGCCTTTGTTACTTCAGCCTCGCATGTAAACTTACGCGAAAAAATAGGTACGCTTGCATTTTTTTTAAAGCGGATATAAGTTAAAACGTGACCTAAAAAGCGGCCATAGATGCAAATCTCCACTTGCTCTCGTATAGAGGAAGCCCAAAACTGTGTTGACCCAGTGACCATAAAGCCCAAAGTCCAAAATACAATGCTGAGTTTACACTTTTCAAGTGTATGAATCAGTTAAAGAGGAGACTGACTAAAGACTGAAGAGAAGTCTTCACCATTTTCCTCAAATACATCAATGGGAACTATGGTGATCCTTCGATTAGCCCTAGTTTTCTCTATCTTCACATCGCTTTCCTTACTCACCAGATCTTCTCCGTCTCCGTCGCCGGCGCCGCAGTTGCAGATCGTCAACGCCGAACGCAGAGTAAGCTCTCACATTCCCTCTTAATCTCTCAATTTCAATTTATCTACACATCATTGATTAAGGATGTATCTTATTAATTTTTTGTTACGTTCTGAATTTTTCTGATTCTAATTGTAGATTTCTATTCTGAAGTAGCTGAGTTTTCTGATTAATTTTGTGTTTAGTATTGGGCGGAAGATGCTTTTTGAAAGTTACGAATGTTTCGACTTTTACTGCATATTGCTTATTTTAAAGGGGGTTCAGTTGAACCCTGTTTGCTGGACAATTGCTTCGTGCAAAAAGAGTAAAAACAAAATTTCATGTAATTGTATATATAAAGTTTTGAATTCCCTTGACATAGTTTATAGCTTAAAAGTGACATTTTACATTTTATTGAATCCGCTTTCTGAAATTACTGGCTCCATTACTGCTTGTAGTTTCAACCAACATTCCTACATTTTTGTGAACCTTTGATACTAAAAAATATCAACAGAACATTGTCCTCATACTGATCTGTAGTTAACTACTATTATCCCACCAAACTCTTGGAAACGATCCAAAATTTTTCCATGGAAACCATTGTCCTCCATGTCAAACTTCTCAAGATACAACCGTGCTTTGGGAAGGGTGGTGTGTACGCAGATCTTGCCCCTACCTTGTGAAGGTAGAGAAGTTGTTTCATCAAACTTACTCAAGATGAAACTGGAAAGGTTTTATATTCTGGATCATTATTTGAACATAAAAATATTAACTTTTCCTTCTTCTAAAAGTTTGTCTGTGCATAGAGTTGCAGCCAAATGCTTGCATCTCTATTCCTTCCCCTTCCACGAGAAAAAAGGAAGAAGAATTTAAAGAATAAAGTTTTCTTGTGATCTTTCATTCTCATGTATTTAGCCAACTTTTTATTGAAGAAGCTCCTCATTTTTGCTATCTTGTGACGAGGAGGTCACGGGTTCAAGCCGTGGAAATAGCCTCGTGTAGAAATGTAGGGTAAGACTGTGTACAATCGACCCTTGTGGTTGGCCCTTCCCCGGACCTTAGTGCACCGGGTTACCTTTTTTGGAAGAAGCTCCTCATTTTTGCATCTATGTTTGAAGCTTCCGTCTTTGTTAGTATTTTTGTCCACTATGACTCCAACTATTCACTGGTTGTATTGAATTGCTGCAGATTGATTTGAATTCACACATTGTGAAGGTTTTCTTGACTTTGAAGGTAACAACCTGAATTTGGAACTACTTTAACTGGTCTTTTGTTGAGTTTTGACTTATTTTCTGTTTACTATGCTGATCACCTTCTATCTATGGCTTCAATTTCATCCTTTAATATTCCTTATAAAGATCTCATCTGTACAGGGAAGATCCATAAAAGCAACATGTGAATTTGGTTACATTTGAGATTTTATAGTTAGTAAGATTTCAATAATATAAAAACAGAATTAATGAAATTTCGATGTTAAATTATTGTTACAGCCAAGAGTCACTGGAAATGTTGCGACCATATATACTAGACTATTACCATAAACCTGGAAAGAATATTCATTTTACAGACTTTTAATAGCATAATAAAACTGGATATCTGATTGCTTGGCGTTTCAGGTTGAAAATATTGGTGAATCGCCTGCATCAGAAGTCCTTCTTGCCTTCTCTCCCACAGAAGCTGATCATCTGGCATTGGTAAAAGCAGCAGCTGTTGCTAGCAAGAAGAAAAAGAAATCTTATTTGCCACTTGATGTGAAGCCAATTAACCTGGTTGATGGACCAAATGGGACTAAGTATTATTTAGTGTATTTGCTTAAACCATTGGTCAAAGGTGAAGCCATCTCGCTAGAAGTTCTTTATTTATTAACACATTCTCTCGAGCCTTTCCCAGTAGAAATAAGCCAGTCGGAGTCTCAATTAGTTTATTACCGTGACAGTGCGAAAATTCTGTCACCATATCCTATTAAACAGCAAGCAACGTTTCTAAAGACCCCAACTAGCAGGGTTGAGTCATTCACAAGGGTTGAGCCTACAGATCGTGCAAACACAGAACTAAGATATGGGCCATATGAGGAACAACGTCCATATTCATATTCACCTGTAATTGTCCATTTTGAGAACAATAATGCGTTTGCTGTGGTTGAGGAGCTTGTGCGCGAAATTGAAATCTCTCACTGGGGCAGTGTACAGGTCACTGAACATTACAAATTGGTACATGCTGGTGCTCGACATAAAGGTGTTTTTTCAAGGTCAGTTACCAATTATTATATGCAGCGATACTTTTATATTTTAAAATTGAAAATCCAGTAGGTTGTGTAAGCTTATAATTCAGTTGAGAGATAAAGCTGGTATTTAACAAAATTGAGTAAAGAATGAATACACTGAATAATTCAGGTAAAGGAAAGCTCTTCCTTCTTTTCATTCTTTATGATGCAAGAACAATTAAAAACAGTAACATAAACAAAAACCTAATACAGATAATCAACAAGCTGTCCTTGTTAGCTTTCTGAGACAAATGTTTTCTGGAATTAGAATCCCCATTTTTAGGTGGTTTGAGTTTAACTGAAGCCTAAAATATTTGTCTTTTTTTTCTTTTTACCATTTACAAGTTCAGATTCATTATATGTATTAGTTGCTCAATTATTTTGCTGCTCCTCGCAGGGTTGAATATCAGTCTAGGCCCTCGCACAGTGGTGTCTCCTCATTCAAGCATCTTCTTGCAGAATTACCACCAAGGGTCCATTCTGTCTACTACAGGGATAACATAGGGAACATTTCATCCTCTCGCTTACGCACAAACCGTAAGAAGGTATCAATCATGTTCCCTCCATATAATTTCTTTGGGAAATTCTTTCATTGTCTTTCTTTTCTCTTTTGTGGCAAGGTTATAAATCACTCTTTTGATTTTATGATTTCCATGAATTTCCTTAGCATTCAGAGCTGTTAATAGAACCACGATATCCTTTATTTGGAGGCTGGAAATCTACTTTTGTCATCGGATATGGGGTTCCTCTAGAGGACTTCCTTTTTGAGGCAGCTGATGGCACACGTTACCTGAATTACAGTTTTGGTTGCCCTCTTGGACAGACTGTTGTTGATAAGTTGACCGTCAAAGTGGGTGCTCCCTGTTGAATTAATTTGGTTAACATGTTCTGTTGATATTTGTTGCGTCAGTTCTCTATAGCCTTTTTTTTTTTTTTGCAACATGCAAGTAATGGTGCAAGAATATCAAATTTCAGGTTGTGTTGCCAGAAGGATCAAAGAACCCATCTGCGGTGGTTCCTTTTCCCGTGGAACAACGATTTGAGGTAACTCTCACGTACCAAACAGATCTTATTTCTCATATAGTAGAACTTCAATATTTGTTCATATGCCAACATAACCTCTAGTCCCTGTAGCAAATCAACTTTGGCGTGTAATGTCGTTGATGATTCCATTGAAGTACACAGATAGCACAACTAGTATCATGAGAAACTCTGAGAAAGAATGATAGCTCAAAGGAGTGAAACCCATTATGAAAGACAAGAAAAGCATAATGTAGTTATCCTTACTGTATTACTTTCTATCCAAAGCCAAATAAAGGAAAGAAAACTGTTTCCAAATAAAATGTAAGGGAAAACAGAATAGAAGTGGAGAAGAAAGTAAGAGAACTATTTTTCTTTTTCTCTTACTTTCTTCTCCACGTCTATTCTATCCTCCCTTACTTTCTATTCTTCCCTTAGTTTCCAGTCAAAGGGTTAATGTCCAAGTGTCTAGCAAGTTGTTGAGGTAAAGGATCAAACATATGCTTTTCATTTCCTTGTTCTTCTTTTTTGTCAGGTAATACTTGCTACTGCCAACTTAGATAAGCATACTTGTCCTGACTCATGTTAAAATCAAGTGCTTACTTTGATTTTTCAGAAGAAATACTCGTATCTTGATGTTGTCGGAAGGACAGTGGTGGTCCTAGAAAAAGAAAATGTAGTTCCTGAGCACAACTCTCCTTTCCAGGTGATCTTGCTGACTTTTATATGCTGATTTACTTTATCTTATTGTCTTTTGAAGAGAAGGCAATTTGTGGAATTAGTTAAAACCCTCCTTGTCCTTTCGCTATTCAGGGACATCTGGTAAATTGAACATACCTAAAATTGACCAAGATCAGAGCATACTTGCAAAGTATCTTTCAATGTATTGACCTATAACAATTTGCTTGATTTTATGCAAAAAATTACCATTTAAGTTGTGCTGTTCTTTAACAAAACGGCACCTTCTTTAATGCCTAACAAATTGGTAAGGAGAGGGAAAATAATTTTGTAGTCTCCCAGGTATGGGAACTCGTGATGATCTTCCTAATGAAGCAGTTTTAGAACTTTCATGGGGTTTGATATCAGGTTAAGTTGAATACTATAAACCTGGTGTTGTAATTTTTTTTGTGGCTTTTTTTCTTCTTTTCTGCCTTTTGGGTAGTAAATAAACTTTACAGACAAATTATCCTTTCTTTCCAAAAGGAAAACTGTATTTGAATCGCAGTGAATCAATCAACTATGTCTTAATCCTAGATTAGTTGGGGTCGGCTGTATGAATGCTTTGCATCCAAGTATTCAGATGTTCATCTTAATTAAACTGTTTGACATGGATTGTCAACCTACGCTAGCCTCTTCCTTTATCAGGAATCCGTTATGCTTCACGAAGGTCTGATTGACAGAGTTGTATTTGAATATGAGAATTGGGAAAGTTGGAAAACTGTAAGAGCATCTGAAAATAAAGTCAAAAATTGGTCAATGATTTTGATCAGAATAATTTTAATGGATTTTTTGATTTTGGCAGAATTTTAAAGGCATTGCAATAGTTTTGTTTCTTATTTTTATTTTTTCAAAAAGCACTGGATCCTTTTTTATAGGAAATAACTGATTCATGAACATCTTATTTACTACTTTCCTCTCATTTCTGTTCATTAGAGTTTGACGAGGGTTAAGTTTAAGAGTAAAGGTGATATTCCGTTGTATTTCAAAGAAAATTCTGCCCATGAGTAGGTTACTTCTAATCCATTTATACCGTCATAAATCTTTTGGCATCCTCTTGGGCATATGAAATTATTTTTGACATAAAAGGGGATGGGGTTGTCATGGTGCTTTGGTCTAGTGGTAAGAACACAACGCATGATGTGTGGATTAGGGGCACGTCACGAGTTCGAACCTTACTGCAGACAAAAACCTGGTATTTAAGTGAAGGGTAAAGGATGGCCCATTGGTCCTCGGGATTAATTATCAGAAGGGAAAAAAAAGGATGGGCTTATAAGTTTAAGTTTCTTATATATGAGATTTTATTACAAGGATAGATGTGGGTACTATGTTATCTTTGAAATACTATAATGTCAAAAGCACATTGAATAGTGAATGAGTATTTTTCAATTGCAAAAAGTGCACTCAGTTTTGCGATTTATTATAAAAGTGTAAAACTAGGGTGAAGATTCTGAAATAAGAGGAGTAATATTTCGTGTAACATTTTTAGATGGTAAAGTGTGGTATGCTTGAGTTTAAGTTCTTCTCCTGGGAGATCCTATAACGACCAATGATTATTTCCTGACATCACATGGAAAGCAACCCGAGATGAGTTTGCTGACTACGAAAACAATATTATTGGTTTCATAAAATAGAACTATAAATTTTTCTCTCTTCACCAATCTTTGCCTACTAATAAGCCTACAAGTGGAGGCCTAACTTGGAACATAACTTCTATGCGAGAACCATTTTGGCTTTCTTGTGATTCACAAATTATATTAAGTTTGATACAGGTTATTCAAATATTAAGTTAGAAAACTGCACGCAGCAGCATATTTATTGCTTCCTCGAATTTAACTGTAGCGTTGTTCTTGAAAATGCTATCGCTCTTAGATATTGAACTTTTGGGAATCTCTTAAAGTATTTATCAAAAGTAAGATGAGAAGCTGTTAAAATGTAGAAGACTCCACCAGTTAGTGTTTCCTCTTTGTTGTAGTTGACCATGGACTTAGCTAACTCCCTAACTTAACTCTCTTTGCAGGTCTACTACCAATTCAGCCCCATTTACATGCTTGCAGAGCCATTGATGTTGACTTCTGTCTTTTTCCTTTTCTTTATGGCTTGTGTCACTTATCTGCAAGTAGATCTTTCAATTAGCAAAATCAAGCAAACATGAGTTTTTGACACTCTTGAGAGGTACTTTCCGTAAGTTAAAATGATCGCTTATAGTTTATATAACCAGTACACTGTTAATTTCCTCTGTTTCTTTTCTGTGTAGAAGCAGTTTTGATTGTGAGATCAAAGATTAGTAGAAGCAGCTGGAACTTCCAATTGAGCAAAGGTAGAACACATTGTTTGAATTGTAGCCAACCACACTGGATTTTGAGAACATCTGTTGTTGTTTACCTTGGAACATTTGTCTTCTTACAACTGTATTGGTCTTACATCCAAGAAAGGAAATGCAGAGAACTATTTATCAAAGTTCTTTTCGTCTAATATACACAGCTATGATAATCAAACTTCACTTCTCTTCTTGGACCTTCTGGATTGCAAAATCAGTTAAATGGACATTGAGCACTAAATATAGGCAGCTAGAGAAATTGAAATGTTGTCTGAATGTATCTGCATACTGTATCATTCTCGTGAATATAACAACCCGGCCTGCTAGTGATATTGTCCATTCCGGGCTTAGGCCCTCATGGGTTTAAAACGCGTTGTTAGGTTGTAAGGCACCCCACCTTATGGACTTGGCGTCTTGTTGAGGTTTGCCCCACCGCATGGGATTCGCTTAAACTCAGCATTGAGGTGTGTCCCGGAATTTGCCTAAACTCAGTTGAACGCTTACCTTTCGTTGGCAAGGATACAACTATACAAGAGTGGCTCTGCAACCCACTAGTGATATTGTGTGGGCCTAAGCCCTCACGGGTTTAAAATGGGAGATTTTTAAAAATAACATATTTATAACTGATCGTTCAAAAATAGCTCAGTTTCAAAAGTAATCGAAATTTAGCCACTTTTTATGTAAAGATAAATTTGAGCGAAAATACTGTTCAAAACCCGGAAAATATTCCAGTATATTATGCTGTAATTCTAGCATAAGTATACTTGAACTCCAACATACTCCATAGTATGTTGAAACTCTAGCATAATATGATGGAGTTCTAGCATAAATACACTAGCACTCCAGCATAAATACACTAGCACTTCAGCATAATATAGTGGAGTTCTAGCAAGTATAATATCCTGGAGTTTGGAGCACATTCTCCAGTATATTATATTGGAGCCAGCAAAGTATACCGGTCCAGTATAATATGCTGGTGTTCATATGCAAGTGCACCGAACTCCAGTATATTATGCTAGATCGGTCTCTATTGCAGCAAAACAATGGCTATTTTTCATTGACTTGATAAACGCTGGCTATTTTTGATTGACCAGTACAAAAACTGGCTATACTGTGCTATTTTTACATTTAAAATGTGTCGTTAGTGTCTAAGGCTTGATAACTTATATACCCAGGGTTCGAGATGTTACAATGAAGGATTTTATCTATTCAGCGGGTTTTACAGAACCTCCACTGCCTCCAGGTCGGTGCGAAAAAATGGCATATATAAAAATCAACATTCACGAACTCTCAATGTTGGATTTGTTTGGAAGTGCATAAATCGAATAGTTGGGTTTTGTTTTCAGCTTTAACAGTATCATTCTACAACTGTTATTTTGGGATTGTACCTGTTGCAGTCTAGTGGTTCGCAACTTCACGTTTAAGTGTTAACTATGCAATTACTTTAAGATTGAATCAGCAAATACTCATCCTTTGTTTTAGTTCTAATTGCAAAAGAAACCAACTCAGTAGAAGGATAAATAAATATGCATTTTTTTCTAAAATAATTACATAATAGTCTCGTTTACTCTCATAATTTTATTTTTGTTTATTGGAGGAACTCAAAGGAGTAACTTTGGGTAACAACAATCTTTTTTATAATACTTTATAACTACCAATGATACTCATCTGCCTCTCAGTATTAATCCGTAATTAAATTTGAAATGAATTTATCCTATGTTTGGTTGGGATAGGATTAATTATTCCGGGATTGTAGCGTTTTCTTATCCCTATGGAAGGATGTGATAACTAATTCCGGAATAACTAATCTCGAGATAATATAACTTATTTCCAATCAAACGATCACGTACAAGTGTGGGCTTACGACCCAGACTAACAGTAGTTAGCTGTAAAAATTGCACGGAGTACCTTATTTGTGCGTCTTTTTAACCTGTAGCCGCTTTGCTATATTATGTTGAGCATATAGTGGAATATGGAGAAAGCGCGACTAACATATTGATTGAAGTTGCTAAGGAACGACTTCTCTGGGAACATGATTAGGCCAAAAGGGGAAAACTAAAAAGTAAAGTGAGAGAACAGAGTTGATACACAAGTTTTGCCTGTCATATACTCAAAGTTGACTTAAGTTTCCTACTCCAATTTAGCATATTTATCTCGAACTAGAAAGATGGTGTGCGAATCAACTTACCTTCACTTCAATTATTTCACGAGATATTTGCTACATTCAACTAGTAGAAGTACCAAGTGATTCTAATACGAAGGTTTAGATCATTTGGAAATAATCACCCTGTGTGTGTTTTTAAAATTTTAAGGGCTGAAGTTTTCTAGTTACAACATAGAAACGTTAGATCTAGAGCTGGAGTTTTTCAATTACAAAGACGGAAACTTCGGCTTCCAGTACGAAAGAAAAATTTCAGCTCGAGAGTTGAAGTTTTTATTCTATAACTGGTAAACTTCAGCTCTAGAGCTGAAATTTTCCGGTTACAAAGACAAACTTCAGCGCTGAAGTTTTCCATTACAAAAGAAAAACTTCAGCACTAGAGCTGAAGTTCGCCAGCTATAAAATAAAAACTAGAGCTGAACTTGAGACTCAGCTACTAAAATGCTGAAGTTTTGCGTGATTGCTTTTGCTACTTCAGTCCCGTGTGCTGAAGTTATGTGAAAAAGCGGGTACGCTTGTAATTTTTTTTGCAAAACGGACACTGGTTTAATGTGAAACAAAAAACGAGTATAGATTCAAATGCCCCTAATTAGCCATGTCACGCCCACGCGCTATATGTCCCTTTTTTTTAGTTTCCAAGTTAAGTGCATTTTACATATAGGTGTTATCTGATGCTTGTTCGCGTTAAATATTTAATAATTTTTACTTCTTCACTATTATTTATATTTATAAGAATATTACACATATTTACAAGTAAGTAAAAATAAGCTATAAAAAAATAGGCCATTAATGACTCATTAAAAGTTTAATTATATTCATCATCAAATAATATTTACATGATTGAAAAAGAAAATTACACAAAAATAGAGTTTAATTTAATATACACAAAGCGTCAATACTCTATAACTATCAATGATGATACTCCTCTGTCTTTTAGAGTTGTAGCATAAAGACTAAACTTCATCTAGTTTTTTTTATGTGGATTCGAACATTAATTTCCCGAACTTCTAATAAGATTGACATATCAAATAAAATCTAAAAATACTTCTATTACATATAGCTAAAAAAAATTAGAAATAAAAGTAATCATAATTAGAGAAAATTATTTGATAACGCAATGTTCATAATCACATTCTGAACGATGAGCCTTGGCTTGAGAGTTACCAAGTTAAGGTGGAAGCGAGTGACAGGGGCGGGCATAAAATTCGAAAAATCGAATTCCTAACCTGACCAAATTAATTCGGTATTTTGATTTTGGTTTTTTTCGATATTTTGGTTCAATTTGATACTAAGTTTTCGGTATTTCGATTCGGTCCTCGATATTAGGATCTTGACAATTCGGTATACTGAAATACCGAAAATTTAATACTTACAGTGGAATCCCACAGCCCAAGTAACCAAAGCCTGTAGACTGCCCAGTGTCCCAGCCCAAGTACCCAAAAGCTAAAATTTTAAGGGATTTTTTCCTTCTTATACCATATATAAAAGTTTATTATCAAAAATGTATATATTTTGTATATTACACGTCTAGTCCATATTTTTCCGATAAAATTTGTATCATTCGGCTATTAGGCATTAAAGGAGCAGAACATTCCCTAAAAACGCGCTAAAATTAAGGAGAGAATCTTGGTGATAATTGATTCTCATTAAATTCAATTTTTAAAAAGGGAAAGGATATTTCTCATCTGCGTTTTTTTCTCCAGAACTACAATTCAAATTCTAGGAAAAAAAAAGAACGAAAAACTCCTAAAAATAAGAACAGATTCAACTACTAAGAGTTTCGACGAGCTGAATTCAAATTGTAGAATTTAAAATTTTCGAGTTTCAAAAACTCAAAGTTGAAAAAATCTGTTCTTCGTCGTTGCTTCTATCAAATTATCGATTAGATATATCTCTTCTTCATCTTTTCTTCTTTCAATCTAGGAATTCAAAAAAAAATATCAACATCAACAACAAATCATGTCCAAAATCGTAATTATGCTACAATTTAATGGGGATTGGGATAATTATAGAAATTTAGAGATTTTGAAGTTGATGCCATTGTGGTAGATGATAATGCAAGCTACAGTATCCCGATTTCTACAATTGCAGAACAAGTATCAATTGATACTACAGAAAAAATTGTAGAAATCAAATACATCGTGAAATCAAATAGTAGATTGTAGATAATTTGTAGATAAATTGTAGTTAATTTGTAGATTGTAGATAATTTATAGATATAATTGTAGATATATTGTAGATAAATTGTAGATAAACTATTTTATGATTGTGAATATTTTTATTATTGTTTGTTATGTAATTCTAGGTGAGGTCTTCAACAGATCATATTCATACTGTGATAGATGGCGTGAAGCGGTACATGAATCCTACATTATAACTACTATTAACTACAAAAACTCTATAATTATGTATAAAATTAGTTCTGCGATTCAAATAAATTTACCTACAGTTTACCTATAGTGAATGTACAAATTACCTACAATTTAAGTACCTAATATAAGAATAACTACAATTTATCTACAGTTACAGGGCAAACAGGAGATACATCATCCACAATTATGTCTATATTATATCTACATTTTAGACTACAATTAATCTTGGAATATTCTACATAAACTACAAACTAACTACAATTACACTACAAAATAGTAATCTAGGTAAGGGCTTCAACAGATCATATACGTTACACCAAATCTACAATTACACTACAATTACACTACAATTATACTACAAATATACTACAAACAGTAAACCTAGGTGAGGGCTTCAACATATCATATCCGTTACACTAAATCTACAATTACACTGCAATTATACTACAAATACGCTACAAACAGTAAACCTAGGTACGGGCTTCAACAGTCAGTATTTCTAAGTCATTTGGAGAAGTTGTTGGCAACTTTTCATACCGGTCTCTTTACCAATAAATTTCTCATTTTTGACTTTTCCAGAAGATGGAATGTTGTTTCAGTTACAAAAGAGGGAAAATGGTAAAAAAAATGTGGAGTATGGGTAAAACCGTGGGTGAGGGAGGTGAGGGGTAAGGTTAGAGAAACGTGAGATATATGAATACCTTTAATTAAGGAGTGAAACTGCCCATTAAATGTATACCTTTAATTAAAGAGTAAAAATAACCCATTAATTAGACCCTTAATTAAGTATGGTATATGATTGATAATTTGGTATACTAAGTGTGATTTACTCAAACCTTAAACATGTAGGGTAAAAAAGTCTCATATGTGGTATAGGATTGTACAACAACAACAACAACTACCCAATATAATCCTACAAGTGGGTATAGAAGGATAATATTGTCACGACCCAAATCCGATCGTGATGGCGCCCAACAATTAAGCTAGGCCAGCCAGACCAACAATTTAATTATCACAAAATACTCGTCCCCAAATGGACAATCCAAGAAGAATATATGAGTTTAAGAACTCCAATAATAATAATACCGAACAAAATACCGACACTCCCAAAGATCCGGAGTCACAAGTCTAGAGCCTCTAACAAGATCCAACAGAAATAGAGAGTACGATATAGAAGTACTCAAGTCCGAATACAAAATATAAAATAACAACCGGAATGAGAGGAGAAGCTAGGTTCTGCGAACGTAGGCAGCCTCAGCAACTCGATGTGACACTGCAAACGTCGGAGATGCCCGTCTACTGCTCCTGAATAACCCTGAGTCTGCACACAAAAGGTGCAGTGAGTAGAGGTGAGTACTAAGTACTCAGTGAGTAACAAATATATATAAGTAGTTGACAAGTAAGAAATCCACAAAATACCACAATATGAAGCTACACTACAGTCCGATTCTCCTACGAACTAGCAACAACAATACAATACAGACTACCACAGAGTAATTCAACAAATACGGATGCAATGCAATGCACATAACCGCTACGGCGTGTAGCCCGATCCAATTTAACGTCGACGGCGCTCACCGGGGGTGTGTACAGACTCCGGAGGGGCTCCTACAGCCCAAGCGCAATACTACTGCGGCGTGCAGCCCGATCCTCATATCAACCACCGCGGCGTGCAGCCCGATCCCATGCTCAGTCCACAATAAGCAAATAAGTCACAAAAACAGTTCATTTTCCTTAATTCTAGTTCTCAATTCATAATTTATGAAAAATACTTTAACCTTATTGAATTTGTAAAAGCCGGTGACTTAGCATTTCAAAAGTGTGATTACAATTTCCAGGACTGAGATCAGTGATTTAAGCAATTATAGCTATCACATAAATATTGTCCTCTAAGGACGCTACAGATCGGCACAAGTCCCCAAACAAGGCTTACAGCCCACAAATATAGCAAATACAGTGTATTTCCAACACTAACAACATATTATTCACTTCCGGGATGGATCAAGTCTCAATCCCCAATCACAATCAATCCCGCACCTGCCACGGTGTGCGAGCCACGCCCTATTAGCGTCACAATGTGCTAAGCCGGGGTTTCGAACCCTCAAGCTACTATATACACAAACTACTCACCTCTAGCCGGTCGTAGACTCGTCCGCGATGCCTTTTCCTTTGAATTTCGTTGCCTCGTGTGTAGAATCTAGTCAAATAACAATAATTATATCAAATACGGGTCAAAGAATCATAACCCACTTCAATTTATATGAAATTCGCATAATTACACTAAGTTGGTAAAACCCGACCCCGGGCCCCACTGCTCGGAAAATTCCGAAATTAGTACCAACGCGATCCTTATCTCGCCACGAGTCCGTGCATATAAAATTTATCGAAATCGGATTTCAAATGGCCTTCCAAATCCAAAAATCCCGTTTTCAATACTTAGGCCACATTTCTTCAAGATTTCAACCCAATTTCATGAAGATTGATGTTAATACTACCATAAAATGATGTTTTTGAGTCAAGAATCTTACCTCCGACGAATACCCAATGACTTCTCAGTGATTTCCTCGAGTTTTCTTCTCTCTAGGGCTCAAATTTGTGTTTTGGGGGTGTAAACCCGTAAGCTCTCTGTTCTGCAATTTAATTCACTGCCAGAGACTTTTGTTCTTCGCGTTCGCGTGAGCTCCTACGCGTTCGCGATGAACAGCCCCGCCTTACTCTTCGCGAACGCGACACTGGCCACGCGTTCGTGATGCTCAATTCCGTTTACCCTTCACGGACGCGACGCCTCCCACGCGTTCGCGATGTTCAAACTCCCAGCCGCCCAGATTTCTTCTACGCGTTCGCGATACACCTCCCGCGAACGTGAAGCACAACACCACGACCCTACGCGAACGCGACACCCCTAACGCGAACGCGATACTTTAATCTTCCTGGCCTTCGCGAACGCGACCCATGCCACGCGAACGCGAAGGTCAAAATGACTAGGCAGAAACCTGCAGTTTTCTGCAGATTTTGCCAAGTCCCACAAGCCCGGTTGGTGGTCCGAAATCATCCCGAAGCCCCCGGGACCCCAACGAAAACCACCAACGCACTCCAAAACATGATACGAACTTGTTCCAATCATAAAAATACCATACTAAACATCAAAATCACCAATTAACCACGGATTCAAGCCTAAGTTTTTTCAAAACTTTCAAAACTAACATTCAATCCAAAACCCGATCAAACGATGTCCGAATGACCTGAAAATTTGCGGACATATCCAAAATCACATAACGAAGCTACAGAAATTGTCGGAACTCCATTCCGACCCCCGGATCAAAATATCACCTATCGTTCGGATTCGCCAAAATTTCAACCTTGGGCATTTCAAGTCTAATTGAGCTAACCGGACCTCCGAATTCAATTCCGATTGTTCTCCTAAGTCATAAATGATCCCCCGGAACTAGTCGAATCATCGGAATCCGGTTCCGAGCACTCTAACTCAATAGTCAACTCTTGGTTGACTTTTCATATTCAAGCTTTCTTCAAACATGCTATTTGTTTCATTTTCAATCCAAATCACTCCTAACTCACCCGATATACTCTAATACCGTTTTAAAAGCATAATATATGTAAATGCAAGGTAATGGGGTGGAAATTCCCGTAACGACGGGCCGAGTCGTTACATTCTCCCCAACTTAAACAAACGCTCGTCCGCGAGCGGGTTAAGAAACATACCTAGAGTATCAAACAAGTGTGGATATCGACTCCGCAATTCCTGCTCGGTCTCCCAAGTTGCTTCCTCCACGGGACGACCTCTCCACCGCACTTTCACTGAAGCTATATCCTTAGATCTCAGCTTACGAACCTGTCGACCCAAAATGGCTACTGGTTCCACATCATAAGTCAAATCCTCATCTAGCTGTATCGTGCCGAAGTCCAACACATGAGACGGGTCTCCGACATACTTCCGGAGCATAGATACATGGAACACCGGGTGAACTCCCGACAAACGGGGTGGCAAAGCAAGCATATAAGCCACCTCCCCAACTTTCCTAAGCACCTCAAAAGGTCCAATGAACCTTGGGCTCAACTTTCCTTTCTTTCCAAACCTCATAACACCCTTCATAGGCGAAACTTTCAGCAACACCTTCTCACCTACCGAATAAGACACATCTCGGACCTTTCGGTCTGCATAACTCTTCTGACGCGACTGAGCTGTGCGAAGTCTCTCCTGAATCACCTTCACCTTATCTAAGGCATCTTGGACTAACTCTGTCCCTAACAACCTAGCCTCGCCGGGCTCGAACCAACCAACCGGAGACCTACACCGCCTCCCATATAAAGCTTCATACGGTGCCATCTGAATGCTGGACTGATAGCTATTATTATAAGCAAACTCCGCCAAAGGCAAATAATCAGCCCACGAACCACCAAAATCAATAACACAAGCACGCAACATATCCTCTAATATCTGAATAGTACGCTCAGACTGCCCATCCGTCTGTGGATGAAATGTTGTGCTCAACTCTACCTGTGAACCCAACTCTCGCTGAAATGTCCTCCAGAACTGAGATGTGAACTGGGTACCTCTGTCGGATATAATGGAAATGGGAACTCCATGCAATCTCACTATCTCACGGATGAATATCTATGCCAACCGCTCTGAGGTATAGGTAGTACACACTGGGATGAAGTGAGCTGACTTGGTCAACCTATCCACCACCACCCAAACTGAATCAAACTTCCTCGCTGTCCAAGGGAGTCCGCTAACAAAGTCCATAGTTATTCTTTCCCACTTCCACTCAGGAATATCAATACGCTGGAATACACCACCAGGTCTCTGATGCTCATACTTGACCTGCTGACAGTTTAGACACCGAGCCACATGGCTCACAATATCTTTCTTCATCTTTCTCCACCAGTAATGCTGCTTCAAATCCTGGTACATCTTCGCGGCTCCTAGATGAATAGAATACCGCGAGCTATGGGCCTCCTCCAATATCAATTCACGAAGGCCATCAACATTGGGCACGCATATCCGGCCCTGCATCCGCAATACACCATCACTATCAATAGCGACATCTCTGGCATCATCATGCTGAACTGTGTCCTTAAGGACAAGTAAGTGTGGATCATCATACTGGCGCTCTCGAATACGATCATATAAAGAAGAACGAGCTACTACACAAGCCATCACCCGACCGGGTTCAGAAATATCCAGCCTCACCATCTGATTAGCTAACGCCTGAACATCAACTGCTAGGGGTCTCTCCCCAACTGGAATATACGCCAAACTGCCCATACTAATAGCCTTCCGGCTTAATGCACCAGCCACTACATTGGCTTTCCCGGGATGATAAAAGATAGTAATATCATAGTCTTTAAGCAATTCAAGCCATCTCCAC
Organism: Nicotiana noctiflora; assembly: GCA_032618575.1. Classification (NCBI taxonomy): domain Eukaryota; kingdom Viridiplantae; phylum Streptophyta; class Magnoliopsida; order Solanales; family Solanaceae; genus Nicotiana; species Nicotiana noctiflora. The sequence goes on from JASVEL010012972.1 coordinate 811,563, forward strand.
TGCCTCAAATTTAGATCTTTTTGCTTAAACAAATGCTGAAGGCTGCGGTGGTCTGTATATACATCACAAGATACACCATATAGATAATGCCTCCAAATCTTCAAGGCATGAACAACAGCAGCTAACTCTAAATCATGAACAGGGTAGTTCTTCTCGTGGGGCTTTAGCTGACGAGAAGCATATGCAATAACTCTACCCTCCTGCATCAACACACAACCGAGTCCAACTCTAAAAGCATCACAATACACCGTATATGAACCCGAAGCTGATGGTAACACAAGTACTGGAGCGGTGGTCAAAGCCTCCTTAAGCTTCTGGAAGCTCTCCTCACATTCATCAGACCACACAAATGGAGCATTATTCTGTGTCAAGTTAGTCAAAACAATAGATGAGAAACCCTGAACAAACCGACGATAATAGCCTGCCAAGCCGAGAAAACTCCGAATCTCCGTAGCTGAGGAAGGTCTGGGCCAATTCTGCACTGCCTCGACCTTCTGTGGATCAACCCGAATACCATCACTGGACACTATATGTCCCAGAAAACCCACAGTATCAAGCCAGAACTCACATTTAGTGAATTTTGCATAGAGCTTCTCTTCCCTCAACCTCTGCAATGCCACTCTCAAATGCTGTGTATGCTCCTCCTGGCTGCGTGAATATACCAGGATATCATCAATAAACACAATCACAAAAGAATCCAGGTACGGCCGAAATACACTATTCATCAAGTGCATGAATGCAGCTGGGGCATTAGTCAACCCGAAAGACATCACCAGGAACTCGTAGTGCCCATATCGCGTCCCGAACGCTGTCTTCATAATATCTGAGTCCCTGATCTTCAACTGATGATAGCCCGATCGAAGATCAATCTTAGAAAATACACTAGCTCCCCGGAGCTGATCAAATAGGTCCTCAATACGAGGTAATGGGTACTTATTCTTCACTGTTACCTTGTTCAGCTGCCTGTAATCAATGCACATTCTCATTGTGCCATCTTTCTTCTTTACGAACAACACCGGTGCACCCCACGATGACACACTTGGACGAATGAAACCCTTATCTAAGAGTTCCTGAAGCTGTTCTTTCAATTCTTTTAACTCTGCTGGTGCCATGCGATAAGGAGGAATAGAAATGGGCTGAGTGCCCGGCACCAAGTCAATACTAAAATCGATATCTCGGTCGGGCGGCATGCCTGGTAGGTCTGCTGGAAATACATCCGGAAACTCCCTCACAATGGGAACCGAATCAAGACTGGGTGTCTCGGCCTCAACATTTCTAATGAAGTCCAAATAAGATAAACAACCCTTGCCAATCATTCGTTGAGCCTTTATATAAGAAATCACCCTGTCGGACACATAATCAGTCAAGCCACGCCACTCGATCCGCGGATAACCTGGAATAGCTAGTGTGACTGTCTTGGCATGACAGTCCAGAATCGCATGATAAGGAGATAGCCAATCCATGCCTAGGATAACATCGAAATCTACCATGCCCGGTAGTAATAGATCAACTCGGGTCTCCAGACCCCCAATAGTAATAATACAGGATCGATATACCTGATCCACAACAACAGTATTCCCCACTGGGGTAGACACATGTACGGGCAAATCAAGAATACCACGGATCATACCCAAATGATGTGCAAAATAAGTAGAGACATAAGAATAGGTGGATCCGGGATCAAATAAGACAGAAGCATCCCTGTGGCAGACTGAGATAATACCTGAAATGACCGCATCTGAAGCACTAGCATCCTTCCTGTCCGGAAGAGCATAAAAACGAGCCTGACCTCCACCAGTACGATCCTCGCCCCCGGGGCGACCTCTGGATACCTGGCCACCAGTCCTAGCTGACTGTGCTGGCGCTGAAGAAACAGGAGTAGAAGACGAAGGCTGATCCCTCTGCTGAGACCGCTTACGAAGCCACTGAGGACACTCTCTCCCGATATGGCCCAAATCACCGCACTCAAAACAACGGCCCGAAGATGGAAGAAGGGGCTGCCGAGGACCCTCGCTACCGATGAATCCCGTGCCGAGGAAACAGGAGCGAGCTCGAGCCGGAAGAGCACTCGCGTGCGGTCGACTCGCCGGCGGCTCGCCGACCCCGATAACCCCGCCGGCCTCGACGACCACGATCGGATGAAACCCCACTGGACTCTGTACGTCCAGACTGATGAGACCCGAAAGAGCGACCTCTGCTATGCTGAAATTGGCCCCTAGACGCAGCACCACTGTAACTGCGAGTACCACGAGGCCTCTTAGCCTCTCTCTCCTCTCGCTCTGCGGCGATCTGTCTCAATGTGACGGGAAGCATCAACCACCTCCTCAAAGCTAACTGTCGAAACTCTCTCCCCGGTCATCAATATGCGGATGGGATAAATAAGGCCATCAATAAATCTCCGAATCCTCTCCCTCTGTCCGTAGGAACCATCCACATGGCACGACGGGCCAGCTTGTGTGAATCTCATCTCGTATCGAGTAACCGTCATCTCTCCCTGCTTCAACCACTCAAACCGACGTCGCAGCTCCTTCTCTCCGAGACCGAGGCACGTACTTCTCCAAAAATACCGTGGAGAACTCCTGCCAAGTGGGGCACTGCCCCCGCGGGCCTACGCCTCTCGAAATCCTCCCACCACCGAAATGTTGCTCCCGTGAACCGAAAAGTGGTGAATGAAACACCGCCGGACTCTAGAATACCCGCGGTGCGAAGCATACGCCGACATCTGTCAAGAAAACCCTGGGCATCCTCGCCCTCAGCTCCACCGAATGTCGGAGGTTGTAGCCTCTCAAATCTCTCCAATCGACGCCGCTCATCGTCGGGCATAACCGGAACTATATACGAGGAGCCGGTGCAACGGGTGCAACTGGGGCTGAATTTGCTCGGGTGTGTGAGCCACGGGGTCCGATTCCCTCCCCCGCTCGTGAAGAAGATACTACGGCGAGTAGGCCGCAACTACCGTGCCAAGCTCGTGCACACCGATAAGATCCGAGCCAAGGTCTCCCGAAGACCCGAGTATCACAATAGGCACCGCCGGTGCTCGAACCCGAGTTGCCGGGCGTCCGCCGCCGGAATCCGGTCCCGAGTTTGGTCGGCCGGCGGGTCGGCGAGTGCCGGTCGCCGGTGCTGCCGCTCTTCCTCTCGCCACGACCACGGCCTCCGGGTGCCAATGGTGGTCGTCCACCACGTCCGTTAGCTCGTGTTCTCGCCATCCGCGAGAGAATAGAATATGGAAAGATTTAATTTCATGATAACACAAATCGCACGATATGAATTCAAGAAAATGAGGTTTTTTTCCTAAAGTTTCTATAGCCCTTCGAAGATAGATACGGACGTCTACGTACCTATCTGCGAAAGCCTACTAAACCGGCTCATGACTCGCGAGTCCTAATAACCTAGAGCTCTGATACCAACTTGTCACGACCCAAATCCGGTCGTGATGGCGCCCAACAATTAAGCTAGGCCAGCCAGACCAACAATTTAATTATCACAAAATACTCGTCCCCAAATGGACAATCCAAGAAGAATATATGAGTTTAAGAACTCCAATAATAATAATACTGAACAAAATACTGACACTCCCAAAGATCCGGAGTCACAAATCTAGAGCCTCTAACAAGATCCAACAGGAAATAGAGAGTACTGTATAGAAATACTCAAGTCTGAATACAAAATACAAATAACAACTGGAAAGGAGAGAAGAAGCTAGGTTCTGCGAACGTAGGCAGCTACCTCAGCAACTCGATATGATACTGCAAACGCTAGAAATGCTTGTCTACTGCTCCTGAGTACCTGAGTCTGCACACAAAAGGTGCAGGGAGTAGAGTGAGTACTAAGTACTCAGTGAGTACCAAATATATATAAGTAGCTGACAGTAAGAAATCCACAAAATACCACAATATGAAGCTACACTACAGTTCGATTCTCCTACGAACTAGCAACAATAATACAATACAGCTACCATAGAGTAATTCAACAAATACAGATGCAATGCAATGCACATAACCGCTACGGCGTGTAGCCCGATCCAATTTAACGTCGACGGCGCTCACTGGGGGTGTGTACAGACTCCGGAGGGGCTCCTACAGCCCAAGCGCAATACTACTGCGGCGTGCAGCCCGATCCTCATATCAACCACTGCGGCGTGCAGCCCGATCCCATGCTCAGTCCACAATAAGCAAATAAGTCACAAAACAGTTCATTTTCCTTAATTCCAGTTCTCAATTCATAATTTATGAAAAATACTTTAACCTTATTAAATTTGTAAAAGCTGGTGACTTAGCATTTCAAAAGTGTGATTACAATTTCCAGGACTGAGATTAGTGATTTAAGCAATTATAGCTATCACATAAATATTGTCCTCTAAGGACACTACAGGTCGGCACAAGGCCCCAAACAAGGCTTACAACCCACAAATATATCAAATAGAGTGTATTTCCAACACTAACAACATATTATTCACATCCGAGATGGACCAAGTCTCAATCCCTAATCACAATCAATCCCGCACCTGCCACGGTGTGCGAGCCACGCCCTATTAGCGTCACAATGTGCTAAGCCGGGGTTTCGAACCCTCAAGCTACTATATACACAAACTACTCACCTCTAGCCGGTCGTAGACTCGTCCGCGATGCCTTTTCCTTTGAATTTCGTTGCCTCGTGTGTAGAATCTAGTCAAATAACAATAATTATATCAAATACGGGTCAAAGAATCATAACCCACTTCAATTTATATGAAATTCGCATAATTACACTAAGTTGGTAAAACCCGACCCCGGACCCCACTGCTCGGAAAATTCCGAAATTAGTACCAACGCGATCCTTATCTCGCCACGAGTCCGTGCATATAAAATTTATCGAAATCGGAGTTCAAATGGCCTTCCAAATCCAAAAATCCCGTTTTCAATACTTAGGCCACATTTCTTCAAGATTTCAACCCAATTTCATGAAGATTGATGTTAATACTACCATAAAATGATGTTTTTGAGTCAAGAATCTTACCTCCGACGAATACCCGATGACTTCTCGGTGATTTCCTCGAGTTTTCTTCTCTCTAGGGCTCAAATGTGTGTTTTGGGTTAATGAACCCGTAACTCTCTGTTTCTGCAATTTAATTCACTGCCAGACACTACTGTTCTTCGCGTTCGCGTGACCCTCTACGCGTTCGCGATGAACAGCCCCGCCTTACTCTTCGCGAACGCGACACTGGCCACGCGTTCGCGATGCTCAATTCCGTTTACCCTTCGCGGACGCGACGCCTCCCACGCGTTCGCGATGTTCAAACTCCCAGCCGCCCAGATTTCTTCTACGCGTTCGCGATACACCTCCCGCGAACGCGAAGCACAACACCACGACCCTACGCGAACGCGACACCCCTAACGCGAACGCGATACTTTAATCTTCCTGGCCTTCGCGAACGCGACCCATGCCACGCGAACGCGAAGGCCAAAATGACTGGGCAGAAACCTGCAGTTTTCTGCAGATTTTGCCAAGTCCCACAAGCCCGGTTGATGGTCCGAAATCATCCCGAGGCCCCCGGGACCCCAACGAAAACCACCAACGCACTCCAAAATATGATACGAACTTGTTCCAATCATAAAAACACCATACTAAACATCAAAATCACCAATTAACCACGGATTCAAGCCTAAGTTTTTTCAAAACTTTCAAAACTAACATTCAATCCAAAACCCGATCAAACGATGTCCGAATGACCTGAAAATTTGCGGACATATCCAAAATCACATAACGAAGCTACAAAAATTGTCGGAATTCCATTCCGACCCCCGGATCAAAATATCACCTACCATCCGGTTTTCGCCAAAATTCGACATTCGCCAATTCAAGCTTAAAACTACACCGGACCTCCGAATTCGATTCCGATTGTTCTCCTAAGTCATAAATGATCCCCCGGAACTAGTCGAATCATCAGAATCCGGTTCCGAGCAATCTAACTCAATAGTCAACTCTTGGTTGACTTTTCATATTCAAGCTTTCTTCAAACATGCTATTTGTTTTATTTTCAATCCAAATCACTCCTAACTCACCCGATATACTCTAATACTGATTTAAAAGCATAATATATGTAAATGCAAGGTAACGGGGTGGAAATTCCCGTAACGACGGGCCGGGTCGTTACATTGAGTGGTATTAGTGGTATTAGCGGGTAGCTGTAGCTGTAGCTCACAGGAGTCCCACATCGGAATGGAGAGGGAGTCCTGGGCTAGTTAAGTAAGGGTGTTGGACCACCATGTGCATAGGCCTTTTCCCCAGTGGACCAGCTGGGGAAGAACAAAACCGTGCGGGCTAGTCCCAAAGCGGACAATATATGCACAGTGGTGGGCCGGGTCATTACAATTGGTATCAAAGCCGACTCTCTGGAGTACGATGGGTGGGTACTCACAACGAGGACGTTGTGTCCTTATTTGTGGGGTGAGTGGTATCAGTGGTATTAGCGGGTAGCTGTAGCTGTAGCTCACAGGAGTCCCACATCGGAATGGAGAGGGAGTCCTGGGCTAGTTAAGTAAGGGTGTTGGACCACCATGTGCATAGGCCTTTTCCCCAGTGGACCAGCTGGGGAAGAACAAAACCGTGCGGGCTAGGCCCAAAGCGGACAATATATGCACATTGGTGGGCCAGGTCATTACAAATATGTACACAGACCTTATCACTATCCTGAGGGCCAGTGAGGCTATTTCCAAGAGGCCCTCGTGACATCGGATTGTAAAAATTCCAAATTTTAATTTTTGAAGCCCAACCCAATAAGACCCAACCCAATAACCCAAAGGTCTTTCACTTTCTTAATTCTTACCCCAAGTTCTAACATCTAAGAAACCTAAGAAGTAAGAACGACTGAGAGCCAAATGCCCTTTTAGCCATCTTCATTCATAGAATGCATATGCTTCTTGATGTTGAAGTCCTCATTTTGATGAACTTAATTTGAATAGGTCGGGACTCTAATATGTATTCCACACTTTGAAGTTTTAATTGTGCACTGTGAAGATATTGCACGGTGTAGGTGCTTTTGCAAACATATTTGCCGAAACATCTTGCTGAGAAATGTACTTTTGGATGAATGCATACTAAGAAAGCATTCAATTTTTTTTACTTTTCTTCCACTGCCATATTCTGAAGATCTCACAAGGAGATTTTGTTAGTCTTCAATAGTAGGATACCATTTCAGCTGCGTGCATACCTAGCTGTATATTCATGTTATCATCATTGTTAAAGTGTGGAATACATTATTAATTTTAATCGTTGTGTACAGTGCATTGCACTTGTCTGCTTCTTGCATGAATTCGTCTTCATATATATTTGCACGGGTACATAGTTATATTTGCACTGCACGGGTACACAGTTATATTTGCCAAGGCTAGAAATGAGAAGAAAGCCACTAGGACTGCAATTATATTAGCATTGCTTATTTAGCGATTATTAAACCAAAACCGTACCGAACCATAATAAGAAATACCGAACCGTACCTAAATATTTTAGTACGGTATTTGATATATATAATTGATAAACCGAATACCAAAATACCAAATCGAAATTCTTAAATACCGAACCGAAATACTGAATTCCCACCCCAGAAGTGACAGTAATGTTTTATATTAACTTTTCATTAGTTTATGAGTTTAAGTCCAACTTCTCTACTACTTCTATTAATAAGAATAACAATAACAATAACCATAATAATAACAATAATAACAATCCCTTAATCTCAAGCAAGTTATGATTGACCAAAATTCATATTCATATATTACAAATTAATTAGTTTCATTTGACAATTAAGTAATAAAAAGCTTTTATTTGAGCTGGAAAAAGGTAATATGAACACACTTTCACAAGTGTCAATTCGTAAAGGGGGAAGGACCAAATTTACCCCTCTACTTTTGAATATTGTCTACATCTGACATTCGTTATATTATTTGGTCAAAATTTACTCATATCGTTTTGATTGATGAGTACGATCCGGTGTTAACGAGAGACTAGAAGTTCGGAGACAAACTCTTGAGTCCAAAGGTTTCAAGCTGAGCAGAACGGAGAGGGAATACCTGGAGTGTAAGTTCAACACTGAACCGAAGGAAGTGGGCGTGGATGTGAGGCTTGAATCACAGGTTATCTCAAGTAGAGACATCTTCAAGTACATCGGGTCGTTTATTCATGGAGGAGGGGATATCGATGAGGATGTTGCACAACGTATTGGGATAGGATGGATGAAGTGGAGGTTAGCATCCGGAGTTTTGTGTGACAAGAGAGTGCCAACAATACTCAAAGATAAGTTCTATAAAATGGTGGTTAGACCGGCCATTATATATGGGGCTGAGTGTTGGCCTGTTAAGAAATCACATATCAAAAAGAAGAAAGTAGCAGAAATGAGGATGTTGAGGTGGATGTGCTGGCACACTAGGTTGGACAAGATTATAAATGATAATATTAGAAAGAAGGTGCACCTAGCTCCCATTTATGACAAGATGCGGGAAGCGAGGCTCAAATGGTTCGGACATGTACAGAAGAGAACCCTAGATGCTCCAATAAGGAGGTGTGAGCGACTGGTTGTGGAGGTCACGAGAAGAGGTAAAAGGCGACCTAAGAAGTATTGAGGAGAAGTGATCCAACAGGATATGGCGAGGTTTCAAATTTTCGAGGACATGACACTTTATACGAAGTTGTGGAGGTCGAGTATTAAGGTTGTAGGCTAGGAGGTAGTTGAGTCTTGCATTACCTTATACTGTTGTGAGCCTAATCTGGCGGGGTTTTTGTCTGAAATAGTTAGGGGCATTATCATGTCTTACTATTTTCTCTTTCGGTATAGGACCTATTTAGTAGCCATCATTTTTGTTTGCATTTTTCTTTCTGCTTTTTATGTTCCTATTTTACCTATGACCTCTATTGAAAATAATATTCTCTCCTTTTTGTTTTTCTTAGTATCTTGAGCCGAGGGTCTTCCGAAAATAGCATCTCTACTCCTTCGGGGTAGAGGTAAGGTCTGCGTACATACTACCCTCCCCACACCCCAGTTATAGGATTTTACAAGGTTGTTGTTGTTGTTATTATATTATTCGGCCAAATTTACCTCTACCGTTATACTATTCGATTAAATTGACTTCTATTGTTATACTATTAGGTCAAAGTCACTCCTGCTATCATACTATTTGGCCAAATATCACTACCGTTATACTATTTGGCCAGATTTATCCCTACCATCAACAAACCTTTAAAAATTACCCCTCAATCCGTCAGGTGGCCCAGAATCTCCCAAATTATTTTAATCAAGTCAATTATTATTCTTCTTGATCCACTATTCCCGAAATAATTGGCATTTACCCCCTTTCTTAGAAAAAATAAGAGAAGGAAATATTAACATAATGTAACGGTTAGTAAACAACGTACAATAAATTGAAGAATCCAAATTAAGTAGCTTGTCTAAATTTCAAAAGTATTTACAACACCCTAACTTTAATGAATTTATTGCATCAAAGGTATGGAGATTTTGTAAGTATTAGTGATAGAAATTGAAGTTTCTTGGAAACTTTAAATTCTCTTCAACTTTGCTTTAATGAAATGCCTACGCATTATGCCAGTTAAGTTAGTCGATCAAACTCTATACTAACAAGATAATAACAAAATACATTTGAATATACATAATAAATAGACCCATTTGTTTTCCGGTGCGTATATGAATGAAAAATAAATAAAATTTTAAACTAGTAGAAAAGAAGTGGGTGCAACAATAATTAAAATTATCCACAAATAATTAGTATAATCTAGTACCTTCAGTATTCACATCAATAATAATTTTTATAAATAGTGGAGCAAGAAAAATAACAATTGATTTAAATAAAAAAACTTTACCTCTTGTAGCAAAGGTATACATTCTATTTATTATTAATCAAAATTATTTTAAAATATTATTTCTTTAACTACCTTTTATATTTTATAATAAAATAAGTATTTATAGAATATACTAACATTGAGGCATGAAATATGCTATTCATGTTTTTTTCTCTTCTTAGATAGCTGGGTATACCTATTTTTAAGGTGATTGTCCTTACAATATTTATGAATACATGACGCGAATACATGTCAATACATGCACATACATCTGGATTGCCTTGATTTTATGCATTTTATACTGCTATATTTATGAATATAGCAGCACGAATATATGTGAATACATGCGCATACAGTTGGACAACCCTGATTTTAGGCATTATTTACTGTTTTATTCATGAATACAACAGCATGAATACATGTCAATACACTACCGTAACAACTGAATAGTAGCTATAGGAAGCAATTATGTATATGGTAACTATAGAAAGTCAATAGCTACTAAATAATACAGATTCTGAAAATTCTACTTTAAATAAAAGGAAACTGAGAAATTTTAGATTACCTAACATATCAACAAGGTAATTTTTAAAAATTTGCTGATCGCAACGGTAAATTTAATCAAATAGCATAATAATAAGAGTAAATTTGATCGAATAATATAGCGGAGATTAAATATAAACAATCCCCGAAAGTAAAAGGTATATTTGACAATTTTCCCATTATAAAAGTTTGATGAAAATCAAGGGGAAATCGTTGGGGCCACGGAGTTGTCACAGGATGACAGGAAAGTCAACATTTCAGGGTCACCGACACAGGGGGATAAGGCATCGGAAAACTCGAAAACCGGTGAATTTCACTTGCCGGTTAAGTTTAATAGTGTCTGACTGTGTTTGTAACCTGGTATTACCGGTTAATCTGTCGGCAAGAACAAGTGTCGGCACCGACACGCCATATTCATTCCCGGTTTATTTCTTAGAAAATTAAAAGGATTTTTGAATTTTCTATAATTCTAATTCTGGAGTTTCTGAAATTGTGTGGGCACAGAATTTTTTGGTTTTATTGTTTGGTTGAGTTTTTATAGCGTCAATCGTCAAGTACTCCTTGTTTCCAAGATAATTGACTATTTTACCTTTTTGATTTTGATTCAAAATAAATATTTATTAAAATAATCAAAAAAGAATTAATTTTATTTTTTTAAAATTTGCCTTTATATATATATATATATATATATATATATATATATATATATATATATATTCCAATTTTAATGGAAATAATTAATTAATGTTAATTTAGTAAATACATCTTTTTTTTCTCTAAGAACTCGTATTTCCTTAATGGATAATTTTAAAAAAATAAAATTAATTAATATTAAGTGAATATATTTTTTTTGTAAAAATTTATATTTTCTTAATGGTATTTCAAATTATAAATATTATAATTTATTGTGATCTTTGGGAACTCACATGTTAGTACTATATTCCTCTTGATTATCAAACCATGTACTGAACACATAACATATAACCATTTAAACGATATTTGGATTGGCTTTTAAAAAATATTTTATAAGCTAAAAGTCATAGTTAGCAATACTCAACTTTTTTATATTGGGATAATTTCACATAAGAATAAGTAAGCTCCTCATTTTCAATTTTATAGCTCATATTTTAATTTATAATTAATTAGTCCAAAAATAATAGGCTAAGATTCAACATCAAACTCCAATAGGTTCTCAAAATTACCATTTAATTTTTAAAAAGCATTGCTCAAGCTTTTAAGTTAATTTTCGAATTAGTAATTGTGACTCAAATATTAGTTCACCAAACCAAATATATTTGGAGGGGGGGGGGGGAGGTAAAAATAGATTTTTAACAAGCTTAAATACGTGGGTTTTAATTTCAAATTTAATTTTGTGAAAAATTTGGAGTGAGTGTTATTTAGAATTGTTAGGAATAGTATAAGGAGGTTGTATATAAAATTTGGTGTCATTTAATGGAGATTTGAATTAGTTTGAACAGGAATTGCAACTTAAAATCGTGGAAGAAGTTCGTCTACAGACATTTGTATAAATGTGCATAAAAGTGTATAATAATGTATAATAGTGTATTTATACACTCATATACACTATTATACAAGATTATACATAATTATACAAAAAAAAACTAACTTCCTCTTCTTCTTTGCGTTTTTTCTGAAATTTAACTCAAATCTTGCTCAAATCTACTCCAAATCACTTCAAAGTTAAGCTTTGAACTCATTTTGATATTATTAATCAATTGGAACAACACCCAATCCAAACAACTAAGAATTATAATAAATTATATTTTCTAAAGCAAAGCTTTGAATGCCCTTTAATGGTGGACTTCTACTCTTTAATTTTTTTATATTACAATAGGGTGATATGGGGGGAGAAGCAGTAATGGCGGATGACCCCTTGAAGCATATGTAAAAAAAAGTGAGAAGAATAGAGTGAAAATAATAGTTGTGAGAACACAGATTTAACTCTATAGTTTTTAGAAGCAATGATTGTAAAAACACATATTTTGAATTTGCAAGAGCAGGTGTTTTTAAAATATGTATAATATAGGCTAGGTGAGGTAAAACTTAAAAATATGGGTCATTTTTTGTTATGATGTGAAATTATGTGTATTTTCTTGTAATTCTTTCTTTTATATTTTCCACATTTTAAAATAAATGCTTTTAAGTATTTTTTTATCTGTATTATTAAACACCACAAAAATTAAAAAGCTAGTACTTAAAATTAATCAATCCAAACACCCTCTTAACGAAGGCAAAGTACTTCTCTTGTTTTGACATTACATATCTTTTTGTACCTGTTAAAAACTTAACCTCATTCAGTATTTATGTCAATTAATGAATACATAAATAGCTAGCTTGATTAATTTTTTTTTTTAGTCAATATTCACAGTCTTTCATTCTCAGCCCGATGGCCATTCTTACTTTAATTTTGAATATTAAGCTAAATTGTTTAGTTCAATACAACATTGATTTCGAGTACTATATTTATCATTTCTCAGTCGTGTGAGGTATTGCACAAAATCTTGAAAAGTGAAAACACTAACCTTGTGAAACACATCTCTAGATTTAACAAAATCCTTTCAAGTAAATATACTATTTACTAAATTTATAGGAGATATCATGGGTATAGCAAATAATAATACAAACTAAAAATGTTGTCATAGAAAAGTTATATAATTGAAAATTCTAGGTTTTAATTAATTTGATCGTTAAAAATTATAGCTCATTTTATCATCCATGTTAATAGACAAAGTCTTTGCCATGTCAAGAGAGTGTATTACCCTGATGTATATTGGTAATTATAGATGCTGAAATTTTAATAGATATTTCAAGATAACTTGAAAAATTAGGGCTCTAGTAAGATTACTTGGTAATTACTTCACCCATACCTTAATTTATGTCTATAAATAAAGCTACTTGTATCCTTCAAAAACGATCACAAAATTCCATAAAAAATCATGAAATGTTCACAAAGAGATCAAAGACATCAAATATTGTCTTTTTCAAAGTTACCGAAAAGGTCAACGGATGTTCTTCTTCCTGGAGATCAAATATATCCTATCATACCACATTCGAGAAATACGCTGGTTAAGCCCTCGAATCATGAGAAATATCTAGAGAGAAGAATCAAGGGAACAAATAAAATTATATTCGCATCATTTTATCAATAAAATTATGTTTCTTCATATTTATATTGTGGTTAGTGCAATTTATTTTTGTACCACAAATAAATTTGTTGCAAACGGTAATCTACATGATTCATTTTTAAAAATTATTCAAGTTTGAACATAGATAATCTTAATCAGGCATTAATTTGTAATACCAGATGCACGAAAGCTTAACAGTTCGCATAAGCTAATATATAATTCATGTTATTAATGTATATGTCTCGAATAACACATTCGCATTTCTGTAAAAATCCAGTAATACTGGAAAGGTATTTTCAATTCAAAAAATCTAGTATATTATTTATCATGTAAATATTAAGATTACGCTTTTTTTCATCAATGGGGGAAAAAATAAGAAATACCTTAATTTATAATTGTAGTTAAAAAATGTTCACAATTTCAAAAGTAATAAAAATTTAGATTTTTTTCCATATAAAGATAAAATCTGAATCAAAAATCCCAAAAACTATAAGCATAATATGACCAGGTTTGAATTTTTTACATATGAAATTCAAGCATAATATATTGTGCTGGAGTTCCAACATAATATGGTGGAAGTTTATACGCAGGAGCTCCAATAACTAGCATATTATGCTTTGAACTTTATGTGTTTCAACTTTCAACTAAAATATTGACAATTTTTTGATACTTTACAAATACTAGATATTTTTTAGTTACCATTTCAAGAACGGGCTAACACATACTCCATTCATTCCTATTATATGAACATGTTTCACTGAGCATGGAGTTTAAGAAAAATGAAGATTTTTAGAATTTGTGGTTTTAAACAAGTTAAAAATGGATCCAAAGTATTCGTGTGGTTATAAAAGTTTCTCATTAAGGATAAAATTTGAAGTTTAAGTTAAATTATTTTCATATTTAAAACAAAAATATTCTTTTTTTAATAGATCAAAAATAAAATTAATTCATGTAAACTAAAACGGATGGAATACTATTTACCGGCATTCAAAATCATAAATAGTTTTTGTGGGTGCATAATAACGTATGCACGTGAATTAGAACGAGTAAAAGGGATTTGACATACCAACATGATATTTGACCTCTCAACCTCCTGTTATGCTACCCCATGCCCTACCCATTTTCCTTTTCAGCCCACCACAATTTCTGCGACTTAGAGTCCGTTTGGACATAAGAACTTTTTTACTTTTTGGAAATAATGTTTGACCATAAAATTTTTAATTTATACTTGAAGATGAATTTTAAAATTTTTTAAAAATTTAAAAATTTCCAAAAATTTGTTTTCCAAACACAATTCTAATTTTTTTAATATCATTTTCCCTTTAAAAAATCACATTTATTTTTGAAATTTTACAATTCTTAGGTCCAAACGGACACTTAATAATTCTGAACAAGTCGGAGTCACTTTATTTTATTATTATTAATGTTGTTTCATTTAAATTTTATCTTAGTTTAACATTATAAATCTTTATTTTTTCCACTGTTAAATTTACTCTACATTTTTTGTTACCATATAAATTGTTTGACTTAAAAGCTATCGATTGCTTTATAAGTTAGGGACAATAAAAAATTATGAAGGGGTAAATCGTAATCAACTACAATAAATCCCGAAGACGGATCTACGATTTGTGTGTTATTTATCCTGATGAGATTGCAACGAGATTAAGCGGATTATCAATAAAAATCACTGGGGAGATCAAGAGAGAAATAATAGAGAGAGAATGATAGAGAGAGAGATAGTTAGAAGTTATATTATTAATGATATAACACCATCCTTTTACAATAAGGGAAACCCTTTCTTATATAGAAGGAAGGTCCCCTCGTCAAAACATAATTCATTTATGGGATGCTAACGTCCCGAAAATATAAACGGGCGGAGGGGGCAGAGTACCCATGTGGGCAAGTTGGCGTTACGCCTTCGTTGTTGTAGGCGTAACCCTTATGCCATATGGGCGTGAGGAGAGATATACTTGGTCTTTGTGGCCGTGAAAGGAGGCTTACTCGACTTTCATTGGTTATATCCGATTCGGCCCCATACATTTAGTCCCTCCGCCTGTTGGAGATGTATTGAATATACGTCTGCAATAGGTGGAAAAGATCGACTTGCCTTGGCATCGCCCATATATGGACATGTGGCTTGTTTTTTGAGTTGACGTCACTGGCGGCATGCATCGTGATTACAACTGCTCCCGAGGCAGGTCAGGAGGTGATTTGATGTTTTGATTTCCGCCCCCTTCTCTGACACCCGCCTCTTCGAATCCCGTGTACTGGGACACTATAAATAGGAAGATATTTCAAGTTTTTCTATTCTTTGGATCTCTTCAAAAAGTTCTTTGTGCTTTTGTTCTCTTTCATAGCGACTTTACGTTTTGACTTTCAGAGTTTTGCTTTACGAGTTTACAAGCTTGTTGACGTATTTTAACTTTGAATCAAAAAGCTGATTTTGGCTAAGGATAGTCGTCGTCGTGAGGGAATTGGGGATGAGGCCACTTCCAGGATTCCTCCGTCTTCGGAAGGCGAGAAGAGAGTCCAAAAGCCTCTTGTCCCTCTTTCCACAGACAACGTGCTTCCTCGTGAACTATACATTCGAAGGGATTTTCCCTCGAACGATACCGCTCCTCCATGGGAGAGGTCTAAATTCACTATGTCACAAATTGGCTGACCTTCGTGCTTCTTGTCAGATTTCGGAAATGGTAGTTATGCAAATGGCCGAGGGGGATTTCGCGAACACACATAGGACTGGGTTATGTGCTTTCTACGAGTATCCCTTCATAATCGGGTGTGGTCTTCCCATCTACCTGTAGGCGGAAGAGCTATGCAGGTTTTATAACGTATGTCCAGCCCAACTTTCTCCTTACATGGAAAATATGTCATATATTGACGACTTACACCGAGAGGGCCGGATTGGACGTCACAGTATATCATTTGCTACAGTTTTTCAGTCCCCAATTCATGAGGGGGATGATGGTGCAACTGAAGAACCGCGGGACGAAGGGCTTGGTCGTCGAAATGGATGACGAGCCCAACCGCCAGTTTTGGTTGAAGTTTTTCTTTGTCCGACCTCGGCTTTGGTGGCGAACCCTGCTGGATTCCCTGAAGCATGTAATCCCGAACGTAAGCGTCGTCTCATGTGTTATACCCCATTTGAAATCCGAACGTTAGAGGCCTGGATCCTCACGTGATTCGGTCAGAGAAAGTCGTCTAAGAATGAATCAAATTTCTGAAAATCAGTCTTTCCGTCAAAATGCCAAAAGTCTTTTGGCCTCTTGTATGGACTGAATCTTGTTGAAAGATAACTTGCACGAAAATAGACTAAGCATCTTGTATTCAAACTCCATAAAGCTAAAACTTGACAAAAATGGTACATGAAAACAAGAGAGAGGCGCTGAGATGGACAAGAGATGAGATTATTGCCTAGGAGAGAGGGGAGCAAGGCAAACTAAACCTAGTTGTCTTGGGCTAAAATTAAATAAGGCTATTTCGGGTTGGGCTTCACTTGCTTGGGCTGTTTTTAAGAAATTTTAGGCCAACAAAGTAAGCTCAATGGCCAACTTAATTTGGGTCAATTCTTGTAAGGTTAGATTTTATTCCCTTCTTCTTTTAATTTCTTTTGAGCTTCTAATTTGGACAAATATTTTAATAGTCACATTATGTAGTATTATATAATACTATATATTTGTACTAATTGACTAAATATAATGTTCATCATAATATATAGCACTTGAATAAGTAAGTGCTATGTCTTCAAAGTCCTCATATTAAAATTAAATGAGTACTACTACTTGACTAAATAATAAAGATGTTATGTATCTCGTAAAAGATAATTTATGATAGATAATAATAACGAATAAAGAATAATAATATACTAATAATAGTAGTAGTAGTAGTAGTAGTAGTAATAACATTAATAATATTATGATAGTGATATTAAGAAAATAATAATAATAACTACGTATAATTTGTGCTAAAAAATTGTAAAATAATTATTCTTACATTATTAGTGATATTAGAAGCTTAAAGAAATAGTTTGGAAGAAAGGAGGGTCAAAATTGGATGTCAACATCATGCACTCAAGATTTTCAATTATGTATGTTTGCTTGACCGTTATAATCTTTTATATTTTTATGTCTGCAGCAAGGGCGCACACGCTCCGGTCCGTGTCGGACATCAGAGCGTGGGTGGGGCGGTTAATCCCGTTTGTCGAAGGACGTGGGTGGCATTTACCACGAAATATAACCTTCCAGGTATGATACTAGTTTATGGTTTTGGTGACCATATTCTTTGGTGCCACCTTTTCTGGCGTACATTTCCCTTGTTTAATGTGTTGGCAGCCCGGAGCGTGCCTTGGAAGAGAAGACGTTGAGCCGTTGCTTCCTCATCGGCGGGCTCTGATTTCGAGCATGTAGTTCAGGAACGTGTAAGCGGGGACGTTTCTGAGTTGACTCGACCCGACGGTGATCACACCGATGTGGAGGTATCCAATAAGGGTGCTTCTGATGATGTTTGCTCTGAGGGCGGGGTTACGATTCGGGAGCCCTCTTTTGAGGATGCTCCTGAGACTAATCGTCCCATAGTTGAGTCGGTAACTGAACCGATGATCGGAGAGGGCCCCTCACCTCCATCTCCTCCTGCCGGAGAGAAGGCTTCCGAAGGAGATGAGCCGCCAGAGCGAAAAACACACTGATTACTTCTCGGTAAAGGCGTGGCCGTGGAACGCAAGAAAGCGGTTACTCGCCATCCTGAGTCAAGGCCGATCTTTATGGGCGATGCTATTCGACCAGAGAGGGCAGCCCTTTTGAGGGAAGTTGCAGGCGATACTGCTTCCCCTCAAGTCGAGGGAGGTACTGTGCCGGCTGTCACCGAGTTGGCTGTTGGCGAGGGAGGAGCAGCTTCTGGACGAGTCCCTGCATCTGCAGATGTGCCGCGAGAGGACTACGCTCGGGTGGATATGGCGACGACGGGGCCTACCCATCGACTTATGATCCATACGGGATATAATTTATTGCTAGATAGTGAGCAGGCCGCGGCAGAAATGTCCTTACTGTGTGCGGCTGCCGAGACCGAGTCTTTAAAGGATGTAAGCGACAGGGACTTGTCCCATCGAGTTGCTAGCGCTGCTTTGTAGGTAAATTCTATAATTGTTTCCCGTGGTTCTATCATAAGCCTTGAGGCTTGTGCTGATTTGGATTTTTGTTCCTTTTTTTATTTTTCTTTAAGACCCTTATTTTTGAAGTGGAGCGTGTCTAGCGTGAGCGTAAAAAGAGAGTCGCCCTTAGGAAGGCGACAAAGAAGTACAGGGAGGTTCGAGGCAAGCATAAGACGTTGGCAGACCTTTATACCCAGGACCCACAATTTCAAGTTTTTCGCGAGGGGCTGGAGCAAGCAGAGGGTCAATTGCGGGAGCACACGTCCCAGTTTGAAAAGGTAGATGCAGACTTAATGGCTGTTGTGGTTCGAAACACTGAGTTGGAGAATCTCCTTCGACAGAAGGAGGAAGAGTTGGAGATGGGCCTGTGAGCACGTGATTTTTGCACTAAGCAATAAATTCACAAATTAAAAATAAAATAATATTTTTGAGTGCAATTGCATGTATTGATTGAAATTAGATACATTTTTGTGTGTTTGAATAATTAAAAATTAGAAAATCAAAAAATATAGGAGAAATGCATGTATTTTGAATTAATTAGTTTTAAAAAGAAAATCAACAAAAAATGAGCATTAATAGCGGAAATTATAGGAAAAATAGCAGAAAATTGCAAAAAAAGTCAGAAAATTATTGAAGGTAGGAAATTAAGTAATTCAAATAATACAAAAAGAAAAAATGAAAATACAAAAATAAATTATCACAAAATAATTAAAATACTAAGAAAATACAAAAATATAATAAGATTAGGCCAATTTAATTCTGAAGTAATGGCCCAAATATATTGGCCCAAAGGACCGGTCCGTCTGATCCAAAGCAGGCTAATCTCTGTCGTCCGATTGAAAAATCTAACGGCTAAGAAATTAAGTGAATATCAATTAGTTAATTAAAATCTGAGACTTAATCTCAGCCTTTCAGGCCTATGGATCTAACGGTTGAAGGCATAAGTCTTGTGTAAGCTGAGACGTCGTCGTTTGGCAATGGCCAATCTTGACCGTTGATCATCAATGATCCAACGGCCAAGAGCTCCTCAGCATCCTCGAGTATATAAGGCTAGTGTCTCTGTTGAGACCGGCCATTTACACCATTGCAAAACCCTAGCCGCCCCTTTCCCTCTCCTCTTCTTCTTCTTCACCCTCTGCAACATCGGCCGGCCATGGAGACTGTTGCCTCTTATGGCAGTCTCCGGCCACACCCCTCCTCCTTCCTCTCCTCTTCTCTTCTTTTTCGTCTCAAACCTTAACTAAAACTCCAAGAAACCCTAAAACTTTCCATCAACTTGAAACTCCGGTCATCGGAGTTCACCGCCGATGACCAAATCTATGAGAAACCTTCCCAGCTTAACACCATAGCACCCTCACCACCTGATCTATCACCTCTCGTACTTAGTTCCCTTCGAATCTCCCTCCTCCGTCTCGAATCTTCAAAAATAGGTCACCGGAAACCTAACTCCGGCGACTTTAAACAAACTCACCCCAAAGCTCTCACTTTTTCCCCTTTCTAAACACCCCCCCCCCCAACCAAAAAACCCCAAATATTCATCTTGAAGTCTGAAAAGAGAATCAGAAAAGAAAAATAAAGAAAAAGAAAAGAAATATTGGTAAAAGAAAATAAGAAAAAAAAAAGAAAAAGGGAAAGCTCAGGGGATAGTCCCTGCAAGCTAAGTACCTCCCCCTTCTTTGCTTGCTTTCTTTACTATTTTTGTTTTTTGCTTCTTGTTATTTACTGTGTGTTCAACATGTTTCTTTTGATTAGTTAGTCGCATGAACTAGGATTTTAGTCTTTGAAGTTTTAATTTGTTTATTTGCTTTTCTGTTTAAAGATCTATTCTTTTTATCTTGTTTATCTTCGTATGTTATTTCCTGTTATATTAGACTGCATGTTTAAGATTAGGATTTGTTCTTTGAGAAGTCTCGTTCATTTGTTATGATTTTTTCTCATCTTTTATATCTTTCATCACTCGTATGTTTAGATTAGGGACTTTCTCTGTTTGTTCTCCATGTCTACTCTGTTTAAGGGTAATTGTTAGAACGTTTTTGTTTAAGTTTGGTTGTTCTTTGATCTTGGCAAACCATGTTTTCTTCTCTTACTGCTTTATGGGTTTTTACTTATGTGTGTGTATGTCAAGAACATCTTAAGTATGATTTGGAGTGGGTGTTATTTAGACTTGTTAGAAATAGTATAAGGAGGTTGTATATAAAATTTGGAGTCATTTAATGGAGATTTGTATTAGTTTTGAACAGGAATTGCAACTGAAAATCGTGGAAGAAATTCGTTTACAGGCGTTTGTATAAAGGTGTATAAAAGTGTATAATAGTGTATAATAGTGTATTTATACACTCATATACACTATTATACAAGATTATACAAAAACCTGACTTCGTCTTCTTCTTTGCGCTTTTTCTGAAATTTAACTCAAATCTTGCTCAAATCTACTCCAAATCATTTCAAATTTAAACTTTGAACTCACTTTGATATTTTCAATCAATTGGAGCAACACCCAATCCAAACAACTAAGAATTACAAGAAATTCTATTTTCTAAACCAAAGCTTTGAATATCCTTTAATGGCGGACTTCTACTTTTTAATTTTTTTACATTACAATCAGGTGATATGGGGGAGAAGCAGTAATGGCTGATGGCCCCTTGAAGCATATGTAAAAAAATGTGAGAAGAATAGAGTGAAAATAATAGTTGTGAGAATATAGATCTAACACTATAGTTTTTAGAAGCAATGGTTGTAAGAACACATATTTTGAATTTGCAAGAGCTAGTGTTTTCAAAATATGTACAATATAGGCTAGTTGGGGTAAAACTTAAAAATATGAGATAGTTTTTGTTATGGTGTGAAGTCATGTGTATTTTCTTGTAATTCTTTCTTTTATTATTCATTGGATTTTGTATTATTGTCTTTTTATTGGTAAATTTATGATTAATCAACTTATAGAAAGTGGAAAAGGTTCTTGTTTAAAGAGGGATTACAGTAACGAGAGATAATTATCACTAGTTAAAAAATGATATTAGTATTATAAGGCGGGATAACCCTTTTTCATGTGACTAGTTAAACCTCCTATTATTGTCTTAGAATACAAAGAGATGATGACTTCAGGATAAGAATACACACAAATAATAAATTTAATTTTAGCATATCGGAAATTTGAAATTTCTCCTGGTATATGATATTAGAACTTGAGGTAAAGCACATATCTATCCATAAAGTTGTTAAAATAGCATGATCTAGCCAGTTTTTGGATTGATCATTCAAAAATAGCTAGCATTTACCAAGTCAATAATAATAGTCATTGTTTTACTGCAACAGAGAGAGGTCCAGCATAATATACTAAAGTTCGGTGCACCTCTGTATGAATTTTCAGCATATGATACTGGAACTCTAACACACGAAAAGTTTCAGCATAATATACAGGATATTCGAGCACTTGTGTATGAATTTTCAGCATATTATATTGGACCGGTATACTTTGTTGGAACTGCAGTATATTATGTTGAAGTTCTAGTGTACTCATGCTGGAACTCCATCATATTATGCTGGTGTTCCAGCATAATTATTCTTAAACCCCTGTATAATATGCTCAAGTATACTTATACTGGAACTCCAGCATAATATACTGGCATATTTTTCAGGTTTTGAATATTGTTTTCGGCCAGATTTATCTTTACATGAAAAATTACTAAATTTTAGTTACTTTTGAAACTGGACTATTTTTGAACGACCACTTGTAAATCTAGCTATTTTTGAATTTCTCCCCATAAATTTCAATTACTTTTATTTTTATTTCTTCATTGGGCTTTTTATACAAATAGTTGTCCAACAACAACATCAACAACCTAGTAAAATTTCACAAGTGGGGGCTATAGAAGATAGTGTATAGGACCTTACACCCCACCTATGAAGGTAGAAAAGCTGTTTTTGAAAGACTCTCTACTCAAGAAAATAAAAAAATGGAGCAATATAAAAATAACAGCAACAACAATGTAATAAAACAATGTAAGCAAATAATACTACGAATAATGACATAGGTCCAAGGAAATGAAACAACAAGAATAGTGTCAATCTCACTGCTAATACTGACATACCGTATATAAATAAGGGATTAGGAATAGGAAGGTACCCGATTAATACAACTACTACTAGTAAGATAAGGCAAAGAATAGACTGTGTGTCAACCCACCATCCTAATTTTTGACCTCCACACCTCTCTATCGAGGGTCATGTCCTCATTAAGCTAGAGTAGAGTCATGGCCTGCCTAATCACTTCACCTCGTTCTTCTTAGGCCTCCCTCTATCCCTCATCTGACTCACCACGGCCAACCTCTCGCACCTCCTGGCCGGGGCATCAATGTCTCTCCTCTTCACATGACCAAACAATCTCACCTCAATTCCCTCAACTACTTTGTCCCTAATATATTCATTCATAATATTATCTTTTCTGGTATGCCCACACATCCATCGCAACATCCTCAATTCCTCATTTATGCTACTTTCATCTTCTGGGCATAGGATTTCTTGACTGGCCAACACTCGGCTCTATACAACACGGCTGGTCTAACTACTGCTTTGTAGAACTTGACCTTAAGTCTTGGTGGCACATACCTTAAGTCTTGGTGGCACATTCCTGTTACACCAAATGCCACCAAGCCTCCATTCCTCGTCGATGTCTCCGTTACTATGTATAATAGACCCAAGATATCTGAAACTATCTTACTTGGGGATGACTTGAGTATCAAGCTTCACGTCTACTTTTGGTTCATGTGTCCCAATATCCGAATTTACTGTTTAATTTTTTAACCAGTATACATAGTTTATACACTAATAATATATAATTATACACATATTATATATAAATATTATATACATATAATTGTTGATTATTGTTAGTTTAAATGATTGGATGAACTGTTATTTCGTTTAATTATTCATTAATTTTTCTTGAAAATGCAGAGGATGTTGAAATTTTGAATAGTTGGATGGAGGACAACGCTAGGGGTCTCCTTGAATGCGGCATGTGCAATTTATGGATGTTGTTACGCCTCTTTTGGTGCGTCGGTGAACATTTTTGAACCAACATATACACCAATCACTAGTCAATTTTTATAATTTTGAGTAAATCAAGCAGTTAATTTCTCATTTTTGAAAGACACTTTTTCTTAATTACTTCCACTATTGGTCCATTCTTGATTTCTTTCCGAGTTGTTCTTTTCCCACATCAAACAAGACTTAACACTCACAAAATACAACTATCAAATTTATGAAAACGAAATATTCGAAGAATTTTTCTTGCTTTTCTCATATTTCTATGTATTCTTTTGAAGAAAACGTGGTACAAAATAAATCCTGACAAATGAGCTAAGCGATCGACTAACGGTGTGTTTGATACAAAAAAAAAAAAAAATACTTTATCCAAAAAATATTTTCCCGGATTATATTTTCCTCCATTACTTTTAAACTGATTCTTTATTGGTTTTCTAATAATATATCATGCTCGTTAAAGCAAAAAATTACTACTAAAAAAGGCGCTTGTATATAAATTTTTGTGTTAAGTAAATTTAAATTAAAAATACAAAGAAACAACTATGATCAATAAGTCGTTAAAATTCAACCTGCAAATTGAATTATGACAAATTAATAACTCACTGTCTTGATGAAATTCCTTCACCATGCCGCAAAAAGGTAAAATATCCTGACCAGGGGACAACAAACAAAAGTTTGAGTAAATAGTTAAGAAAATGGCAAAAGAACAGGAAACTAAGAAACATAAACATAATGATATCCACATGAAAAAATGGCCCAAAATGCAGTCTTCAAACTGTTCTAAAGCAATACTTAACTGGACCCTACATCTCAATAGTACATTATGGTTATGGAGCTTTTTGTTTTTCTTTTAAAAAAGTAATTATTCTGTATTTCACCGATCCCATTAATGAGAATTCACATAGAATAGAATCAATAAGAACGGTAAATCAGTAATGTAGGGGCGAAATTGGTTTATAACAAGTGGTTAAATAGCGAGATCACACGTGGAATCGAGGATATGTAAAAGTTAAATCGGCAATAATCGGTACCATGTATGAAGTATGTAACCGGTACATGATAGATCTCAAAGGAAGCATGTGACGACCTAAAGGGTTATCACCGGATTCCTCCCTTTTTTCGTGCTTTCGAGACCTTAAAAACCTCACTTATGGTCAGGGGCGGAGCTACAGTTGTAGGTGTGGGTTCGGGCGAACCCAGTGACTTTTTCCGAGACTCTATATTTGTATTGAAAAATTTACTAAATTAGATATAAATATTGTTGCCGAACCCAGTAACAAAAGTGGTTTGGGTTCAATGGCAATGGGGTCTGGGTTCATTGGCTAGCTCCTGAGTTCGATTCCCTAAGAAAGCAATGTTATTTCATTATTTTTATAATATTTTTAGAAAGCAGTAAACCATTCAGTATAATTTCCAGACAACTCCCCTTACTTTCCTTTCCTCTAAAGTAACATTTTTAATATACTAGCTTTTTTCTTTCTAATAAACAAAAGACAAAACGCCTCTAAAGTAACATTTTAAATACACTAAAGCTCTAATTCATAAATAAATTCAACGACAACTCCCCTTACTTTCCTCTAAAGTAACATTTTTAACACACTAACTTTTTTCTTTCTAATAAACAAAAGACAAAACTCTAAACAAAAACAGACTTCTTCCAATTCCAAACAAGGATGAAATCAAAATTCCCAAATAAAAAAAATTAGGATTCTGCTGATATATTCTGTGACTCTGTCTCTATTAATTGACTTTTGCTGCTAGGGTTCTGCCTCTGTTGATCGTTGGCGCTGCTACCACAATTAGCCGGAGTCGAACGCCTTCCAACACTTGGAGTGTATGCTCTTTCTCCCTTAGAAGTTAGACCCTATTTTTCTTCTACAACTTATTTTTTCTAATTTTTTTTTCTTTAGTTTTCCTCTTATATTTTATATTTGACAATTAATACGAAATCTGATTTTTAATCTTTGATTCTAGGGTCGCTCCACATTTTGAACTTCATTCTCTTTATAACTTTGAACCGAGAGGTTGTGAGTTCGAGTCTCCCCAAGAGCAAGGTGGGAAGTTCTTGGAGGGAAGGATGCCGGGGGTCTATTTGGAAACAGCCTCTCTACCTAGGGTAGGGGTAAGGTCTGCGTACACACTACCCTCCCCAGACCCTACTAAGTGGGATTATACTGGGTTGTTGTTGTTGTTGTTGTTGTTGTTCTCTTTATCAATTTGCGCTTTGGTTCTTTCCAAAATTGCAAACTGGAAATCCATCGACATACAAGGTATGTGGTTGTTGTCCTGCTTTCTTGTTTTTAGTTTCTTGGTGAGACTATTCACATGGAGTGGTCTTATGCCCTTATTAAGAAGCAAACATTCATACGTAGTCAGTGGCGGAGCTACAGTAGAGCTACTGCTACGGTAGTAGAAAACCAGTGACTTTTTCCCAGATCCTGAATTTGTAATTTAGAACCCATACACCTTAAATCCTAGCTCCGCCTCTACTTATGGTTGTGTGCGTAGTCCGAGTGTGTAGCCGGAAAGCTTTTATGTTTTCATATGTGAAATCTGTAAAAATTTTGATATGTATACGATTAAAGTTGACTTCGGTTAATATTTTTGATAAACGGATCCGGATTTATGATTTGACGGTCCCGGAGGTCCGTAGAAAATTTAGGACTCGGACATGTACCCGGAGTCGAAATCCGAGGTCTAAAACACGAGTAAAAGAATTTTTCTGTTAAATTATTTTTTTGAAATTACTAAGAAAAATGGAAATAAAAATTAATTAAAAGACTAAGGTATCGGGCTTGTATTTTGGTTCCGACGTCCGGTACAGATCTTAAATATGCGCTAAGCGCTTTCTGTAAAGTTTGGTCAAAATCAGACGTCGTTTGACGTGTTTCGGACCTAATTATCTAAAGTTAGAGGTTTAAGAAGTTTGAAGTTAAAATCATGAGTTTTGGGGTTTGATTCTTTGATTTTGATGTTATTTTAGCGATTTAATCGCTCGAGTAAGTTCGTAAGACGTTATTGAGTTAGTGTGTGAGTTTTGTTGGGAGCCCCGAGGGCTCGGGAGTAATTCGGAGGTGGTTCAGGATAGTTTTACACATAGAAGATACATCAGATTTTTTAAAAAGTTGCAGACCAGTTTTTACTCTTCGCGAACGCGGCCCCAGGCTCGCATTCGCATTTCCTTGTGTCCCCCCTCCTTCAAGTTCGCGATACCCTCCCCGCGTTCGCATAGTGCTGGTAACCCCTCTTCAACGGGTTCGCATACCTCCCCTCTCGAACGCGTAGACCAACCTGGACCCCCCTCCAAGTTTTCCTTCTATGCGTTCGCATAGCACCATCGCGAACGCATAGAGTCCCGGCTAGTTCCCTTCGGGAACGCGACCCTCTGTCGCGATCGCATAGAGCAAAAGTGCCCAATGAATTTTAAAGCTTAAAATCAGTGTTCATTACGGGATTTAGCCATTATTTCACACGAGCTCTTCATCACAACACCCCATAGGTTATTTTCAAGCTCCTCTTCCTCCATAGCTTCTTGGGTAAGCGTTCTTAATCGTATTCTCTCTTAAATTCTTCAACTAAATACTAATTTCCTAACCCTAAATCATGAATTTAAAGTAGAAACTGAGGGTTTTCGGTAGAGTTAGGGTTTTGAGAATTTTGGGTGATTCAACCTCAATTTGGGGTTGAATCTTAAAACAGATTACATATTTGAACTCGTGGGGTCATGGGTGATTGGGTTTTGGTTCGAGGCTCGTGTTTGGACCATGTGGGCCTAGTGTCGGATTTTGCTATTTTTGGAAGAATACTAGAAAACTCATTTGTAGGCTATGGGATTATATTGTTGAGCCCTAATTGATACTATTGAATTTATTATGCCTAGATATCATTGTTTCGGAGTCAGATTTTAGAGGAAAGGCGGTATTGGATAGTTGATTGCTATCTTTTGGATCGAGGTAAGTTTTAAATCTAACTTTGGCTTGAGAGAATAGGATTAGAGTGTTATAAATTGCTATTTATTAAATGATCGAGTGCGGTGTATAGACATGGTGACGAGTATCTATACACTAGTGTCTAGCACAACCGTGGGTCTTTGTTTGTACTTATTTTTGGTATATTTTGGGACTCTTCCAAGTTAATTAATGATTTCTACAAATGCAAAGAGTTGAGGATAAATTATGAATTGTGAATACTTTGGAGCATTGGCTCGAATGATTAAAATACTATTGAGTAAGAAATGAAAGTATTGGAAATAGATGTGATTAATCCATTGCCGGGATGGTTTGAGTACATTGAATATCTCCCTTGTCGGGAGGTGAAAGTTGTTGTTATTGCTCTCTTCAGTCGTTTATTTGTGTTTTCCCTCGCCGGGATATTTCTTATTATTATTTATTTTCCTCGCCCGTTTGGTTGTGATTACTGTTTGGGTAAGGAAGAGTGATAATTGTACGAAAGGTCGTTACGTGCCATTTTTTATTTACATTTGCATGAAGGGTCATTCTGTGCCATGTTTTGACTATTTATGCACGAAGGGACATTCCGTGCTCTGATTTGACTATATTTGTTTGAATGGTCATTCCGTGCCATGAAATGAGAGTTATGTGAGGTAAAGAACGAAGGGTGATGTCATGTATTTTATTCGATTACTTTGGGTGAGGATGAGAGTAAAAATACAAAGGTTGATATCATGCAACTGTTGAATTTCTTATTCTTTAGTAGCTATTATTGTGCCCTGTGTGATGACCCGCCATGTCATCATGCCACATAGGTGCCATTTGGCATATATTAATGTCATGTGGAAGCTTACATAAGAAGAAGGCTAGCATTTGTGAGAAGATTATAGAGAAGTATGGATATTTCCTTAGGAAGAACCTAGATCTTTATGAATTTACTAAGAAAGTCCCTGGAATCTTCTAGGCTTGTAGAGAATTCTAGAGAATGGACTTATTTGTAAATATGGAAGGACTTGTAGAATAATTATTATTTACATACTAGACACTAGGTGATTAGTATAAATAGGGGGCATTCATTTATAATTCATCAACCAAGAAAATAATTCAAGTTCTCTTTAATACAAAGCTTCCTTTAATAATTCTCTTGTGTTTTTTCTTTCATTCTCTTAGCATTCTTGAGTGTAATAAGGTTGACTTGGCATAGCAAGAACGTGAGCAAGTTGTGCAAGATCGTGAGAGAGTTGTCAAGTGCCGCACGTGTACTTAGTTAACAACTAAGGACGTAACAACGTGGTATCAGAGCCAGGTTTAAACTAAGGGAATGGCGAACGACGGAGAAATTAACACTGCCAACACCCAAACCAATGTCATCCAGGATGCTGCTGGAAAGAACGGCCGTGGAAAAAAGAGGAATGCCACCAACAAAAGCCAGGGGATGCCACCCGAGGTTGTGTCAAACAAAGGGCTTACATTCAAAAAAATCATCTGCCACTGGGGCGAGCGAAGATGAAGTGGAAGTCCTGCCCGAGGACGTCTCGCTTGGTAAATAGTGGATGATGAGGATGAACGCGGGGATGGACGCCGTGGACATCTTTGGCCAAAGCTTGGGGAAGGTGGAAGGCACTCTTAGCGTGCTTGAGGGGCACACTCTTGAAGAGATTGAAAGTATCCGAAATGACTTGGAGGGATGTACACAGACCAAGATTGAACTAAGGCAAACCATCACTGCCTTAGAGTGCAGACTCTTGGAGGCTTTGAGTACTATCGATGCTATGAAGGCAAAGATAGATTCACTCGAGGAGCATGTCAATGTTGGCGTGACCAAAGTAGCCAGCAATGTTGTGGTGACGAGAGAGACCAAGATCGATGCTCCCAAACCACCGGTGTCAAAGGTGTTCGTGATGCACAGGAAGTGGAAAATTTCCTTTGGCACTTGGAGAACTACTTCAAGCACGGCAAAGTGAGGGACGGCGAGGCAAAGATCAACATTGTTGTATTGTACCTCTCAGAGACTACCATGCTTTGGTGGAGAATGAAGATGGCAGACGTGGACAAAGGTGTATGTACTATTAGCTTATGGGATCAGTTCAAAGCTGAGTTCAAGCGACAATTATTTCCAAACAATGTCTTGTACAAAGAAAGGCGCAAGCTTAGGGAATTGAAGCAAATAGGGAGCATACGTAACTATGTCAAGGAGTTTACTACCCTTATGCTTCAAATACAAAACCTGACCAATGATGACTTGTCATTCCACTTCATGGATGGGTTGCAAAATTGGGCTAAGCAGGAGTTGCAATGCCGAAAAGTTACTGATATAGACCAAGCCATAGTAGAGGCCAAATTATTGATGGATTTCAGGCATGACAAGCACGACAAAGGCAATTGCAAGGAGTCAAAAGTTAACAATGTCAAAGGAGGGGGAGATCGTGGAAAAGGCAAGGAGATACATCAATAATACTCCAAGACTCAAGATTCCAAAAAGTCGAGTGGTCGTCAGGGCTACACCGAGAAGAAGGCAGAGGCTGAGAAGAAGGGATGCTACATATGCAGAGGGCCACACGGCTTCAGGAATTGTCCCAACCTAAAGATCCTCAGCGCCATAGTCCGTGAATATAAGGAGTAGCCGTAAGGAGAGAGTTCGGGAACCGCACAGTTGGGTATGATCGGATTATGTGGTGCCATCACAAAGCAAGCTATCCAACCTACCGATAGTGGCAATTAGTGTGTGGATCTCATCATCAACAACAAGCCCACTCGTGCAATGGTGGATAGTGGAGCAATTCTGTGACGACCCGGCCCATCGTCACGGGAATTACCACCCCGTTATGTTGAAATTGTATGTTTTATGCTTTTATATCATTGTTAAAGTCTATCGGGTGAGTTATGAGTGAATTGGATTGAAAATGAGGCATATAGCCTTTGTGAAGGAAACTTGAATAAGGAAAGTCAACCCGGAGTTGACTATTTGGTTAGAGGGCTCGGAATCGGATTCTGATGATTCGGTTAGTTCCGGGAGGTGATTTGTGACTTAGGGGAGCGATCGGAATTGAATTTGGAGGCCGGTGTAGAAATAGGCTTGAATTGGCTAAGGTTGAATTTTGGCGAAATCCGAACGGTAGGTGAGATTTTGATCCGGGGGTCGGAATGGAATTTCGATAGTTGCAGTAGCTTCGTTAGGTGATTTTGGATGTGCCTGCAAAATTTCAGGTCATTCGGACGTCGCTTGGTCGGGTTTTTGATCGAATGTGTAATTCGGAAAGTTTTAAGAAATTTAGGCTTGAATCCGTGTGTAATTGGTGATTTTGATGTTTAGGATGGTGTTTTTATGATTGGAACAAGTTCGTATCGTGTTTTGGGCTATGTTGGTGGTTTTCGTTGGGGTCCCGGGGGCCTCGGGGTGAATCCGGACCATCATCCGGCATTTGGAAGCAAGAAAAGACCTTGCTGTAATCTGCAGATCACTGGGCGGTGATTTGGCCTTCGCGTTCGCGAGGGCACGGCCCGCGTTCGCGTAGGCCAAGTTCAGCAGGCATCGCGTTCGCGAGGGGGGTATCGCGTTCGCGTATTGGAAAGGCTGGGAAGTTTCACGGACGCGTGAGTGAAGGTCGCGTTCGCGTATGAGGGAGTTAGGACGCATCGCGTTCGCGTGGGTTTAGGCCGCGATCGCGATGAAGGAATTGGCAAGGCCACGCGTTCGCGTGGGAGACTACGCGTTCGCGTAGAGTAATAATCCGGAGACTGGGAAGTTGACCTTCGCGAACGCGTGAAGGAGTGATGCGTTCGCGATGAAGAAGAGGAAAAAGGCATCGCGTTCGCGTGAGAGGCGTCGCGAACGCGATGAAGAAAATAGGCTGGCAGTGAAGTTAAATTACAGAACAGAACCAGTCGTGGGTTTAATACCCAAAACCTCCATTTTTGAGTTCCAAGAGAAGAAATTGACGGGAGATTGTCGGGAAATCATCGGGGTTTCGTTGGAGGTAAGTTTTGTGGCTTAATTACATCATTTTAACATGAAATCATGGGTTAAATTTCTGTAAATGGAAGATTAAAGGTGGGTTTGAGCCCTAGGCCTAAATTAAAGAAAAACACTGATTTGAGTGAGCAAATGGAGTCCGATTTTGGTAAATTTTATATGACTAGACTCGTATCGAGATGAGGATTCCGAATATGTAACTTTTGTAATTTTTCGACAAGCGTACCGAAAGTCGGGTTTTGACAACTTTGGGAATTTTGATGTAAATCGAGTTGTATTGATTGGGTGTCGTCCCATTGGCCTAATTTGTTGTATTTATACTGTATTTGATCAGATTCCACGCGTGCGGAGCTTGATTCTCGTGGCAAGGGCATTGCGAAGTAGTCGTCGCGCCGTATTGAGGTGAGTAATAGATGTGGGTGATGACCAGCGGGTTCGAAACCCCGGTATACCACTTTGTGACGCTGTATAGCGGCGAGACACGCACACTCTCGAGAGTGCGGGGTCGATCATGAACTGGAGACTATATATTAGTCCGACCTGTTGATACTGTATTATTGGCTATTCTCGAGCCGTTGAACCCCCTTCTTGGGCGGTTGAGTATACTTGTGGGCCGTGAGCCAGTTATTGGATCCTGCGAGGATCGTTATCATTGTCTTATCATATAGACATGCTAGTTTACTACTAGTCCGCAGCTATTTTTGTTATTATGCTAATTCCAATCTCTGGAACTTGATATTACTGTTTTCCAACTGAAAAATAAAAAAAAAGTTTTCAAAAACTACTTTTGAGCTTGCGAGGTTGTATCTGCATATTAGCTGACTAGTAGTGGATCGGGCCTGCGCGCCGCAGCGAGATATATGTTGGATCGGACTGCACGCCGCAGGAATATCTCTATGAGATGTGCTTGGGCCGTAGGAGCCCCTCCGGAGTCTGAACCCCCACAGTGAGCACGGGTACCCAAAATTGGAGTCGGCTACGCGCCGTAGCGGTCATATCATGCATTGCATTGCATTTAGCTACATCTGCTAGCTGTTATGCTATTTATTGGTATTTGTTGGTACAGGTACAGTGAATATTGATTCTATGACAAGGTAGCTGATTATAGTTTTACATAGTGCTTTATTGCGGATTTCTTATCTGCGTTGTCTTACCCTTGTTTATTACCACTGAGTCTGGCAGTACTCATTTTACTCCCTGCACCTTGTGTGTAGATCCAGGTACCTCTCAGCAGTGATCCAGTAGCTGTGCGAGGCGACATCTGTGGGATATACGAGGTAGCTGCCGAGTCCGCAGGACCCGATATTCCTTCCTACTGTCTTTTGATTTTGTATTGACATTTCTTTCCGCACTTGGTATCTTGTAAACCTTTATACACTCATGTTCGGTAGAGGCTCATGACTCTTGACCCTTCGGTCTATGGGAGTTAGTATATTTTGGGACTTGGTCTCCCCGCTGTTAGTATAAATATTACTATTGTTTCATATTTTGAAATGCTTAAATGGGTTAAAGAGAGCTTCTAGCTCCGTTGTTGATATTGATTGGTCGGGCTGGCTTAGCAATGTGCTGGGCGCCATCACGACCGGATTTGGGGTCGTGACAAGTTGGTATCAGAGCCTAGGTTTACTAGGCCTCACGAGTCTTGAGCCGGTTAGTAGAGTCTTGTGGATCGGTACGGGGACGCCTGTACTTATCCTCGGGAGGCTGCGAACCTTTAGGAAACACTTCACATTTCTTGGAATTCTTATCGTGCGTACTTGATTCATCTTGAGATATAATTTTTGAAATTCCTTCCACACGTCCGTGTACGCATCGAGCGCTCGGTAATGTGATTGCCTTATGGCTTGTGATTTCCTCGAACGAGGGGCGAGATATAATCTCGGTGAGTTCATGTTGGGCCAGTCAGGATGACTTGAGGCTGGACCTTGTTTATGGCTTGAGCATTGAGGTGCTGATTTTGTGAGTGGTGGCAATAGATAATGTACTGAGGGTTTGAAATCCCGTATTTTTGCACTATACAGTGTTGTGCTGAGAGGGAATACGCGTCATGTGACGAGCGTGGTGGTATTGTGACCGGGGATTTGGACTTGATCCTTCCCAATTGATAAATTACTGTGTAAAGTGACTAAGACTGGGCTTATATCTATGTACTTGGGCTAGTAGCCATGTTTGGGGCCTTGTGCCGATCTGTAGAGTATTATGGAGGCTTACTAATGGATGAATTGTTAATTGTTCGACTCTTATCTAAACTGTTGTGTAGCCCCGAGCTATGGGCGTGAGAAATAATTATCATATCTCGTAATTGGAAGGTAAAATGCCTTATTTGTAGTGGAACAAGTTTAAACTCGGGAAGACTAAAATGATTATGCTATGTATATCCTGGTAGAAGGTGTTGTACTTAAATACTAGATTGAGGAAAAATAGGTGGGTTGATTCTGATGTGTAATTGAATGGTATTCGATATATGTTATGATTTGAGCAGATACATCGCAGGTTCAAGTATAAATTGTGATGATATAATTCGTGTAGTATTGAGATTTAATGTTGTTGAAATACATTGTGATATCTTGTTGAGTTGTGGAAGTATAGCTAGGATGGTTTGGTGATTCTCTGGCAGGTGGATAGGCCAATTTACAAAGGAAACTCTGCCGAAAGTTTTGGAAAATTCGGGACTTAGAAAAGATTTTGTCACCTAAAGAGGGGGCGTAACTGTTGTGTGTGAATGAATGCAAGAATTGCAAAAGAGTTAATATTTCTGATAATTCGAATCTCCGCCGAAGCTTGTAAATGACTTGAGTTTAATATCATACTAACATTTCGGCATCACTTGAGTAATACTGATATGAGTGGTTGAAAGTGCTTTGATGAATGGCTTCGAGCTAAGTTGGGGAGGTTGCTATTGATTAACCGATTGCACTATTGTGTGCTATGTTGATTCTGTCTCTAAGTATGTTGGGAAATTCTGGTAAAGGTTATGGTGCTTCGTAGATGTGAAGAAATACTAGGGTATTTTGAACTGATGTTGGTAAGGAATGCTTGGTGTATAGAAAAGAGTGATAGTTAATAGTGTATGTAAGTAGTCATGTTCTGCGATGTCAGAAGTTCTACCAAAACACGAGTGGTTCTACTCAATAGGACAGTTGAATTACAGCTGAATAAGGGTGAATGATGCCCGAGAATGGTTTGCAATGTTCAAGATTTTGCTTGTAACAGTCAGGTGCCTTAAGATTGTGTATGTGGCTAAAGATAGCGATTTCGTTAGAAAAGATCAAGGCTTGTGTTATATCATGTGAATGATGGGATTCTACGTATCCGCATTGGGAAGTAATGATAACAATTTAAAAAAAATCGCGGGGAGTTCATCAAAGTAAAGTGTGGTGGAAGGTAGTACTTCTGGGAACACTGAGAGAGTATTCAGCGGTCTATGGGTCTTATACCGTGTAGTCCTGTGTACAAGTCTTGTGTGGTAAAAAGGGTTGAGGCATTGTCGTGCTACAGTAAAGACTGATATGAAATTAGAGATGAATCAGAAAGGAAACTGGGTAAATGGAACAACTTGTTAATAAACCAGAATGGTATAAAAAAAAAGGGGAATGCGATTGATTCCTGGTATGTGGTTGAAGTAATGAGTCTTGGAGATATTGTGCAGCAAAGCTCTGGAGTGCTGACAGTTGTGTAACTTGATATGGGTATAAGGACTCAGTCCTGGCAGTTTAACTTATGCAATGTAATTGGGAGAAAGAGTTTATGATGTGTTTCATCATGGTTTGAAAATGAGTATATTCCTGTCGATATGCGGAGCGTGGAATATGTAATGAGTTTTCTCTATATGGGATCATGAAAGCCCTTGACTAGTTGAGTGCGCCGATGTTTGCGGCGTAGGAAAGGAATAAGAATTTCCATGTTATCTTAGGGTGGTGTGGCATATGCGATGTGTGATGGAAAGTTGATAATGACATATTCAAGGTTTTGAGATCAATTCATAATATATGGGGAGTCATTAAAATTATTGAGCGGCGCGGGCAGCTGCGGGTGATTTAAAGAATTGATCTTTCTGGCGATTAAGGAAAATGGTACTGCTATTCTAATAATTTGGCATGGAACAACTTGTGAATAAACCGGAATGGTATAAAAAGGAATACGATTAATTCCTGGTATGTGGTTGAAATAATTGAGTCGTTGATGGCATAGTGAAATTTCTGAATGGTTTTCGAGGTATGAATGGACGCTCGATGTGCGTTATGTATTTGTATGGTGAAGTACGGAATCAAGCATGGTGATTCATGTGTTATATGTGTGTTGGAGACTAGAAGTTCTTGTAACCCGCCTACGCAGCGGTGGTATATCGTGTGTATCAGCACCGTTTAGCGGTTAATGGAAAAATTGGAAGCCCTAATGGCTCTCTTATTACTTGATATGATGAATTTGGGTTATGATACCTTATTTCAGACTGGTTGACATAAGTCGGGTCGTCTAGACTAATGTGATATGGACTATGTCGGAAAATGGCACAAATTGCGTAGCAGAGAGCATCAGAGTATGCTCCAACGGAGTAGTTGTACCCAGGACCAGCGGACGGCTGGTAGGCATTGCTTTGTCAGTTGGACCTTAGGGGCGGATGTTAGTGTAGAGGTATCTACCATTAATTCAGTTCCAGTATTGAGAAACGTTGTCAGATGCGTTTCATGTGGCCGAGCTTGAGGCTATATATATATATTTGTTGTAATGAGAAAATTCGACTCGATATGCATTTCCTTTTTGCGAGATTTATGCGTGGATCGGGTGGCACGCCGCCACAGGTATGGTAACCGGATCGGGTGGCACGCTGCCACGGGTATGTCATTGGAGCGGGTTACACACCGCAACAGAATATTGTGAAAATATAGTTGGTTATAAGCTACCTGGTATACAATACTTTCTCGCTTCTGAGGAAAAGACCGTTTTGAGTATCGCTGGGCGAATGGCACATCGGTTGTGTCCTTTCAGGATTTAATAGCATACGTTAATTGTTTCACCGTGGGTGAGGTTGATTGCTTGGGTTCAAGACCTAGATATGTGCGTGGCTAACCGTTTGAGCTTAGTGGCTTGAGGTGCTTCATGAGTAATAATGTTGGGATAAAATCACGAGTCTTGGCAAGGCCACGTGATGTTATGACCTCTTGAGAAGGATTCAGGTACTCTATTTCTATAATGCGAGACGCGATCTCAGTTCTATGTTGTGATGGCACAGAGGAATTGAATTGCAGCTCTTTTGCTGGAGACAGTTATCATGATTTGAGCTGTCATGATTCGAGTGTGTGCAGACGTTTCTATTGGAGCCTATGTTGTGCTCGTCACCGCTTAGGCCGCTGGTTGAGATGTCATGTCACCAGTGTGGTGTGTTATGATAGAAATGACCGTTGGAGTCATTAATGAATACGAGCATATTGGATCTTAGCTTGTTAGAATGGTAAAAATCGAGGTTTGGCTCCAAAACATTTTGTGGTACCAGTTTTAAAAGGGAAATAGATTCACGAATTGTTAACCTGAGAGATGGGTTCGGTATATCGCGTGCTTCAGCTGCCGTGGGCAGGATATGGAGGTGTTGGAATAAGACTCTATCTAATGAAAGAGGTTTTCAGCTAGTATTTGGTTATTGTGGCCAGTTGTTGTGATTAGAGACTATCGTCTCGAGTGATTTGGGTTGTCGATACAGCATATGATCTCAACCGGAGTAGTGAATATGGGTTATTGTAGTGGATTCGAGTGTATCCCGAGTATAGGCATGGGATTTGCATTTGGCATATGATTTCAGAAAGTGCAATGTGATTTATGGTTCAGATGGTCTGTGAAATTCTGACTATATGGTTTTTTCGGACTTATGTGAGATAGGGTGACGTATGATCGCCCGGATATATGCTTGGTAAGGTCATTCGGCTATTGGGTTGCTTCCAGTACAACTCTGAGTCCGCTTGAGGACGAGCGTTTGTTTAAGTTGGGGAGAATGTGACGACCCGACCCGTCGTCATGGGAATTACCACCCCGTTATGTTGAAATTGTATGTTTTATGCTTTTATATCGGTGTTAAAGTCTATCGGGTGAGTTAGGAGTGAATTGGATTGAAAATGAGGCATATAGCCTTTGTGAAGGAAACTTGAATAAGGAAAGTCAAACCGGAGTTGACTATTTGGTTAGAGGGCTCGGAATCGGATTCCTGATGATTCGGTTAGTTCCGGGAGGTGATTTGTGACTTAGGGGAGCGATCGGAATTGAATTTGGAGGCCCGGTGTAGAAATAGGCTTGAATTGGCTAAGGTTGAATTTTGGCGAAATCCGAACGGTAGGTGAGATTTTGATCCGGGGGTCGGAATGGAATTCCGACAGTTGCAGTAGCTTCGTTAGGTGATTTTGGATGTGCCTGCAAAATTTCAGGTCATTCGGACGTCGCTTGGTCGGGTTTTTGATCGAATGTGTAATTCGGAAAGTTTTAAGAAATTTAGGCTTGAATCCGTGTGTAATTGGTGATTTTGATGTTTAGGATGGTGTTTTTATGATTGGAACAAGTTCGTATCGTGTTTTGGGGTATGTTGGTGGTTTTCGTTGGGGTCCGGGGGCCTCGGGGTGAATCCGGACCATCATCCGGCATTTGGAAGCAAGAAATGATCTGCTGTAATCTGCAGATCACTGGGCAGTGATTTCGCCTTCGCCTTCGCCTTCGCGAGGGCACGACCCGCGTTCGCGTAGGCCAAGTTCAGCAGGCATCGCGTTCGCGAGGGGGGTATCGCGTTCGCGTATTAGAAAGGCTGGGAAGTTTCGCGGACGCGTGAGTGAAGGTCGCGTTCGCGTATGAGGGAGTTAGGACACATCGCGTTCGCGTGGGTTTAGGCCGCGATCGCGAAGAAGGAATTGGCGAGGCCACGCGTTCGCGTGGGAGACTACGCGTTCGCGTAGAATAATAATCCGGAGACTGGGAAGTTGACCTTCGCGAACGCGTGAAGGAGTGACGCGTTCGCGATGAAGAAGAGGAAAAAGGCATCGCGTTCGCGTGAGAGGCGTCGCGAACGCGATGAAGAAAATAGGCTGGCAGTGAAGTTAAGTTCAGAACAGAACCAGTCGGGGGTTTAATACCCAAAACCTCCATTTTTGAGTTCCAAGAGAAGAAATTGACGGGAGATTGTTGGGAAATCATCGGGGTTTCGTTGGAGGTAAGTTTTGTGGCTTAATTACATCATTTTAACATGAAATCATGGGTTAAATTTCTGTAAATGGAAGATTAAAGGTGGGTTTGAGCCCTAGGCCTAAATTAAAGAAAAACACTGATTTGAGTGGGCAAATGGAGTCCGATTTTGGTAAATTTTATATGCCTAAACTCGTATCGAGATGAGGATTCCGAATATGTAACTTTTGTAATTTTTCGACAAGCGTACCGAAAGTCGGGTTTTGACAACTTTGGGAATTTTGATGTAAATCGAGTTGTATTGATTGGGTGTCGTCCCATTGGCCTAATTTGTTGTATTTCTACTGTATTTGATCAGATTCTACGCGTGCGGAGCTTGATTCTCGTGGCAAGGGCATTGCGGAGTAGTCGTCGCGCCGTATTGAGGTGAGTAATAGATGTGGGTGATGACCAGCGGGTTCGAAACCCCGGTATACCACTTTGTGACGCTGTATAGCGGCGAGACACGCACACTCTTGAGAGT
Organism: Nicotiana noctiflora; assembly: GCA_032618575.1. Lineage (NCBI taxonomy): Eukaryota > Viridiplantae > Streptophyta > Magnoliopsida > Solanales > Solanaceae > Nicotiana > Nicotiana noctiflora. Next base: position 850,876 of record JASVEL010012972.1, read on the forward strand.
GCGGGGTCGATCATGAACCGGAGACTATATATTAGTCCGACCTGTTGATACTGTATTATTGGCTATTCTCGAGCCGTTGAACCCCCTTCTTGGGCGGTTGAGTATACTTGTGGGCCGTGAGCCAGATTATTGGATCCCGCGAGGATCGTTATCATTGTCTTATCATATAGACATGCTAGTTTACTACTAGTCCGCAGCTATTTCTGTTATTATGCTAATTCCAATCTCCGGAACTTGATATTACTGTTTTCCAACTGAAAAATGATAAAAAGAGTTTTCAAAAACTACTTTTGAGCCTGCGAGGCTGTATCTGCATATTAGCTGACTAGTAGTGGATCGGGCTGCACGCCGCAGCAGGATATATGTTGGATCGGACTGCACGCCGCGAGAATATCTCTATGAGATGTGCTTGGGCTGTAGGAGCCCCTCTGGAGTCTGAACCCCCACAGTGAGCACGGGTACCCAAAATTGGAGTCGGACTACGCGCCGTAGCGGTCATATCATGCATTGCATTGCATTTAGCTACATCTGCTAGTTGTTATGCTATTTATTGGTATTTGTTGGTACAGGTACAGTGAATATTGATTCTATGACAGGGTAGCCGATTATAGTTTTACATAGTGCTTTATTGCGGATTTCTTATCTGCGCTGTCTTACCCTTGTTTATTACCACTGAGTCTGGCAGTACTCATTTTACTCCCTGCACCTTGTGTGCAGATCCAGGTACCTCTCAGCAGTGATCCAGTAGTTGTGCGAGGCGACATCTGTGGGATATACGAGGTAGCTGCAGAGTCCGCAGGACCCGATATTCCTTCCTACCGTCTTTTGATTTTGTATTGACATTTCTTTCCGCACTTGGTATCTTGTAAACCTTTATACACTCATGTTTAGTAGTGGCTCATGACTCTTGACCCTTCGGTCTATGGGAGTTAGTATATTTTTGGACTTGGTCTCCCCGCTGTTAGTATAAATATTACTATTGTTTCATATTTTGAAATACTTAAATGGGTTAAAGAGAGCTTCTAGCTCCGTTGTTGATATTGATTGGTCAGGCTGGCTTAGCAATGTGCTGGGCGCTATCACGACCGGATTTGGGGTCGTGACAAATTCACAACTTCGTGACTGGGCTGTAGCAAAGAGACTAGAATTGAAGATTGCTCCAGCCAAATCTCGCGTCAAGACCGTGAATGCCGAGGTACAAAATGCTCGCACGGTAGCTAATGAAGTAGGTGTCAAATTGGGATCTTGGAAAGGTATGACAAACTTTATCGTAACCGCTATGGATATATCTGACATCATACTAGGGCAAAAGTTCTTTAGACATTGTCATACTTTGATCAACCCCTACCTCAAATATCTTTTAGTTATGGAGCGAGAAAGAGCTTGCATGGTACCTACAATGACTATGCCACACGGACAAATCCAAGCACAAATCTCAGCTATGCAGATTGTAAATGGGATCAAGAAGGGGGAGCCAACGTTCGTGGCAACTATTGCAAGTATAGAGGAAGTCAATAGTTTTCAAGAGACATTGCCGCCTTGCATAGATAAATTGCTTGAGGAAAACGAAGATGTCATGCCCGAGGAGTTGCTTAAGCACTTTCCGCCTAGGCGAGAGGTAGGTCACAAGATTGAGTTGGAACCAGGGGCTAAACCACCTGCATTTTCCCCATATCGTATGGCACCGCCCGAGCTAGAGGAGCTCAATAAAAAATTGAAAGAGTTGCTAGATGCTAGTCACATTCGCCCATCAAAGGCACCTTTCGGCGCACTAGTATTGTTCCAGAAGAAGAAGGATAGATTGATGCGCTTGTGCATAGACTACCGAGCACTTAATAAGGTTGCATGAAGAATAAGTACCCGATCCCACTCATTGATGACTTGTTTGATAGTCTTGGGCAAGCCAAATACTTTACCAAGGTGGATCTTAGAAATGGCTACTACCAGGTTCGCATTGCTAAAGGGGATGAGCCAAAGACAGCATGTGTGACAATATATGGAACCTTTGAGTGGTTGGTGATGCCCTTCGGCTTAACCAATGCACCGGCCACATTTTACACCCTTATGAACAAGATTTTTCATCCCTACCTTGATCAGTTCGTGGCAGTTACCGAGATGACATAGTTATTTACAGCAACACCTTGGAGGAACATATGGAGCACTTAAGGGAAGTTTTCCAAGTCTTGTCGGAGAACGAGCTATACATCAAGAGGGAGAAGTGCGAATTTGCACAATCAAACATGCACTTATTGGGCCATATTATTAGCAATGGCAAGCTACGCATGGACGAGGCTAAGGTACGTGCTATCCAGGAGCGGGAGGCACCTACAAAGGTAACTGAGTTAAGATCCTTCCTTGTCCTTGTTAACTACTATCGTCGGTTCATCAGTGGCTACTCAACAAAGTCCGCACCATTGACCGAGTTTCTAGAGAAGAACAATCTGTGGGTTTGGACGGGGCAATGTCAAAAGTCGTTTGAAGGCCTTAAGGCAGCGGTAACAGAGGAGCCAGTCTTGGCATTACCTGACTTTGCCAAGACATTTGAGGTGCACACGGGTGTTCTTATGTAGGATAATCATCCCATGGCATTTGAGAGACGTAAGTCAAATGAGACAGAGCGGCATTACACAATGCAAGATAAGGAAATGACTGCAATTGTGCATTGCCTTCTTACATGAAGACATTATCTACTTGGGTCAAGGTTCATCGTCAAGACCGACAATGTGGCTACTAGCTACTTTCAAATGCATAAGAATCTCACACCAAAATAGGCTAGGCGGTAAGACTTCTTGGCCGAGTTTGATTATGTGCTAGAGTACAAGCCGGACAAAGGTAATGTTGTAGCTGATGCCTTGAGCCGGAAAGCCGAGCTTACTTCCATCACTTCAACAACTTGAGACATTAGTGAGGCTATAAAACAAGGAATGCAACATGATACAGTAGCCAAACAACTTATCGAGTTAGCCAACCAGGGCAAGACGAGATGTTTTTGGGTAGAAGATGGCCTATTACTTACCACGGGTCGGCGGCGCTACGTGCCTATGTTTGGAGACATCAGACGGTGGATCATAAGGGAGAGTCATGATACAATGTGGGCTGGTCATCCAGGCCAACGTCACACTAGGGCCTTGGTTGAGTTAGTCTACTGTTGGCCACGCATGCGAGATGACATAGAGTGCTATGTGCAGACTTGTCTTGTCTATTGGACAAGGTTGAACAAAAACAACCTAGAGGACTTTTGAAACCATTTCCAGTTGCAGAGCATCCGTGGGAGAGTGTGACTATGGACTTTATCACTTGCCTACCGAAGTCCGACGGTTATGGTACTATTATGGTAGTCGTGGATAGATTTTCCAAATATGCCACCTTCATGCCCACCTCACCAGGTTGCACAGCTAAGGAAGCAGCCAAGTTATTCTTTAAGAATGCGGTAAAGTATTGGGGCTTACCAAGGAATATCATCAGTGATCGAGACCCCCGCTTCACTGGGAACTTTTGGAGAGAGTTGTTCGACATACTAGGCACAGAACTACACTTTTCTACTAGTTTCCACCCACAGACAGATGGACAAACAGAATGGGTCAATGCCTTATTGGAATGCTACTTGAGGCAGTATGTAAGTGCACATCAGAAAAATTGCAAGGTTCCTAGACATCGCCCAATTATCTTATAACTTACAATGGAGTGAGTCTACGAGGCGGACACCATTTAAGCTAGCCACATGCCAACAGCCACAAACTCCACATTCATTACTAGCCGCCTTCGAGGGAAAGAGTTTGGGGGCTTATCATATAGCCAAAGGATGGGAGGAGCAGCTCAACAGTACTAAGTCCTACTTGGATAAGGTAGCTAAAAAGATGAAGAAGTTTGTGGACCGTAAGCAGCGTCCCACAGACTATAGAGTTGGGGACATGGTAATGGTGAAGATAAACCCAAGACAGTTCAAGGAACTACGGGGCATGCATCAGAATTTTATTCGCAAGTATGAGGGTCCATTTAAAATTGTCACCAAGGTAGGCAAGATCTTATACAAGCTTGACATGCCATCGTATCTTAAGATTTATCATGTCTTCCATGTGATCATGCTTAAGCCATATCATAATGATAAGGATGATCCGAGTAGAAACCAGTCACGTCGAGCGCCAATGACTATCAGCGCCTCGCATGATCGGGAGATTGAGGCTATCATCCCAAGCCAGGCAAAAACAAGGGCAAAAAGTGACCGTTATGTTCCTCGTCCATTGGAAAGGGAAATTACCAGAGGAGGCCATGTGGGAACTATATGAGGATTTGTGGCAATTCAAAGATAAGATCCGAGAGTTTATGCAGCAGTATTGCACCGCGGTCGTTACAATATTAGGTGGGGGAGAGTATGATGACCCACCATATCAGAATGCCACATAGGTGCCATTTGGCATATATTAATGCCATGTGGAAGCTTACATAAGAAGAAGGCTAGCATTTGTGAGAAGATTCTAGAGAAGTATGGATATTTCCTTAGGAAGAACCTAGATCTTTATGAATTTACTAGGAAAGTCCTTGGAATCTTCTAGGCTTGTAGAGAATTCTAGAGAATGGAATTATTTATAAATATGGAAGGAATTGTAGAACAATAATTATTTATATACTAGCCCTAGTTTATTAGTATAAATAGGGGGCATTCATTTGTATTTCATCAACCAAGAAAACAATTCAAGTTCTCTTTAATACAAACTTCCTTTAACAATTCTCTTGTGTTCTTTCTTCCATTATCTTAGCAATCTTGAGTGTAATAAGGCTGACTTAGCATAGCAAGAACATGAGCAAGTTGTACAAGATCGTGAGCGAATTTTTAAGTGTCGCACGCATACTTAGTTAACAACTAAGGACGTGACACCTATTTCTTAATTACGCTGATGACTTCTATATTCGGATTGTACTCCCCATAGCATGTTTTCCTCCCTTTTAACTATTTAGTCTCGGTATTTTATTTCCTTTTATTGCATATATATGTGTTGAACTGCACAGTTTGAATTGGTAGTCTTGTCTAGCCTCGTCACTACTTCGCCGGGGTTAGGCCAGGCACTTACCAGCACATGGGGTTGGTTGTACTGATACTACACTTCTGTGCTTTTTGCATAGATCACGGTACTGGAGAAGATTTTGAACCACAGCAGTAGCACACTAAGTGGGAGCTGACTTCAGTCCAGGGACTTATGAGGTAGCCTAGCTGGCACACGTAGGCCGAAGTCCCTTCCTATATTTCTATTTGTTTTCAGTGTACCGAGATAGACATATGTATTTTCTTTATATTTAGACATGGTTGTAGTATTCTTTAGCAGTTCGTGAGATAACGACTCGAGTCTTGGGTAGTGATAAACTTTCGTATTTTTTTTAGTTTTCATTTATTTATGTTATATAGACTTTCGTTTCAATTTAAAGGTTTACTATTGTTATTACTGTTGTGTTGTTTTTCAAAGGTTTGAGTGTTTGACTTACCTAGCTTAGATAGTAGGTGCCATCACGACTCCCGATGGTGGAAAATTCGGGTCGTGACAAAGCACGACCGTTGGTAAAGATTTAAAGGCTTGACATCGGATAACATTTGATGAGCAGCCATTATAGAGAATATCTGCATTCAAAGCTTGTCGTTATGCACCCATCAATGGCATTTTTATTCTCATTCAATAGGATCTTGATTTAGAATCTTGTCTCCCTAAGAATAGCTATAAATATCAGGATTGACAACCCTTGTGAGAGAGAAAAAATTTTGCACACAAAAGCTTTAGTTTACTATTTTACGCTCAATCTAAACAGTTTTATCATTGCTTTATCGTTGCTTTTACTTTTTCTCCCCGAAAGACAAAGATTAGAATCAAGCTTGTTATTTCCTTTAATTTTAGTCGTTAATCTTATTTTCGTTATTATTTCTTTATTATTTTTGGATCAAGTCCATTTGATTGTATATAAACCATGCAATTAATTTAACTGTACTGTTTTACGGGTAAACCATTTGGCGTTCACCATAGGGTATCGACAGTTGCGTATATGCTTTGATCCGTTCGTTTGTTACTAATTAATTTTGGCTTTTTCTTGAGTAAAAATATGATATGACAACTAATGATGTCAACAAGTTGGAGCACACGATGAACGGGAAGAAGTGTCTCAGTGTGATGATTCCATCAGTGAAACATGCAATGAAGGGGATGAGACAACCCCATTTCGCGAAGAATAATATCCTCGACATATTTGGGTCCCAACTCCTAATGATGCAGAGGAATAACACGCTGCAAAAAGGGTTAAACTCTTGAGAGAGTTGTGAAGAGCAATCATGGATCACCTCTAAAGGCAAGATCGTGTGATAACGGAATTGAAGCATCCGTTATCAGGTGCTTCCAACAATGCTAATGGAAGGTCCCCAGTTCATCCCAATTCTCCCTCAAATCATATGGCATAAAGGACCGATAACAACACCCCAAGGGATGAGGTTGATTTCTAAGGAGCAGGGGGAGGGGTACCGTTAATGGATCTAGGAGCAATAGCTTGAATTATCCTTACAAAAATGTGCTCGTGAGATTCATGAGAGATGAATGAATAAATGGATCAGAATGGAAAGGAGTTTCATGCCCGAATGGATCATATTCTGGGCACGTCACTTGGTTAAAGAGTCTAAATATCAAAAAGTACACGAAATTACCATTTAAACCAAGTGTGTCACCAAAGTTGATCCCGAAAAGATTCAAAATGCCAGATACACCAAAGTATGATGGGACTTTGAATTTGTAGGAGCACACCACTACCTACACCATGGCAGTAAAAGGAAACGACTTGGCTCAGCATGAGATCGAGTCAGTTTTGTTGAAGGGTGCCCTAACATTGTATTCACACTTATCTGAGCATACAATCGATTCTTTTGAAATGCTTGCAGATCCGTTCATAAAAGCTCATGTCTGAGCAAGAAAAGTCTAGGCCGAAAAGGTAGACATATTCAAAATTTGCAGGGCGAGTCCGAGCTTCTGCGAGAATTCGTGATTCTATTCCAAAAAAAAGGATGATGTTACTAGAGGTTCTGGATGAATGGGTAGCGGGAGCATTCTCGAAGGGTCTAAATCCACTAAGTTTTGATGCCTCCCAAAAATTGAAGGAGATAATGCTCGAATTTCAGGCAACCACTTAGACGGATGTACATAACCACTATGAATCAAATATAAGAATGGAAGATGATCAACTTGACTAATCAATATCAACTAAGGGACAATGTCGCGATAAAAATCAGGATAAGTTTAAAAATGACATTGATTTAAATCGGAGGTCCTCTAGGGGTCGTTTTATACCCTACGAGAAGACCGATGGGCATAGCACTAAATGATTTCATTCATCAATAGGTTGCTTCCTACAGAAGGACGGATCATAGTCGAAACAATAGGTCATTGCAAGAAAAGGACATGATAGGGGCCCGAGATCCCGCATATCTGAGGTTATCATATTACAACTTTAATATTAGCCTATTAGAATTGGTTTCGGTAATGCGGAATATCAAAGAATCACGGTATGAAACCAATCCGATCGGACCCTAACCACAGAGATCCTAGTTTGTAATGTGAATTCAATAGAATGCACGACCATAGAATTGGGGACTACCAACATTTTTGCGAGGGGGTGGCTACACTGTTAAAAAAATGGCCATCTTAGATAGTTTTTTAGTGATCGCGCCAAGAACAACTATGGTCGAAGCCAGGATAAAGTGAAGCCATCGAAATCGTCAGTAGGATCACCATGTATGATGATCAACATGATCTTTGGCAAAAATGAAATTAATAAGGTAATATATTCAGCGGCAAAGAAAATGAAGATATCAGTTACTCACAACAAGAGGGTCCGGGAAGTCTCAAAAAATGATATCACCTTCCGGAAAAGGACGTTGACAGACTTCTTCTGTCACACAATAATTCTTTGGAAATCTCTCTCAATGTTTAGATTTTAAAATTAAGCATGTTTTGGTTGATCCAAAAAGTTCAGCAAACGCCATACAATGGAGAGTTCTAGAGAGCGAAATAAATCGGGAGAATTATTCCAGCGACAAAGCTCCTAGTTGTCTTCAATCTAACAAGTGTGTCAACCCAAAGAGAGATTCTACTACCGACTCACGCAGAATGTATAACAAAGACCACCATGTTTGAAGTGGAAGATGCCGACATAAGTTACAATGTAATCCACGGAAGGTCGTTGATACACGAGATGAAGGCGGTGCCTTTGATGTATCATCAATTATTGAAGTTTCCAAAACCTGAAGGGATCAAACAGATAAGAGAAGACCAATCGGCGACAAGGGAGATGAACAACGTAACCATTTCCAGGAACTAAGATAGAATCGAACAAATAGCAATTACAAGAATTGATGCCTTCTCCCTTTATTAATGAAGATGCTAAAGGCGAGGAGTCATCGGAATCCTACCATGTCCCGAGGACTTTTCAGTTACCATAGGATATGGACGCAACCAAATCGGCCCTAGAAGAGCTCGAGCAAGTAGCTTTGTTCGAAGAGTTTTGGAAAGAAAGTTTCGTTTGGGAACAGGGTTAAATCCCTAGCTCAAGTTAGAGTTTATAAATTTTCTTAAAGCTAACATCGACTGCTTATATGACAGGTATCCTATTGGAGGTAGCGATCTACAAACTAAGTCTAGATCCAAACTTTCCACCAGCAAGACAAACTAAATACCTGATAGTAGAAGTAGGGAACATGTTTATTAAGATGAGGTAACCTAACTACTCAATATCGATTCGATTCGAAAGGTAAGTACCAAGAATAGTTAGATAACATAGTTGTAGTACCTAAAAGAAAAATGAATTTAGGATGTGTGTGGACTATAAGGATTTGAATAAGGCGTGCCCCAAAGACCCTTTTCTCATTGTCGAACATTGATCAAATGATTGATATTACGGTCGGGCACGAACTAATGAGTTTCCTTGATGCTTATTCCGAGTATAATCAGATGAAGATAAACCTAGAGGATCAACAAAAGACTTTTTTCAAAACAAACTTTGGCACATATTGTTATAATGTGATGTCTTTCGGGCTTAAAAATGCCAGAGCAACTTATCAGAGTCACGTTAATAAGATGTTTGAGAATTATATAGGCAAAACGATAGAAGTGTATATTGATGACATATTAGTTAAGTCTTTAAATGCACGTGATCATCTAAGACATCTCTAAGAAACTTTCGACATCTTGTGGAAGCATAACATGAAACTCAAACTGGAAAAATGTGCCTTCGGGGTTGGCTCCGATAAATTTTGGGGGTTTTTGGTCTCGCAAAAATGGATCGAAGACATTCTGGATCAATTGACAAGTGTGAAAGAAGTATAACAGCTGATCGGTAGATTGGCAGCTCTCATCAAATTCATCTTGAGGTCCTCGAAAAAATGCCACCACGTATTCTCAATTTTGAAAAAGAAGAACGACTTCGTGTGGACTCCAAAATGCCAGCAGGCACTAAAGGATCTAAAAAGGTACATATCCAGCCATCGATTATTGACAAAACCGAGAAAGGTAACAACTGCTAATTTATTTAGTGGTATCGAAAGTAGCGGTAAGTGTCATTTTAGTTCAAAAAGATGGAGGTACACAATTTCATGCTTATTACGTTAGTAAAATATTATCATGAGCAGAGACTCATTATCCGCACCTCGAAAAGCTAGCCTTAGCTTTCATAGTCGCCTCTTAGAAGTGCAGGTCTTATTTTTAGTGTCACCCAATAGTCATTGTGACAATGTTACCCTTATGCAATATCCTTCACAAGCTTGACTTGTTAGGCCGTTTGGCTAAGTGAGTAGTCGAAGTTAGCAAATTCGACATTGAGGATAAGCCAAGGACTGTAATTAAGTCACAAGTTTTGGCCAATTTTGTGGGCAACATTAGTCTGTGGTTAATGCCTTTTGCTTCTAAGGAAATAGTGCTGGTGTTAGAGACGACATCGAAAATTTGGACCTTGTTTACGAATGGAGCCTCTAACGTAAAGGGGTTCGGTCTCGGGGTAGTTTTAATCACACCCTCGGAGGAGGCCCTGAGACAAGCGATTAGAATTGCGCCCTTAACTAACAATGAAGTCGAGTATAAGACTTTGGTTGTAGGAATTGAACTAACCCGAGACTATGTTTTGATTTCATCGAGATAAAGTGTGATTCCTAGCTGGTGATCAACCAAGTGTTTGGGACCTTTGACACAATAGACGAGCGTATGTGACATTACTTGAACAACGTTCAGTCATTACTTGAACGATTCATAGAGTGATCAATTGCCCACATTACATAGGAAGAAATTACGGAAGCTTATACATTGGCTAATTTTTGGGTCGTCCAAAGAGATGAAAGGATCTGATTCTGGTACGGTCATACAATTGCTGCACTCAATGTTCGATATGGATATCTACTACAAAGTAAATCTAACCAACAAAATTTAGGACCCGAGGAATGAGTTTATTGAATATATCAGACACGGTAAATTACCCGAAGACCCAAAGGCATGCCAGGCAATGCAGACCAAAGCAACTTGTTGTTGCCTCGTTGATGGGCAGTTATATAGAAGAGATAGTTCAAAGGACCACTTGCTCGGTGTGTAGGGGCCTTGAAGGCGGACTGCGTATTATGAGAAGTCCACGAAGGAGTCTGCGAAAACCATTTCGGTGCAGACTCGTTACTTTACAAGTTGGTCAGGGTTGGCTACTATTGGCCTCGCATGGAGCAGGGCGCAAGAAAATTCGTACAGAAGTGCGACAAATGTCAATGTCATGCACTATTAGTGCATCAACCAGTAGAACTTTTGCATTTAGTGGTGTTTTCGTCTCCATTCATGAAATGGGGATGGACATAGTTGGTCCTTTACTACCATGTTCGAGAAGGAAAGATTCCTTTTAGTTATATATAATTATTTCACTATATAGGTTGAAGTAGGTCCTTACTAAAAGATCGGCGCGAAGTGGTTGGCTTCGTATGGGCCACATAATCTGTCGATTAGGAATATTGAAGGAGATTGCTTGTGACAAGGGACCGCTGCTCGTAGGTTCAAAAGTCATAAAGTTCTTGGAAGGGTTAAAAATCAAGCGGATTACTTCTTCGTCGTACCACCAGAGTGCTAATGGGTAGAACGAATCAACCAATAATGTAATTATTCAAAACCTTAAAAAGAAGTTAGATGATGCTAAGGGCAAGTGGCCAGATGAGTTACCAAGTATTTTATGGGTATACCAGACCACGACGAAGTCAAGCACCAGTGAAACACCATTTTTGCTCGTATACAGCTTAGAGACTCTAATACCGGTGGAAGTGGGGGAGCGACCTTGAGATTTTCTTGAGTAGGTGAAGAAGCAAATAGTTAAGCGTTGCCAGTAAAGCTAGACTTGCTCGAAGAACACTGGGACCTAGCATATGTGAGGATGTTAGCACAAAAGCAAAGAATGGAAAGGTATTACAATCGTAGGTCAAACCTCCGATATTTCAAAGTTGGAGATCTAGTTTCGAGGAAATTTACTCAAAGCACTCGAGAAGTCAACGCATGGAATGATCAATATGGGAAAGACCTTACCACGTTTCATCTACAACTAGTAAAGGCTAGTAATTGGAACGTGACTCAACTCAAAAGGTATTATTACTGAAGATCCTTGTTAGTTCTGAAAGTATGTGATGCACTCTTTTTTCCTTCGACCAGTTTTTGCCCCAATCGGATTTTTCTAGCAAGGTTTTTAACGAGGCAACAACGTAAACAACACTATGAAGGAAGCATCATCAGCAAAGGCAAGACCTTTAAATATTAAGGTACTAAAGTTCTCACACCGATGCGATTGACTACTATGAGCTCATATGGTAAACAACTTGTGGATGGTTAAATAATCTTTGTCTCGGTGGCAAGCCTCGCCTCCCAAAATTCAAAAATATTATCTATCCGTTCACAAGTTATCTCCACCGATAAAGCAACAGTATAAAATAAAGGAAAAGGCCTTCGATGAACACAAGACTTTCAGTGTTTAAATTCTCATAGTTAGCACTCGAACACTAGGCGAATTAGTGCATGATACGACACCAAGAGTGCCACAAAAATTGGGGATTGTTAGGATCGGGATGAATGTCTTACCAGGACGAGGGACTGCATGATCATCCCCGTAGAAATAAGTTGTACAAGTTAGCTGCATGCATTGATAGATTTATTTACTTAAGCAAATGAATGTTTATGTTAATGCACTCTTAAATATAGATTGGAATAAATCAAAGTCCTTTTATTCTTATCTAATTTCCTGTCCAAGTGGTAAGTTATCATTTGAAATTTAACAAAAACTTTAAACGTTTGTGTCGTAATGAATATGAGATGTCCTCTTCAAGAGCATCATAAGCATAAGGTCCATCTCTTATGAAATCCTCACAGTAAAGGGTTGATTGCGAAAGTGTTTATGCCGGGAATCAAAATCTATTAGATAGAAAAATATACCTGAGGTTTATCAACTAAACATAAAGGGATATTTTTGCACAACATTTAAGCAAGAAATCTTTTGTTAAAGTGCCAAAATTAGTAAAAGGTTTTGGTAGAATTAAAAAAGAAAAAATTATACATTATTCTTTGCTGCCATAAACCGAAGGGAGAGAAGGGTCTCCATTCTCCTTGGTAGAAGAAGTTTGTTCCCCTACAGGTTCAGGGTCTTCATCTTCTTTGGTCTCCCCTTTGGTTCCCGAATACTCGGAACTAGTATTTGAGAAGTCAGTCACAATGACCGAGCAAGAAGATTATCACGAGCAATTAACTCTATTTCTCGGGCCTTGGAAATGCAGTCATCGATGTTGGCAATGCTTGATTTGGCCTCCTCCAAAGTCTTTTTTTTCATATGACACATGGCGTAGGTTCTCTCGAAGACAAGTGAATCTTCTTAGTCCTAGAATTTGGCTTGGATATTATCAACTATAGCTTGGAGCTCTTCGTTTTCAACCTTTATTGCGTTGATTTTGGCATCACGCTCAATGTTGGTGGTTGAGTGAAGATGGTTCTGATCTATGACTCTCTTGCGTGTCTCTTCAATTTTGGCCATCCTCTCCTCGACAACATTGGCCTCCTAGATTTGGAGCATAAGTTAGCCTTCAGATTATAAATTTATTCCTCGAAGGCAGACTCATGCTTGGCAATGGTGGTTACAACATTCAGAAGTTTGACCCACTTAGCCTTAGCCTCATGAGGTCTCCGTGCAATTGGGCAGCTTCCTGACTCTAGACCATTTTATCTTGCTCGATTTGCTGTAACCGAGCCTCAAGATCGTCCATTTGTTCAACTTTTGCCTCTAGCATCGGAAGGTGCTTGGCATGCTGATTCCTTTGAGTGAAAAGTTGGTCCCGCTTGGAAGCATGTCCTTATTTATGCAGTATCAACCTTTGCAGTCCCTCAGAATCAAGGAGGTTAGCCTTAAAAAGGTTAGGGTTAAGGTTATCATTACAACATATAACAGAAAAGAAGATAGGAGGAAGTTAGACTGATACATGCACCGAACAGTGCATACTGTTATTTATCAGGCACTCCTATAAAGGGAGTTCATCTTCCTCCAATCCTTCGTTAATGCCATCGGCTTCAGATAATTAGCTAGCTACATCGGCTTGGAAAGAATGTGGAACTCTTTCAAAATTGAAAAAGTGGCATTTCGCCTTTCCTGAGGAACTTGAGAAGGTGTCAAGTAAGCGTACCCAAGTTTTCGTGGTCGGGAAATTGTGGAGAAAAAGTATTCCATACTTGTTCAACCGATGCCAGTGGAGGAGATGCAGTTTGTGCACTGGCGAAAGAATATCTAGTGTCGGTGAGTATAGAGTTGTTAATGTAGATGGTAACTATAGTAGAAGGAGTGGCAGTTGTTGGCTAAGAAGCTGGTGCTAGAAGAAGTTCAAGGGCCTAGATCATTTGATCATAGACAACAATAGGAATCGGGAAGCGAGAATCAGCATTATCAACCAGGCCCATTTCGCCTCTAAGTGTCTGAACTTCCTCTGTTGGTGGATTTTGGAACTCTCCTGGCTAAGCAGCCGATTGAGCCGGTGAATATCCTTTTCTACTTTGGAGGGAAGCCTCAATATTACTGCTTCCCCTTCATCATCGAGGACATTGAGACTCTGGCTGATTCGATTCATTTTTTCTCTATTCTTTTCCCCTGATTCCCAGCCGAGGAGGAATATCTCCTCTTCGATTTATTAGGCTGGGGACTCTAAGAGGAAGTACCTTCATTGGAGGCGTGAGTAGTTTCACGAGCCCTCCTCCGATTAAGGGCACCTTGCAGCACATGTGTAGCCTCAATTAGATCATGAAAATCTCGACATCGGGGCACATGATAGAACCCCTCAGGAGCCCTACGCAAGCAAAAGAATGATTAGAAACTACTCTTAAAATATTAAGACGGAATGAAATAAAAAATTTGTTCACCATGCTTCTTAGCTCTCCACCCGTATTTGGGAGCCATTTCTTTCCACCGACGGGATTCTACAATTATATATCTAGGATTTTATGAACCCATCTGTCTAGACCGTGAACCTGTAGTGGTTCCCAACAAGTAGTTGAAATGAATGAAGTCAAAAAAATCAGCAAAATAAGAAATTCTCTTTTAACGAAGAATGGAAACGAATATCCGAAGACTTACGAAAAGATTCCACGACTCGGGGAAAGCTGGAATTGTGGTCAGAAAATTGTCCCTGGTACCAATAACAATGAACTGCTCCATCCATTCGTGGTCGTTTTCATCGTCTACGCTGGTGAGAAGGGCGTGATGGCCACGCTTGCTGAAGTTTAACACTTTCCTATGGAAAATCTTGGGGGAGTAGAGATTTATCGTATGTGTGAGAGTTGGTATTTTTCTAGTCTCGGTGCACAATTGACCAAGGTAGGACACCGTACGCCATATCTATGGTCCTACTTATGCTGAGCAGACCTAGTATTAGGGGCAAAATTCTTGAATTATTGGGTCAAGTCCTTCGCATGACCCTAGGAGAAGGGACCCAAAGAAAAGGGATATGTATAGACATACACAAAACCCCTCTTTGGAATAGGTAACTCGTTTTACCCCATCTGGAGAGTGAATTAGACATTGGTGCTGTTGCAGTCCTCCTTCACAATTGGGATACTAGAAGGTCGATTGGAGGAGGGGTACCAGCGAACTGGCTAAAACCTGTGACTTTGAGAATTTCCAAATACGGTTTGTTCTTGGATATCGGATGCGGTGCTGAGATGGAGTGGTATGATGGTGCTAATAGTTGGAGGTTCAGACTCAACTGTAACCTCTTTGTATTTATTTTTCGTTTGGCCTCCATCAAACAAAAGACTAGTGTTTCTAAAGTTAGCAATGTAAGAATACATGGTTATAAACGATAAATGAAGAAGTTCTTACTAAGGAAGTTGAATATTTTATGAAAACTCAGAAAGGGAGAAATGATTGTGAAAGTCGTGAAAGTGAAGAAGTAAAAATGATAAAGTAGCAAAGAAGTTGTAAACGGTAAAAATCATGGTCTTGATTACCTCGAAAACCAGAGAAAATACTTACTGCATCACGGGATAACACATGTTCAGAGTATTAAATGCGAGAAAACGTGCATCCATTCAAGTATCAGAGACTGTTCATGAACTTTCCCGCCATAGAAAGGAATACTCATCTACTTCCCGATAACACCGGAAATTAGGGGAACTATCTATATAGGGTGAAATTGGTTAACAACATGGGGCTAAATGGCGAGATGACATGTGGAATCGAGGACAGGTAAAAGTTGAATCGATAAATAATCGGCACCGGATATGAAGTGCGTAACAGGTACAGGATAGATCCCAAAGGAAGTACAACTGATGGTAAAGATTCAAAGGCTTGACATCGAATAACATATAATGAGCAGCCATTGTAGAGAATATCTGCATTCAAAGTCAGTCGTTATGCAACCATCAATGACATTTTTATTCTCATTGAAGAGGACCATGATTTTAGGATTTTGTCTCCCTAAGAATAGCAATAAATATCAGGATGGACAACCCATGTAAGAGAGGAAACATTCTGCACACAAAAGCTTTAGTATACTATTTTACGCTCAATCTAAACAGTTTTATCATTGCTTTATCTGTGTTTTGCTTTGCTGTCCGAAAGACGGAGCTCAAAATCAGGCTTGCTATTTCCTTTAATGTTAGTCTTCAGTCTTATTTTTGTTATTTCTTTATTATTTTTTATCAAATCGATTTAATTGTCTATAAATTATGTTATAAATTAACTGGATCGTTTTACAGATAATGAAATGATTTATCTTTCTGGTTATTCGGATACCCATAATGTTGAAACTTTCTTCCTTCGTAAAGTCCTTTTATGTCTCAATATATAGACAAGATGATGCTTGAATTCGATTATCAAGAGGTGTTCACTGCTCTTAATTTAATGGTGCCTAATTTGTCAGTATTGAGTACCATTACTGAATATTATTTGTCTCCGAAAGAACTAATTGCATGATTTCTCTTTTCACTGGACTAGGGATACTAATAAAGCGGCTCACCTTCTTGTGTGGGTAACTTTATCGTATACAATTTGTGTGACTTAGAGGGTGTTTGGCTAAGTTTATAAGCTGGTTAAACTAGCTTATAAGTACTTTTAAGCTTATTTGTACGTTTGTTTGGCTAACTTGTATGGTTGGTCGGTACCCATTGTATCGTATTGTATTGGAACTTTAAATACAATATTTGTTTTGATTGTTATTTTAATTTTATTGTATTATGTCGTTAAATCCGTCGTTACATAACGACGAAATGTGCCACTTATGTAATGACTGATTTGGTGTGGCTCATCGTTATCTTGTCTTTTTCTCTCAATCTCACTCTTTATTATTATTAAATTATTTCATTTTATCATTTATTCTAAATTTTTAAATAGTAATTTTATCTTGTATCTTAATTTTTCTCTATAATATTGCAAGTTTATTCTTCATATTAGTTGTGCGTGATATCATGAAATGACGTCAAATGACATAATTTATCCAAATATTATATTTATCAAATGATATAGTACAATACAATACAGTACGATAATATACGCTATGATACATTATGAAATGATACATAACAACCATCCAAACAAGATGTAATAAAGCGGCTCACCTTCTTGTGTGACGACCCGGCCCGTCGTCACGAGAGTTACCACCCTGTTATCCCTTCATTTATGTGTTTCATGTTTCTATATCTGTGTTAGAGTCTATTGGGTTAATTGGGATTTAATCCGGTTGAAAATAAGGCATATAGCCTTTTTGAGTGAAGCTTATTTATGAAAAGTCAACCTGGAGTTGACTATATGATTACAGGACTCGGAATCGAATTCTGATGATTTGGCTAGCTTCGGGAGGTCATTTTTGGCTTAGGAGAGTGATCGGAATTGAATTTGGAGGTTCGGTGTAGAATTAGGCTTGAATTGGCTAAGTTGGAATTTTGGCGAAATCCGATCGATAAGTGAGATTTTGATCCGGGAGTCGGAATGGAATTTCGATAGTTACAGTAGCTCCATTAGGTGATTTTGGATATGTATGCAAATTTCCATGTCATTCGGACATCGTTTGGTCGGGTTTTTGATTGGATGTTGGTTTCGGAAGTTTTAGTTGAAACTTAGGCTTGAATCCGTCTTAATTTGATGATTTTCATGTTTAAGGGTGTGTCTTTATGATTGGAACAAGTTCGTATCGTATTTTGGAGTAGATTGGTGATTTTCATTGGGGTCCCGGGGGCCTCGGGGTGAATCCGGGTGTCCAATCAGACCATTTCTTGCATTTTAAAGGGCTGTTGGTTGCTAGTATTTATTGCAGACGGATGCTCTATGTGATCGCATAGGGATGTTGCGATCTCATAGAAGGGTGAATTTGCGCTTCTGAGTTGTTCTATACGATCGCATAGAAGGGGCTGCGATCGCATAGTTGTGTAACCGTGTTCTCCGCGATCGCATGGCTAAGGATGCGATCACATAGTGTATTGTGGCCTTGGGTCCCTGGATGGCATTTGTTCAATGCGATCGCAAGGATGGAGTGCGATAGCATAGTAGAGATTTTGGAGCCTGGAAGATTGTTCTATGCGATCGCAGAGTTGGTGTGCGATCGCATATCATTAAAATATAGAGTGAAAATTTTGTTCAATGCGCTCGTAGTAGTGGCATGCGATCGCATAGTGTATTTACCTGGGCGGACAGGCGTGTTCAGTAACATTTCATCCGCGAGGGTTTTCATAATTTCACCATTTGTGGGCAAGCTTTGAGAGCTAAGTGACGGGATTCTAAGGGGATTTAATCGGAAAGTCATTGGATGTAAGTTTTATGGTCTAAATACATGATTTTATCCTAAATCTTCATCTATATCACTAAAAATTACAGGATTTAAGGTGTATCAATGGGGGATTTTTGCTCTAAGCTTGGGTTATGGTAAATCACTTATTTGAATGGTCAAACGGAGTCCGATTTTGTTAAACTTTATATGTACGGACTTGTGGCAGGATAAGGAATCTAAAAATGTGACTTTTGTAATTTTCGAGATGCGGGCCCGGGGTCGGGTTTTGGCAACTTCGTGATTTTCGATGTAATTCGACTTATTTCAATTGGGTTATGTTCCTTTAGCTCATTTTGATATATTCTTATTGATTTTGATCAAATTCGGCATCCAAGGAGGTTGATTTGCGATGCAAGCGCTAGGCAAGCTAGGACTTTTGCAGATTCGAGGTGAGTGGTGGTAATAAATGTTGTACTGAGGGTTTAAAATCCCGTATTTTCACTATTCAGTGCTATGCAGAGATGGAACACGCATCATGTGACGAGCGTGGTGATATTATGACTGGGGATTCGAACTTGGTCCCTCCCGATTGATAGTTTACTGTGCATAATGACTGAGATTGGGCTTATATCTGTATAATTGGGCTAGAAGCCATGTTTGGGGCCTTGTGCCGATCTGTAGAATATTAGGGAGGCTTGTAGAGCTAAATGACCCTTATATCATGTTGAAAACATACTCTCAGCCGTATTCATAGCTGTATAGCATGTCATGAACTAGTGTTAGATGTATACTCTAAGTGAGAATACCTAGAGTTGATTACCCTGTTCTAGTTGAGTGGGCCCGAGAGGCCGAGTCTATATTGACTGAGAGGGGTCGAGGACCTGTTGTGAGGTATTGATATATATACCGGATCGGGCTACACGCCGCAGCAGTATATACATATACATATATTGGATCGGACTACACACCGCAGTAATATATATATATATATATATATATATATATATATATATATATATATATATATATGTGTGTGTGTGTGTGTGTGTGTGTGTGTGTGTGTGTGTGTGAGCACGTGATTTTTGCCTTACATGAGAATTACTCCCAAAAAAATTCAAAAAAATAAAATAGTTTTGTGTTGTGCGTGATTTTTGTGATTTTTGTGATTTTTGTGTTATTTTTCTCTTATTACTTGCATTTTTTGCGTGTGCATGTCTATTATTTAAATTAATATAAAATACAAAAATGTTTGCATTTGCATATAAATTCAAGTTTGCAATTAAGAGTAATTAAGTTTGTTTTATGAAAAATGAAAAAATCACAAAAAATATGTATTTTTTGCATTTTTAGTGTTTAATATCAAAATCGTGTGATTTATTTTAATTGATGTTTAAATTGAGTGTGATAATTATTAGTGTAACTTAATTAATACTTTTGTAATGTTTATTTGATTTTTTGTAATGTAATTAGCATTTTTTTTGTTTTAATTAGGAGCTAAAATAAAAATTTTAAAAAAAGGAAAAAAGAAACAAGCTCAAGAAATAAAGAGAAAAAGGGTTTGGACCAATCCGAAAAACAATCCCAGGCCCAAACATTTTTCCAAAAACCCAACCCAAAACCCGGTAGACCTGTCTCAAAACCCGCCCCGTCGCCCAAAACGGTCCCGTTTCATTTAATAGGACGATCTGGACCGTTGGATTTCATTGATCCAACGGCCCAAATTAAGCCTGGCGTTTTGGCATAACAAAGACCCCCCCAAACGCGCCTAACCCATTTCATTTCCCCTTCAGACCCTCCCACACCCCTTTCATCGTCTCTCATCAGAGACGAAATGAAACCCTAGCCGCCATCACACTCGACCGCCTGAAATCCTATGGCAACCATCCCAAACACCACCAAATCAACACCATTGAACCAACCGGCTACCCTAACCCCAAATCCCATAATAGTTTTGTTCGAATCATAGTAGAGTTCGTCGAATTTCAATTCGATTGAACGAGCCCTAGAAGAACACAAAGAATTTGAGGTCGCAATCGACTTTAGTCAGGTGTTCTTAGTCAAGAACACTTGATTAAAGTCCGTTTGGACCTCAAAAGTTTGAGTCAAATTGTCAACCGGACGAGTTAAGATTTAGCTTGAAAATTTGAGGTATTTCTTCTCCTTTTCTGTTCTCGTTTATTCATACTCGTCAGTTTAGTTTAATTGTTTTTGTAGTTTCGTTCATTGTTGATTTTCTCGGATATTTTTTTAATTTTCTATTTTTTTTATTCTTATATCAAAGACCTTTATTTGGTCAATTTGTGTGTTTCTGATTGTTGTTTGAATGTTGTAGATTCATCTCGATTAATATCGTCGAATAGCTAGCTTTGTATTTTTCTAGCATTGGCCGAGAATTGCTTGAATCATTGTTGTTGCGATTGACTGTTATCGATACATGTTATAATCGACTAATTGAATGTCGTCACGTAGTTTCGCATAAGTTCGATTGGTAGAATGATAGGGCAGTGAACTTGAATGTGAATTTGATTAGAAATTGCCTCGGTTGATAGTTATAATTGAACCTAAAACTATTTGAACCAAATGGAAGCCATGTGATAATCAGGCATGCCTGATTCAGCATGGCATTGATATAGTTTAATAAAACAGTTCTATAATGAAAAGGGGTTTGTCAGTGGATTCAAGTGGGGGAGTACACTATTGTTTGTTTTGAGAGTGGGAAGTCAGAGAGAATATCAGGGCCAAAATATTATGTTTTAAGTCTGTTAAGTGCTCTTAAGAGCTGGATGATCAGAAGACACATGGGGGGAGGAATAATTTGAAAGTTAAAATGGTTAGTATTGTCTATAAAAGAGATCTGGAGGGATTCTGGAAGGGGGGACAGATAGACACCTTGGAGAGAGATAAAAACAGGGAGAAAAATACTGGAAATACACAAGGAATACACTGGAGAGTCAGTTGTTGAGAGTTGAAGATTAAATAAAGAGAGTATAAGCTGAACACAGTTCCATTGGATTTTTTTTTGATTCCGTTTCAAGATTCAGTAGCTGATTTTGATCTTCCCTCCTAATTTCAATTGGATGGAACTTCTTTGAGATCTGTTGGTCCAGTTTTGGTTTAACTCAATTCCATTTGAGTCATTTGTGGTCGCGTCTCTATTTTCTGTTGGGTCTTGGGTTGCTACTGGTTTAAATCTGCGACTGGATTGTGATTTGCTGTTGGAATTCTGTTGCTGCTGCCCTGTTACTTGCCACTGACCATTCTTCTTCCCGTTTCCATACCTCAGGTACACTGTCGAAGTTGTTATGGTGTAACTTCAACATTTGGAGTGAATCGAAGTCATAAAAGAATATTGTTGTTTAGTTTCAAAAGCATTGGAGGTGTTTTGAACTTAGAATTCTTTGTAATAATTATGGATATAGCATGATTCCCTGAAATGTTCTCTGAATTTCAAATATGAGCAATGTGTGTTGTTAAAAAACTAAAGTTGGAAAAATAACTGCTTTATTCACGAGTATTTTCTTGTTCAGTTCAGGGATTCCCAATGCTTTCAATATGTCAAGTGTGCAATAGAATGGCAATTTCAATAGAGAATTGTTTCGTATAAAACTGTGTTATTATTTGTTGTAGGTTTGTATGTTACTGTTTCCTGGAGCATGAAATTTGATTTAAATATGATCATGGCGTTCTGTATGCTAAATAAGAAGTACTGGAACTAAGTGTTTGTAACAATATTGTTGGCATAAGCTACGTGTTCTTGCTTCACATACGTCCCTTTCTACGTGTTCTTGCTTCGCTCTTAGTTTGAGAGTTGTTGTGACGCTGATTTTCAGTTTCTCTTGTTAGCATTGCAACTACAATTTAGTAGTAACAATTGCTCACTCGTTCGTTTTAAGTTATTTTTCTTTACAGCTTTATTGAATAGGATTTTATTCGAATTAGGTAAAGAAGAAGAATTAATATCATGTTTATGGGTCAATCTTACAAAATTAACATGGGTCCTGATTGTTGCATTATCCTTAGCAATTATTACTGAAATTGCTTGACTTTGCCCATATGCAAAAAAGCAAACACATGTTGTTTATGTCTGCCGTGCACTGTCCAATGGTTTAAGCTTTAAGGGTAGTGTAGTACATATAATTCTTTCTGTTATTTGACTCAAACTTTAAGAGTTGTTGTGATATCTAATTCAGAATTAGTTTTGAACATGAACATCTTTAGGTAAATACTTTTTCCCTTTTATAAATTGAGGTGTGCCATACAATCACCTAGTTTATGGCCCACCGAGCTTTAGTTTGAATAACCTTTAAAATATTTGTGGTGAGTTGCGCCAAATAAAAATCATAAATTGCGGGACCCTCTTAACTGTTTCATAAAAAATATTTTAGACCTCGGGACGTGCCATTTAGCGAATTTTATGGCCTCCCGCAAAGTTAAGAAATACGCTAGTTGCTTTAGGCGCGTTAGTTAATAATAATACCTTCCTAATCACGGGTGCGCATTTATGTGACTCAAATCCAAATCTCAACGGAGTCGAAATGTGTTGACAACCACGGGTGCACTGGTGCGACGTGGTTCGAGATACATTTTCACAACGTTGCAATTTTTTGTAAAAATAATAATAATAATAATAATAATAATAATAATAATAATTTTTATAATAATAATATCATAAGAGGTTAAAAATTAAAATTTGCACATTAAGTTAAGGCATATTATAAAATCAGATAAAGAACCCAAGTACGATAATTGAGCGACCGTGCTAGAACCACGGAATTCGGGAATGCCTAATACCTTCTCCCGGGTTAACAGAATTCCTTATCCGGATTTCTGGTACGTAGACTGTTTAACAGAGTCAATCTTTTCCTCGATTCGGGATTCAACCGGTGACTTGGGACACCATAAATCTCCCAAGTGGCGACTCCGAATTAAACAAATAAATTCCGTTTCGATTGTCCTTTAATTGAAAAAACTCCCTATACTCGCCCTCGCGGGCCTGCGGAAAAAGAGAGGTGTGACAGCTCTGGCGACTCTGCTGGGGACGCAAAACCCAGAACCACTGGTTTAGGGTTTAAGAATTCGAGCTTGGAATAATTATTGTATTTGGCTTATTTATTATCCGATCTTTATTATATGTTGTCTTAAATGTGCTAAGTGTTACATTTTACCGCTTTGATAATTTTGAACCGTATACCCCTCTAAGATACCCTTTTTTTTGTCTTCTGAGTCTCTTTGAAATATAATCTCGGGCATTTGCTGGACATAGCCCGTTTTTCTCAAGATAGTTGTGGTGCTTGGCACCCAGTGAAGGATTTGTAGTCACACCTGTTTAGGCGGGGAGCATTGTCAATTAAGCCGGAAAGCCATGCTACCGGTGCACTGACACTCCTCGGCTCGAGTTGTCCGCTCGAGTTAAAGCCAGTCTAGACACCTTTTCCAAAAAAGATGATAAACCCATAACCACTGGATCAGGGTTTTAGAACCCGAGTTTTGAATAATTGTCGTATTTGGTTTATTATTATTTTGGGTTTAAATGTGCAAAATGATATTTTTATCGCTTTGATATTTTTTGAACTGTACATATGAATTGTGCCGAAACCAATCTCGTCTCTGAGTCTTCTAAGTCATGAAGAAGGGTGCACTTCATGTGACTTCTTTTCTGTATAGTGTCTAATTCTCACTTTAGAACGAGGTTTGGATAAGTTGCAAAACCGGTGAAGCTTCTGTATTCCCGGGTTGCTGCCTCCTCCTCGGCTCGAGTTGTCCGCTCGGGTAAGCCAGGTCTAGAACAATAAACCCAGGTTTTTAAAACCTAGAATAACAAAGCTTCATGCCGGATCCCTAGTAGGAACGTTTATTTGCATCATGTTGCATTTGACTTAGGGGACTCAACACAGGGGTTGAGTCCGTCTAGGACAGGTGACCTGAAATGAAAAGACCATCCTGCTGCATCCTGTTTGTTTTATGCATATATTTGCTTCAGACTTGCAGGCTAACCGTTTTTTTTATATTGAGGAAAATGAAAAAAAAATAGTCTCAAAATAGTTTGTTTTTTTTACTTACTTAAAAAGAAAAAAAAACGTTTGTTGTAAAATAAAAAAATGTGTGATCAAAATAAAAATAAATATATATATATATATATATATATATAGTTTCAAAATAGTTTGTTTTCTTTACTTAAAGAAGAAAAAAAAATTTTGAAAAAATAATAAATAGTTTGTTTCATTTACAGATGTAGTTTGTTTTATTTGACCGAACTACGCAGGTTTGATTCTCCCCATTAGGTGGGATACGTAGGCAACCCTCATCGGGTCCAACCACCCCTTCAAAAATTTAAAAAAATAAAAAAAGAAATAAAAAAAATAAAAAATGTCGAAGTTTTAGTTTTCAATAAAATCAAAGTAACGCTATTTTTGAAAAGAGCCGAATGTTCCGAAAGGACGCCGGAAGACTGTTTTTGCAAAAATGGCCACTTTGAAGTCTTTTCTTTTTTTTCTTTTTGAATAATAGCCTTGAAATATTCCATGTGGAAATGTTGAAAGGCCGTAGCATCAAATTCAAGTTTGAGTTTACCACCTTTTTTTGAAAAAATGTGTGTTTAGTTTTCAATAAATCGAAGTGATGCCGTTTTCAAAAACAACCGAATGTACCCGAAAGGGACGCCGGAAGGCTAACTTTGCATAAACGGCCACTTTTGGGTCATTTGGTAGATTTTTAGTCAATTGACCCTCATAGCCTTATAATCTTCGTCCCCGAGGCGCTGAAAGGCCATGTTTGTAAAAACAAGGTTTTTATTCCAATTTGAAAAGAAAAAAAAAAGGGTTTTCAAGGATAATTGAAAAGGGAAAAGCTGGAATGATGCATGCAGTGAATACATATATGGTTAACTGACTAGGTGCATTGCATCCAACGTGCGATAACATATCTGTTAAACTCTGTGAGCTTACAAGTTTGTTGCATTTCCAGAAAGTTTAGCGGTTGGCTTGATAGAATATTCTGGCCAATCACCATTACCATACTAGATCAAAAGGGCCAATTCTAGCAAGCATGGCTAGTTCCGGCAAAAGTCTCGATGGAGAGAAAACAGAGATACAGATCATGAAAGATGAGGTGGACCGGTTGAGACAGCAAATAGCAGAGATGCACCTAGCCTGGGCTAGAGGACAGTCATCACCAAACCTTCATACTCTTACACCAGCACCAGAGCGTCCGCCCATTGACCCCTCGACAAGTGCACTGATCTATCCATATTATCAAGGGGAAAACCCTTATACATCCCAGGTTCCACCAGTTAGACGAAATACTCCTCCTCCGGTCACCCCTGTTTTTGTGGCACCTCCACCTGCTACTTTACAAAAGTCGTCCAGTGAATCGCTTTTCCAAATACATGACAATCATTGTTATGCTCCCGAGCCTACCTTTAAGGCTCCTGAACCGCATTCACACACCCCTCACTGGGATAACCCGGCGGCAGAACCGAAAAAGCACTTCAAAAGTTTCGAGCAGGAGGAAGTTATTCGGAAAGTTAAAAGCCTGGAGCAATCCTTCAGGAATATGCATGGTTTAGGCAACCAAGTCGGTGTTGCTTACAAAGATCTGTGCCCATTTCCAGATGTCCAGTTGCCGCTGGGTTCAAAATGCCCAAGTTTGATCTATACGAGGGGCATGGTGACCCAGTAGCCCATCTCCGAGGTTTCTGCAACAAAATGCGAGGAGCCGGAGGGCGAGATGAAATTCTGATAGCTTACTTCGGTCAGAGTTTGGGAGGGTCTGCATTAGAGTGGTACACGAGACAAGATCCCAGCAGATGGTTTACATGGGATGACTTGGCCCAAGCATTCATCGGCCAGTTTCAATATAATCTTGAAATAATCCCCGATCGCTTATCATTGCTAAAATTAGAGAAGAAACCCGCCGAAAGCTTTAGATAATTTGGGTTCCGCTGGAGGGAACAGGCAGCAAGGGTAGATACACCGATGAGAGAAAGCGAGATGGTAGATTACTTCTTGCAGACACTGGAGCCAACTTACTTTAGTCACCTGGTGATATCGGTTGGTAAATCTTTCAATGAGGTGGTCAAAATGGCGGAATGATAGAAGAGGGACTTAAGTCCAATAAGATCTTGAGCTATTCCGCGTTAAAAGCAACAACTCAAGCTATTCGGAATGGCACAGGGGTTGCATTCGGGAAGAAGAGAAGAGAAGAAGTTGCAACGGTAGAGGAGGGTACTTGGTCAAGATCGAAAGGTCCTTCACCTCATTACCAAGCCAGACCCTACCACCCAAATCACCCTAATCACCCTCCCCGAAACACTTATCCACCTCCAAGGGCCTACAATAACCCTCCAGGACCAGGTTTCCGAGGGAATCATGCCTTCAGAAAGGAAAAGACACAAAGAGCATTCACTGAGTTGGGAGAAACTTATACTGCTCTGTTCCACAAATTGAAGCATATAGGTTTGTTGAGTCCTGTTGAGACAAGATTGCCAAATCCCCTACCCACAAATGTGGATCGCTCAGTAAGCTGTGAGTATTGTTCAGGGGCTCTCGGACATGATACCGAGAAATGTTGGAAACTGAAACATGCAGTGCAAAATCTTATTGACACCAATAAGATCGAGGTTCAGACACCAGAGGCACCCAACATTAATCAGAATCCATTGCCGGCTCACCCTTAGACCCATATGATCAAATTGATACACAAGGGAAGGGAAAATTAAGAAGCCTGATCTGTATTCCAAAGCAAAACCAATCGGCAGAAGTTGGTATATGAGAAGTCATGCTTGGTAATCAGGAGGAGTTTTCGGTGGTTTGTTTTTGTTGTCATTTCTTGTGTCCGAGTCGTTTCCAGGGTTGTGACCTAGATTTTGTCTTGTAGTGAAACCCTCTTTCTTTCCATTTTTGGTCATTTCAGTTTGCCTAGTCTTATCAAGTCTCGTTTCAGGTTTGTATTTTTGGTTTGCTTGTTTGTATTTGAACCTTTTTCTCCGTTTAATGGAACTTTCGATCTTTTATTACCCAGTCGTCCTTTTGTTTAGTTCTTCTATCTTTAGATTTGTCATTTGTTCGAACGTCGATTCTAAATGACATGGCATCGCACATAATTTTGGCCTAATATTAAGGGTTAATCATGAAGAAATTGGAAGATAATCGGGACATTTTAAAAGAAATAAAAGCGATTTGAGATTATTTGGAGCCCGAATCATGTGAGACTAGGGCAGGTAAAACACGAAGAAACCCTTAAAGGAAAATTGGACATGCTAAGACAGGGTTCGCTCGTGATACTGAAATGAAAGTGTCGTCCAGCAATACTTTAATATGATAGATGAAAGGCGAATGGACGATATGGTTATCAATCAGGGCACAAACAGAAGATGTCGTGAATATGTTGTTTGAACTTGGCATGTTTTGAAGATTGGAATGACGAAGGCATTTTGTTCTGTTGTCCAAACACTTTATCCATCGTCAACACTTTGAGCCTTGATTTAAATTCTTTTATACCCCTCCTTCGGAATTAGTTACAATGATTAGAAACACGAATGGGGAAGATAAAGAAAGAAAAAGAGAAAAAAAAGAACGAAAAAAAAAATGAATGAAAAATGATGAAAAGAAAAATTGAAAAAAAAAAGGAATTGGGAACTACGTTTGACCTGATTCCTTAAAGAGGATACGTAGGCGCTTCACAGCTCGGTCATACTGTAAATAAAGTAATAAAAATTCCCCAAGTAAAAACTGGGGCAAAGAAAAATTGTGTTGATTATAAATAATTTTAGGTCTGAAGGTTGTAAATTCTGAACCCAAAATTGATTTTGTTTTGAGCCTTCAATACCCTTTCTTTCTAGCCCTATCCAAATCCTACATTACGGTCCAAAGAAAGACCTTCCGATCAGTCTTCAAAAGATGCCATGTCAGGCGAGTGAGAGAGTCCTATCAGAATATAACACGTTGATTCTCAGCAGAAAAGACTCTGATTCCCAGCAGAAAGGAAACACGAGAGAGTCTTAACAGTGACACCCCAATCCCCAGCTAAAAGTGATGCAAGTGAGAGAGTCTTACCGGTGAAAACCTTCACAGGCACCATAAGACGACGAAAGCCGAGAGAAAATCAAAATGAGAGAGGCTTGAAAGTGAAAACCCTTCGGGCACTACAAGTCGAATAAAGGTGATAATCATATGGAAATCACGAGACAGAAATCGTGAAAGGAAATTAACAACGAAGGATAGGCCATATGTGCATGTCATGACCAGTAGAGTTGGTATTCGCGTTTGATAAGTTTTTATAGATATTTCTTGCTAGAGAGTCATTTTTTTTCCTTTGTCTTCTATTTTGTTTCTTTTTATCTTTCTCATTTTATCAAAAATTCCCCATCAAAGTCTGTCTAGTCAGAACAAGTGAGAAATAACTTCAAAACTTGCCACCAACTTTCCAATTATTATGCAAAGCAAGGAAGTGTCATTGATGGCAGAGAAGTGTGGTGCAAAGAAGATTATTAAACTAGGGCAGAAAATTTTCTTTTTACTTTGAAAATTTTCTGGAAGTCAAGTTGTACTTGAGGAAGAAGGAAGATAAGACAATGGAAATGGTCTTCAAACCAGTGTCGTCTCCAACAGCCTTCAGAAGAGTGAAACACCAATTTTGAGGAAATGAAAATCCACCAGCAGTGTTATCTTCAGCAAGTTCCAAGGTGGTCGGACGACACAGAGTGGTAAAGGGAGAAAGGAAATCTCATCTACAACAAAATAGCCCCCAGCAAGTTGAGAAACACAGAACGGGGAAGAGATAAATGGAAACACCCATCCCCAGCAGGAATATCATCTCCAGCAAATGAAATTATTCCCCAACAAGTTTTGGGAACCCCGAGCGAGGGAAAGGAGAAAAGGAAAAAACTACCCCACAGGAGCGGCACAACCGCCCACAATGTTTTGAACTAACAAATTTTCTTTGATTTGAAACAGGGAAAGAAAGTGTTATTGATAGCAGAAAGTCATGCCACAAGAAAGAACACCAATACTGGGGCAAAAAATTTTCTGACGTTGTTGAAAATTTTCTCAGGGAAACAAAGAAGGCAATTTCAAGATGACGTGTCAGGTTTGTCCACCTTCAAATAGGATGTTTCAGGATTGTCCACCTTCGAACAGGACGTCTCAAGTTTGTTCACTTTCAAATATTGATAAAATGGGAGTATTCGCCCTCAAATAGGATACAATGGGAGTATTCGCCCTCGAATAGGATACAATGGGAGTATTCGCCCTCGAATAGGATACAATGGGAGTATTCGCCCTCGAATAAGATACAATGGGAGTATTCGCCCTCGAATAGGATACAATGGGAGTATTCGCCCTCGAATAGGATACAATGGGAGTATTCGCCCTCGAATAGGATACAATGGGAGTATTCGCCCTCGAATAGGATACAATGGGAGTATTCGCCCTCGAATAGGATACAATGGGAGTATTCGCCCTCGAGTAGAATACAACCCGGAATATTCGCCCTCGAATAGGATACAATGGGAGTATTCGCCCTCGAATAGGATACAATGGGAGTATTCGCCCTCGAATAGGATACAATGGGAGTATTCTCCCTCGAATAATAAGATACAATGGGAGTATTCGCCCTCGAATAGGATACAATGGGAGTATTCGCCCTCGAATAGGATACAATGGGAGTATTCGCCCTCGAGTAGAATACAATGGGAGTATTCGCCCTCGAATAGGATACAATGGGAGTATTCACCCTCGAATAGGATACAATGGGAGTATTCGCCCTCGAATAGGATACAATGGGAGTATTCGCCCTCGAATAGGATACAATGGGAGTATTCGCCCTCGAGTAGGATACAATGGGAATATTCGCCCTCGAATAGAATACAATGGGAGTATTCGCCCTCGAATAGGATACAATGGGAGTATTCGCCCTCGAATAGGATATAATGGGAGTATTCGCCCTCGAATAGAATACAATGGGAGTATTCACCCTCGAATAGAATACGATGGGACTATCCGCCCTCGAATAGGATATTTTTACGTTTGTTTTATTTTACATTGTCCTTTGCATATCTCATAAATTATTGCCAGAATGCATTTTTAATTCAAAAGTTGCTAACAAAAACAGGCGCCTACCCGTATAACAAGAGGCATGTCTTCAGTCTTTACATTGCAGGTCTTGAAACCAGTAACCCACCATAAGCAGAGGATTACAACAAGAGTTCCCAGCGCAAATTCAAGCGCATGAGTCAAAGGAGAGTAGGTAATGAAGGAAAATTTTCCCAGCATCATTATCCTCAGCAGGCAAGTAAACAGTTCTAAAGATATCCCCAGCAGTCAGGAGGGAAAGCAACACGACCCAGGAAGAAAGCAGTTCCGAAACAAGGTAATTTAGGAGAAATGATGGTTCAAGAGTCGATGCAGCAAGAATAAAATGGTACAAGAAGCAAAGGAAGGCGATCTAGTTCTGAAGTTGTAGTTGAAGTCAGGGAGCCCGCCTGAAGAATGGAGTGGCGATTTAGTTTCGAAGTTGTAGTTGAAGTCAGGGAGCCCGCCTGAAGAATGGAGTGGCGATTTAATTTCGAAGTTGTAGTTGAAGTTAGGGAGCTCGCCTGAAGAATGGAGTGGCGATCTAGTTTTGAAGTTGTAATTGAAGTCAGGGAGCCCGCCTGAAGAATGGAGTGGCGATTTAGTTTCGAAGTTGTAATTGAAGTCAGGGAGCCCGCCTGAAGAATGGAGTGGCGATTTATTTTGAAGTTGTAATTGAAGTCGGGGAGCCCGCCTGAAGAATGGAGTGGCGATTTATGATTAGAGTGTGTCAATAAAGTCAAAAACCCAGCGGAGAAGCAGAACGACGTCTCATTTTCTAAGATTTGATAAGGAAAGTGAACCATCGGAAAGTGACAGAATGTAAAGGAAATCCCCAGCATGAATCCAAATTCGTAATCGAAAGGAAGGCAACAAGGATCAGAAAGATAAATTCAGACTTCGAAGGAGAATAGTTCGAAGATCACAAGAAAGGGACCAATGGTCGGAGTTCGGCAATCAAGATAAGCCGAAATAACAATTGTCAGAAGAGAAGAAGCATGTGAAGAAACATCAGAGCCAGCAGGATGGCAAGGAACATGACAAGATCAAGTTGAAAAGATAGATAAGAATTTACAATACTGTAACTTAGTCTAGCTTCTTATTTTTGTTTAGCACGGTGTAATAACGAGATCAGTTAAGCAGTGGCAACAGCAGCAACAACAGTAACAGCAAGATCACGACAGTCATGGTAGTCCCAGCTACCAAAACTTCCCGAACTACATTGACCTGATTCCTGTTTAGCCCAGGATATGTAGGAGACCTTTGAAGCAAGGTTCGGTCAAACTTTTCCAAAAAAAAATGCTTCATACGGAGTGCTCAAACGGGCAAAAATCGCTCGTATCCGCTCACTTATCTTTGCACGAAAACTCTTCATGCTTCCGCGCAAAGAGGATGCTTCCGCGCAAAGAGGGGCAGCTGTGAGCACGTGATTTTTGCCTTACATGAGAATTACTCCCAAAAAATTCAAAAAAATAAAATAGTTTTGTGTTGTGCGTGATTTTTGTGATTTTTGTGTTATTTTTCTCTTATTACTTGCACTTTTTTCATGTGCATGTATATTATTTAAATTAATATAAAATACAAAAATGTTTGCATTTGCATATAAATTCAAGTTTGCAATTAAGAGTAATTAAGTTTGTTTTATGAAAAATGATAAAATCACAAAAAATATGTATTTTTTGCATTTTTAGTGTTTAATATCAAAATCGTGTGATTTATTTTAATTGATGTATAAATTGAGTGTGATAATTATTAGTGTAACTTAATTAATACTTTCGTAATGTTTATTTGATTTTTTGTAATGTAATTAGCATTTTTTTTTGTTTTAATTAGGAGCTAAAATAAAAATTTTAAAAAAAGGAAAAAAGAAACAAGCTGAAGAAATAAAGAGAAAAAGGGTTTGGGCCAATCCCAAAAACAACCCCAGGCCCAAACATTTTTCCAAAAACCCAACCCAAAACCCGGTAGACCCGTCTCAAAACCCGCCCCGTCGCCCAAAACGGTCCCGTTTCATTTAATAGGACGATCTGGACCGTTGGATTTCATTGATCCAACGGCCCAAATTAAGCCTGGCGTTTTGGCATAACAAAGACCACCCCAAACCCGCCTAACTCATTTCATTTCCCCTTCAGACCCTCCCACACCCCTTTCATCGTCTCTCATCAGAGACGAAATGAAACCCTAGCGGCCATCACACTCGACCGCCTGAAATCTGACGGCAACCATCCCAATCACCACCAAATCAACACCATTGAACCAACAGGCTACCCTAACCCCAAATCTCATATTAGTTTTATTCGAATCATAGTAGAGTTCGTCGAATTTCAATTCGATTGAACGAGCCCTAGAAGAACACAAAGAATTTGAGGTCGCAATCGACTTTAGTCAGGTGTTCTTAGTCAAGAACACTTGATTAAAGTCCGTTTGGACCTCAAAAGTTCGAGTCAAATTGTCAACCGGACGAGTTAAGATTTAGCTTGAAAAATTGAGGTATTTCTTCTCCTTTTCTGTTCTCGTTTATTCATACTGGTCAGTTTAGTTTAATCGTTTTTGTAGTTTCGTTCATTGTTGATTTTCTCGAATATTTTTTTAATTTTCTATTTTTTTTATTCTTCTATCAAAGACCTTTATTTGGTCAATTTGTGTGTTTCTGATTGTTGTTTGAATGTTGTAGATTCGTCTCGATTAATATCGTCGAATAGCTAGCTTTGTATTTTTCTAGCATTGGCCGAGAATTGCTTGAATCATTGTTGTTGCGATTGACTGTTATCGATACATGTTATAATCGACTAATTGAATGTCGTCATGTAGTTTCGCATAAGTTCGATTGGTAGAATGATAGGGCAGTGAACTTGAATGTGAATTTGATTAGAAATTGCCTTGGTTGATAGTTATAATTGAACCTAAAACTATTTGAACCAAATGGAAGCCATGTGATAATCAGGCATGCCTGATTCAGCATGGCATTGATATAGTTTAATAAAACAGTTCTATAATGAAAAGGGGTTTGTCAGTGGATTCAAGTGGGGGAGCACACTATTGTTTGTTTTGAGAGTGGGAAGTCGAAGAATATCAGGGCCAAAATATTATGTTTTAAGTCTGTTAAGTGCTCTTAAGAGCTGGATGATCAGAAGACACATGGGGGGAGGAACAATTTGAAAGTTAAAATGGTTAGTATTGTCTATAAAAGAGATATGAAGGGATTCTGGAAGGGGGGACAGATAGACACCTTGGAGAGAGATAAAAACAGGGAGAAAAATACTGGAAATACACAAGGAATACACTAGAGAGTCAGTTGTTGAGAGTTGAAGATTAAATAAAGAGAGTATAAGCTGAACACAATTCCATTGGATTCTTTTTTATTCCGTTTCAAGATTCAGTAGCTGATTTTGATCTTCCCTCCTAATTTCAATTGGATGGAACTTCTTTGAGATCTGTTGGTCCAGTTTTGGTTTAACTCAATTCCATTTGAGTCATTTGTGGTCGCGTCTCTATTTTCTGTTGGGTCTTGGGTTGCTACTGGTTTAAATCTGCGACTGGATTGTGATTTGCTGTTGGAATTCTGTTGCTGCTGCCCTGTTACTTGCCACTGACCATTCTTCTTCCCGTTTCCATACCTCAGGTACACTGTCGAACTTGTTATGGTGTAACTTCAACATTTGCAGTAAATCGAAGTCATAAAAGAATATTGTTGTTTAGTTTCAAAAGCATTGGAGGTGTTTTGAACTTAGAATTCTTTGTAATAATTATGGATATAGCATGATTCCCTGAAATGTTCTCTGAATTTCAAATATGAGCAATGTGTATTGTTAAAAAACTAAAGTTGGAAAAATAACTGCTTTATTCACGAGTATTTGCTTGTTCAGTTCAGGGATTCCCAAAGCTTTCAATATGTCAAGTGTGCAATAGAATGGCAATTTCAATAGAGAATTGTTTCGTATAAAACTATGTTATTATTTGTTGTAGGTTTGTATGTTACTGTTTCCTGGAGCATGAAATTTGATTTAAATATGATCATGGCGTTCTGTATGCTAAATAAGAAGTACTGGAACTAAGTGTTTGTAACAATATTGTTGGCATACGCTACGTGTTCTAGCTTCACATACGTCCCTTTCTACGTGTTCTTGCTTCGCTCTTAGTTTGAGAGTTGTTGTGACGCTGATTTTCAGTTTCTCTTGTTAGCATTGCAACTACAATTTAGTAGTAACATTGCTCACTCGTTCATTTTAAGTTATTTTTCTTTACAGCTTTATTGAATAGGATTTTATTCGAATTAGGTAAAGAATAAGAATTAATATCATGTTTATGGGTCAATCTTACAAAATTAACGTGGGTCCTGATTGTTGCATTATCCTTAGCAATTATTACTGAAATTGCTTGACTTTGCCCATGTGCAAAAAAGCAAACACATGTTGTTTATGTCTGCCGTGCACTGTCCAATGGTTTAAGCTTTAAGGGTAGTGTAGTACATATAATTCTTTCTGTTATTTGACTCAAACTTTAAGAGTTGTTGTGATATCTAATTCAGAATTAGTTTTGAACATGAACATCTTTAGGTAAATACTTTTTTCCTTTTATAAATTGAGGTGTGCCATACAATCACCTAGTTTATGGCCCACCGAGCTTTAGTTTGAATAACCTTTAAAATATTTGTGGTGAGTTGCGCCAAATAAAAATCATAAATTGCGGGACCCTCTTATCTGTTTCATAAAAAATATTTTAGACCTCGGGACGTGCCATTTAGCGAATTTTATGGCCTCCCGCAAAGTTAAGAAATACGCTAGTTGCTTTAGGCGCGTTAGTTAATAATAATACCTTCCTAATCACGGGTGCGCATTTATGTGACTCAAATCCAAATCTCAACGGAGTCGAAATGTGTTGACAACCACGGGCGCACTGGTGCGACGTGGTTCGAGATACATTTTCACAACGTTGCAATTCTTTGTAAAAATAATAATAATAATAATAATAATAATAATTTTTATAATAAAAATATCATAAGAGGTTAAAAATTAAAATTTGCACATTAAGTTAAGGCATATTATAAAATCAGATAAAGAAGCCAAGTACAATAATTGAGCGACCGTGCTAGAACCACGGAATTCGGGAATGCCTAACACCTTCTCCCGGGTTAACAGAATTCCTTATCCGGATTTTTGGTGTGCAGACTATTAAACATAGTCATTCTTTTCCTCGATTCGGGATTCAACAGGTGACTTGGGACACCATAAATCTCCCAAGTGGCGACTCTGAATTAAATAAATTGATCCCATTCCGACTGTCCTTTAAGTGGAAAAACTCCTTCCCTGATGGTCAGCGGAAAAAGGAAGTGTGACAATATATATATATATATATATATATATATGGATCGGACTGCACGTCGCAGTAATATATATATGGATCGGACTGCATGCCGCAATATCATAGCGCTTGGGCTGAAGGAGCCCCTCCGGAGTCTGCAGACACCCCCAGTGAGTGCACTATATATTAATGGATCGGGCTGCACGCTGCAGCAGGACTTGATCAGTGTTGGATCAGTGTGAGATAGTAGTGAACTGAAATCGGACTTATCATTGTAGAGATGACTTACCCTCACGGTTATTCTTAGAACTGTTTAGTGATAGTACAGGTATTCTTACTTTCAGCTATTACTTAATATTGTTACTCACTGAGTTGAAAGTTACTCACCCCACTCCCTGCACTTCATGTGCAGATACAGGTGATTAGGAGGGCAGTTGAGCTATATGCAGCTGCTATTTTACTGTTATCCGAGGAGACATCGAGGTAGTTGTCGGCGTCCGCAGGACCCGATCTCTCTCTTTCTTCCTTTTATGTTTTGTTACTCTATCTTGACTTGGATTGTATAGGATATTTTCCTTCTGTTAGAGGCTCAGACTTGTGATACCGGATTCGTTGGGCTGTACTTCATGTATTTTATTTCCGCATTTGTTATTTCTATTATGAAAAGAGGCTATTAACTCTAATGGATCATTATTAATTAATAATTGGCTGGTTATCTGGAAAACATGGGTCGGGCTTGCATAACAATGTGTTGGGTGCCATCACGACCGGGTTTGGGTCGTGACAAGTTGGTATCAGAGCCTAGGTTAACAGGTCTCCCGAGTCATGAGCCGGTTTAGTAGTGTCTCGCGGATCGGTACGGAGACGTCTATACTTATCCTTGGTAGGCTGCAGAACCTTTTAGGAAAGCTTCAAATTATTGAAATTCCTGTCGTGCAATTTTGTTGATCCGAAACTGAACTTTGATATTCTTTTCTCTCGCAGATGGCGAGGACTCGTGCTACAGGACGAGGCGGACAACCGCCATAGCCACCTGCTAGAGGTCGTGGACGCGACCATGGTCGTGGTAGGGGTAGAGCAGCTGGGGCAGTGATAGCAACACGATAGGGATTCAAGAATTACTAAAGAAAAACAAGAAACGTGCGGAAGCTAAAAGAAAATAAAGAAACGAATAAACGACAAAAATTAAAGATAGATTGAATTCAAGAAAGTGTTTCTTGAATTCAAGAAGTCTATTCTTGAAGTTGAATCCTAACAACAACAGTCTAACAAAGAACTAATCGCCTTTGGTAGAAATTAATAACAAGAAATAGATTGTGAAACCCGACCATTTAGAATAACAAGAACAACAATAAGCTTAAACTTATCACCTTTCTTGAATACCTAGAAGTGATCTAAGATTTCGAAAAGGGTTTATTGCTTACCACCTTAAGTTGAGTCTTGAAGGTTGAAGAATAAATCCAAGAGTAGCCACACAAGAGTACAAGAAAATCTCACAAGTTTTATTGATAATAATATACCTAAAAACAAAGAAGATACTCTTTATATAGAGGGTGATCACAAAAGTATCCTTAAATATTAGGAAATAAAGTCCTAAACTACTTTGGACAACAAGTCCAACTAAAATAGGAAAAGGTAAAACTCTAGGAAACCAAAACCAAGTCAATCTTGGAAAGTAATTCAACCAATCTTAGGAAAAGGAAAATATTAACCTTAACTAACTAGGAAAGCAATAAATATAGTCCCATAATATATGGAAATAAGTCCCAAACCAATCTTGAAAATCTTGAATTTGTAATTTGCAAGCGACTTGGAACCAACTTGCACTCAACATCTAGCACGCCTATTATACCTTTCTTGGACATCAAATAAGTCCTTTTTATTCTATTAAAACATTATTTTATGTATAACTTCATGGGCTGCAAGTTTGGGCACATTTAGGTGCGAAATTGGTCCAATGACCTTGTTTTGCAACTTTTTAACTTGAGATCTTGTTAAAAGCCCTCTTTGCGATTCCAAAAGCTTCATACTTATCCTTAAATAGATTTGAGCTTCCTAGGATGCTATCATTCCCCTCTTCGTGAAGAAAATACGTCCTCGAATTTCGTCCTTGCAAGAAAACAAAGACAGGGACTAAAATATGGCATCCACAAAAAAATGGTAAGAATAAAACAAGATAGTGACCATGTGTCCACTTAACCCAATTAAGCCTAATAGGTGTAAATACTCCTTTATATAGCATATGGACATCATCATCCCAATAAAATTTATACCTACTTAGATTTGTCCCATAAATACCTCTCTTAAGGTAGTCAAAAAATGTGCATGGCAATGAAATTACAAAAGATTGATCATGCGTCCATTTAAAACAAGTATCTCTGCTGCATGTATCAAATAAGACACATTTATGATATATCCAAGTATCAATTACAAATTTCATAGATTCTTCAACATATAAGCTATTCAAAGAAGCACATATATCCTCAAGAAGGTTAGAAGAACCCATAATTCCCAAAATAAAAGTTTCAATACATTCAAACTTATGATTAAAACTTTCCCCAATAATATTAGCAACATCAATGGATCCTAAATAATTACTCAAGCTATTACACAAAGAGTCATGCATAGGTTTATGAAAGAGTACTTGATCACAAGTGTCACAATAATCATGCATATCCTCTTTACTAGTAGCAAACACCTGTACAAGCTCACAGTCAACATGACTTAAAGAATAACTCTCTAGCAATTTATCATATGAAAGCTCACTAGACACTTGAATAAGAGAAGAAGAAATATTTAAATTATTCGCAAGCCTTGTTCTACCAAGTTGGAATTCATAATCATCCACGTCGAACTCAATTTCAAAAAGAAGCAAATTACTCTTGCACTTGAACTTAGATATTACTATTAATGACTTGATATGCATCAAAATACCATCATCCTTAACCATTATAAATTCATCAACATAAGATAGAGTATAGTTCATTGCCTTCAAACATACCTTAGGTGTCCTAGAAAGGACAAGAATTCGAATAAACCAATTATAAATACAATAATTATAAATACCATACTTGGACTTATTTAATAATGGATCAACATCACCTTATATTATTTTTTGCAATGATTCCAGCTTGGCAATGGCTTTAAGGAATTCAGTGTCATAAACCAAGCTTTTATCTTCCACCATCAAATAATAATTGACTTTGCCAAATTCATGTTGGAATCCACTATGATCCTTTGCCACCATCGCTTTCGCCTCACTTATCCTTTTAGAAGATCTTTCAACATATGGCTGCACAAAAATACAAGAACTAAAACGAGAAAGAGTTAATGGGTTAAGAAGTAAAGAACATATTTTCTTACTTACACTCTCTTTGGATTTTACCTCAAGACTAACTTTTTCAACACCCTTAGCCTTTTTTCTCTCACTAAAGTTTTCTTCTTTTTCATCTCTCAAACCATTTTTCTCTCTCTCTCTACCTCAAAGCCTTTTTGTATCTCATGCCCTTCTCTCTTTTCTTTCCTCTCCAGCTCACTCTTTTCCTTTCTTGACATCACACTATTTTTACTCAACATATCCTCTCCTTTTTCCTCTC
The DNA here is from genome assembly GCA_032618575.1 of Nicotiana noctiflora. NCBI lineage: Eukaryota > Viridiplantae > Streptophyta > Magnoliopsida > Solanales > Solanaceae > Nicotiana > Nicotiana noctiflora. Next base: position 890,100 of record JASVEL010012972.1, read on the forward strand.
TTGGGATGTCAACATGCACTCCTTACTCCTCTCATTCTTTTCTCTCTCATATTTTTCCATATTCTCTTTAACAATCTTTTCATCTTCATGAATTTGTGAGAGAGTCAAAGGTCCAAGAATGAGTTTCTTCCCGCTATCCTCAAAAGCGTATCTATTTTTTTCCATGTTATATGAAGCTCTTCTATAGAGATACCATGGTTTTCCCAACAAGACATGATCACATCACACCAAACCGCATCCTCATACCTTCCAATTGAGAATAACAATAAGACTCTCTTATCTACCTTTACTCCTCCAAACATGTAGGGTTCAATATGCCTAACATAATGCAAGTTTAATTTCTCAACCATATAAGTGCTAATTGAGTTATAGCCAAACTCTTTATCAATTTTAAGGGCACAAATATGAGACATCACTTTAGCTCTTGTTTGAAAAATAACTTTACCATTGTCTTCCTTAGCTTCAGCATGTTGTAAGTTTGACCTTTGAAATTGTTGAGTCATAGCTCGCCTCCTTTCTTCATAACTACCTCTTTGAAACATCTTGAACAAAGATTAAAAGAAATAAGTGTATTGAATATTTGGCTTTTTTCTTCTAATGTTCTCACCTCTCTTACCTTTTTCCACTCAAAGCAACTCTTGGTTGTTAATCTGTAGATTTATTAATGAATCTAACAAGTCACAACTCGTAGTGATAAGAATAAGGAGTTAGAAAAAAAGAAAAAGGAAAGTGGCAGACCAAACCTAGAAAGAATAGGAGTTGGTTGGTGAGAAAAAAAAGGAAAGAATTTAAGAAACCACAAACCCACAAGAATTAGGAAAGAAGTTTCCTTAATCTTCAAGAACTAGGATCCCCTCTTCTTGTTTCCTTTCTTGACTTGAAAACCAAATAATACTTGAATTATAAAAGTAATAATAAACAAGAACACTTTACTTTTTTTGGGCTGAATTTTGTTTTTGTTTTTTTCGTTTTTTTTTAAATCAAGAACCTCCCAAGATTATCAAGATTGAAATCTTGATTAGCCTAAGCTCTATTACCACTTGATAGCAACACGATAGGGATTCAAGAATTACTAAAGAAAAACAAGAAACGTGCGGAAGCTAAAAGAAAATAAAGAAACGAATAAAAGACAAAAATTAAAGATAGATTGAATTAAAGAAAGAGTTTCTTGAATTCAAGAAGTCTATTCTTGAAGTTGAATCCTAACAACAACAATTAGCTAACAAAGAACTAATCGCCTTTGGTAGAAATTAATAACAAGAAATAGATTGTGAAACCCGATCCTTTAGAATAACAAGAACAACAATAAGCCTAAACTTATCACTTTTCTTGAATACCTAGAAATGATCTAGGATTTTGAAAAAGGTTTATTACTTACCATCTTAAGTTGAGTCTTGAAGGTTGAAGAATAAATCCAAGAGTAGCCACACAAGAGTGCAAGAAAATCTCACAAGTTTTATTGATAATAATCTGAATAATCTACCTTAAAACAAAGAAGATACCCCTTTATATAGAGGGTGATCACGAAATTATCCTTAAATACTAGGAAATAAAGTCCTAAACTACTTTGGACAATAAGTCCAACTAAAATAGGAAAAGGTAAAACTCTAGGAAACCAAAACCAAGTCAATCTTGGAAAGTAATTCTACCAATCTTAGGAAAAGGAAAATATTAACCTTAACTAACTAGGAAAGCAACAAATATAGTCCCGTAATATATGGAAATAAGTCCCAAACCAACCTTGGAGAGAATCTTGAAAATCTTGGAAATCTTGAAAATCTTGAATTTGTAATTTGCAAGCGACTTGGCACCAACTTGCACTCAACATCTAGTACGCCTATTATACCTTTATTGGACATAAAGTAAGTCCTTTTTTTGCTATTAAAACGTGATTTTATGTAGAACTTCATGTGCTGCAAGTTTGGGCACATTTAGGTATGAAATTGGTCCAATGACCTTGTTTTGCAACTTCTTAACTTGAGATCTTGTTAAAGGCCCTTTGCGATTCCAAAGCTTCATACTTATCCTTAAATAGATTTGAGCTTCCTAGGATGCTACAAGGCAGTGCCAGTTGATCCTCCAGCTGTTCCCATTCCAGATCAGCCTCCAATTGCAGAGGTCCCAGCAGTACCTGTTCAAGCACCAGCTGTGCCTATTGTGATTCCAGGTCTACAGAAGACCCTAGCTCAGATATTGACAGTTTGCACTAGCCTGGCTCAGGCAGTTTCAGCCTCCACTGCAGCAGCTATATTTGGTACTAGGGGTGGTCATCAGACCCCCGCAGCTCGCACTCCAGAGCAGGTAATGCAGGGCCTTCAGACACCTGAGGTCCCACCAGTCCAGCCAGTAGCCCCAGTACAGCCAGCTGTTCAGATTCATGGGGACATGGTCCCAGTGATGCCCAATGACAAGTAGCGCCGTCTTGAGAGGTTCAGTAGACTATCTCCTTCTATATTCAGTGGTACTCCAGGCGAGAACGCCCAAGGTTTTCTGGACAACTGCCGTCAGATGCTCCGTACAGCAGGGATTCTGGAGTGGAGCGGTGTATCATTTACTACCTTCCAGTTTCAGGGAGCAGCCTTCGCTTGGTAGGAGTCTTATGAGCGTCGTAGGCCGGCAGGCTCTACTATTTTCTTGGAGAAGTGGATACCTCGATCTCAGAGGGAGGAGATGCGCAGGCAGTTTGAGTGGCTTCACAGGGGGACATGACAGTGTCAGAGTATGAGGTTAGATTTACAAAGTTATTCAGATATGAATCGTGTTTGGTTCCTACTGATCGGGAGAGGATCAGACGGTTTGTTGATGGGCTTATTTATCCTATCCATATTTTGATGACCCGAGAGAGGGTTCTGCGTCACTCATTTGAGGATGTTGTTAATATAGCTCGTGACATAGAGACATATCGTTACAGGGAGTGAGAGGTGAGGGAGGCCAAGAGGCCTCGAGGATCAGCGAGTTCTAGTGGCACTCAGACTAGAGGCCAAAGTCAGCAGGGCCGAGGTCGCTCTTTCAGATCTTCACAGCCAGCCCGCTCAGACTATCGTGGGTCATCTTCTGGCTGAGGTTATCAGGATGCTCACCAGGGCCAGCTATCTCTCAGCGTCCCACCAGCATAGAGCTCATCTCAGGCTCCATATGTTTAAGGTTCTTCCCGACCTAGTTCCTCTGTCGGACACTCCGGTGTGAGGGGTTCCCATCAGTCCCAGCCTCTAGCACCTGGGTGTTGCTTCAAGTGCGGAGAGTTTGGGAACATCCGTAGAGAATGTCCTCGTCTTGTATCCAGACCATATCAGCAGAGGGGACATCCCTCATCTTCTGGTCCATCTACTTCTGCACTCGTCACGCCAACTAGGGGTGAGGGTCAGGCAGCCAGGGGTTGCCCTCGAGAGGGAGGTTGATCAGGTGGTCAGGCTCGTTGTTATGCTCTTCAAAGACATTCTGATGCTATTATTACAGGTATTGTTTCAGTTTGCCATAGAGATGCCTCAGTTTTGTTCGATCCTAGTTCCACTTATTCTTATGTATCTACATATTTTGCTCCTCATTTGGGCACAAATCGAGGGTGTCTTGCGTTGCTCGTGCATGTATCTACCCCGGTAGGTGATACCATTGTTGTGGACCATGTATACCTGTCCTGTCTTATCACTATTGGGGGTCTGGAGACCCGAGTGGACCTGTTGCTTCTAGGGATGGGCATATATCGGGTAAAACCGATAACCCGGACCGTTAATTCTTTATTGGATTATCAGTATTGGGTTATTGGGTTAACGGTTCGGTAACAGGGTAAAATAATTTTCTTATTGGGTTATCGGTTCAGTCTCGGTTTGCATTTTTGTTATTGGGTAAAAATCGATAGCCTAATAAGAATGAAGTAATTTATTAATCTACCCTTAAGTATATACTATTGTTTTATTTTACTAATTCCCTTCCCTCTTCAGTTCACTCGGTCTTTGTCTCTCTTATTGTATTTCCGCCGCAGCCCCCAACTCCAAACAGTCAATCGCATCGTGTAACGCCAGACGCCTAACTCATCAATCGCATCGTGTAAGTTTTGGCTCAAGATTTTTTGTTTGCTTCTTGTTAATTGTTCTGTATGCTCAAGAATTTTGACTCTGTTTACTTCTAATTTATGTTTTCTGTTTCCTAACCGCCAGTCTTGGTGTCTTCTCTTCTCATGTGAAATTTATGGTTAGAGGAGTAGCAATTTTTTTATATTCAGTTTGAGTAATTGAGCACTTTTAATTTTAGTTTTATCTTATCGGGTAAACCGATAACCGAAATAATAAAGATCAATAACCGATAAGATGATAACCGATAACTAATATCTTATCGGTTTGGTTATCGGGTTATGATATTTGTAAACCGATAGGCAAAACCGATAATTTTCAAAACCGAACCGAATCGACCGATGCCCACTCCTAGTTGCTTCTGAGCATGATCGATTTTGATGTTATCTAGGGCATGGATTGGCTATCTCCATGTCACTCTATTCTGGACTGTCATGCCAAGACAGTCACATTGGCTATGCCAGGTATTTAGAGGATCGAGTGGCGAGGCATGACTGATTATGTACCCAGCATGGTAATATCTTTCCTCAAGGCCCAATGGATGGTTGGGAAGGGATGTCTTTCCTATTTGGCATTTGTGCGGGACGTTGGAGCTGAGACTCCTAGTATTGATTATGTTCCCGTTGTGCGGGACTTTCCTGATGTATTTCCCTCAGACCTGTCGGGCATGCCGCCGGACAGGGACATTGATTTTGGGATTGACTTGGTGCCAGGAACTCAGCCTATTGCTATTCCTCCTTATCGTATGGCACCAGCTGAGTTGAAAGAATTGAAGGAGCAGGTTCAGGATCTCCTAGATAAGGGGTTCGTTAGGCCGAGTGTGTCACCGTGGGGTGCACCGGTATTGTTTGTTAAGAAGAAGGATGGCTCAATGAGGATTTGTATTGACTATAGGCAGCTGAACAAAGTAACAATGAAAAACAAGTATCCTTTGCCATGCATTGATGATTTATTTGATCACCTCCAGGGAGCTAGGGTATTCTCGAAGATTGATCTTCGTTCAGGCTATCACCAGCTGAAGATTAGAGATTCTGATATTATGAAGACAACCTTCAGGATGAGGTATGGGCACTATGAGTTTCTTGTGATGTCTTTTGGGCTGACCAATGCCCCAACCGTGTTCATGCACTTGATGAACAGTGTGTTCCGGCCATATTTAGACACCTTCATGATCGTGTTCATAGATGATATCCTGGTGTACTCCCATAGTCAGGAGGAGCATGCTTAGTACCTTAGAGTTGTGTTACAGAGGTTGCGAGAGGAGAAGTTGTATGCCAAGTCCTCCAAGTGTGAGTTCTGGCTTGAGTCCGTGGCATTCTTAGGGAACGTGGTGTCCAGTGATGGTATTCAGGTGGATCCGAAAAAGATAGAGGCGGTGCAGAGTTGGCCTAGACCGACCTCAGCTATTGAGATTCGTAGTTTCCTGGGATTGGCATGTTATTATCACCGATTTGTTCAGGGATTCTCTTCTATTGCTTCACCCTTGAATAGATTGACTCAGAAGGGTGCTCTTTTTGTGTGGTCCGAGGAGTGTGAGGATAGCTTTCAGAAGCTCCAAACATCATTGACCATGGCACCAGTCTTGATATTGTCGCCAGCTTCAAATTCTTATACTGTGTATTGTGATGCCTCGAGAGTTGGCATTAGATGTGTGTTGATGCAGGAGGGTAGAGTTATTGCTTATGCTTCTCGCCAGTTGTATCCCCATTAGAAGAACTACCCTGTGCACGATTTGGAGCTAGAAACCATAGTTCACGCTCTGAAGATTTGGAGACATTACTTATATATTATTTCATGTGAAGTGTATACCGATCATCGCAGCCTTCAGCATCTGTTCAAACAGAAGGACCTTAATTTGAGACGTCGGAGATGGCTGGAGTTGCTTAAGGATTATAACATCTCTATATTGTATCATCCGGGGAAGGCCAATGTTGTGGCTGATGCTTTGAGCCGAAAGGCGGTCAGTATGGGCAGCTTAGCTTATATTCCAGTTGGGGAGAGGCCCTTTGCATATGATTTTCAGGCTTTGGCCAATCGACTAGTGAGATTGGATGCTTCTGAGCTGAGTCGAGTGTTGGCTTGTTTTGTTTCTCGGTCTTCTTTATATGATCGCATCAGAGAGCGTCAGTATAATGATCCGCATTTGTGTCCTTAAGGACAGAGTTCTACACGATGATGCCAGAGATGTGACCATTGATAGTGATGGTGTTCGGAGAATGTAGGGCCGTATCTGTGTGCCCAATGTAGATGGCCTTTGAGAGTTGATATTAGAGCAGGCTCACAGCTCGCGGTACTCCATTCACCCGGGTGCCGCAAAGATGTACCAGGACTTGAGGCTGCATTACTGGTGGAGGAAGATGAAGAAGGACATTGTTAGTCATATGGCCAGATGCCTCAACTGCCAGCAGGTCAAGTATAAGCATTAGAGACCGGGCGATATTCTTCAGCGTATGGTTATTCTTGAGTGGAAATAGGAGTGGATTACCATGTATTTTGTAAGTGGTCCCCCTCAGACTCCGAGGAAGTTTGATTCAGTGTGGGTGATTGTTGATTGACTGACCAAATCCGCACACTTCATCCCAGTATGTACTACTTACTCCTCGGCACGGTTAGCAGTGATCTTTATTCTGGAGATTATCAGATTACATAGGGTCCCAGTGTCTATCATATCAGATAGAGGTACTCAGCTCACTTCTCAGTTCTGGAGGGCATTCCAGTGGGAGTTGGGTACGTAGGTAGAGTTGAGCACCGCATTTCATCCTCAGATAGACGGATAGTCTGAGCGCACTATTCAGATCTTGGAGGATATGTTGCGGGCATGTGTGATTGATTTTGGAGGTTCATGGGATGATTTTTTGCCACTTGCAGAGTTTGCCTACAACAACAGTTATCAGTCGAGTATTCAGATGGCCTCGTATGAGGCATTGTATGGTAGACGGTGTAGATCTCCCGTGGGATGATTTGAGCCTGGCGAGTCTAGGTTGATAGGGAGTGAAATAGTTTAGGATGCTTTGGATAGAGTGAAGTTGATACACGAGAGGCTTCGCACCGTACAGTCACGCTAGAAGAGTTATGCGGACCGTAGAGTTCGAAATTTGTCTTTCATGGTTGGCGATAGAGTATTGTTGAATGTTTCACCCATGAAGGGTGTTATGAGGTTTGGGAAGAAAGGTAAACTGAGTCCTAGGTTCATTGGTCCTTTTGAGATACTCAGGAGGATTGGGGAGGTGGCATATGAGTTGGCCTTGCCACCCAGCTTGTCCAGTGTTCATCTAGTATTCCATGTGTCTACGCTCCGAAAGTATGTTGGGGATCCGTCTCATGTGTTCGACTTCAGTATGATCCAGCTTGGGGGAGATCTATCTTATAATATGGAGCTGGTGGCTATTCTGGGTAGACAGGTTCGAAAGTTGAGGTCCAAGGACACTTCCGTAATTAAGGTACAGTGGAGAGGCCAGCCCGTGAAGGAGGCCACTTGGGAGATTGAGCAGGAGATGCGGAGCAGATATACTCACTTATTTGAGTCTCCAGGTATGTTTCTTGACTCGCTCGAGGACGAACGTTTGCTTAAGTGGGGGAGAATGTGACGAACCGGCCCGTCGTCACGAGAGTTACCACCTCGTTACCCCCTCATTTATGTGTTTCATGTTTCTATATCTTTATTAGAGTCTATTGGGTGAATTGGGATTTAATCTGGTTGAAAATAAGGCATATAGCCTTTCTGAGTGAAGCTTATTTATGAAAAGTCAACTTAGAGTTGACTATGTGGTTAGAGGACTCGGAATCAAATTCTGATGATTTGATTAGCTTCGGGAGGTGATTTGTGACTTAGAGGAGCGATTAGAAGTGAATTTGGAGGTTCGGTGTAGAATTAGGCTTGAATTGGCTAAGTTGGAATTTTGGCGAAATCCAATCGGTAGGTAAGATTTTGATCCGGGAGTCAGAATGGAATTCCGAGAGTTGCAGTAGATCCGTTAGGTGATTTTTGAAAAGTCTACAAATTTTCAGGTCATTCGGACATCGTTTGGTCGGGTTTTTGATTGGATGTTGGTTTCGGAAGTTTTAGTTGAAACTTAGTCTTGAATCCGCCTTGATTTGATGATTTCCGTGTTTAAGGATGTGTTTTTATGACTGAAACAAGTTTGTATCGTGTTTTGGAGTAGATTGGTGGTTTTCGTTGGGGTCCCGGGGGCCTCGGGGTGAACCCGGGGGTCCAATCGGACCATTTCTTGCATTTTGAAGGGCTGTTGGTTGCTGGTATTTATTGCAGACAGATGCTCTATGCGATCGCATAGGGATGTTGCGATCGCATAGAAGGGTGAATTTGGGCTTCTGAGTTATTCTATGCGATCGCATAGAAGGGGCTGCGATCGCATAGTTGTGTAACCTTGTTCTCCGCGATCGCATGGCTAAGGATGCGATCGCATAGTGTATTGTGGCCTTGGGGTCGCTGGATGGCATTTGTTCAATGCGATCGCAAAGATGGAGTGCGATCGCATAGTAGAGATTTTGGAGCCTGGAAGATTGTTCTATGCGATCGCAGACTTGGTGTGCGATCGCATAGCATTAAAATATGGAGTGAAATTTTTTTTCAATGCGATCGCATAGTGTATTTACCTGGACAGACATACCTGTTAAGTAACATTTCATCCGCGAGGATTTTCATAATTTCACCATTTGCGGGCAAGCTTTGAGAGCTAAGTGGCGGGATTTAAAGGGGATTTAATCGGAAAGTCATTGGAGGTAAGTTTTATGGTCTAAATACATGATTTTATCCTAGAATCTTCATCTATATCACTGAAAATTGAAGTATTTAAGCTGATCAACGGGGGATTTTTGCTCTAAGCCTGAGTTATGATAAATCACAGATTTGAATGGGCCAACGGAGTCCAATTTTGATAAACTTTATATGTACGGACTCGTGGCGAGATAAGGAATCTAAAAACGTGACTTTTGTATTTTTTCGATATGCGGGCCCGGGGGTCGGGTTTTGGCAACTTCGTGATTTTCGATATAATTCGAGTTATTTCGATTGGGTTATGTTCCTTTAGCTCATTTTGATGTATTCTTATTGCTTTTGATCAGATTTGGCATCCGAGGAGGTTGATTTGCGAGGCAAGCGCAAGGCGAGCTAAGACTTTTGTCGATTCGAGGTGAGTGGTGGTAATAAATGATGTACTGAGGGTTTAAAATCATGTATTTGCACTATTCAGTGCTATGCTGAGATGGAACACGCATCATGTGACGAGCGTGGTGGTATTATGACTGGAGATTTGGACTTGGTCCCTCCCGATTGATAGTTTACTGTGCATAATGACTGAGATTGGGCTTATATCTGTATAATTGGGCTAGTAGCCATATTTGGGGTCTTGTGCCGATCTGAAGAATATTAGGGAGGCATGTAGAGCTAAATGACACTTATATCATGTTGAACACATACTCTCAGTTGTATTCATAGTTGTATAGCATGTCATGAACTAGTACTAGATGTGTACTCTAAGTGAGAATACCTATGGTTGATTACCCTGTTCTAGCTGAGTGGGCCCAAGAGGCCGAGTCTATATTGACTGAGAGGGGTCGAGAACCCGTTGTGAGGTATTGATATATATACTGGATCGGGCTGCACGTCACAGCAGTATATACATATACATATATTGGATCGGACTGCACGCCGTTGGATCGGACTGCACGTTGTAGTATTATATATATATATATATATATATATATATATATGGATCGGACTGCACGCCGCAGTAATATATATGTGGATCGGACTGCACGCCGTAGTATTATAGCGCTTGGGCTGAAGGAGCCCCTCCGGAGTCTGCACACACCCCAGTGAGCGCACTATATATATATGGATCGGGTTGCGTGCCGCACCAGTATATCTATTATATTGGATCGGGCTGCACGCCGCAACATTATATATATATATTGGATCGGGATACATGCCGCAGCAGTATGAGTGAGGATCGGGCTGCACACCGCGGCTGCACGCCGCAACATTATATATATACATATATATATTGGATCGGGCTGCACACTGTAGTAGTATGAGTGAGGATCGGGCTGCACGCTGCAGCAGGACTAGATCAGTATTGGATCAATGTGAGATAGTAGTGGGCTGGAACCGGACTTATCATTGTAGAGATGACTTACCCGCACAGTTATTCTTAGAATTGTTTAGTGATAATACAGGTGTTCTTACTTTCAGTTATTACTTATTATTGTTATTCACTGAGTTGAAAGATACTCACCCCACTCCCTGCACTTCATGTGCAGATACATGTGTTCAGGAGGGCAGTTGGGCTATACGCAGCTGCTATTTTACTGTTATCCGAGGAGACATCGAGGTAGTTGTCGGCTTCCGCAGGACCCGATCTCTCTCTTCTCTTCCTTTTATGTTTTGTTACTATATCTAGACTTGGATTGTATAGGGTATTTTTCTTCTGTTAGAGGCTCAGACTTGTGATACCGGATTCGTTGGGCATGTATTTTGTTTCCGCATTTGTTATTTCTATTAAGAAACAGGCTATTAACGCTAATGAATCATTATTAATTAATAATTGGCTAGTTATCTGGAAAACATGGTCGGGCTTGCCTAGCAATGTGTTGGTTGTCATCACGACCGGGGTTTGGGTCGCGACATCTTGTTTGGGTAACTTCATCGTATACAATTTGTGTGACTTAGAGGGTGTTTGGCTAAGCTTATAAGCTAGTCAAACTGGCTTATAAGTACTTTTAAGCTTATCTATACGTTTGGTAAAATTAAAAGTAATTATAAGTTAAGTGCTTTTAAGCCAAAAGTCATAAGTTGATCTTCCCCAACTTATTAAATTTCAGCTTATAAGCACTTTATGTTTAGCCAAAAAAATATTTACTATTCTATCCATATAATACTTCTTTGTATATCAGTTCTTCAGCTGCTTATTATTAATTTCAGCACTTACATCCAAACACGTAACTGCTTATTTTTTAAGTTAGCTTCAACACTTAAAAGTACTTTTCACACTTAATCCTTATCAGCTACTCTAAATCAGCTAATCCAAAAAGGCTCTTAGATTACTCTTCATGTAAAGTTTCTATTTGTTCCGATACTTTTCATTTAAAGAACATGAATATTGTTTTCTTGATGTAACTCTAATTTGACTTAGTTGTATTATTAAAATTTGTTTAAAAACAAAAAAAGGCAAATCACATTTACTGAAATGTTATTTATTCTTCCCGAGATCGAATCCAAGACTTATGAATTAAGCTAGAGTTTGACCATAAATTCCTAAATTTATTTTAAAAACTCATTTGGGTAAAGTTTGTTTAAAGATGAAATCTTTTTGGACATAATTTTCAAAATATATTTCACTTTTTTTTGTTGAAAAAAAACATGAAATGTGACTAGAGCTAGTTTTAGGATTTGAAAATTTTTTGTTTTTATAATTTATTTAAAACATAGATAAAATCTATAAACAAACATGTTTTGCAAAAAAAAATTCGGAAAAAACTTGGCAATACTATGGCCAAATGGGGGCTAAATATGAAGAAATTCCAATCATACCACCACATCTTTAAGTGTAGACCTTAGCTTATTAACTCAAAAGACTACTAATATCATTTCTTAATCTTGATTAAAGTGATTTTTCTCTTCTGAAAATATCTTAATAATTTAACATGAAAATGTTTTTAATAAGAAACTTTTGTCTACATTAAGCTACTACGTACGATGTATTTTACCCCAAAAAAAAATAAAAATATCAGGTGTAGATCCCAAAGCCAAATCATGTGACCTTGTCCTAAAGAATACTGGTAAGTGCCAAGCTGGCATGATCCCAGTGGATTCCTCCCCGTGTGGGCTCTACCTACTTTTGCCACGTGGCTGATCATTTAAACGGGGTCCATCACCGACGCCGTAACATGCTTTGTGGGACCTACCCCACAGAAAGAACGTGGGGTCATAGTAGTATGCTTGATTGCACGCTCTCCTCACGTGACCTAGATTGCTTTCAGTTTCAATAATAAAATTTAAAATTCTGAAAAAGCCTTTCTGATTTCTCAAAAATTATTTGCTATTCCCTCCAATTTATAATAATTGATCAATTTGTCTTTTTACTTTGGTCATTGTCCATTTATATAATCAAAAAAAAAATTAATTTATTTTTTTAAATTACCTTTATATATTTATCCCTAAATAATCTTTTACTCTTCATATTAAATTATGTTGTAATATTTAATTAATGGTAGTTTAATCACACTAACTATTTTTATCTTGAATTAAGTATTTCTTTATTGTGTCTGCCAAGACAAATTGGTCCCTTATTATAGATCGGAGGAAATAAAAATTACCCCCTCCAATCCAAAATAAGTAATTTTTTTGTTTTATTTTGTGGTCCAAAATAAGTAATTTTTTCAGATTTCAAGAATAAATTAATTATTTTTTTCTTGCATTGCTCTTGGAGTAAATAGTGTTGGAGTATGTGTTAGAAGTATTTATGTGAAGAGATAGAATATGATCAATTTCATTGCTAATTAATACTAAAAGATGAATTTTTTTAATCTGTGAAAACAACTAAAAATCACTTATTTTGAACCGGAGGGAGTATTCAAAAATGAATGAGTTCAAGGTCAAATTCTAAAGTGTACCTGTCTTATTAGTCAAACAATTTTGTAATTATGTAACAACCACATATGTTATAATTAAAAACTAATAATAATAGTATTAAAAGTCAAATTTTAAAGGAGTTAGGCGATAGTGAGGTGACAACAAGTGTGAATGATAATATCAAATTGTACATCTAACGACAAACCCATATCTCCTACAAGTTACATAACAATTCTACTTGAAAACAACTAAGAAGCTTAATCTACTGCTAAGATTTTGGTGAGCAATTACTTCAAAAAAAAAAAATGGTAAACCTTACACAAATAAAATAAAATAAAATTTTAAATTAAACGGAAGAAGAAAATGAAACTTTATCTTTGAGTGCTTAGAAGTTAGATAACTAGTCAAGAAAAGGGTGTGTTTGGTACGACGGAAAATACTTTTCGAAAAATATTTTCTCATTTTTCATCATTTGGTTGCATGAAATAGTTTAAATTTTTATTTTTTCTAAATATCACATTTTCTTGAAATTGGAGGAAAATGACTTCCCTAGAAAAAGTTAGGAAAACATTAACTTAGCAAAACTTCACCTACCCTCACATTTTATATTTTCAATTCTCGTTTTTTCATATTTCAGTTTACAGGTTCGAAATTTTACGAGTTTCAAAGTTTTGAGTTTAGAGATTTATGTGTTTAGAAGTTTATGAGTTTAGAAATTATAGAGTTTACGTGTTCAAAAATTTAGCGGTTTTAAAGCTTATGAAATTTGAGGATTCGGAAGGTTGTTAGTTCGAAAATGTATGGCAGTTTAATTTATCTAAATTATTTAGAAATACTTTTGAAAAGTTTCCTTAATTACTATTTATTTTTTAAGAAAATATTTTTCACGTAAAATATTTTCCGTTATACTAAACACACAAAAAATTAATATAACTTCTTAATAACGAACTGTGTGAGTGCACCCATTATTTTAAACTCGAATATATAAATTTGTATTTATATTACGAATCGTAAAATTTTGGATTCACTTCTAATAGTTGGAGCAATAATATACAATTAACAAGGTCAAATAAGACAATAAGGCAAAGGAGTAATCTATTCCTTGATTGCATGTAATTCCATGTGCTCATGCCCCAATTTTCTGAACATGACCTCACTGTCTATTGAAATTATTCTTTTATTTATTCTTTTTATACTCCACTCACTAGATCAAATAAATATAAAAATTCTAATAGTCGTATTACAAAACAGAAAATACTAATACGTTCAAAATATTACAATTGGTGTTATTTGTAAAATTGTTAAAGGAATATTAGTATTTGATTTATTTAGTCATTATTCGAATAATTTAATGTCAACCTACGTTGTGTTTCAAGTTTTTTATTGATTAAATCATGTTGTATGAAGTTTCACGATGAAAAATTAGATACGACGTACGTATTGTCTTTAACAACTAAATTAGGCATCTGAGAAAAATTGGTCCCTAAAGCCCGTCGGTAAGGTTTGACCGAGTTGGTTAGGTTAGTGGTTTCCCACATGAAAAATTTGGAATCGATTTTTCTCGTCGTATCGAACTTGTCTAGTGTGGGTATATTCGTTGTGTGATTTACAAGTTATTATACAATGAGCAGATTAATCAGTACGCCCTCAAAAAATAACAGTTGCTGGTTTCTTTTGGAATGTTCCCAAAAAATGGGGTCCACAAATAAATTAAAAGGTTACTATAACAAATGACTTATCTAAATTTTGGTTAGAATTTAATGAAATGGAGTTTACATATAATAAAATAATAAATAAATAAATAAATAAATAAAGAGTGACAAAAAAGAATCTGCAAGTTAAAATGGAGCTTCATTTAGCCTTTTAATTATTGTTATTATTGTTGAAATCCATTTTAAAATTTTTTTAAAAGAAAAAAAAAAGAAAAAAAAATGTTATTGGACTTTGTAGATAATGCAATAGTACTCCAACTGGGGTTAAGTTTTCAGATAATTATTCATTTTCATTTGGAAACATTATATTTGATAGAGAATTGGGGTGCCACAACTACTTGATTGCTATTTGCTTATCTTTGAAGAGAAGGTTTAAAAATGGGAATCATTTGGTTTTATTTTTTTCATTTCTATTTTTCCAGTCTTCTTATTCTTATTTATCTTTGTTACATAAACGTGTGATTCTTTTTTATTTTTGGTTTCTAATATTTGGTATCTGGTATCTGCATTAGGGTCTGATTCAACTCGAATTTGCGCTTTGTTGTCCTCTTTTGATTCTTATTTTAATAGAAACATGGTTTAGTTTTCATTCATTCATTCTTCTTTTTCTCTCCTCTACTTCCGTCCTAATGTATTTACATGCTGATTGATAGCTTACTTAATTAACTGTATTTATAAAATAACAAAAATAATAATAATATATACTTTGATAAGCACTCATACACTTAACATTAAAAGAACTTTTTTTTTCTCAAAATTGTATGAAGTCTGTTAATTTAATTTTTCTTTGTCAATCATTATTGGCCATTTCTTTCATTTTTAGTGATTATGTAAAACTTTAAGATTTTATTCATATATATATATATATATATATATATATATATATATATATATATATATATATATATATATATATATATATATATATATATATATATATATATATATATATATATATATATATATATATATATATATATATATATATATATATCATTGGATTTACAAAGAATTAATTCAATTCCCTAGCAACCTATCGTGTGTATATCTTTTGGGCTTCTTTTCAATAAAATATACTTATTCGTCCAAAATATTACTCTTGTATTAATTGATTAATCACAAGAAAAAGTACAAAACAAATTTGCGATGAAATTATTCAGTAATGGTGCATGAAGAGGAAAAAATACAAATTAACATAAAATTAAACGTGAATTACTTTATGAAAAAAGTGGAAAAGTCTTTTGGGAGAAAGTGATTCGATGAGTGCAATCCAAGTTAGTTAAATTAAAAAGGAAAGGATGCATCATGAAACCCATTTTCTTTTTCTTTTTTCTTGAGAAAAAAAAAGTTTATATATATATATATATATATATATATATATATATATATATATATATATATATATATAGATATATATAGTAGAGTAGTTTTATCCAATTACCAATTAATGCTTATTTTAGAAATTTATTTGTAATATTACCTTACAAATGACTTGGTTCTATAATAATTTTACCGTACTAGTACTAACAAGGGTTGTGGTGGAGTGGTAAGTACTCCTTCATTCTTAACAAGAGGTCTTGAGTTCGGGTCTCAGGGTATATAGTCGTCTTTGTCAGGGAGCATTTTATACCCCAACGTGGACTTTCCGACGCAAATATGAATTTAGTTGTGCCCCAATGTAGATACCGGATACGGGTAGAAAAATGAACCAATTTTTTTTTTAACGCGTAGAACTTATTAAATTGATACAAATAAACGCAAACACTAGACCGATATAAAGACTTCACCTCGAGTATTCTTGTCGTTAATGAACTTTCTGGTTATTCAACTATTATAATTAGGATTATCCAAAAAAGGAATAAAATCATGAAATATATATAACTGTTGCAAAAACTCTGTAAATAATGTGAATATGTTGTTACAAGTTATAACTTAACCAAAAAGAGAATCGTCTCGTGCATATGCTACATATGTATAGGATGCATATTATGTACGTTTGATTGAGATGGAATAAATTTTATTTATCTCTAATTGAGCAAAATAAATAATCCTATTTTGCATGTTATATCTGCTCTTCTGTGGGGTAAGTAATTAATTCACTTTTTGATGTACTTGATTGAGTGTACATAAAGTATTTTTGGAACTAACTAAATTCTTTTGAACATTTTGAAAATATAAGTGTTTTTTATTTTGAGAGGAAAATTCTAGGAATATTAAACTATCAATTAGCTAGAATCTTATCTCAGCAAATACGTTTATGTGATATAGTATCTTAGTAGTTTTGCTTTCTAGAGATGGTTTATTGGTAGAAATTTATCCGTCCCGGGCGTTTACACTAAATTAATATATACATAACATACGTATTACATATGGACTTCAATCATTTAACCCTGATAAATTATATCTTTAATTAACTATAGTAAATTAATATAGTTTGGTGTAAACACACGACACGGGTAAATATGGTTTATTCGTTTTAAAACTTTTGAGTTAATTATCACTGAATTTGACCGTTATGCATTCATCTTATATTGTTTCACAGTTTCTTATTATATATTTTCTAAAATAAAATAAAAGAAAGAAAAAAACTACAATTTCTTGGGCAACTAAGCAGCTTTAATTAAGACTGTAAAAGATATGCTACATAAATTTAATTCAGATATTTTTGGAGAACTTCCTTCATATATCGCTCCATTATATTACATTATTATGCGTATCTCCCTTATTTTAATTTTTCATATAATTCTTTTTACCTATTTAAAATGACAAATTAGTCACATCACGATATGGTTATATTAATATTAAAAAAAAAGTAGAAAGAATTGCTACAAAAAGGGTAAAATAAGTGAATTAAGTGTAATATTGTAAACTTCGGGGGAAATTAATGCGATGAAGCAAAAGGTGACGGAGTTTCTCAAATTATCTTTAATTAATTTAATACAAGCAGCAATAAAAGCAAAGGGGCAAAAATACAAGTAACTGAGAATCCTACTTTCCCTTTTTATCTTTAACGAAAATCTGTGAAAAGCTAGCAAAGACATAAACCTCAAGTAACATATAGTCATATACTATACATTACTCAACCCATTCACAACAAGTACAAAACAAAGTACATTACAGCTACGAGCACCTATATTTTTTTTCTACTCCGTGTCCGGTTCCTACATTAGATTCAGACCATATTCGAATTCACGTAACATAGGGTCCATTTTGAAGGGAGAGGGGGAAGCACTCCTTACCAAAGATTTTTTCACACCCGGTGCTCGAAAAAACCTCTAGTTAAGAAAAGAGCAGTCTTATTCACTGTACTATACCCTTTGATGATACCTATAATTACATATATGCGTAAGATCTGTTTATCCACATCAAAATGGATTTAAGTTATATACAATATATAATTTTATCTTTATTAATTATAGTATTTTATCAAGTTATCTATTATCAGTAGTACTTAATGATAAAACTTACATGTACTTAGCTTAGAATTATTTAATATACACTAGCAACCTCCCCCCCCCCCCACATATATATATATATATATATATACATATATATATATATATATATATATATATATATATATATATATATATATATATATATATATATATATATATATATATATATATATATATATAATTCAAAAAGAATAACCAATAAATAACTATTTAATAACTAACTATGCCATGTGACTTTTTCTATTACTATTAGTTATGGTCTACCAATTAAGTGTCTGTTAAATAGAATAACCCGTTAATATAATTTGATTGACGACCTACAATATATATAATCAATGTTATATTGGATAGTACTTTAATTATGCACTTATAATCTAAGAGAAATTTACATAATCAGCTTCATTTAATAGGTATCGGTTTTCAACATAAAATGAATATATACTATTGACTCAGATGTGGAAGTTTGAGATTCTAATTGTTTGAAGGTGAATTTTTTTTTTTTCAAGTGAAAATGGTATTCAAATTTTAGAGTTATGATAATTTTAATTCTTTTTTTGAAGTTTTGTGAGTGATTTGAGAGAAAATTTTAAAAAACGGTTTTTTGGAGTTTTAAATTTTCAAAAATTTACAAAATATATCTTTAAGTAAAAGTTAAAAAGTTTACGAACAAACGCTAATTTAAAAAAAAAAGTGTTATTATTGAGGAAAAAACATAATTAGCCTATACTCAAGAAAAAATTTCAGATTTTTAGCAGGAATTAATAATTAACAAAACTAGCACCTAATTAATTACAGTCCTGGCCAAAGTATATAACGTTGGAGCAAAAATCAAGTTTATGTGAACAGATTCTAATTAAATAAATGACCCAAGTCAGCCCTATTAATTACCAAAAATTAATCATATTAATACTCATCTCTACCAAAATGTTTGATAAGATTATACAACTCATTTAATTACCTTTAACACATATCTCTCTTCGTAACATTAATGCCACAAACCAAAAGGCATATATGTACGATTCCTCCAAAGGAAACTATCACTTATTTTAATTTTTTTTAGTTGTTATTTTCATATATAGTATAAAAATATAATTAGATGAGTGAAATATTATATGTATTTTATGAATCTGTAAACTTCAAATATGAATCTGTAAACTCCAAATTATTTTCATAGTAAATGTGTGTGTTTCAATATTTTAATAGTATATTTACACTTATATGTTATTGTTTGTACATAATGTATATCAAATATAAATTTAAAATATATCACATATATGGAGTATATATTTCAAATGTCAAATATATTTAAATAATATATTGATCTCATCAAATATAAGTAATTATACACTAAATAAACATAATACATATATTGAAATACGTTATGCATGTAAAATTATACATTGAATAGACATAAACATGTTCAGTATAGGCAAATATACATAATATATTCATCACATATGTATATATTTAAAATTACATTGTAAAACATTATTTATATATATATATATATATATAAAAACAGATGGAGAGGTGTGGGACCAGAATACAATGGGAAGAGCGTATAGAAGGGAGTAGGGAAGACTTAAAGATCACGACAATGGAGAGGTGAGGTGAGGTGAGGTGAGGTGATATAAGTAAAATATACAGCTAGCAATGAAACAATAGATACCTCTTACCAACCATCACTCTCTCCTTCTACTTCTCCTTCTCCTTTTTAACTTTCTTCTTTCCTAATTAAAACCTCTTCATATCTCCTCCTCTTCTTCTTCTTCTGCTACTATTTCTTTCTTCAAGGTATTACATATACTTCATTCTTTCTATTTATTCATTCATTCATAGCCTAACTATAAGAGTCTAATAGATAGAGTAGGAAATAAGTTCTTTTTTTTTTGGCTTTTTGTCTTCTTTAATGTACATTCACATCCAGCTATAGTTCTTACACTACTTCTTTTCAAGTGGGTGTTGTAAAGTTTTTGTCTTTTTTTTTACTTCATCTGAATTCTTCATAGTTTCCGTGGGACTTGAGCCAATCCGAAACAGTACTACTACTAATTCCAGTTGTTTATTCTCAGTTTTGGGCCGGAGGTTTTTAGGGTTTAAGCGTTTGTTCATTTTTTTGAGTTTCATGTATTTGTGCTTTTAAGGTGTAACGCTCTAATAACTTTTTTGGACCTTCAGTTACATTTTCTGAAAACAGAGAAGCATAGAGAAAAAAATTTGAGTCTTTTTTGCTCTGTTTTGCTTCAAATGAAGTTAAAAAACTTGGTTTCTTAGAGATATCTAGGCATAAAGATTGAAATTTTACTCCAACTTTTTGCTGTTTTGCAGTCTTTTTATACTTTTTTGAACAATTTAGGAATACAATTGCAGAGGAATTTTCTGAGAAATTTTGGAGCTTTTTCTGCATATTGGGTCTACAAGTTCTTGCATTTTTAAGGTTTGCTTCTTAAATTTGCATTTGGGTTTTCATTTTTTTTTTTAAATACTAATTTTTTTTTCTTGTAATTTTCTCAATGTGTCGGTGCACTCAGTGTGAACACTCTACTAGAGTTCATTCTCATCCCAGCTTTCGTTTTTTTCTTCTTCTGAATTTCCCAATAATTTGCTAATATTACAAAAAACCCACTCTCAAAATCTTGATTTTATGTTGTGGATTGACTAAATTCCAAAAACAAAATTCAACCTTTTTCTAATAAAATGTGCCACGCCTCATTTTTGACACCTTGGCTCCAGCTAGAGCACTTGGTGGGGTTCCCTACCCTTCCCATTATTTTTCATCCCCCATCCCCCCCAATAAATTGAGTATATATATTTTAGCTTCTTTTTTCTTCTGTGTTGTACTCAGAATATTGGTATAATTTGCTGGTATTGAAAATTGAATTTTTCTGTATTATTTTTTGCAGTTAGAGTAGGAAAAAGACAGAGTAAAATGGGGTCAAATTTGGTGGATGAGATAGACTGTGGTAGCTTCTTTGACCACATTGATGATTTGATTGATTTCCCTCTAGAGAATGAAACTGCTGGCCTTAATTCTACTGATTGCAAAGATTTTCCCAGCATTTGGAATGATCCCTTGCCGGATTCCGACTCCCTTTTCTCCGGCAGCCATCGGAATTCAGCCTCTGACTTCTCCGCCGAGCTCTCTATTCCGGTGAGTATTCTCTTTGTAGCCACTTGTGAGTGTATATAACTTCAATTCTTATTTGTATATTATCATTGTAATTAATAAAAAAGGGTCAAAGTTTAAGTGATTCGTATAGGTTAGGTGTTCAAGTCGCATTTATTAGAATAGAATATCTGCATCATACCTTTTAAGGTTAGTTCGGTATGAGATATAAGTAGATATAATATTGTTATAAACTTTTAATACCATTTTATATTTTGTTTGGTTAGGTATAAGTTATCCCGCAACAAAAATTAGTACCGGAACAAGTTATACAGTACCTTATAGGGGTAGGGTAATTAGTCCTGGGATAACTTATACTTCTTTTAAAAGAAATTATGCAATTATAATTTTTAACACAATATACCAAACAGTAAATAAAAAATAATACTGTATTAGCATAAGTTATACTAGTATAAGCCGTATTCAAACCAAAAATCCCTTTAGTGAGCGACCTTTTTATAGACCCTGCACGAATGTGGTATAATTTGTGCAATGGTTGTATGTTTTTCTCTTTTGGTTAAAGTGTAAGTGATTCCTGTGGGGGCTGATTTCTTTTTATGTCTCATCACGTGAATGGACGTAGAGTTTTAAATATGTATTGCTTAGTACTCCCTCGCGTGATTTTTTTGTTTTTTTTTTTTTTTAAATAAGTGATTTTTTTCGAATTTTAAGAATGATTTAATAATATTTTTCTTATATTGTCCTTAGAGTAAATATTATTGGAATATGTGTTGGGAGTGTTTATGTGAGATGGTAAAGTTAAAATAGTTAATTATATTGCTAATTAATGCTAAAAGATGACTTTCTTAATATATGTTAAACATCCAAAAAAAATCACATATTTTAGACAAGAGAGTACTTAATTAAAGAATTGTATCATGATTGGAGAGATCAGTTATTTAATGATGGATTAAGATATGTTTTGTATCTGACTGCCAGCTGGGCTGTCGGTGCTAAAGAAGTATACTAAATTTTATGCTCAAAATTCAAATAATTAAAGAGTAGTCCATTTCAAGCAATTTGCTGCAGCTGCAGTCAATTCTTCACTTGGGACCACATCATAACTTTTTGCAATTGTCCACTCATTCTATAGATAATAAAAGTTTGTTGATTGGTGGAATTAATTTGAAGTTTTATTTCAATCTTATTTTCACACCTCGTATTATTGTGAGTGCATTTGCCTATTAGTCTATTGTGTTCAAGCTGAAAAAGGAGTACCCCTTTTGGTCCTGCATCAACAAATTAGATGGACTACTAGAATCCTCGTTAGATTTGAGAGAATCATTTGATACTTTTTTCTTTTGCTTTATGTATCCGGTTTGAGGGGAGGTTTTGTCGTAATTAATAAAGTTATTGTCATTTGACCAGCAGGAGCGTATACAGAATTTTTGATAAGCGGTGTCAAAATTTAAAAAATAAATTAATGAATAAATCACTATAAAGAAAAGCAGTGTCATTTTTATATTTATACCAAATATTTTTGTTGTGTATACTATCTATATACATATTGAATAAAAATTTCGACGAAGCAGTGTCACGTGACACCGCTTGCCGCAAGGTGTATCTGCCACTCCTAACTAGGAGGTTACGTATTCGTGCCGTGAAAACAATCTTTTGTAGAAATGCAGATAGGCTGCATACAATAGACCCTTGTGGTCCGGCCTTTGCCGAACCCCGCACATAGCGAGAACTTAGTGTATCGGACTGTCCTTTTTATATGCATCCGGTATCGGAAACCTACTGGCCCGAGTAATCTGGATTCACGCCGTGTAGGACCCACTAAAGGGGGAAGCATGGTTCTTCCTCCACGGTAGTTGGAAAGTCCTGTCTATTTCGACTTCCCTCCCTTGCCGCTCGCATGTGGTAGGTGGAGAGGTGGTTGTTGTATAACAAGGAATGACCATCATAATTAGTGACAGATAATAACATTCAATTTGCACCAGCATGATTGTGCAACTATAAGCAAAGCTGAACCAAACATTCTATTGAAAGTCATTGTCATCATTGAAAAGGACATTGTATCTATTGAGTTTGATATCATATACTCCACTACAGCTCTGAACACTTTGTCTGATATATTTGTGATCTTGTGTTACAGTATGAAGATATTGTTCAGCTTGAATGGCTTTCAACTTTTGTGGAGGATTCCTTTTCGGGCGGAGGATTGACTCTCGGGAAAGAAAACTTTCCTCTTAACAAAGAGACATCCGAAGCCAAATTCCAGACTTCGAGTCCTGTCTCCGTGCTTGAGAGCAGCAGCAGTAGCTCTTCCTCTTCTTGTTCAGTTGAAAAAACTGTTCCACTGAGTAGTCCATGCCACCGGGGTCCACAACGTGCTCGTAGCAAGCGTCCTCGCCCTGCAACGTTTAATCCCGCACCAGTAATTCAACTTATCTCTCCAACATCATCCTTTACTGAGATTCCCCAACCATTTGTTGCTCGAGGAATTGCTTCAGAATCAGAGAATTTCGCGGAGTCTCCCATGAAGAAGCTTTTGAAACCTGCTGTAGCCGAACAGAAGAAGAAAAAGAAACTCAAGTTGTCATTTCCTTCAGCTCGGGTCGAGGCAAATCAGAATCCAGTGGCACAGACAATTAGGAAATGCCAGCATTGCGAGATAACAAAGACTCCACAATGGAGGGCAGGTCCAATGGGACCAAAAACACTGTGCAATGCTTGTGGTGTTCGTTACAAGTCAGGACGACTCTTCCCTGAATACCGGCCTGCTGCAAGTCCTACATTTGTTCCATCAATTCACTCAAACTCTCACAAGAAAGTTATTGAAATGAGAACCAAGGTTGTCCCGGACAACAATGCGAACATAGCCAGGACCGCGCCACCAGCAACAGTCACCCAACCGGAGGTCAACCCGAGTAACAAAGAGTCGGTGGAGGAAGAGAACAAGTGAAGGAAAGAAGCAGAGAACAGTTTTCACTAGTCTATAGTCTTTTAGCATCTCTCTACCTTCTCATTTCAATGCTTAGTGTTATTTCTGTATTATTTTCTTGCATTTTTTTGTTCATTGTTGTTTGTATAGAGTTGTATTGGGTAGATAGAGAAGAAATAGAAGATTATATTTTAGGTGGTAGCGATAAAAGTTGTGATGAGATGAGAGGGTATGAGAGCAAATGTGGAGATTAGATTTAAGGGCTAAGCACTAGTGTTACTTAAGTTTCTTTTAAAGTTAAATTAGGTTTGGGGTCAGTGTTGGTCTTTTTGTTAGATGTTGATGCCTTGTTTTTTTGTCCTTTAAATGGGAATTCTTTTGCAGTTCATTCGTTATTAGGCAATTCTGAAATAAATAAGGGTTTATTTTCTAAGTAACATTTTTTTAGTCACTGTTGTTTTTTTAAAATTGCTTCCCCACAATAATTAATTGAATGAATTAGAACTCTAATTCTGTAATAATAGTACACGTTTTTGTTGTCTTTGTGTGTTCGGGTAAAATCGGGAACGGAAGGGGAGCACAGATCCGTTAGGTTATAGTCGAGACCAAAAACCCCTCATATCGAGACTTAGGAATACTTGAACGGTATATACTATTCGGACATGGTAAAGCGATGCACCGATGATCGAGTATAACTTCTAGATCTCGGGAGATGCGGTGGACGGTTATACATGACAGATAGGGGTCCTAATACTTGCGTCAACTGAATTTTACGGCACGAATTTTGTTCAGTATCAATTATGGATTAACAATTAACTGGAAAAGAAGATTTTTTTTTATCTCTTTTAGACTTATACTAGGACTGAAATTCTCCTACAATATAAGGGGGCGAATTTTCTTTAGCCACGCACATTGTAATACACAATTCAAGGAATAAAAGTTTACTTTTATCTTCTAGCTACTATTAAAGGCATTACTCACTTTTTTGGTTTTTCATTCGCGATCGGGCATTGAACCGAGGGCTCAATCGAGGACGAGTTCATTGTTCAATCTTACATTAGGCTTGATCCTAATATTGCGATTGGTTTGATCGTTTGTTTTGTCTTTAATTTATTTATCTGTTATTCTTAACTATTCATGTTGAATTAAAGCACGTACCCTTTAAACCTAGTACAAATTTAATTGTTAACTAAATTTGAGGTAAAGAGTTTTGCGCCCACCATGGGGCTAAGGATAATAGTGGTGATTTGATACGAATCTCCATAACACACCCATTTTACGCTTGTTCTTTGAAATTTTAATTTCATGTCAGTCTAAAAAAACCAAACTCTCAGTTATCTCACTTGAACGTTGACGCTGAGTCGGACCATCATGACGAAAATAATAATGTGGGCCCAGTACCCATGCGGGGTTAGTGCAGACAGCACAAAATCACGTGCGGCCGCACTAGAGCTCTGAACTTGAATAAATAGCTATCTGAACTTGGGTAATGCGGATCGCACAGAATGGAGTGCGACCACGGTGGCTTCTAGTAAAGTCTACACGAAATGGAGTGCGGACCGTATTGGTCTTCAAACCCGGATTTGGCAACTCTCTGAACCTTCTCTCTGTGGACTGCACTAAATCGAGTACGGCCGCATTGATCCTAGTGCGGACCGTATAAAACCTCGTGCAAGCACATTATCTTTTTATCTGAATAGCAACCTCTCTGAACCTCACTTGTGCGGACCGCACAGAATGGTGTGCGGCTGCACTGGCCCTGTTTTGCTTGAGCTTTGTCTTGTCTTGGTACCTGTGCAAGTTTCACTCCTAATATTTGACATCTTGTCACCTTGTTGATCAAACCTGCAATCAAGCACAACTTGTGAACCTTTGAGACTATTTTGTACGCATTTTTAATCAAAACATAAGCAAGAAGGGGTATAAAATGTATCAATATCCCTAGTTATCAACTCCCCCAAACTTAAGCTTTTGCTTGTCCTCGAGCAAACAAAATAAGACCCACCCCTTAAGAGAAAATCCAAAAAAATTCAATTGTCCTAAAGTGACCTCATCTAGCATCAATTGGGACTAACAATTGCCCTTAATGCAAATGAATCATTAATAAAATTTACTCTTTTAAACACGATGGATTAAGTGCGACACAAGAGCATCAAGAGTTGACTCAACATATCGAAGAACTTTTTCTATTACTTTGGTCATTATGGAACCCAAACTCACACATCCTCAGCTTTCCCTAAGCAAACCTCACCTTTAGAATAGGGGCAATCATAACAAGGTTAATGGAAATTCTCTCATCTCTCAAAAAGAAAAGTCACATATCCGGCTCTAAGTACCATATGCTTGCCCCTTATGCAAGTCACCACTAATATAAGCTTCATTCAACTAGAGATCATATAGAGCTTTTGTGGAGACATAGTGAAGGTTTTTGGTTTCGGTTAGGCAATGTTTGGTCTAAGTAAGTTTCATCTTCCCTTAAGCACTTCTTTTGTTTTATTTTGGCACAGATTCACTTGACACTTTGAGTCTTTTCACTTATTTCAAAGGGTTAGAGAGACACGCTGTCACTCTTTCTTATACATTTCAAATCTTTTCTCCTTTCTCAATTTTCCACACCTTTCATTCTTTGCTTTTCTTGAATCCCTTTTATTCATTTCTACATTGAGTATTCTTTTTTTCTTTTTGCTTTCCTTTCTTTTTCATTGCCTTTCCTTTTCTTCATTTTGTACCTTTTTACCACTTTGTTGCAATCCTCATCTCTCCCCCCAAACTTATACTTTTGTCATGTGCTAAGGAAAGATGGGGTGCCAAGAGAGGGTATCTTTTAGAACGGGTAAGGGCTTATATCATGGTTCTTGAAGGAAAAAGGTTTTAAGGCTCAAAAGGGTTGACTGGATTCTTTGGTAGGCTATGGAAGTGTTCAAGCTATCATTTAGATCAAGGAGAGCCTATAATCATGTCTCAAGCCAAAATTCACTTAGAATTTCGCCTCAACAAACATACAGGGCAAGTTCTAGACTAATGTCTCGGGACTTGGACTTGCAATGCAATTTCTCACCTTACAAGCTATGGGATTGCGAAAGATACAGAGTCGGGGGCCCACAACGACCTTAGTTACTATTTGAGCATATAATGGTCCCGAAAATCTACTTGATGATTATCGGTCAATGCAAGAGTCTCAAGGTCATGGCTTTCACCATCCTAAACACAACGATTTGTTTTTTACCATGAGATCAAAGGCAAATGTGCTAGGCCCAAGTGAAGCTTTGCTTGAGGCACCCTTAACCACTAACTACTAAAAGCAAAAAAAAAAAAGAAATAAAACAGACTCAAACCCTTAAGAAGGTTGTCACACCATCTATCATTGGGAAGAGCCACCCGGTTCACACAAACTCCACCTTTAGAAAGAACCGTGACATTAAGAAAACCAAAGGCTTATTGCAAACTCTCAAAACAAGAAGCTACAAACATAAATAAGAAGCTACAGAAAAAGAAAATACGAAAAGTAGAATGAATATGTACAAGAGGGGATTTAATCGAATATACAATAGAGGAGACGAATATATAAAATGTAACATACCTTATATAGATACCCAAAGTGAAAAGTATGAAAAATGTAATGAAGTACCAAAATTATATACATACCAAATTGGAGTAATCCTCCCCAGTTCACAACCCAATATGTCGAGTGCCCTCCAAGCATCAATTTTTAATTAACAACATCATCTCAAACTTCATACTTGGTTTATATCTGTAATCATCAAGCGATCACAAGTCATGCTTATAAAATCTTCCGGTGGAACACACTCCCACAACCTACTACAACAATATCTGGAGTGCACCTCCAAACCACCGGTCGCACTAATTAATGTTGAAGAGCGATCAAGAATCATTAACCAGGACATAATACTGCTCTCAGGTGAAGCTTAAGACGATGCTAATTTTTCTTAACCATCGAAACTTCCTTCTCGCTTATCCGATCTCTTGACAGCTTGTCAAAAAATTTCCTTCACTCATGCCATTCTCGGCTTAATTTCTGCAATCAAAACTAGTTCGCCAGTATACTTTAAGACAGAACCAACATAGCACATAATCATGCAACCAGCTAATCAATGGTAACATCCCCAACTTAGCTCGAAGCCATATATATATCATAACATATATACCCTACTGCTACTGTAATACCATGGTGAGATTAAACTCACTCTTTTACACACTTGTGGAGACACGGACCATCAGAAATTTTAACCCTTCTGCCATTTTCTTGCATTCACCCACATAACAATTAAGCCTATTCTCTAGGTGTCCAAATTTTTACTAAGTCCCAAATTTTTTAAAAAAATTCAGTAGAGTTTCCTTTGTAATTGGGCCTATCCACTTGCCAGAGATTCACCAAAACCATCATAACAACACAGCTGCAACTTAACAAAATATCACAACGTATATCAACAACATTAATCTCAATACTACCTATATTACATTATCAAAAATGATACATGGACATGCGTTGCACCTATTCGAATCATGACACATAGAAAATACCTTTCAATTACACCTTGGATCTTCTAACATACACATAAGGACACCCCGCAGGAGATACCTCACCTGCTTCGCCTTGATTTAGTATTTCAGCATGCCTTCTACAATCATATACGTTACACGGTCATATAGTCTTCCTGGGTCTGAACTCAACCCATAACATGCTATGTACTTCGCTTCCAACTAGGGGAACTGAAAAGATTCTCCACGCGCCCACAACTCTGGGCAACACATCCAATCACAAAGGAAATCAAATGCTTAATGGTCCAGCTATCATCTGGCAATCCTTCTTCGACACTTCCAAATCATATGGATACACCTCACAACACTAACTTACTCAGCACGTGGATATTCGACTGCCATCCCGAATAATAAGGACATTACCGTACACATAATTTAAAAGCACTTACTCGCATAATCAGCACTTCGGCGCTCAAGCCATAGGCGAAGATTCGGCCCCAAGTCCTCCAGACTGGCCCAACATGAACTCACAGATATTAGCTCTCGCCCCTCGATTAGGGAATCACGAGCCATCGATGCAGATGTAGTACTGAATGCTCGCGTGCGCATACAGACGTGTGGAAGGAATTTCAAGAGTTATATTTCAAGCCGAATCAAGTACGCAGGATAAGAATTCCAAAAAAGTGAGGTGTTTCATAAAAGTTATGTAGCCTCCCGAGGATAGATACGGACATGTACGTACCAATCCACGAGAGCCTACTAAACCGGCTTATGACTCGCGAGTCCTTATAACCTAGGCTCTGATACCAACTTGTCACGACCCAAACCCGGTCGTGATGGCGCCCAACTCTAAAGCTAGGCAAGCCAAACCAACAATTGTTTCCACAGTTAAAGACCAGTCCCAAAAGGATAAATTTCAAGAATAATATAAGAGTCAATAATAATACTCTAGTAATAATAGTATAATTAAATACTGAGAAGTGTGAACATCGAAATAACACTCCCAAAAGATCTAGGGTCACGAGTCTAGAGCCTCTAAGCAAAAATTGAATAGTAATAGGAATACTGAATAAAATACTCAAGTCTGGGAATATATAGAGAAATAACTGAAATAAAGAGAGAAGCTAGGTTCTGCGAACGCCGGCAGCTACCATAGCAACTCGAGTATACTCGGTAGTAAGTTGGAATGCCCGTCTAACCCTCATATGTACTTGGATCTGCACACAAAGGTGCAGGGAGTGGGGGTGAGTACTAAGTACTCAGTGAGTAAAAAGTATATAAAATAGCTGAAAGCAGGAAATCCACAGAATACCACAGAGCAAAGCTAAACTACAGTCTGATACCTACCACGAACTAACAACAACAACAACAACAACAAATTCACAATTAGCACACATAATTTACAAACAAAAATGCAATGCAATGCACATGACCGCTACGGCGCGTAGCCCGATCCATTTAACGTCGACGGCGCTCACTGGGAGTGTGTACAGACTCCGGAGGGGTTCCTTCAGTCCAAGCGCAATATTCATATCATCTGCTGCGGCGTGCAGCCCGATCTATCCTCAGTCCACAACATGCATATGAGTCACACAACAGTTCAATTTATTTATTTTCAGGTTCCAGTTCATTAACAATGAAAAATACTTTAGTTTTATTTAATTTTCCAAGAACAGGTGACTTAGCATTTCATAATAGTGATTTCAAATCAGGACTGAGATCAATGATTAAGCAAACCAAGCTATCACATATATATCTATCCCTAGGTATACTACAGGTTGGCACAAGGCCCCAAACATGGCTTACAACCCACAAATATATCTAACACAGTTGTGTGTTTCAACCGCCAATAATATTTTATTCATATTCGGGATGGACCAAGTCTCAATCCCCAGTCATAATCAATCCCGCACCTGCTATGGGGTGCGAGCCACGCCCTAATAGCGTCACAATATGCTAAGCCAGGGTTTCGAACCCTCAGACTACCATATACACTAACTACTCACCTCTAGCCGGTCGTGGACTCGTCCGCGATGCCTTTGCACTTCGAATTTTCCGCCTCGTGCATCAAATCTAGTCAAAACCACAGCAATTACATAAATATGGGTCAAGAAAACATAACCCAAACAAAATTACTCAAAAAACGCAATAATTCACGAAGTTGGTAAAACCCGAGTCCTGGACCTACTACTCAAAAAATTTTGAAATCATACTAATGGATTCCTTGTCTCGCCACGAGTCCGTACTTATAAAGTTCATCAAAGTCGGAGTCTGTTTGACCCCTTAAATTCTAACTTTACACCTTCTTAGGTTTCAAGCCCTAACCTCCATTTTTACCCCTTAAATCCTTGGTTTTTTTAGTGTTTAATCTATGTTTTTACATCATAACAACATAATCTGAGTATAAGAACTCTTACCTGATGAAATCCCATGAATTCTCTCTTAAAAATTGCCTCAAAAGATTCTTCCCGTTCCAAAATTGGAAGAAAACTCGACCTGCTCATTGTGGATATATTGTTCACGCGTTTACAGCTCCCAATGGATTCCTTGTGAAATTATAATGAATTTAGGCTTTTGAATAACTCAATTTGACCTTATAATAAAGGAGATATGTAGATTTTAAGATTTGCTAATAGTGCAGGTTTTTAATACGCCGCCAGGGGCAATTTCGTTATTAACCTGAAAATCATGGCAACCTTAGTAAAATGGCCATAATATCCTCATACGATGTTTAAATTTGATGATTCTTTTCGCTACGGGTCCGTAATTATGATACGGACCTAATACTTTATTCAAAACAGTAACCGAAGCTCATTTGTTCAATATGGTATCCCTTTATGTCCAAAGATACGACGTTGAAACATCAAATAAGAGCGTGATCACAACCCAAAACACACCCGAGGCTCCCGGGACCTCAACCAAAGGCACCAACATATCCCAAAACATCATCCAAACTTGATCCAATCGTCAAAACACACCTAACAACACTGAAATCATCAATTCACATCGGATTCAAGCCTAAGTTCTTCGAAAACTTCCGAAACACGCATTCGATCAAAAACCCAACCAAATGACATCAGAATGATATGAAATTTTGCACACATATCACAAATCATATATCGAAGCTACAACAACTCTCAAAATTCTATTCCGACCCTCGGATCAAAATCTCATCTATAAACCGGAATTTGCCAAAATCCAACCATAGCCAATTCAAGCCTAATTCTACATCGGACCTCCAAATTCAACTCCGATCGCGTTCCTAAGTCACAAATTATCCCTCGAAACTAGTCGAATCATCAAAAATCCATTCCAAGCCTTCTAACTCACAAGTCAACATTCGGTTGACTTTTCCAAACTAACCTTCTCATAAAGAGATTTATTGCCTCATTTCTAACTAGATTCCATCCGATTTACTTCTAACTCTCCAAACACATATAAATTAGCATATTAAATTATAAAATGAAGAAAACGGGGCGGTAACTCCCATAACGATTGGTCGGTTCATTATAAATCTACTTTTGAAGAGATGTTTTATCACCCCCAAAAGACAAATTGTTTGGTATAATATCTTCAACTAAAGGTTCTTGAAGAGAATTAGAAATCTCTTTATCTTTGGAATAAGGGGTTTTAGAAATAGAACCTTTGGTGCTTGAACTTGGAGAAGCATGAAAACTAGGAATTTTGCATGCTTTTGAACCCCTTCTTACCTTAGCTTTGTGCATAAAATATGATTAAATGGCTTTGAATTACTTACAAGTGCGCTATTTTGCAGGTTTGAGCGAAAAAAGGATGAATATCGTCAAAGCGGCTCAAAAAGGAGTGAAACCGGCAAAGCGTCAAAGAAGAGAAGAAGGACTTCAAGGAAGCCTGTGCGGACAACACTGTTTTGGTGTGCGGCCGCATAGGATGATTCATAGACACTCAAGTCCAAGCTCTATATGCACGGACAACACTGATTTGGTGTGCGGCCGCACAGGAGAAGATCGGAGAAGCCAAAATTACAGACAAAACCCACGCGGACCGCGTCCAATACTGTGCGGTCCGCGATGAAGAAGACCAGAGCTGGAAATGTCAAAGGAACAAGACCCACGCGGCCGCGTGCCATATCAGTGCGGCCCACGTGGGTATAGGATCAAAGAGTTGTTTTCAATCAAATTTATACAGTGCGGCCGCATGACAATGTATGCGGTCCGCGCTACTGTACATGCGCGGCTACGTGCCAATTGTATGCGGTCCGCGTGACCTGCTCCAGCAGCAGACCTTCAGTAGCACAATTACCCTACACGGCCGCACGACAAAAGTGTGCGGTCCACGTGAGTCCCACAGGGGCATTTTTGTCCAGAAATTTCAGGGTAGTATAAATAGCTTCTTTTTCTTTTTTAGGTTATGTTAGACACTACACAGTGACGGCTGAGCTCGTAAGATACTTGGATACGCCTATTTTGGTCAATTTTGTATTGTTTTAACATTAGATTTCAATTCCATTTAATTACCATGTCAATTTTATCTTCAATTTCTTCATCTTCTTCAATTTTTATGGCTAGCTAAACCCATAGCTACTTGGATACTTGGATACGCCTATTTTGGGCAATTTTGTATTGTTTTAACATTAGATTTCAATTCCATTTAATTACCATGTCAATTTTATCTTCAATTTCTTCATCTTCTTCAATTTCTATGGCTAGCTAAACCCATAGCTAGGGTTGTAGCCCAACCTTAGTGTGGGTAATTGATGGGTTAGATTACTAAATGCAAGGATGATTGTGGGTGATTGGTTTTGGGTTGATTGAATGTATTTATTTGTGATTTTGTGGTTGCAAACATGAAATCTATTTTTGTGGGTTTGATCTCTACTTGAGAAAGAGAGTCTAAAACCTCTCAATCAATCCCAACAAGAACTTGGGATGGACCCATGAGAATGGTAGTCCCATGTAACGGGTATAAACCTCGAGAGAGCAATTACCCAACTTCAGCCTAAAGTTGCTTGGGCAAATTAGCCTACCCAATTGGTCTCGAGAGAGTCAATTGGGCAAAATTTTTCTCTCCACCGAGAGGTGTGAGAATGAATGCATAGAGCAACGGCTATCCGATAATCCCATGCATCACCTTCGTATTGAATTTCTATACCCATTAGTTATTCCACCTAAGTATAAGCTACTTTCCTAGTCTCCTTTCCCATTAGCAAATCACAATTAGAAATAGCCTTAGCATAATTTAGATTACACAATAGTAGTTGATACAATAGTTTATAAATCGAAAATACCAAAAATGCTTGAAGATAAACTAGAAGCCAAAATTCAATACTAGTGCAACACAATTATTCACTCCAATATCTAACTCTCTGAGAAATTGACCCTGAACCACTATTAGGGTAAGAGTAGTAGTGCCCACTCATACCTTCGGGTTGAGTTTGCCACGATCACCTTTTGGCGCCGTTGCCGGGGAGTTAAACGGTGTTGATTAATTGCATTTCTAGTGTTGTGTTTTGCTTCTTCTTTCCTTCTTTTACTAATTTTCTTGATTCAATTATAATAGGTACAAATGGCGGCAAATGCTAATCTTCCCCTTGGCGATGCCATGGCGGGGGAGGAGGTAGAGGATCTTGAGCAAGATGATTTTCCGGTACAAAATGTACCACGAAGGGCTCGAAATGCTAATGCTAATCAATATGACCAAATTCCAAACCCTCCTCCACCACCGCCAAGGGTTGCTCTAAGAGCAATGACAAATCAAGGATATGCTAGTGCCATTGTTCCTCCCCGAATTCGGGCGGGGAACTTTCAAATTACAAATGTGATGCTGAGACTATTGGAGCAAAGAGGGTATTTTACGGGTGCCTCCAATCAAAATGCCTACAAGCACTTGAAGGGGTTCGTAGATACTTGTTGGGGAAGCAAACAAACCAATGTGTCCGAAGATGCTTTGCGGTTGCGGCTTTCCCCTTTCTCATTGAGGGGTAAGGCGCTAGATTGGTTGGAGAGGTTGCTGAATCATTCAATCACTACATGGGACGAATTGGCGGATAAGTTCATTGCCAAGTTCTTTTCCCCGACTCATATGGCGGCATTGAGAGATGAGATTCTAGCCTTCAAGCAAGAACCAACGGAGCCGTTGCATGAAATTTGGGAGAGGTATCGGACTATGGTGAAAGAATGCCCTAACAATGAAATGACCGATGCTAAGGTTCAACAAACTTTCTATAGGGGGATCAACACGGCGAACCAATCCATTGTGAACCAATTAGCGGGAGGCAATTTCATGAAGTTATCTTTGGAGGAAGCATGTGATGTGTGAGCACGTGATTTTTGCCCCTATATGAGAATCACTCCCAAAAATTCAAAATAAAATAGTTTTGGGTTGTGTGTGATTTTTCTTGTGGATTTTATGTTATTTTTCTTTTATTGTTTGTATTTATCTATGCGTGTTTGTTTGTTTAAAATTAATAAAAAAATAAAATAAAATACAAAAATATGTCACATTTGATATTTAGGATCTAATTATACAACTAGGAGTAATCAAGTTTGTCTTACAAAAATGAAAACCACAAAAATAGGCATCTTTCGCATTTTTTAGCATTTAATGTTAAAATTGTGCAATTTTATATTAGTTGGTATTTATTATGTATAATAATTATTGTTAGGAGTTTAATTAGTGTTTTTTGAGTTAACTTAGTTTATAACTTAAATTAGAATTTTAATTTTATTAATTAAAAGAAAAGAGAAAAAATAAGAAGAGCAAACTCGGATTGGGCCAATTTTCGGAATTAAAATTGGGCCCAAAAATTAATCCTAACCCAACCCAAATATCCCAAACCCTACACTTATACATCAGCCACCATGTTACATTTCTCTTCCATTTTGAAATAATAGAAGACTAAGTCTTCTTCTCTAAACAACTAAAAGCACTAGAAAACCCTAACCTAGCAAAACCCTAGCCGCCAATGACCACCATCCACCTGCCGCTAACGACCCTTCACCTCCGGCAGCAGCATCATCGTCATGTCCAGCAGCAGCCATGGCTGCCATGAACGACGAAACAACCATGTCCGAACAGCCATGGCTGCGTCTTCTCCGTCGCCGGCAACAACTTGTTCCGTCATCTTGTCCGTCAACCATGCTGTCCATCGACCAGCCATGGAGTTTGCCTTATCCATCGAGCAGCTGCTGTCTATCCATCCAAACAATCGAGCAGCTGCTGTCCGTCCAAAAACAACCACGACCAGCTGATTTTTCTCCAACAGTCATGGCATCTCCGTCGTCTTTCTTGTCCAACAGTCCGTCTTCTTTCTTGTCCAGCAGCTGGTTGTCTTCTCCAGCATCACCATCGACGACCAGCTTCGTCTTCATAGTCACGACGTCGTC
Source organism: Nicotiana noctiflora (assembly GCA_032618575.1). Lineage (NCBI taxonomy): Eukaryota > Viridiplantae > Streptophyta > Magnoliopsida > Solanales > Solanaceae > Nicotiana > Nicotiana noctiflora. Next base: position 925,847 of record JASVEL010012972.1, read on the forward strand.
AACCCGACAAGCAGTGGCTAAACTCAATGAACGAATAACAACATTCACCAAGATCCGAGTTTGATATGAGTTCGTTCAAATTTTCAGATTGTTCTTTTAAATTATTTCCTTCTTTTGATCCATTTTTTTGTATTATTGTTTTATTATTTCTATTTTTCAGATTATTATTTTTGTTTTAAAGTGTTAGTTATGATATTTGTTTTGTTCATTTCAAATTTTCAGATTGTTGGTTTTTGTTTAAAGTGTTGGTTATGATTTTTGTGTTGTTCATTTCTATTTTTCAGATTGTTGTTATTGATTTAAAGTGTTGGTTATGATATTTGTTTTGTTCATCTTATTTTTCAGATTATCGATTTGTGATTTGAAGTGTTGTTTGCAACCTTGTCTTGTTCATTAATTCTTCTTCTTCCTCAAGACCTTTTATTCGGTCAGATTTTTCTTCTTGAGTTGTGTGTGTGATTAAGGATTGGTTATAGTTGTGTAGTGACTAGTAGCTAATAATCAGTTAGTTGTAAATCAGAGAGGTTTAAATACAGATTGTTAAAGGATTTTTCAGGGGTATTTTTGGATGTTGGAAGATTTTAAATATTTAGTGTTAGTGGTCTGCGAGTAAGAATATGCAATATGCCATTAATTAATGAATACTTTAAGTAAAAAGAGGATCTGTAGTGCAAGAATATACCATGTCTAATGCCTTTAAAGGCTGGAAATCAGAAACAGGAGGGATTAATGATAAAAGGGTGCAAAGGCACATGGGAAAATAATAAAAAACAGGCTAAAAGTTAAAGTTTGGAATAAAAATGGACCAATGTTAGTCTTTAAATAGATTGATTTAGGAGAAGTAAAGAGGACTTAAGCACTGAAATATTGAGAGAAAGATTGAGAGTTTTTGGCAAAAGATTGAAAAAATAGAGTTTATTTTTCAGAAAATAATAGAGCTAAAAGAGTGACATTAAGGCTGAAATTTTCTTACTAGATTTCAGATTTCAGAAAATAGTTGAAGTGTTGGGTTATTATTCCATTGAGTGTTATTAAGATATTTTGCTACTGTTCCCTTGGTTTTCTGCTGATTTTTTCTTCGGATTCAAATCCGCACTGGGTATTTGTTTGATTATACTGGCTGTTGCTGCTCTACTGTTGTTGCTGTGTTGTTGCTTTGCTACTGCTGACTATCTTCTTCTTTGCTTTCCAAATACCAGGTACACAACTAATACATTGGTTCTTGTAAGCTGAAAATTGAAGCATGAATGCAAAGAAAAATGAAGATCTGAAATTTTAAACTTATTATAGTTCTTTACTTATTTTGTATATACATTAGAATATTTATTCCTTTAGAATCATGTAGATGTTTGTTTATGTATGACTGAACACTTTATAGTAGTGTAGTGTGCAAACTTCACATGTATGCCAGTTAAAAGGTATTAATGGCGCGATAGGCTATTTTATGTTATTATAGTTTTTTTTTTTTTGAAAATGTCATAAACAATTTAGGTAATTTAGACTATTCTTGGATAATCCGATAGTTACCACTAAACAAAAGGTTATTTTGAATCTTATAGGAATATTGTTTAATTAGATATAATTGGTTAATTTCAGCAAGTAAATGACTTAGATTAAATAAAATCAGACTTTCAAGTTTTTTCACCTTTAAGCAGAATACCACTTTAAATTGGCAGAATATTTGTTAACAAAAATAACACCATTTTTAGTTTGCAAAGTATGAGTATGTATAAAATAAGTTAGTTTGACCCAACAAAAATAAAGATTGGCCCAGGTCCATGTTTTGTACTACTCATGTTGGGCCTGGGCCCATAATTGTCAAAAGACTGCATAGCCATATTTATTTTAGAATTAGCAAATTGTGGTCGAAACTCGGTTACAATGAGTTTAAATCATATGAATAAATTAGAATCTTTTCTTATTTTGCATTTTTTAGAAATGAATTTAATAAAGAAAATATAGCAACTTTAGGATCATCCTTTCAAATAAATAAGACGAATCCCGCCGAATAAAAAGACATAAAATTGCGGGATTTTCCTAAATGTATATATAAAATACTTAGATTTCGAGATGTGTCTTTTCTTAGCGAATTTCACGGCCTTCTCAAAAATGTAAATAAGTAATCGCTCTAGGCGCGTATTTTAGTAATTTTACCTTCTTAAATACGGGTGTGCATTTCATGCGGCCCAAATCCGAATCCCAAAATATTAAATAAGAATGTGTCGAGGATCCGGGTGCATTTCATGTGACGTGATTTGAAACATATTTTTAGGCAACATTCTCTTTCGTAAATAATAATAATAATAATAAAAGCTGTAAAGGGATATTAATTTGCATTAAGTACATAACTGTTAAAATCAGATAAATAAGCCGAATATGACAGTTAAGTGACCGTGCTAGAACCACGGAATTTGGGAATGCCTAACACCTTCTCCCGGGTTAACAGAATTCCTTATCCGATTTTCTGGTTCGCAGACTGTTAAACAAAATCATTCTTTTCCTCGATTCGGGATTCAACCGGTGACTTGGGACACCATAAATCTCCCAAGTGGCGACTCTGAATTAATTAAATAAATCCCGTTTTGATTGTCCTTTAATTGAAAAAACTCCACTCGCACCTTCGCGGGTCAGCGGAAAAAGGAGGTGTGACAGCTCTGGCGACTCCGCTGGGGATTGGCCAAACCCAGAACATTGGTTCAGGGTTTAAGAATTCGATCTTTGAATAATTGTTGTATTTGGCTTATTATTATCTGATTTTATTATATGTTTGTATTTAATGTGCTAAATGTTGCTTTTACCGCTTTGATATTTTGTGAATTGTACATATAAATTGTGCCGAAACCAATCTCCTCTCCGAGTCTTCTAAATCATGAAGAAGGGTGCACTTCGTGTGACTTCTTTTCTGTATAGTGTCTAATTCCCACTTTAGAACGAGGTTTGGATAAGTTGCAAAACCGGTGAAGCTTCTGTATTCCCGGGTTGCTGCCTCCTTCTCGGCTCGAGTTGTCCGCTCGGGTAAGCCAGGTCTAAAACAATAAACCTAGGTTTTTAAACCTAGAATAACAAAGCTTCATGCCGGATCCCTAGTAGGAACGTTTATTTGCATCATGTTGCGTTTGACTTAGGGGACTCAACACAGGGGTTGGGTCCGTCTAGGACAGGTGACCTGAAATGAAACGACCATCCTGCTGCACCCTGTTTGTTTTACGCATTTATTTGCTTCAGACTTGCATGCTCACCGGTTTTTTTAGATTTGGAGAATTTTTTTTTAATAGTTTGTTTTTTTTTAAAAAAAATAGAAAAAAGAAAAAAAACGTTTTTTTTTTTTTTTTTTTTTTTTTGAATAAAAAAAAATTTGGTGTGTTTTCTTCTTAAAAAAAAATAGTTTACTTGTTTTTCAGTAAAATAAAAAATAGTTTTCATTTACAGATTGCAATTTGTTTTTAATAAGCCGAACTACGCGGGTTTGATTCTCATTGGATGTGAGATACGTAGGCAACCTTTATCAGGTCCACTTCCCCTTTTGCAAAAATAATCAAAAAACATCAAAACTAATTTTTTTTCGTCGTAAATAAGTCGGTGATGTTGTTTTCAAAAACAGCCAAATGTTCCTGAAAGGGACGCCAGAAGGCTGATTTTGTATAAACGGCCACCTTTGGGTCGATTTTTTTTGATTTTTTGATCGATTAACCCGCACAGCCTTAAAATCTTTGTCCCCGAGGCGTTAAAAGGCCGTGATTGAAAACTGAGTTTTTTGTTTAGTAAAACAAAGTTGTTTTTTTTCTTTCTTTAATCACCTTAATAAATGTGCAAGATGAGCACGAATCAGAATAAATCATTTTTAGTCTGTAGCGAAGTCCCTCAGCAGCTCCACATATGGTGGAATGATTTGGAAGACAGTAGTAAAAAGATAATGGAAAGAACTTTGGGAGGTTTTGTTAATCTGCTGAATATCAAGCCAAGGAAAGACATCATCGAGGCACTGATATCGTTCTGGGATCCGACCCGCAATGTATTCCGTTTTGTCGACTTTGAACTTACACCCACGCTAGAGGAGATTGCAGGCTATGCAGGATTAAATGGGAAATTAAGAGGACAATACCTGCTTTCACCAAGACCGGTATCTCCGCATGGGTTTCTGGATTTGCTAAGCATTAGTCGGAAGGTGAAAAATGATGATTTATCAGGAGGATGTTGCGATCTCCAATTCTTATACCAACGGTACGACACTCCTCGGGGTTTTGAAGAATCAAATCTTGGACTAACTCACGCAGGGAATAGAACCAAGTGGGAGGCTAGACGAATTCTGGCATTCATAACGACGTTCTTGGGGATTGTGATTTGTCCACGCGAAGATAAGAAAATAGAGATAAATCTTGTAGGAATAGCCGATGTTGCAATCAAAAAGGCTACCAGCACGGTAATCCCTTTGGTTTTGTCCGAAATCTACCGAGCCTTGACTTTATGCCGAGAAGGGGGCAATTTCTTTCAAGGATGCAATCTGTTACTCCAATTGTGGATGCAAGAACACCTCCATCACCGGGCACAATACATGAACCATGGGTTGACTGGAAAAAGCTGTATTTGTGGTTTCGATGAACGGATGATAGGCGTTGTATTCCCCGAAGGCGTCGAAGCATGGCTTGCACGACTAAGCTCAATAGAAGCCGATCAGGTTGAATGGGCGTTCGGTTGGTTACCTGATACTGAAGTAGTATACATGGCAGCCGAGGAATATTATATTCTTCTGATGGGGATTCGCAGTATCCAACCATATGTTCCTCATCGGGTATTACGTCAACTAGGAAGATTTCAGATTATTCCTACCGATGAAGATCTAAGAAAGCACGCCATTGAGTTGAGCCCAGGAGTCGTATTCCCCGAAGAAAAGATTAGAAAACTATGGCATGAATGTAGATTCCTTAAGCCTAAGACTATGGTTCGAGAACTGGCTAAGGGTGAGGTAGATCCAAAGTACAATGTCTGGTTCGGGAAAAGGTTTCAGATTCGTCGGAAATATGCTAAAAGAGCCCATGTCCAACAGTTCACGGAGGATTCACAAGAGCAATGGAATTGGCTAGCAAAGGAGGAGGGTTACAGGACGAAGATTGGTAAGATAGAACAGCAGGTCCGGGACCTTCAATTCGGGAAGAGTATGCAAGCTGCCGCCGACGAAGGAGATAAAAAGAAGTTGGCACAAGAAAATGACTATTTGAGAGTTCAAATCCAGCAAATGAAAAGGGATGCTGACAGACAGTTGAGGAGTCGATCAGACGAAAAATTGATAAAGGGTTTAAAAAGTCGAGTCACAGATGTCCAAAAAGAATTGGAAGAGTCAAAGGCCCAAACGACGAGAATCCGCGCTAGATGGAGAAGGGAGACACATCAACAGGCACTTCATCTACAACAAATGGAAAAAGATTATACCGAGGTCATCACCAATCTTAGGGAAGTAAATGGTACCCTCAGGGGACGAGTTTTCAAACAATCCCGAGATGCCAGGACAGACCTCGACCGTTGCCACAATGTGATAGCCCGACTGCAAGAACAAGTGGATAGGCTCTTAGACCAGGTCACCAACAATGATCGAAGATTGGGGGCGAAGAATCAGCGGATAGAACAGTTACTCAGAGAAAGGGACAGGATCAAGGACAGAATTGAAGAAATCAGGCATTATGTCACCATGAAGTGCTTGGCCTGTGAACAAATGCCCCGCACCGCACTTTTCGCTTAAGTTATGGACTATGTTCATCAGATCATGAGAGAGTTAAGAGGACTACACATGGACCTCACACCAAGGCCCGCGGCAAGGCCGAACGATGCCTCGCGGCCCCCCAGGAGTTTAAGAGCATTAGGCTATTAATTAAAAGATGTATTTTTTTTAATTTTGAAGAAAAAAAAGAAAAAAAAATGGTTGGCATTTTTATTTATTATTTTTATGTTTTTTCTTGAGTCAAGCATTTCTCTCATTTTTGTTGATTATTGAAAGTCATGTTTTGTAACCGTAAAGGTTTTCATTATAAGAATTCCAGAATTTCGCCACAATCTTGTTATTAGAACTACGCTCGGTTTGATTCACGCGGGGACGTGATACGTAGGTAATCCACATAAGATTCGACCACCACTAAAAAAAAAGAAAAATGGGGAGATTAATAACAAATGAGGTTTTCAAAGATAAAAGTTGGAATGACGCATGCAGTGAATACATGTAGAAATGGTTAATTGATTAGGTGCATTGCATCCAACGTGTGATAACATATCTGTTAAATTCAGTGAGCTAACAAGTTTGTTGAAATTTTCAGAAAAGTTTAGCAGTTGACTTGACAGAGTATACTGGCTGATCACCATTACCACACTAGATCAAAAGGTCCAATTCCAGCAAGCATGTCTAGTTCCGGAAAAAGTGTCGATGGGGAGAAAACAGAGATACAAATCATGAAAGAGGAGGTGGACCGGTTGAGACAGCAAATGACGGAGATGCACCTAGCCTGGGCTAGGGGACAATCATCACCAAACCTTCCTACTCTTACACCAGCACCAGAGCGTCCGCCGATTGACCCTTCGACAAGTGCACCGATGTATCCTTATTATCAAGGGGAAAACCCCTATACATCCCCGGTTTCACCAGCCAGACAAAATCCTCCTCCCCCGGTTACCCCTATTTTTGTGGCACCTCCACCTGCTACTTTACAAAAGTTGTCTAGTGAGCCGCTTTTTCAAATCCATGACAATCATTGTTATTCTCCTGAACCTACCTTTAAGGCTCCTGAACCGCATTCACACACCCCTCACTGGGATAACCCGGCAGAACCGGAAAGCACTTCCAAAGTTTGGAGCATGCGGAAGTTATTCGAAAAGTTAAAAGCCTGGAGCAGTCCTTCAGGAATATGCATGGTTTGGGCAACTAGGTCAGTGTCGCTTACAAAGATCTGTGTCAATTCCCAGATGTCCAGTTTCCAGCCGGGTTCAAAACGCCCAAGTTTGACCTATACGAAGGGCATGGTGACCCAGTAGCCTATCTTCGAGGTTTTTGTAGCAAAATGCGAGGAGCCGGAGGGCGAGACGAGATTCTGATAGCTTACTTCGGTCAGAGCTTGGGGGGTCTGCATTAGAGTGGTACACCAGGCAGGATCCCAACAGATGGTTTACATGGGATGACTTGGCTCAAGCATTCATCGGCCAGTTCCAATATAATCTTGAAATAATCCCCGATCGCTTATCATTGCTAAAGTTAGAGAAGAAACCCGCCGAAAGTTTTAGAGAATTTGGTTTCCGCTGGAGGGAACAGGCAGCGAGGGTAGATCCGCCGATGAGAGAGAATGAGATGGTGGATTACTTCCTACAGACACTGGAGCCAACCTATTTCGGACATCTGGTGACGTCCGTGGGTAAGTCATTCAATGAGGTGATAAAGATGGGGGCTATGATCGAGGAAGGCTTGAAAGCTAAAAAGATCATGAGTTATGCAGCGTTGAAAGCCACCACTCAAGCTATTCAAAGTGGCACCGGAGGGGTGCTTGGGAAAAAGAGGAAAGAAGAGGTCACGGCAGTTGATTCCGGAGCATGGTTCAGGAACAGAGGCCCCGCACCCCAGTATAATTCGCCACAGCCCCACCAACAAAATTACTCTCACAATCCATATAGCCATCCACAACACTATTACCCAACACCGGATGCTCACTTTACCGTCCATCATGCCCAATCATATGCCCCACCCCCCGTCCAGGCACCATGGCGTGCGCCAAATCCACAGAATAATTACCCACCCCCAAGAGCCTATAGAAATCCCACGGGTGCAGGCTTTCGTCCGAATCAAGCCTTCAAGAACGACAGAGCACCAAGGACGAAGACCTTCACTCCCTTGGGAGAGTCTTACACCAGCTTGTTCCACCGTTTGAAGCAAGTAGGGTTGCTAAATCCGGTCGAGGCTAAGCTACCAAACCCTCTTCCAAAGAATCTGGATCATTCAATAAATTGTGCATACTGCTCAGGATGTCCGGGGCACAATACAGAAAAGTGTTGGAGGTTGAAAACAGCTATCCAGGAACTCATCCACACTCGCCGAATTGAGGTCTAGACTCCAGTGGAGCCCAATATTAACCAAAATCCACTCCCAACTCATCATGAGACCAACATGATCGAGTTGGTACGGGTAGAAGAGGGAAAGGAGAAAGCCTCTTAGACCGTAATGATGATCAGGTCTAGTGGGGTAGGAATGAAAAAGAGGCCAAGCCTTGATGAGTCACTCATCTGCAAGAAGGACGTACAAGAGGGGTCGGAAGCAGAAAAGGGAAGTGTGAACAAATGGCCTATGAGGCCATAGGGAGTAAAAATAGTTGTACCAGGGGCAGCAACCAGACCCGTCTTAACTGTAATAGGTGTTCGAGTGGATCCTTTCATCATCAAGCCAGCAATACAGTTGCCTATAGCTGATAGCAAAGCTATTCCATGGAATTATGATCGGGTCACGACAACTTACAAAGGAAAAGAAGTTAAAGAGGAAGTCTGCGAAGCGCATGGTTTGACCCGTTCAGGGAGATGTTTTGCCCCTGCGGAATTGAGGAAGACTACTCCGGCAATACTAAAAAAGCCGGTAACTGATGAAGAGGCAGAAGAATTCTTGAAAAAGATGAAGCTGCATGATTATTCTGTCTTAGAACAGCTGAAGAAAACCCCTGCGCAAATCTCATTGCTATCCTTGCTGATACATTCTGAAGAACATCGGCAAGCTTTGATGAAAGTTTTAAATGAGGCCCATGTACCTGATAAAATCTCTGTGAGTCATTTGGAAAAGATCACCAATAGGATCTTCGAAGCGAACCGGATCACCTTCACCGATGATGAGTTGCCTGAGGAAGGCACCGAGCACAATAAGGCTTTATATCTTACGGTAAAGTGTGAGGAGTCGGTGGTTACCAAAGTCCTAGTCGACAATGGGTCCAACGCGAATATTTGTCCTCTCTCTACACTAAACAAGTTGAAAGTGGATATCGGCAGGATACGCAAGAACAACATATGTGTCCGAGGGTTTGATGGAGGAGGCAAGGCATCGGTCGGGGACATAGTGTTAGTCTTGACAATCGGACCTGTGGAGTTCACCATGGAATTCCAGGTGCTGGACATGGTAGTTTCATACAACCTTCTGATAGGACGACCGTGGATCCATGCTGCAAAAGCGGTTCCGTCCACCCTACACCAACTAGTCAAGTTTGAATGGGATCGACAAGAGATCGTAGTCCATGGAGAGAATGATCTACAACCAGGCACCATCGTCCCCTTTGTCGATACAGAAGAGGATGTTGGGCCATGGGTATACCAGGTCTGTGATGCGGTATCCATCAACCGAGTTCCAGAAGGGGAATGCATTCTTAATGATAGAATAATTACTGCAGACATCATGGTGGCTCAAGAAATGTTGAGAAACGGTTTCATACCCGGCAGAGGTTTAGGTGCATCTCTGCAAGGAATCATACAACCGGTATCTGTGGTCGAAAATGTGGGAACCTTCGGCTTGGGATTCAAGCCAACGCCAGAGGACATCCAGCGAGCCAAGAGGAATAAGCAAAAGACATGGGTTCTCCCGAAGCCTGTTTCGCGCCTTTCCCGATCTTTTGTCAGGTCCGGAATAAGAAGACGTCCGACGACAAAGGTTCCCATTCCTATGATCAGGCCAGACGAAGAGTTCTTGAGAAGGTTCGAGGATTTATTCTCAGATGTATGCATGCTAGAGGATGGCGAAGGACCCAGCCATGCCGAGATACAGTTTGTGGGATCGAAAGCAAAGTTGAATAATTGGAAGGCTACTCCTCTCCCTATCCGGAAGGAGTCTTGGTAGTTTGTTTTGGATTGTTTTCTTTCAAATTTTGTGTTGGGGCTGTCCCCGGAGTAAAATCCGTTTATTTTAGTTCATTTTTTCCTTGTATTGTTCCCATTAATGAAATTTTGTTCCCTTTGTTTCTAATTTTGTTTATTTTCCTTCTTTTTACTTTTTTGAGCAGCTTTCTTTCAACTGATCTTAATGATATGGAGTGCTTAAAGATTAATCAACCCAGTCTAGAAAGTCAATCTGATTTGGAAATAATAACACATGAAATAAGAAGTGATGAGAGTGAATCGGAATACGGCAATGATGAAGCCGTAGAAGAAATCGGTGAAGAATTAAGTCACTTCGAGGAAAAGCCCAAACCTAATTTGAATGATACTGAGGCTGTTAATCTGGGGGATACGGATGATGTTAAAGAAACCAGAATAAGCGTCCATATCGAACCCAACCCGAGAGAAGAATTGATCAAAACACTCATGGAGTTTAAAGACACTTTCGCATGGTCGTACGACGACATGCCAGGACTCAGCACTGATCTAGTGGTTCACAAATTACCTACTAACCCGGCATGCCCTCCCGTCAAGCAAAAACTGCGGAAATTTAAGACGGAGATGAGTGTAAAGATCAAGGAGGAAGTAACCAAGCAGTTGCAGGCGAAAGTCATTCGTGTCACTCGATACCCTGATTGGTTGGCTAACGTAGTACCGGTGCCAAAGAAAGACGGGAAGATCAGAGTATGCGTGGACTACCGCAATCTCAATAAGGCGAGCCCTACGGATAATTTCCCGCTTCCCAATATCTATATCCTGATTGATAATTGTGCCGGACGTGAGATTAGATCCTTTGTGGACTGCTACGCGGGATATCATCAAATCTTGATGGATGAAGAGGACGCAGAAAAGACAACCTTTATCACACCATGGGGAACTTATTGCTACCGGGTAATGCCATTAGGCCTGAAGAACGCAGGGGCAACATATATGAGGGCGATGACTATGGTATTCCATGACATGATACACAAAGAAATTGAAGTGTACGTGGATGATGTGATCATAAAATCTAGACGTCAAGAAGACCACATTGCCGACCTCAGGAAGTTTTTCCAAAGACTTCGAAGATATGATATCAAGCTCAATCCGGCCAAATGTGCATTTGGAGTTCCGTCAGGAAAGTTGCTAGGATTCATCGTCAGCCGACGAGGCATTGAGTTGGACCCATCCAAAATCAAGTCCATCCAGGAGTTACCCCCGCCAAAGAATAAAACAGAGGTAATGAGTTTGTTGGGAAGGTTAAATTACATTAGTAGGTTTATTGCTCAGCTTACAGCAACCTGTGAACCCATATTCCGTCTGTTGAAGAAAGACGCTGCGATAGAATGGACGACAGAATGTCATGAAGCGTTTGACCAAATCAAAGGGTATCTGTCAAACCCACCCGTACTAGTTCCGCCTGAACCGGGTAGACCCTTGATTCTTTATCTGACGGTCTTGGAGAATTCGTTCGGCTGCATACTTGGGCAGCATGATCTTACTGGCAAAAAGGAACGGGCCATTTACTATCTCAGTAAGAAATTCACGATCCACGAGGTTAAGTACACTCATTTGGAAAAGACCGGTTGTGCTTTGACTTGGGTAGCCCAAAAGCTGAAACATTATTTGTCTTCTTACACTACTTACCTCATTTCACGTTTGGATCCATTGAAGTATATTTTCCAGAAGCCTATGCCTACAGGGAGGTTAGCAAAATGGCAAATACTACTTACAGAATTCGACATCATATATGTGACAAGGACGGGTATGAAAGCTCAAGCCCTAGCCGATCACTTAGCGGAGAATCCTGTAGATGACGGATACGAACCTTTGAGGACGTATTTTCCAGACGAAGAAGTATTGCAAATTGATGGGTTAGAATTCACCGAGGATCCAGGCTGGAAGCTTTTCTTCGACGGAGCGGCGAACGTAAAAGGAGTCGGAATAGGGGCTGTGCTTATCTCTGAAACGGGACATCATTATCCTGTTACTGCTCAACTGCGTTTTCATTGTACCAACAATATGGCTGAGTATGAGGCATGCATCTTAGGGTTGCGATTAGCGGTAGACATGGATGTACGGGACGTCTTGGTCTTGGGGGACTCGGACCTTCTGGTACATCAGATTCAGGGAGCATGGGAAACCAGAGATTTGAAGCTTATCCCGTATCGTCAATGTTTGCATGATCTGACCAAGCGTTTCCGATCAGTAGAATTCAGGCATATCCCAAGGATGCATAATGAGGTTGCCGATGCTTTGGCTACATTGGCATCGATGTTACATCACCCGGACAAAATTCATGTTGATCCATTACATATTCAGATCCGGAATCAGCATGCTTATTGCAATATGATCGAAGAAGAGATGGATGGTGAGCCATGGTTTCATGATGTCAGGGAATACCTCAGGTTAGGAATATATCCAGAGCAGGCAACTGGAGATCAAAAAAGAGTTATTCAGTGGTTGGCGAACGGATTTTTTCTTAGTGGAGGGGTGCTGTACAAAAGAACCCCAGATTCGGGATTGTTGAGATGTATAGATGCAAGTCAAGCCACAACAGTAATGACAGATATACATTCCGGAGTTTGTGGGCCACACATGAGCGGATATGTATTGGCAAATAAGATTCTTCGAGCAGGATATTACTGGCTCACTATGGAGCGTGATTGTATAAGTTTCGTGCAAAGATGCCATTAGTGTCATATACACGGAGATTTGATTCATTCTCCACCGACCGAATTGCATACAATGTCAGCGCCATGTCCATTTGTTGCGTGGGGTATGGATGTTATCGGACCTATAGAACCTGCGGCTTCCAATGGTCATAGGTTCATTCTGGTAACGATCGATTATTTTACCAAGTGGGTGGAGGCCAAAACCTTCAAATCAGTGACCAAGAAGGCGGTGGTGGACTTCGTACATTCCCACATCATCTGCAGGTTTGGAATTCCAAAGATAATCATCACAGATAACGGTGCCAATCTTAATAGTGGATTGATGAAAGAGGTATGTCAACAGTTCAAGATTACACACCGAAATTCCACACCATATCGTCCCAAAGAAAATGGTGCGGTTGAGGCAGCAAACAAGAATATTAAGAAGATATTGAGGAAGATGGTAGAAGGGTCTAGGCAATGGCATGAAAAATTACCATTCGCACTGTTGGGTTATCGCACTACCGTCCGGACTTCGGTAGGTGCAACTCCTTACTTGTTGGTGTACGGGACCGAAGCAGTAATACCAGCAGAAGTTGAAATCCCATCCCTCCGAATTGTCGCTGAAGCTGAGATTGACGACAATGAGTGGGTCAAAACCCGATTGGAGCAATTGAGCTTGATCGATGAAAAGAGATTGACAGCAGTGTGTCATGGCCAATTGTATCAAAAGAGAATGGCGAGAGCATATAACAAGAAGGTACGTCCCAGGAAATTTGAAGTAGGACAACATGTGCTAAAGAGAGTTCTACCACATCAAGTCGAAGCGAAAGGCAAGTTCGCTCCAAATTGGCAGGGACCATTTGTTGTGACTAGAGTATTATCCAACGGCGCTCTATGTCTAACTGATATTGATGGAAGATGCACCGATATGGCTATCAATTCTAATGCAGTCAAGAGATATTATGTGTAACTCTTTAATGTATTTGTCAACGTTTGGTTTCGTTTGTTTGTATTTGGCATTTTTCGGAGAATGAAATGACAGAGGCAATTTTTCTACTACCCAAACACCTTAACCCTTGTTTTCCCCTTTGAGCCTTAATTATTCTTTCATATACCCTCTTCTGGAATCCTCAAGAAAGATGTACAACAAAATAGAAAAGGAAACAAAGAAAAGACACAAGAAAAAGTGAACTACGTTCGACCTGATTCCTCTAGAAGGATACGTAGGCGCCACACGGCTCGGTCATAGTAAAATAAAAATCAAAGATTCCCCAAGCAACAAAACTGGGGCAGAAGTCATGTTTCGTTTGAAAAGATAGTGTGGATTCCGAAAGTTGTAATGAGCCAACCGTTGAGGTTAAACCCTTTTTCTCTAGCCTCACGCACAAAAACCACATTAATGACCAAAAAAGACCTCTCGATCAGTATTTGAGAAATGCCAAGTCATGCGAATGAAAACCACGAATGACACTCCAATCCTCGATTGAATCTAGGACTCACAAGCTGAAAAGGGATAGCCCTTTAGAGGAAATTTCGTGGATAATACCCCAGCCCACCGCATAGAAAGAAAGCGAAATAAGAGAGTCTTAACGGTGAAGACCGTCGCGGGCACCTTAAGGCGAAGAAAGCTAAGAGAAATAAAAAG